>CP099840.1:14437436-15037436 GCA_030062745.1 Capitulum mitella
GGTTGTGCGTTTGTGAGCGGTTCCGTCACCCGATCGTTCTCGTTGCCTGCACACGCGTCTGTTTTTACATCGGAATCGATAGCAATCACCAAGGCGTTACGTTTCATCGAAGTTGGTGACGAATCACTACACCTCATTTTAACGGATTCCCTTAGCAGTCTTATTGCTCTTAGATCTTTTTATCCTTCATGTCCCCTTGAACAGGTTATTTTACTACGTCTGACACAACTACTACTTTCGGACTGGAAAGAAAATCACCCTGTGCGGGGTACCCAGTCATGTGGGAATTACGGGCAACGAGTTGGCCGATGCCGCTGCCAGGCGAGCAGCGCTGGCACCATGTACGGGTTCTCTGCCAATCCCTGCCAGAGACTTTTATCCAGCAACCAGGAACTTTCTGTACAGCAAGTGGCAGCGCTCTTCGGATGAGACAGATGACAATAAACTCAGAACGCTAAAACCCCAGCTTGGTTTATGGTTATCCTGCTTTCGCAAGGCGAGGCGAGAGGAAATAATACTGTGCAGACTGCGTATCGGTTACACTTATACGACCCGTGGCTGTCTGTTGCGTGGGGATGATAGGCCTCTCTGCCATCGATGTGATGCCTTGCTCACTGTCAACCACGTGATCCTGTCGTGTCCACACTTGGCTGAAGAGCGTGCGCTTCACTTTGGACAGCACGCTTTGTCTCTGACGCTCTGCGATGTACTTGCAGACAACTCGCGCTTTTTTGAATCGAAACAGCTCTTTTTGTTTCTTAAAGCCGCTGACTTCGAGGCTGTGTATACACTAGTTAGGTAAAGCAACCTTGTTATGGGCGCAAAATGACCTTAGTAGTCGGTGCGCCCGAAAACACCAATAAACAACAGCAGTCCGATGACATGAAAAGAGAGAGGGAGAGGACACCAAGTGTCTCCTGTAAATATCTTTTAGAATGACTGAAAAAATATCGTTGGTCGAATCAAAGGGCCCTAAATCCGTTGAGAACGGGGTTTAGGGGGTTACGCATGTGGGGCCCCTCGGCTGTGCCCTCCCCCTCCCCCCAAGTCATGTACGGAAAACGACACTTCTGGTCCATGGAATCCAAGCATTAGTTTATCTTCCGCTTTCGGCGTCTTTTATGGCGTCACTCCACACTTCCGGGTGATGCGGAGAGCGTTGGGAAAGGTACGCAAATGGTGAAATGCTGTTGCTGTTTTGAAGTGTTTTTGCAACGGTGAGGATAAGGTCGCGGTAAACTCGCAATCGCAATTGAAAGCCCAGTGGTCTCACGGCAACTGCGTGATCACATTTTTGCGAGCATGAAGTGGGTTGTGGTTCCTCTTGCATTCGGTAGCTGCAGAACTGCGTACGGTGTTGCGGCTTCCAGAGCGATGTGAAATCATCACTCCTTTTTCATAATTGGGAGCGTTAAATGTTACCGCCTTCGTTTTCGCCAAGTTTCTTTCGGTTTTGGCATCACTCTTCTGTGTTTCTTGATCCAGTCCTTAGTAGGAGCTAGAAGTGCTTTGATCACAGGGCCACGCGGACCTAGCATATCGCCACGTCCCCATGTACTTGCTCTGCCCCCCCCCCTGAGGGTGGGACTGTGCTTATTTGTCGCCGCCAGTGATGTTGCTCGGCGACCAAGCGCGCCGGCTGAAAAGACGCTGTGACGCGATACAGGAGAGCGGCCGCCGGTAGCCGGCCAGCGCCCATCGGCCGCACAGGCAAGACTGTCGGCCGCCGGGGTCCGTGCTGCAGGTGTCTGGTGTAGGCTGGCAGACGGCGGAGCGGGGTTGAGGCGCACGTATACCGCCCCAGTTCGCCGGCCGCTCCTCCTGCGACCTGCTGGGCTCCCACGGATAACCGGCAACTGTGTGCCGGTCTCTGCGTGGCTGCGCAACCAGACCAGCGGGTGGAACGACGCGGTGCCCCCGCCCCTTGACGATCAGCCGCCAGCACGTGCAGGAGGGGCGTCTGACTGCGGTGTCCGAACAGAGCGACAGACCCGGGGTCAGCTCATGTGGTGGCCCCAGGTGGGGTGGGGACACTGAAGACCCGCGTCAGACGGCCTCTGCGGGCCGCCGTATGGCCGCCGTGGCGTTTGGAATCTGTCGTGATCCTCGCTGGCCGTTGAATTCAAACTGTCGATTGAAGTGGTCGACTGAAGATTTTGTGCGAGCATTCCCCTTGAAAATAGTGGCTGAATTAGATTTGGCAGAGCGCTGCGTTCCTTGTTAAAGCCTGGACTGTCTGCGGTTATGGCTGCAGAAACACTGTTATGGCATTGTTTCGATCGCGTCCTGATCGAAGGGGTTCATAAGAAGTTAGTTTTGTTTGCAAGCAGGCCGGTTCGGTGCCAAACCGGTCCTGACTGGCCGATGGCAGTCGTGCACCCCCTGCACGGCTGTCGGAACAGTCGTGCTGCGAGTGAAACGTGCTGCTGACTACAGTCCGGCGGCACGCTCCACTGCTGCCGGGCTGCTGGCGCGCCTGTGCACGCAGACCAGCCAAACCTGGACCCGTCTGATACCGCCCCGTCCGCCGTCGTTGGACAGCGGCGGCGGCAGCGGTATCGGCAGCTTTCCGCGGTTCGTGGGCACGGTGCATTGTGCATTGCGTTATGGTGCGGGCATGGCGGCCGGCCGGTCGGGATGGCAGCGTCTCCAGCCTGCTCTCCTGCGCTGGTCCTGTGCGCGCCGAAGACGGGCTGGACGACTTGCGACGTTGACGCCGCGGCCTAGTTGGCTCTGGCGCTGCCGGCCTTCCCACCGTGGCCCGGCTAATGTGCGTTTGTCGGCGCCGGCGTCCGGTGAAATGCCGGACAGGGCGCGGCGCCCCGACCGGAGCCGGCCCGACTCGCCGGCGTCCGTCCAGGCCGGCGGCCGACGTGAGAGGGCTGGTCTCAATCGGATGGAGAGGTGTCTACGCGGCGGCAGGTGTGCCGTGGTGGTGAAGGTGCTGTCCGCTGAGAGGAAGATGGCAAATAATGGCCCATAGATCCAGGACGAAAGGGCAAATTAACACTATAGAAGAGGCAGTAACAAGTCTTGATGATCGTACCTCCAGTTCACACTTATTCCTGAGTTGGGTGCCTTTGTTGTTGGTTGTGTTTATACCAGCGCTCCTGCCCACCATTGGTAGTTGGCATGAGCCGTCAAGTTTGTGTGCACGTGCTGGCGTGACCCCATCCTGTTCTCTGTTTGTTCGCAGCGGTGCGCCAGGACCGGATGCGCGGCGGCCGGAACAAATTCGGTCCCATGTACAAGCGGGACCGGGCCCGCAAAATGCAGCAGATCCGGCAGCGTCAGCTGATGGGACCGCAGCGCGTCACCCTGCCCACAGTCGGGAACGAGGCGGTCACCATTAGCTACGCCACTCCCACCACCTCGCTGCCTATCACCTACAGCGACGGTGGTGGCTCCAGCATCACCATCAAACAGGAAATCCAGTACCCGGTGCTGAGCTCGACGTCGGCCTCATCGCCGGACTCGTCGCCGTCGCCAATGCTGGGCCCGGCGGCGGCGGCGGCGGCGGCCGCCGGCCTGGTGGAGCCCTGGGCGGCTGGCCAGTCCGCCGGCCGCAGCGACGTGCCCTCAATCATCCGCGACCTGGTCGCCTCGCTCGACGACCGCGAGTGGCAGCAGCAGCTGTTCAGCCTGCTGCAGACGCAGACGTACAACCAGTGCGAGGTGGACCTGTTCGAACTGCTGTGTAAAGTGCTCGATACCAACCTCTTCACCCAGGTGGACTGGGCCCGGAACTCGGTCTTCTTCAAGGACCTGCGGGTGAGTAGTCACTGGTGCGGCTTTCTGTTTCGCCTAACTGAGCTGCGCAGTCCGCAGGCAGTTGATCGGCGCCAGGTGGATGCCGATCGCCGGGCAGACAGCAGAACAAGCCAGGAAACGATATGGCCGCCGCGCCGGCGGTCTGCCGGCCCTGCCGACCCTGACACGGGGCCGTCGCAGCCGCCGCCGCCGCCGCCGCCGCCGCCGGTCGGCCGGCCGGGCCAGCGAAAGGCCCGCTCACTAGGTCAATGTCGCGCCGTTGGCCCACTAAACTTGAGGTTGCCGGCGGCCCACTCCCGGTGCGGGGCGAAAGTGAGAGTAAGCTGGAGCCGGCCGGCCAGCTGGGCAGCAGCGGGGATGGCTGCGCTGTCGGGGCTTATCGCGCCACCGATCCAGACGTGCCGAGCGCTGTACGGCAGGAAACGCCGCCAAAAACTGGCACCGCACGCGTTACACGCACAGCGCAGGCGCGACACCTGAATGTGCGCAGAACGGCCAGATCATGGCTGTTATGGTGCTGAGGGGCGTTTGGAAGCATTCTGTCGTACCATTCTATCGATGTTCGTACGGTTCGGCTTTGAGAAGTCCATTCGGATCTGCGCGGTTTTCCATGATTCCTTCATTATTTTCCCGGTGAAAAACGCCGTATGAGGAACGTCACCAAGTCCCCTGTTTCGGACGAATCGCAAAGAAGACACCAGATACTCGGGGCAGTGCCACCAGGACACTATAAAGCCGTGGTCGTTGCGACTGAGGCCTGATGTTGCGTACTTCAGGGCCCGGAGGCAGTGCGCGCCGCACCGGTGGCAGTGACCCAGTTTGAGCGCCTGTGCGGCCCTGCGTCGACAGCCGTGTGCGGCTGCGCGGCGCGAGGCGCAGCACGACGGGGAACGGGCCGCCGCCGCCGGGCCCGAGCCGTTGCGACACCGCGTGGCCGGGCTCCGCCATGTTGTTTCAGTAGGTCGCCGCGACCCCAGCCGTCATTGGGCAACCGGACCCGCGGCTGCACCAATCGCCGAGCCGGGAAGTGGGTCTGGACCCGCCCACCGCGCCGGAGCGGGCCCCTATCTGGACCTGAAACACGACAGGGTATCGTCCCGGTCTCGCCAGCTGCTCTCCCCTGTCTTATAATGATCGCAGATTCTGGCTACCGTCTTGTACCTCGTCGGCGAAGGGGCAGGAAACATGAGTGTAGCCACGGTTCGGAAATTTGGGGGAGGGGCAGGCTGACTAATCCACGAAGAATAGATAGGGTGGGTGTCAAAAATCAGCTTTTGGAGGTGTTGCGTGACGAACTGGGATTGAAATCCCTTTCATTAAATTTCACTGCTGGTAAAATGGTTTCATCAATGGAAAAAAAACCTATTCGATATCTAAAAAATTACAGGGACAAATCGCCACTTCTGGACAACTGCGAGAAGATGTCTTTCGCAGCCCCCGCAGATTTCACCCGTGGCCGCAAATGCATTTTAACACTAGCTCTGGTGGTGGTATCTGGTGACAACTGCGTGAGCATTACTCAGTATTACTCTGCTTCCCCAGAATGTATTTTCTTGGTTTCCTGGCTTGTCCTACCTTTCCCCTTTATTGAAAATCCGCCGTTCATCAACAGCACCTTGATGTTTGCATGCCGGTTTAGTCTGAATTGTAGTTGTTTATGTGTCCTTCCCATGTAGCCTAACCTGTCACCGAATGTTGACTTTTCATCCAATTTCGGCCAGGCCACTTTATGTACGAATTTGGTGCGGACAAAGCAGATAACTCAGAATCCGCGTGACGTTGGCCGAATTTCCGTCAGATTTCGGATCGAACAAAGTAATCCACTCTCATAAAAAGACATGGTGAGTACGCTTTTCTCATGCTCCACCATTTCTGATGTGATCATATTTCGACATGCAGACTTGGTCCTAATGAAAAATAAAGAAAATGAACAGCCGAGTCTTCATCAGCCCGCTGAAATCCGGAGACCAGCCGGCAAAGCCCGCAAAAGGAGCTGGGGGCTTCCAAAGACCGCAGATGGGAGGCCTGTGAGTTTCAAAACTTTAGCCGAGTCGGTCGTCTGCTTTACACGGACCTGTGAACAGCATGCGTTCGTAAGACGGCCGGCTGCGTTTGGAAACGGGTCATCGGCGAAATCCTTCCAGGCGCGGGCCTAATATTTTCACAAGTTGGTGGGATATTAATCAGAATCAAAGGGCAAGTTGTAACGAAAAAAGCAAATAGGATTATCGCTTGCGATGGATCTATGGCACTGGGGGGAAGATTTGCAAATGACTACCAGGAGTGTCGCTGATCAACTCTTGATTTACTAGTTTTTTCACAGCATGCGTTTTATTCGCAAGCAAGTACTGATATGATATTTTATGATTGCAATGACATGTGGTATATAGTGTGCTTATACACGTGCTTATAGGGTGCGTCCCATCAAAGATGAACATATTCACACCTGTAGAGCCCTTGCCATACCGTGTCGAAATCAGGGTGGCTGATTCCGGAGGCCCAAGCCCATTTGGCCTTCTTCATCACTGCCCTAAGTCCCTGCCCCTCCCAGCAACCTGGCGCTGTTAGGATTGGTATCATATGATACCAATCCTAACAGCGGTTTGTTTCGGACAAACCTCCTAACAGGAGGTTTGTTTCGCGGTCTCCTTTCCAATCTTGCGGAAGATGCCTGCCCCTCCCAGCAACCTGGCGCTGTTAGGATTGGTATCATATGATACCAATCCTAACAGCGGTTTGTTTCGGACAAACCTCCTAACAGGAGGTTTGTTTCGCGGTCTCCTTTCCAATCTTGCGGAAGATGCCATGTCCCTTGGCTTCGGGGCTAGTTTTGCTTCACTTCACCTCACAGGCTGAGTGAGACCGAGAGGCCAAGGCCGTGGCATCAGCCGTGGCAGTGGCCTGTAGTCGTGTGGGCCGTGTCAGCGGTGTGCACCTGGTGTGCTGACCATGTCGAGCTGGCCCGCTGCGCTTATACGGCACGACCGGCCCCCTGAGCCTCGCCAGCCCGGTCACACGGGCTGAACAGGGATCACTCCTTCCGATGAGGCGGCTCCGTCCGCCCTCTTCTCGGGCTGTCAGCGAGTCAGTCCGTGACTTCCGCGCCGCGACGCGGCTGCAGCTGGCCGACCCTGTGCCTCAGGGGCCGGCATAGAGGGAGCAGGACGAGGCCGGAGGGAGCAGAGACCGGGCCGGAAGGAGCAGGGCCGGGGGAGCAGGGCCGGGGGAGCAGAGACAGGGCCGGAGGGAGCAGGGACGGGGGGGCAGGGACTGGGCCGAAGGGAGCAGGGTCGGGAGTGCAGGGACCGGGCTGGAGGGAGCAGGACCGGAGGGAGGAGGACTGAACCGTGAGCGGACGGCCGCCGAATGTCCGCCATCTGGTGCCGATGGTGGCGCGAGGTGGCAGCGCCGTTCACACGCTGCGTGATGGCTGCGTCACGTCCGCTCTGTGCGTAATGGGGTCACGCGTAATAGCGGCGCCACGCGGGCCCGTCCTTCGCGTTAGCCAACAGACGGCGCGGTCGCGGTGTGGAAAGAGACAGCGGCGAGCAGAGACGCTGTCTCTGCTCGCCGCTGAGAGCAGAGACACTGATGCTCCCAGCGTGTCTGGGGCGGCCCCTCCGGTGTACGGGTTGTGACGACGTCACCACGTCGGAGGTGCCGAGCGACATGTGACTGCTGGGACTGAGCTAGACAGTCTAACAGCCGGCCGCACCCGGCCCCGGGGTGGCGAAGGCGACCGGTGAAGTCCGCTAGACCCTGCAGGAATTGCCGAGACCCTGCAGCCTGGCCGAGGGCCTCCTGGCTGCATGCCCAGGGTACCCGAGCCCGCCAGTGGACAGAATCGTAGACGGATATATACCTGTGTGCAATATCTGTATGCAGTTGTAACCTAGCATACAGAAAAGTTAGGAGACGTACGCCGATTACATGCGCACCACGGCCTGGTTGTTGGGATATTAACGCTCGCCGGACAGGAGGGATTTTCATTCGCACCGATGACGAGGGGGAGGGTGTTAGGCACCCCCTCCTCGCCATTTGGCCTCTAATTGAGCTAGCGCTTGGATAAGAAGCAGTCGATTGCTGTGTGCTCGAAGAATCCAGCTGTATCCGGGTCAACCCCGTCGGGTCAAACGGTATGCTTGGGAACTAAAAGTCGATTTCTGGGAGTTAAAAACGATGCATTTGGCGTCAGATGGGCCTAAAATCGTGCCCTGTATGATATTCAGTGCCCACAATTAGTGTAGGGACATTCTGAGGTCAAAAATGGTCGTCTTAGGTTATTGGTCTCGTTTGACCATGAAAACATCATTGGCTTATCTAAAATGACCTGTTCGTATGTTGACTACCATTCGGAACCAATTTCATGCTCGTCATCTGCCGTTTATGGATGCCTATTGCCCCAAAACAGTAAAAGGAAAAAACATTTGGCGCAAAATTCGGTCTGCAAGCCTTGATCACTGGCGTCATAGCTCGGTGGCCTGACTTAAGCTGGGGTCATTGTCTTGCAAAACATGCGCGATGAATGTGTTGCCAGCTATGCCAGATTTCACGGCGCTGTCGTGCGTCGTTTTGTCGTGGTCCCGGACACAGCTTAGGGTGGCATCCCCTCGTCGTCCGGCGAGGGCTAAATTACTGTTTCGGCAGCTGCTTTGGTGCAGTTATATGGGACTTGTGTTTAGGAAAAGCAACGGCAGTCTTCTTCCGTTTCTGAGAAGATTCCGTTTCCTCGGTGACTGTTTTTTTTTCTTTTCTAGCGAACGATTGTAACGCGCCCACTCATGCACATCAGCGGTCACTCACAGGTGGCGAAATATGACTGTATTGGTCCGGTGTTCAAGTGGCGTGGTTGGTGACGGGGCCAGGCAGGGGCCGAAGTCGTCGGCTCTGTCCGTCTGTTCGTCCTGCTCGGACCCGGCGGCGGACGCAAGCGTCAAACATCAGTCCCCCGGTGTCGGCGGCGCTGGCCGGCGGAGCGGGCTAGCTTCCACTAGCCGTGGAGAGATGTCCCCCCCCCCCGCCTCCCATCACTCCCCTGTCGTCTGACCGATAGGCAGGCCTAGCCCTCCTCCGGGATGGGGCGGGAAAAAATCGGCGCGCGCCCTCGCGCCTCGCCACAAAAAGGCCTGCCGTCGATATGTGGTGGCTGGCCGGCGGTGCCGCTGACCTTGGCAGCCAGTGAAAGTGCGGGGACAGAGGCTTTGTACGGCCGGAGGAGGTGGCGGCGGCGGCGGCGGCGAGGCGGTACAGTTCGGCGGCCCGTACTGCTGGGCGTGTCGGGGTACCGCAGCTGTCGGGGTACCGCTGATCGTGTACCGCAGCTGGCGGACGGGTCATTCTAGGGCGAACCGTCTCATACCGGGCCGTATTCGAATGCGATAAACACACATCAGCACCAGAAGCTTGGTCAGTATTGTCGTTCGTGGTGTGGATGAGGCACCATTGTCAATATCGGTTTTTCGTGCGTTGTGGCCAGACGATGGATTTGGTTGCTCACGGGCGACTTCGTTGCCGGCTTCACGTGCCGTTGTGTACGTCCGGTGTGGGACCGAGAGGGAGCGGACGGTGCGGTGATCTGTCGAGGCGCCGGCCGGCGGCCGTCGGCCCGTGCAGTCCGGGCCCGCTGCCTGTTGCGAAATATCTTGGAGGACATGGCGCCGGCAGGTACGAGTCGTTCCCTTTGGCAGGGACGGGAACGCTTGCGACACGTTTTAGCGCCGTTCCCCCGGATACTGCTGTGGTACCGCCGTCCCAGCGGTGTTGCTTTTTGGAGAAAAAGTCCGGAACGTTGGCGCCGGCTGGATGTTGTTTGAGTATGTAAGTCCGGAACGTTGGCGCCGGCTGGATGTCGTTTGAGAATGTTTCTTTTCGAAAAGAAAATGCTTACAAGCAGATAGGATGTTACGATCTTGTGTTAAGGAACGTCGTAAAGGTAGCCATTGTTTTTTTTTATTTTTTATATTTCTTGTCATACAACACCAAAGGGTGTATAAAGAAAATATATATGGCTGGTACCTTGGGCTCGCACATATATGATCGTTGTTTTTTCTGCCTGGTAATTGTTCTGATCCTCCTGTCTTCCGATTGTGGCGTCGATTGCGCGTTCTTCCTTAACAGCCGCGTATGGATAAGGCCAGATCGTTAAAGGGAATGTTCTACCTTTCAAGCGTGGTGTGAACTGGAGTATACAGGTTGTGGCTTGTAGTTAAAAGCTACTTCGAATACATGCCAGTCATATATGCCATGTCATATTCACATTTCTCATTGTGATATGCTTGATGCCAAAAATCTCGGGAAATTCGGGGGTCTAAGCTGTTCCAACCATCTAAGTATCGCTAGCCAAGAGTGGTGCAGGTTCGCAATGAATTTCCGCGAATTTTACCCCCTACCGGTGGCCGAGGTAGGGTAATAAGAATGTTGCTTTAGCCGTGGTCCAGATGCACCGCTTGGTGTTTCTCCAGTGTGTCTCAAGACGGAAAGACTGAGGTAATGATCCTGGTACAAGCGCGGACCTCGCTTCTGTGCAAGTGACGATAAGACTTGATATATATATATATATATATATATATATATATATATATATATATATATATATATATATAGTTCTGACGACTAATATGTTGCAGCCACAGCCACGGGATGTCATGGCACGGGACACGGAAGGAAATACAACAGTTGGCTTCAGATTTCACGTCGAAAGTAGCATCTGCTTCTTAGTAGGCGTGCGAGGAGGAAATGTTGAGATGTATTTACGCCGACTTTCGTCCTGAAACTGGCTTGGTTGTTTTGAAGCGCATTATCGGCCATTCGATTGGGCTTTCTGGCTCAAGCAGCGTAATCAGTACAAATATTAATGTTACTGGTCGTCTTTTTGTCCCGGAACGGAGTGTGCTGCCATCTGTACATTCGGATGAAAAGAACGCCACCGACTGGCCGTGACACGGATGCGTTTGCCTTTGTCCAGGTGGAGGACCAGATGAAGCTGCTGCAGGCCACGTGGTCGGTGATCATGATCCTGGACCACATCCACCAGCGGCTGCACAACAACCTGCCCGACAGTACGACACTGCCAAACGGCCAGAAGTTCGATCTGCTGACGCTCAGCCTGTTCGGCATGGCAGAGCTTGTGCCGCAGCTCAACGACCTCACCGCTCGGCTGCAGGAGCTCAGTTTCGACGTCAGCGACTACATCTGCCTCAAGTCTGTCCTTCTACTCGACCCCAGTAAGTAGCGCCCTCCACCCACCACTGTTACTTCCTCACAAAATCTAAAATTCTTGTTCAGTGTGGAAGTATAAGTATTTGCGTGTAAATGTGGAAATGATTAAACGAAACGGCTGGAAACATTGGCTTTTGTCACCCAACAACACTCAGCTTTTATTCAGCGGGACTCAACGTGCCCGTTAGACCTGTGCCTTTTCTTTGCCTTTTTGTTGTTGGTTCCAACTACAGAGAAGGAAAGCGTCCTGTACGCCCATTGGTCAAATGCGAATCGCCCGCTTCCAAATGAACAAATGTCCGGAGTAGCTGCTGGGAATTGGTGTTTGGGGCGGGGCCGGTGGGTCGGTGGTAATGTGTGGTGTGGTGAGCAGAACTGGTGGGGATTGGTCGATGGTGATATGTGATGTGGTGGGCGAGACTGGTGGAAATTGATCGGTGGTAATGTGTGGGCGGGCCGGTGTGGATTGGTCTATGATACTGTGCTTGGTTTTGAGCGGGACTGGCGGGGATTGGTCGGTGGTGATGCGTGATGGATGAGTGGTGTGATGGGTGATCGGTGTGGCACGCGGGATGACGGGCGTCATCCCGTGTTGTGACAGTCATGACGTCATAAAGCGGAGGTATTTGCGTTCCGACAGACATGCAGACGCTGGGTAACCGGCGGCACGTGCAGCAGGCCCAGGAGCAGGTGAAACAGGCGCATATGGACTACTGCAGTACTGTGCACTCGGACATACAGGTGGGCAGCGGTACCAGGCGGAGTCTGGCTGCAGTCCGGCCGCCTGGGCTCACTGACAGCTGGGACACTGATGGGAGAGAGGCAATGTTTGCAATACAGAGAAGGATAGGGAGAGAGAGGGAGTGAAGGGAAGAAGAATGCCACGGGCCTGGGGAGTGGTAAGATGTGGTGGGAACCGTTAGAAGTGATAAAGAAGAAACGAAGACGATGTTAAAGTGTGAATTTGTATTATTTAAATAAGGTCATTTTGAAAAGTAGCAGAAAGACATCGAGGGAGACAGAGACAAGAACGGAGAGATCTTCTGGAAGGTAGGGCTGCCTTTCCAAGTGGTGCCGTGCACATGGCTAGGAGGTTCAGCTGCTGTAGTGCGGTCTTGGTTTGTCATGGTCTGTTATGTTAAACTGTGTCATCTTCATATAGGGTTGGCGGTCATATGACTGTTGAGGTTGTGCCGGTTGTGGCGCGGGGCATGTCGACATTTCGTTAGGAAGATGTTAACCTCCCTCAGCTGACCCGTGTCGCGGTCAGCTGGATGGATGGTACTGTGGACTGTCCGGTGGAGGGTGGCGATATGCCCTGTTCACCGGGGCTCGGCTTTGGTCGCAGGGCAAGTATCAGCGGCTGATGGCGCTGTTGCCGGAGCTGCGCGATCTGGCGCTGCGCGGCGAGGACTACCTGTACCAGAAGCACGACACCAACAGCCCGACCTCGCTCCTCATCGAGATGCTGCACGCCCGCAGACGTGAGTCTGGAGTGAGAGGCCGTTAGCCGGGTCAGGGCCGCACACCCGATCACTGGGACCAGGGGACAGTTGTGAAAACTGGGAGCCGGGTCCACAGACGCGCCGCCACCCGAAGCCGTCGCCCGACGCCGCCAGCTAGTCGGAGGCAGAGTTACGGACAGCAGGGCCTCAGTCGTGGTCGGAGGTAGAGTTACGGACACCATGGCAGCAGATATGGTCGGAGGTGGAGTTACGGATAGCAGGGCTGCAGTTATGGCCGGAGGTAGAGTTACGGACATCGGGGCTGCAAGTGTGGTCGTAAGTAGAGTTACGGACACAAGGGCTACAGGTATGGTCGGAGGTAAGGGCTGTGAACACCAGGGCTGCAGGTATGGTCGGGGGCGGGGTGCCGTCGCAGAGTCGCAGAGTCCACGTCGCGTCCCTCGTTCTGTGTGTGTTTTATCGTCGCTGTGGGAAGCAGCCCGGCTCGATGGCTGTGTTGGCGAGATGTGGTCGGACGTTGCTGGGCGTATATGTAACATCAGGCCTCTCAGTTTTAGGGCGTGTGCCGACGCAATGAGTCGGCATGACGGCGGCGGAGAGGCAGGTCATCTGCGCGTCTCGGGCCCGATATTACCAGTACAAACGCCGAGAGCGTATCATCATCGCACGCTAGCGCCGCCCAGCGACGGACGCGCGAACTGATAGTGCGCGCGCCGGCTGCCACAGGACGGACGCAGTCATTCAGTGCATAAGCGTGGTGTGGCATCAGTGAGTGAGGAAGCGAGTCTGTCCAGTGCTAGATGGTGGGCGGGGAGGGAAGGGGCGTTATCCGCGGTGTCATCATTCTGAGGAGGTCAGATTGGACGAGAGTCGTGCAGCGGCGCGACGCCCCTCAAACAAACTGTCCCATCTATCGACCATTGTCTGGCGGCCCTTGTCCAATGTCGGCTGCTCTCCGGCCCTTGTTTCCCATGGCTTGGTCACTGTCTCCATCTCGCTGCCTGTCGTGGTTGTGCGTTATCGGCGGAAGTCGGCTTTGATAGTTTTTTTTTGTACGAACTGACGTCATCTGTTGGATTAGGACGGGGCAGGTATGGCAGCGTTACGCTGGCGCCCAGCGTCGCGTAGTCGCGTTACGCGTCGCCCAGCTGTTCCGTGGTGTCTCAAAGGCTGCAGCAGCCGCGGATGCCGTCGGAATTACGTGATTTCGACAGCCGACGGAGGCTTCTTACTGCCCTGTACGATGGCGTTTATGTATGCACAATGAAATAGCTGTTGGGTGCTGTACATAAATTGGCCTACGTACCTGATACCGTTAAAGAAATCCGTATTTTGCTACGTCAGACGGTGTAGCCCGGTCTGGCTTGGGTGGCGATCAGAAGAGGTGTTGTCTAATTTGGCCGTCGTCCGGTAGGCGTGACCTATGGGGCGTGGACGAGTGTGGTCCGGCGTGCAATGGCGTGTGTCGGCCAGGCCGCAGGTAAATGTGGCTCCTGTGGAACGTATCGCCGTGTCGCGGCTCTCTCTCTCTCTCTCTCTCTCTCTCTCTCTCTCTCTCTCTCTCTCTCTCTCTCTCTCTCTCTCTCTCTCTCTCTCTCTCTCTCTCTCTCTCTCTCTCTCTCTCTCTCTCTCTCTCTCTCTCTCTCTCTCTCTCTCTCTCTCTCTCTCCCCCTTCGCCTTTCCCTCGCTCCCTCCTTCTCTCTTTCTGTCTCCTCAGTCGGTCTGGCTTCCGTCCGGCCATTCTTGGCCGCGCTCGTTTGCTGCGATCTGTTTTGTGCACGTCTGTTGCTCCTGAAAGTGGCGAGCGTCCTGCGCCGGCACACCTCTTTTGTTACCATATTGTTATAAATTATCGATGCCTCGTGGGTAGGAGGGTGGGTGTGTGCTGCCGACCGCTGTGCCGCCTCTGGGACGTGCCTGGACGCTGCGAACCCTTGCGACCGACCACCAGTGCCTGTAGTGATTAGTGAAGCTGGGGACCTGCACTGTCGCCTCTCTGTCTACCTTTTCGTGGTGAAAATGGGGACATTCCGGGAATAGGGCATTAAGGCGTACTGTGCACTTGGTAGTGTTGGGGGTCCGCCTCGTTTAGCTGTATGGTCGGGCTTCACCCTTGAGAACTCGTGTGAACGTGATTGTGCATGATTGTGCGTGTGTGTGGTCGTGCGTATGGTCCGTCCTTGGGTGTTTGGTGGCCGTGCAAAATGCTTGTCTTTCGTGGAATGTGGCGTCCATTGGCGTTGTTTCGGCTTTTCTGGGGCTCTAGGCTTGTGGTCCTCGTTCTGCTTCATTTCGTGATAGTGTTAGTTGTGCGTCCACTAGCGTTTGGAAGGCTTGTATTTACATCGCACTAGTCACGTGGTTATTTTTGCTAGTCATCTCGACTTGTGTTCAGTATGCTTTTAGCGGCGTGTGGCCCGTCGGCCGACGCATGTGTGACGATTTTTGACCGTGTTTTAACATTCCATGTGTCTGCGTAGGGGTGTAGTGTTGGGTTGTGGCACTTCTGCATTGGTGGTTTGTCGGGGGTTCGCCGCGCGCCAGCAGGTCGTCAGGCGGCACGTCCCGGGCTGCTCACGCGTTTTTTCTCCTTTTTTGAGGGCCTGCTCGCATAGGAAGACTGTGGAAGAAAGCGATTTTAATCTGCTAGAGCACATTGGAGATGTGATTCGCTGGTCCCCCGATGGGGCTCATGTTGAAGCGAATAAAGGTATATCACCAGCTGTGTAGCGCCGTTTTTCGTTGACGGATATGCTCTCAACTTTTACATATGTAATGTCCTTGACCGGTCAGCGTTGACCTGTGACAGTTGGGTTGAGAGGCTGAAAACAACAGTGGCCAAGTGTGCGTCAAGAGTGCGTCGTTGGGAAAGAACATCGGAAACTTATTTGAACATGTGTCAGAGGGGGAGGCGCACAGCGCGGGACAGCGCCATGACCGGCAGTTCGGTTCGAGTTCTGGTCTACCGTCCTGGCAACACTGGTTCAAGTTGCCTGGGTATGCGATATGCCCGCATGGCAGCTGGCAGGTGGAACAATGAAATGGCACGGGGACTACCGCACGGTCAGGGACGGATCCAGGGGTGGGAGGATCATGCCATCTCTCCGTCGTTGGAAATCCCGGGTCTTACATTTCTTTCGGCCCCGTATTCAGATGAAAATTGAAGAAATCTAGGGGAATTTCGTGTAGAGGATATTTGCGTAAAACAGTCTGAACGGTGTTTGCTGTCCGAATGGTGTCTGGATGACCGGAAGGTGTCAGAATTCTATTCCTTAAGGCCCAAATTAAAACTGGGTTTCTGGATGCGCCCGTGAGACCAACCCCCCCCCCCCGCCCCCACCCCCTCCTAACCGAAACGGAAAAGCTGTATCACTGGTATCACCGTGCGACGGAGAGACAAAGCAGCTCGCAGTGCGCCGTACGTTTTGAAGACACTGCGGCGCGGGAGCTGTCAACAGCACTATCTCAACGTCTTCTGACCGTATAGCATCCTGTGCGCATTTAAGAAGCATGCACACGGACAAAAAGCAAAATGTCTGTTTCCCATGTTTCCACCCTTTTGTCTCGGGCATCGAGGCAATCACTAAGATCAGATCATCACAGTTTCAAATTTATTTCATCTACAATCCGTGGGTCTCTGCGAACCAAGGCGACTGATCAAAGACTGCCCCACAAAATAAGTGTCTTGCTAAAGCATGACCTCGTAACTTGGAGTCAGTTTCGTGCGTCTCCGCGTCCTCCATTTAGTTCAAGTAAAAAAAAAAAAACAATAGGAATAAACGAAAGGGGTTTTCATTAACCCACCGGCTTCGCGGCATATCGCTAAGTTCAACATCACTCACTCCCTAGGGGAATAAGATGAGAAACTGAGAATTTTTCGCATTGCAGAAATTGAGAATTTGATGCAATTGCATCAGTGAGAAAGTCGACAGCCTGTGACGTATACGCATCTGGTGTGGAGTGGTGCGAACGGTCCGTCGTGGCCAAACCGGTCGCCAGGGGTATGGATGTCGCTTTGTTGCAGCGAGGCGGCAGACCTGAAAGACAGTTACCCAGTTAAGAAGAACCATGCTGTTAACTTGCGTAATGTGCGAAAGGCGGACATACGACACGCGTGTTGTCTATTTGAAGAAAGCTAACGTGGGTTTGGAAGGATCGAGGAACACGAATTGTTTTTTGTTTGCTGTGAAATGCGTTGGCGGATTTCACATATATCGCAAGTGCGCCTTCCATTACCCACGCATATTTCATATTTTATTATCCTCTCGTTCCGTCATGTCTGACCAGCTTTGTTCATTCTAGCGTCTACTGATAACCGTAAACTTACCAGGTTATTGGCAAGTATACAGTGAAAGGGAGGTTAGTGGTGATGCCACAAGTGATTTCAAGTAAAGAAATGGTTCAGAAAGGGTCGGTAATAGCTTCATGCCTTGCAGCCAGATCCATTACTGTGAGAGAAATTATTGTCGCGATTCCCCATAATTCTGTGTGGTGCAGAGGGACAGATCCAAGATTTTACCAAGGCTAGCAGATTTTTGTAGGGGCGCCTTAAAGATAGTGTGGGAGCTGCCAAAATCGCACCGAAAGGGCGCGAAAATTGCGCCGAAAGGACGCCAAACTCGATCGTTATAACGTTTGAACCATTCGAAGTTGTGACGGGAGGCGTCAGAACGACTCACAATGGCGTTTTACGTCGTACGCGGTTGAAAGATGTTCATACTACATGCAGGCATATTATGTAAGTATTATATTACGGCCGTTTCCCCGATGTTACAAGGGCGCCTTTTTAACAGAACTCGTTAACGACTGATGTTAACGTTAACGATAGGGCGCCTTTGTATCAGTGGACAAAATTCGTCCGTGAATACATTGGATCAAGCACCAGCCTGAAAGTAAGGTTTGGATCTGCGCCTATGTGTCAAGCGACTGCTGTTGTTATTTTCGAAAAAGAATAAAGCCAATGTCCGACCAAGTTCTAAGGAGTAAGCCATGTGTGCATCCAAAACTGTCCAGGATCCAAGTCTGTCCAAGAAAATTCCGGTATATTTTTTATTGGCGCAGTAGTAGTAAATATTACTACGGGCGTGGTAGTAATGTCTGTCTTTCGATTTCTTTCCAATCCGATTATATTATTGTACTTACCTATATATAACATTCCCCCATGAAATGCTCTTGGGCAGGGGTGGAACTTTATAAAATTGATGGGGGGCTAGGCAGGGTAGCTCTATATGTATAGCTTGAGAGGACAACAATAAAATACGCAGCAATTGAATGCACACTTCCGTTGCGGTCACCGGCGCACTGAATTATTCTTAAAGGTCGAGCTGCGCAGTAGGTGAGAAATTTCTGTATTCGTGTCATGCGAGAGTGTCTCCGGATGGAACTCCCCAGGCAATAAGCCAACGCTGCAAGCAAATGCAAACAAAATATGAGTACCGCTTGACACAAAGTTTCAAGTGTCTAGAACGCCTTTCCTTTGCATCTGCTGCTAATGCTCCTATTAAGGCATTCCTGAGCCGCCAACATGGCGTATGGCGAAGAGGATCCAGCGAGCTGGTCTAGGTAGTATAATAGCTACTCGCCGGTAATGCATTGCGTTACACCAAAAAGACAACAGGCTCCTTTTTCGGGTTGTCAGTCTTCGTCTCGTTCCTGCAGCTCTTATTCTGTTATGGCCGCCGTCAAGTTGCCGTCCGGGTGCGTATGCCGCAACCTGTCCCTTGCGCACCTGCTGCTCCACTGTCTTTAGGCCATAACCAGTAGCAGCTCAAGCATCATCGGCCCGTTCTGCGGTGAGCTTTCCAGCTGGGCAACAGAGAGCTCAGAGTGTTCCAACCGCGCGTCGGCCGGCAAAAGGGTATCCATAGCGACCAGAAGCTCGGCCGGCCAGTGAGAGGTGCATTTGGACAGCATGATTTTCCGAACCATGGACACATAGACTGGTACAGGATTTACTCAAGCAGGCGCAATCTCTCCTCCAATTTCAACTACAAAGAAGAGTTATGAGTATTTCGTGGCACTCTCTCGCTTTCTTGCGATCCCCGAAGCCCGTATTGTCAGGGCATTGTGACAGGCGATTTTTCATATTTTCCAGCCTTACACGGTCCTGAGAGAGGGATGATCCATGGGCTGTATATTTCTGCTTCGTATACTTATAATAAATGGGCACCAAGAAAATTGCATTTACAGCGCACATCGATATACTCAGATACGACACGCACATTGGTACACGATACTCTAAATGTGGATATCAGTTAAAAAAGACGGCACAAAGGGACCAATAAACTAATTGGTGTTATAGACAGGAGTGAAATGTTTACAAAAAAAGATGCAACCCTATAGTGGTGAATGAAAAGAAACAAGGTGAAAGTGATGTTCCCCATCTGCACAGAGGCCTTTCCACTGCTGGGGGTGGCCAGTGGGTTATTGCTAATAGGGTAATGAAGAACCTTGGAAACAATATCCCATCAACAATATCTCACAGGTGATGGAATGACACTAGCATTGGGTATTTAGAGAGGAGAGATGCTTGCTGTTCCATAATGGGATATTTGGATGACCTTGTGGCAGTGTTTGTAGTTTCTGGTGTAATGATTTTTTTTTATATATTATAATATATAAAAAAAGATAATTATGATGCAAAGGTGTTTGAAATGACTGCAAGATGAAGAAGCCAAGAACGCATATTAAAAAAATTGGGGGGTTGCATCCATCCAGTAATTTGCATCATCCATATGTTAAGGGAATGCAGCATCATGCGTTTGTAAGAAGACAGTAAATGTGGCTTTGTGTGACAATAATGCATTCATATGTGCTCAATAAGTGTGTGTAAATAGGCACTGATATTTGAATGTCTCCAGCATGAAATTTAATGTGAATATGCCATGTCCTGCATATTCAGGATGTGAGGTTTGTTTTGCTACAAATGTGTGTCCTTTGTAATAGGATTTAGCAGTGTATTACGGGACTCTTTGACCATGTTCAAAATATCATTTTGTGGTCACCATTATTATGCGATGGTCATCTTAAAATTGCCTGACATAACTGCAGGACATTTCAAATTATGCATGGTTTGCATCAGAGGCGTAGGAGCATCCAGAAGGGGGGAGGGAAAAGATGTTTTTTCCCATATGGTTAATGTACTAAATTTCCCAAAAAGTGTTGGGGCATGGCCCCTTGCCCCCATTTCTATGCCCTATTCCACATTCTTTCATTCACAAAGTTTTAACCTTGTCATGAATGTACTGTATAATTTTTGATTGTTGATATGGAAATGGATGGAATGGATATGGATGATTTTGGGAAAATACCTTCATTTTTCAAGCATGACTGAAATATTACACGCACAGTTTGTATAATGTGGCCTGGATTCTGCAAATAAAAAATGCTGTGTCCAACGTTATTTTCTATTCGGGGAGTAGTGGTGCCTGGGATTTCCATTGGGACGCAGACAAGGAAACATTCATGAATGTGGCACTTGATCCGTGCTATATACTTAAATGTATCCTCCTTATGTTTTACATGTCCTGGTCCTGATCCTGTCCTGTCCTTGGCACTCTGGGCGTCACCTAAGTGGGAAGCACGCTTTTACGTTTTTCAAGCCGAATTATTTTGCTTGGATTTATCATTCAAGCAAATGGCGGCCCTAAAAATGGCCCCCGATGTTGGTTTGGTACGTGCACCCGTAGGGTCTGGGTTGGCGCCTCGTAGACGGAGCCGGCCGGACGTCCGGTTAGGAATCCCGCACCGCCGCGGTTTCCCAGCGGAAGTGGACCTCGCAGTGCAGATGGCGTCGTCCAGCTTCCAGCAGAGCCGCAGCAGATTGACACTCCGCAAAACGGTAGCCAGATAGTCATGAGACCGGTCGATCCTTGCCTATGGTCTAGTTAAACGCTAGCAAATGTCAATGCGACTTTGGATGCGTGTAAAAATTCGTAGCTTTGAATTATCTTCGAAGGTGCTAAATCATCATTTCATGGAGTTAACTTAATTTTCTATAGTTTTGTTAAATAAGCGAGGCCGTAGGCCCACTGACTTAATTCCAGTAGGCAAAAAATACGAACTGAAAGTGGACGGTAAGCCCCAGTCGGTAAGTCCCTGCTTGGCCTTAAGCCCAGCCTCTTCACTTTTCATTGGCTACGAATAGTTAGAGAGCATACCAAACGTTTAGTACCTATGCCCAAAATAATCTCGTTCCGGGGTGGTATAAAAAAAACACAGGTCAACGTTTCGTCTAAAAAATTTTGACTGGGCAGGGGGCAGATGTTCCAACCTGGTATTCCAGCAGCATCTACCTACTACCGTGACGTGAAAACACAATCACGGAAAATCCGCATGTATCTTAATATGTCGCGGAAATGGCTTTCTTCAAACCTTGCATTTTTGGCTTCAAAACGATCGTTTTTCCCATTAATTTTTCTCATAAGCCACAACTTCGTTTCGCACACACCAACCTTATGTTTTGATCCCCGCGTGCTTAAAAATGGCCTCGCATTTTGCCACACACATTCTCATTGACATTCAGGTGCGGTTTTTGGGTCACAGATGTACCAATATGTGTAGATATATATATGTGTGTGTGTGCGTATATATATATGTGTATATATATATATAAGCACGGCCAAGTCCGTTGGGGCATGTTTACCATTGATGCACAGTCGGGAAAGAAAAGCGTGGATTAAATAACAATGTGCTGCTTTGTGATGTATATGGTAACCGCACGCGACGTGAAACTAGGGTTGTCGCGCAATGCCTCATTTAACGTCATCTGTTTTCTTCACAGAACTGGCTCAGATAACTATGCACGTCTTTATCCAGTCTGGTTCTATCACGTCTTTCTTCATGCAATACGAAAACCATGAAGTTAACTTCCGCAAAATTCGGAGGGATGTATCCCAGTTTGCTCACAGGCTAAGCCAATGACATACGTCACTACGTTGCTGCAGTGCTTGACCGGATGTTTCTTGGGACTCTAGGAACACTTGAATGATTGACAGGTACAATTTTAGGTCTTCTGGTGTCATTCCTACGGTACCTTTGGGCTCATGCGATTTTTCTTTGCTCCATTCTATAAAATCTGTGGCATGTGTTGTGTGTAGCGACCACGTTCCGAACAGAGGCTAAGAATTTCCGGACAGGATCGTCACCAACCTTTTCCCTTCATTAGGTAACAAGAAGGTCACTACCATATCTATGATAGCTTTGCATGCATCAGCGGGCATCGAAACGAGACTGTGCTTCTATGGGTGTGCCAGCCTAGCTTCCCCAGCCACTAACATCTACAAAGTGGTATGTGAATGGTTACGAGGGTAGAGGCGGTTTCTTTAGAGGTAGGGACCTCTTGAAATGTGGCATTGTGAGATGCAGAGGGGCTGTAGACACCTACACTCCTCGTCATGACCAACAAACTTACATATGCAGCATTAGAAAAATTGCAGAAAAAATCAGCGGTGTTAATGATAAGAAACTGGATGAACGAAGTATGCTTGCAAAGAAAACACTTAAGACATTTACATTCTTCGCGGCAAGGGCGGATCCAGCTGCTCCGTTTGGGGGGACCAAACCAGAGTTTCCCGGTCCTGGGTGGTGGGTCAGCGAAGTCGTTGACCGGAGAGGAAGACGTCCGTGGGTTCAGAGTGTGTACTTCGGCGGCTGGGTATGGATGGTAGGTCATCGACCGGGGGGATGGATAGGGGTGGAAAACGATGGCCAAAGGTTGGATTCGGAGTTCCTGCAACTTGAAACTCCGGATGAGCAGAAATACCCATGTTTTACGGGGGGGACGCCAAATGACCATTTGCCCCCTCCCCTAATTGCGGTTGGGGGACATGGCCGAGATAGCCTTCTAGATCCGCCAGTGCTGCCCGATGACCAATAGACCAAACTATGCAGCATTAGAACCATTGCAGAAAAAATCGGCAGTGGCAAGGATAAAACACTGTGCAAGCTGACCATATTTCTTTCATGTTGAATGTGATTGAAATATGCGTTTCATGACGCATCGTTGTTTTCTAGCCTGCGTGTGTCTCGGGAACTAGGCACAACGCGATTACCCTACAAAATGCCGTATGGCGGGATATCGAATGCAGAAATATTTAAACAAAACGTGAGAAGCAAAACACGGAACAGGATAAATGTCGACAGAGATGAACATCTCAGAAAACAGGAGGACGTGACATCGAATATGGATAATTACCGAAGAGCGATATGTATCGAAGTGGAAAAATATCGCGGAACCAAATACTAGATGAATAAATAACCGACGCAAGATGCAGATCTCGAAAAATCTGGATCCCAATTAACACCAGAATGGTAAAATACCTAATGACAAAATACCCCAAACTTGTACGTTGTATCATCGCTGAGGGATGGGCGGCTGCAGAGAAGCCAACTTTTACACTAAAAAATATGGAACGGGGCAATATGTTACAGCTAAATGTATTGAACAAATTATACCAGGATATGAATCAGATGGTGAAGTAATCAGGACTTCCGTCTGTCAAGATCACGGATGGAATTCAGGTCCCAGTTTTTTTCGGATTTTACCGTTTCTTCTTCCCAAGTTGTGACTGTTGTTAGCAGATGTGGTAATCAGCGCAGGTTATGGCCGGAGAGCGGTTCTACGGTTTCTTGCATCTGAGACGGGGAAAGCATTTTCTAGCCCACTGTCATGCGTTATTTCTAGGTGGAATACCCCTTGCAACAGAAGTCACAGGTTATCCCCACAAGAGGAAGAAGTTTTTGACGCCCAGGACTCGAACCCGCATACCATGTGACGTAAATCTGGTCGGATGGCGCAACTAGAGTATTGGTCTGGTCAATTTAGTTCAGCAACCCCTCGAACAATCGGAATGTTCATTTCCAGGGAATTCCAGTAAAACAGAGAAGACATCTGGGGGTCATTGGCAAACCCTGCAAAGCTTTCACAGCGATTCTGCTGGGATGTCCCCGTACCAGGCGCGGATACGGGGGGGTGGGCGATGGGGGCGATCGCGCCCCTAAGGCCCGAGAAGGGGTCCGTCTCGGGCGGGCTCCGGAGGGGCCCATCTCAGAGTCAAAAGGAGGAGTCCCGAAGGAGTGCCGTATGAGCTTTACGGGGTCTATGAAAATGTGACGGGTTCTTGATGCAGTCAGGGGGATCTCTGGGAGGGTTAGATGGCCCCTGAGACGGGTAGAAGGGCCCATAAAGCTCCCCAAGGGCCTCTGAGACTGAAACGGGATATAACCACGGCAGATTGCCCCTGAGACCGCCAGAAGGGTCGCAGGGCCCCTCAGATGGCCACGATAAGGGTTGAGTCCCAAGGACGGCATTGGGTCCCTGGAATGTCATAGGGCCCGAATGCGTTGCACGGATCTGTGTGAGAAGCTGAAGGTTCCTGATACAGTCAGAAGGCCTCTGCGAGGGTAAATAAGACCCTGAGACGGCAAGATAGCCCCTAGGATGGATAGAAGGGCCCCTGAAACTGTTGAAGGGCTCCTGGAACCGCAACAGGGGCCCCAATGCGGCAAAGGGCCCATGAGACCGTTAAAAGTCTAAAAGACCGTCTGAAAGTGACAGGAGAGGCTCCTGAGACGACAGAGAACGAGAACGAGAGGGCGCCTAGGACGGCAGGAGATCATGGTCAGCCATAGGGACACCCTGAACAGGGTTTCATCAGTAACCTTCTCAACCTCGCGAGGTGCCCCAAATGGGCGACACTGGTCTTTTTTGAAAATCTGAGGAGTTCTTGAATCAGCCAGGAGGCCTTGAGAAGGCCAGGTGGGTCCTGAGACGGCAAGATGGGCCCAACACGGCAGATGACCCCTGAGACCGCCAAAAAGGCCGGAGGACCCTGCGAAGCAAAGACGATAAGAAGACATCTGAGACGGTATTTGGGCCCTGGACGGCCAAAGGGCCTCCGAATGTGTTAGGTGGGCCCCTGGCACAGAAAACCCCCCTGAGACTGTCAGCGAGGCCCCTGAAGTGCCAACAAAGGCCGCTGATACGGCTAGAGGGGCCTTAATACTACCAGATATACCCCATGTAACAAAAGACCCGTGATAAACCCATGCAGACCACCGGAAACATTCGGAGGGCCCATGACACTGCACAGAGGCCCTAAAGTAGCCAAAAGTCTTTTGTAACTGCCAGAGTGCCCCTAGGACGGCGAAAATGTTCTCCAAAGATGACAAGAGGGGCACCAAGAGAATCAAAACAAGGAGTTCACTGAGATTGCTGGAGAGGGACCTTTGAGACTGCTGACTAGCAGTCTCTAGCAATACGGTGCCCTGAGACGACCAAACGGGTCCCGAAATCTACCGAGGCCTTGAGACGCTCATGCAGCTCATGAAACGGCCAAAGGGCCTGGAGCATTGCCAGAGGCGCCTCACGGCAGAGCGAGGCTTGTAGAGGGCCCTTGTTACTGCCTGAGCGACTTGTTAGGCGGCAGAGTTCCCCAGGGACGACAGGAGGGAACCCAAGATTGCTCAAGTGTCCCTGAAACTGCCAGACTGGTCCATGACACAGCCTGCGGTGCCCCTGAAACTGCCAAAGAAACGTCTGAGACGTCCCGAGGGACACCTGAAACTAAAAAGAACCTGGGACCACCAGAGGGCCCGGACACAGCAGACGGCCCGAGACCAACAAGAATCTAGCAAGTCTCCAAAAGCTGTGATGGAGTAGAGATACTGTCATAACATTTCAAATATAGGAAGGGGCGTAGCCGCCTAAAATCCCGCCGTTGTTGTCATATTTCGGCCGGTATGTAAGGGAACAAGCAAAATTTTCTAAAATGAAATACGCGCTTGATTTGTTTCGGTTACCTTATATGGTGAAAAAAACCCAAAATGATATCAGATGTTTCGGTCTGGACCCGAGCAGATGAACGTTTTTTTATACCTGGAGAGCAAAAATAGGGGACCCCGGCCGAGAAGGGGTCCTGCGTTGACCATTCGCTCCACCCCCCGGCGAAATCCTGGGTCTGCCCTGCCCCGGACAATTTTGTGGAGAAATCAGTGCCCGAACCTACCGTTTTGCGTTACCAGTAGCCTTGCGATATTTTTACTTAAATATTTATCCGCTGCGTTATTGATCCCTGTCCCGATATTTTGCCATTGAAGCATTTACTAAATAATGATTTATTGATATCAACCGGCATTGCCCGGTTGACATTCGTGCTACTTCGAAATTTCTCTTGGAGATTTTGCATTCAATGTATTTTTAGTCCATGCTTTGTTCGACGAAATAGCCGCTGTTCCACATTAATTCCAAGATCGATATCTGACATTCCATGTTTTAACGTTCGAGATTTACGCCCGTTGTCTTTATCTTGTTCGACGTTTTGTGTTTGCTGGCTTGTTTTTAATATTTTCCTGTTTCATATCATGCGGCATTATATCGTGGAATCGAACCACACTTACCAACGACTTTGGTTCCACTTCCGAGAAAGTGACTGATTTGTGACCACTGTGACCTAAAAATTGCACTAAGAGGAGTTATTACTGTGTGTAAACATTTCGTTTTTCATGTCCGTTGTTCTTCTAGACGTTTGACTAACAAAGAAATTACCTGAAGGTGTGTAGTACCAGTGTGTTCAAAAAGCAAGTTCCGTTTCACTTTGGCTGGTTTATTTGTCAACATATCTCCATCGAACTCGGTTCCCACTTCGACGAATTCGCCTTGCAACTGAACGCGCTACTCTCGTCGTTTAACCAGGTTCCGAATGGCCGCTCGGAAGCTCCGAGCAGGGTCCTTTCACCACACTGGTAGACAGCGAATCACGTGGCGTCAACAACAAGCCGATCGTTCGTCCTCGTAGGTAATTCTTCATTGCTGAAAACAGCCACTAGTCGCTGGGTGCCAGGTCGGGCGAGTAGGGAGGGTGCTCGGGTAACTCGATGTCGTTTTCCTCAAGGGTGGCCGCCACCACGATAGCGTAATGAGGGGAAGCACTGGTGTTGTGGAGGACGAATCGACCTTGGGCTCTTTCCGGGAGGCCTTGGGCGATAGCTGGCAGGCAACGATTTTTGATGATTTTTGAACGGGTCTCGCAGAGACTGCGGTTCCTTTTGGGACAGGATATGACAGGATATGCCCTTTGCTATCCCAAAATACAGCACACAACGCCTTTTTGAGAGTCTAGAGCGCGCTTCTTCCTGGGGGGAGTCTGCATGGACTGCCTCTCGCTCTCCGAGCTGAAGAGTGAGAACCAGCTGTCGTCCTCCGTCAAGATTCCGTTCACGTAAGCGTCTCATTGTTCTTCATGCCGCCGAGGGCAGCTTTAGGAAATCCTGGCTCTGGTCGGCTTTTGTTAGTCTGTGGCTTTTTTTTACCCAACGTGATGGCAAGTGGTCATGGATGATGGTGTGAACTGTACCGGAGCGAATGTTGAGGCGCTCCGCTGTTTCATTAATGGAACCGAAGAGGTCGGCCATTATCATCTCCTCCATTTGGGCGGCATTAGAGTCCGTGGTTATCGTCTTCGGCCTCCCTGCCCGTGGCAGGTCTTTCACGCCCTCCCTCATATTTCCTCATATTCCCTCATATTTAAACTCCCATGTCCACTTTCGCACAACTGAATCAGTTATGGCATGGCTCTCATTAACAGTAACAAGTTATTTGTGGATTTTGGCAGCTGGCTCATCCTATATCGAAAACAGCGTGCTCGTCTTGCCGATGCCATTTTGGTGCGCTGTGAAAAAATGGTGTCATTAGAACTTCTATTAGTTCTTTAAGGAAATGAAAGACAGTTTTTAAATTGATGTCTGTTAATAGTGAGAAAGGTCTGAGTTTTCATCTGCCAAAAAATCACCTGTATAGGCTTGGCACTTTTTTGTCGTGGCTCTCCGGAACTTACTTTCTGAACGCACCTAGTATGTTCTGGTCGGTGCGTATCTGAGGAACTGCCGTTTTTTGCATACCTACAGCAAAACTTCTTCTGACGAGCTTCTTCCGGTGGTGACCAGTGTGATACTGACCGCGTCCGTTTCTAACAGGGTGGTGTTTTTACTACGTCAGGGCGTCTATGCCACGTCATGCGGATTCCCCGGTCAGGGAGTTCCATGCAGTGGCGGCACTAGGGCTCCTGAGCAAGTCGGGCGCTGTCATAGCTATCATTCGTTAATGGCAGAAAATGATGGGTAAATAAAGAACCAAAAATCAGGCTTTTTTACGAGTTTTGGTGACATATTTCGTACCAATGGCTTTTGTTTCGCATTGCTGTTCTGTTTCTTTTTGAACAACGATCAATATTTAGGCACCGTGAACTTAAGTCTGACTGCATTGTCCTACTGGTTTCAGCATGACTGAGTTTTTCAGTAATTCTTCAGGACCATCCGCGGATTAAGCTGCAATCATTTTTTATCCATTTATTTTGGATTTGTTTTTCGTTATAGATTTCTCTATCCCCAAACACTTGTTTGTGGTACACTACCGGTAAAAAGTATCGCCCAACCGTCCCAGAATCCCTTCCCAATCGTTACGTAAGTTATAGACGGTCCCTTTACGCAACGCCGTTCCGTACAAAACAAGTATCATGCATTCCGATATTGTACGACATATTTAAATACAGCCTAGGGGCACTGTTCTGTACACTTTGGAAGGGGCTTATGCTGTATGCATTTACATTTTTACGGCATCTTTTCATCCGTTGCCCATTAGCATGATGTTCATTTCCGTAATATTAATGCAGCTGTCCCAAATCCCTCAGCAAACAGAACCCATGGGTTACGGAAACTGAAACCTTAACACTCTTCTGAAAGAAGGACCCTATGGTTTTGTGCCCAGCCTATGTTGGTGGAAGTCAGTCAGTAATTTTCAGGCGGCCTTTTCACACTCATATATCAAAGCCATGGTAGTAGGGAGGTGGACGGGATATGGCCTCCTATTTTGATTTTTCACATGGGTCCTATAATGTTATATAGGAAATAAGTATTTTTTTTTACTTATCTTTTACTTATTTTACTTATCTTTTTACTTATTTTACTTATCTTTACTTTTTTTTACTTATCTTTACTTTAGCCAGCCACTTCCTTTCATGTTCACACATATGCTTAAAACACTCAAGTCTAGTGCCCCTTTTTAGCATCAGACCTCATTAGACGCATTGGGAGCCCAAAAGCATCTGCCGTATGGAGGCAAACGATTCCACAAGAAAGCGAATCAGTAAAAAAAGCGCTTGTCGGACCGATAATGCAGTTGTTCGCAAAGATCTAAATAAGCAATACATGAATCACGTTCACGATTCGCGTACTTCGACTACCCCAGACCCCAGTTCGCGTACTAACCCGAGACAGATTAACATTATGCACACTTGGGCAAGAACGCACATTGCAATGACACATTGACTTGTGTTTGAACGCCTTATTTGACATGTTACATCGATAAGCTATCAGACGCTAACGCCATTCAAATAGTTTATCCAAAACGTATTTTTTTAGTACGAAAATCTCAGACAAACGAAAAGTTCTAACACATACCTGATCCAGTTTTCTTTTTTGAGAACCGGTATCCAAAGAAGATTAGTGCCGTTCATGAAAGCAATAGGCTGTATCTTGTCAAAGATATTAACAAAGGTAGGCTACCTTTAGCGTTACTCTTATAAAAATGGTTCGCTGCTGCTTTCATAACGATCTTTGGTGGAAATATCTGAAAACTGAAAATGTGGACTAAATTCACCAGTCCACCATTACATTTGAGACAGTGAATGCCTTGATTAAAAGGTCCGCCACTGGCGCGACACAATTGTGGATGTGTTCTCAGCTCTGTCCGCGGATTCTGCCAACTACCTTTTAGTTGGCAGTCTATGGCTTGTTGGTTTGTCTATGGTTTGACTGGGTTCGATGAACCCCATATCGACTTGTCCGGCTCCTACGAAGTAAGATCCAACGAGGGATTTGAAGGTGTGGTGTGAATGACAGGACACGTGCGAAGAACGTTCGCCATTTATTCGTTTTGAGACGTCAGTGGTTCTTTCCCGTGGCTTTACAACAATGTAAGCAACAGTATTGCAAAAGAAGTTTTCATGAATTGCTCATTAACTCTGAGGCACCATGCACAAGCAACACGGAAAATAAGCTCCATGTGCAAAATGTCGATTTAAATATAATGTTTGGAAAGTGATTAAAAGTCATGGTCCAGATGGAACACTCTGTAAAACATGGAACCCTTACATTATACGCTTAAGGATCAGCCGTTAATATCACACGCGATGCAAGCCTCTGCATCGTCCAATATAGAACAACTCATACATGACTCACACAAGGCCGGGCCAGTCTGCTCTCGAAGTGACATCACAAGCAGTCTTCGGACGTATTAGACCGGGCCGTGTTGCTATCGCCGCCGGCGTCATGCCGCGCCTTGCGCCGGCGGTAGATAATGCAGAAGACAATGAAGTTCAGGATGCCGCCCGTGTTGGAGAACGTGGTGACAAACTGGAAGAGCAACTGTGGCGGCGGCTGCACCAGCTGCCACGTGCCGTACAGCGCCATCGCCCACCACTGCACGAAGAAGGCCGCCACGAGCAGCAGACACGTCTTGGCCGCCACGAGGACAGAGCGGCTCAGCTGAGAGTGGCCCAGCACGCGCTCATTGTGGCGCGCCTCACTGTAGATCTTGAGCCAGGTGAGCACGTACAGGACGGCGCACGACACCAGCACTATACCCAGGGCTGTGGTCGTGAACAGGATGTTGGCCACGGTGCCGCGCACCGCGTCAAAGTAGCAGAAGGTGCCGGTCGGGCCGAAACCTCCCGCAGCGGCCACCACAGTGCCGAAAACGAACGGCGTGCCGAAGGTGTAAAGCAGCAGGCGCCAGTCGCAGGTGCCAAAGTTCAGTGCGTGGCGCCGGTGTACCAGAAGACAGGCGTTGATGGCCGTGACGTGAACCAGGAGATTCTGCGCCGAAATGAACTCGGACAGCATGAAACCGTAGAAGGCGCAGAGCTCAGGCGGTGTGACGTGGCCTCGCTGAAGCGCGTAGTGGAGGTGGTCCATCGAATGTGAGATGTTGAAGAGGCCGTCGCAGATCGCCAGGTAGACCACGATCCGGTCGCTCTGCGTCCAGAGAAAGAAGCGCCTCTTGTGCGAACGGAACGAGCAGACGATCGTCGTCAGCGCGCAGCACAGACTGATCAGGATACACGTCAGCGCCGACAGGTGGATGACGTAGAACTGGCCGTTGTCCAGGCCGTACACGGGCAGATCGTAGCCGGACAGGGCAGGCGACGCCGTCGGCGCGGTGTTCATCCCACCAGCCAGATGTTCCACACTCACAGGGCCTGTCGAGCTCGAGTTCGGCATGGCGGTTACGGTGGTGGGCGAAGGACTGTCCAGCAGGCGCTGCCACTGGCCTCTGCAGCGTGCTCTCCCCCGGCCGAACTGGTGGGCTCTCTTCGGGAGCCGGTCTGCTGACGGTGGTCACGCGGAAGAGGAAGATGGCCCGAATCTCGGGAGGCAGAGACAGGCGAAGGTCGCTCTCGCAGGAAGCGCCTGGTTCGTCAGCGGACCGCAGAGCACTGGCCGGCGCAGCCAGCCTCGCCACTGTACCGCCCGGCCGGCTATCGGATGGTTTCCGCGTTTCTGGGAGCTCGGCCTGTGACGCAGCAGCCCGGCACGTTTGCGGCCCCAGATCGGCCGACGGGCGAACGGAGCCGGATTGCCCGTGTACCCTTTACTCAGCTCTGACGCAGAGGAAGGCGGGAAAATGGCGCCCGTATTTTCCAACCATTCCCTGTCACTCATGGTTTTGGGTAAGCGTTGAGTTCGGCAGTATGAAGAATTAATTCCCTGGTCTCACTAAGCTCCATTGTTATAATACGCCACCACCATCGATCGAAGCATTGGACGTGGTGTAAACTGAGCCTGGCATTCGTCGGACCGGAGCGGAGTTGGACGATCACATGTTCCATCACAGCTGAAAACTGTCACCACCTGCTCTGTTACAATCGTCTAGTATTACTCGGATGTTTTTAATACTGGAATATATTATTCATAAGGAAATTCGGGGAACATGACCGGCAATTCAAGAGAGGTCGGGTTACATGCCGGCAATAAAGTCAGCGAAACGACAAAATCATATGACGACTGCGCCAAGAGCAGCGTGCTGACAACCACCGCACAGAGGCAGCCTAATGGGATCAGCTGTGGCAAAAACAGTCCAGATATGTTGGATCAGTAATAGCGACAGAGCCATTTGCACCTCGAGAGTGTCTGCTACACGTCAAACGCCTTCAGAACTGTCAGGATCTGATGCATCCATGCGCGGAGAAGTGTTCACAAGCGGAAGAATATCAGTAACTTAATTACTGGAGGTTCGGGGGAGTCAATAATTGGTCGACATGGCATTACTGTTTTTTTTTTTTTACCCCCGTTCAAAGACCCTGGGGATCTAGGAAGACCCGGTTCCCTGCAGCTCTCAGGGATTTTAACACTGGGCCGCTGTGCTTTCACTGGGGAAAATAACCAAAAAGGCAACTGAAACCCCCAACAATTTTCGGAAACCGGGAGGTAGTTACCACAGCAAGGAAAGCAAGCCTCGGCACTGTACTAAAAATGTAAAGAGCATGACAGCTTCAGGGGCATAGCCGACGGAAAGCTGTTGCCGAAACGTCTCAATCATTATTTTACCGGATGGCTTGGTGCTTCTTATAGCTTGGCAAGTTACGAGAACTCGTGCAACCGCTGCCATTGACGGAAGATTCCATTTCTTTCAACGGCAAACAGAGGCCGTCAAAGCTGTTTTCTGTCACCGCCCTTAGATGGCAGATCCTTCTTTGTCACCAGCACACAGACTATCAGGATGGCGACTTGTCAGGATGGCAAGACTGATTATATTGTAGAACAATATGATACAACTATCAATGACACGATTGGTGTTCTATGAATAATTTTGGACTGACCAAGTGCAAATAAGTTAGATTTACTTCTACATGGTAGCAGGTTAATTGGTATTTGGTACCATTTTCTTTATAAAGTCATTTCTTTTATAAACTCATGAGACTTTCAAGCTCTGAACCAGTCTATCTGCCACTTCCGTAAAAAATTGTGCACAAGTTAGTTTTTGATCAATTTTGGCAAACTTAGTGTCAAAATGTGGAGGATAACATCGGCAATTACACACAAATATAAGAGATGTGTAATGTTCCCACTAAATATGCCATTTTGAACCTTAAAGCCGCAAAAGTACTCAAAATCACCATTTCGCGGGTAAAAAAATTGTTCACATATGAGTAGTCATAGCACCTGTACGATTACCCTGAAAGTGCCCACGCATAACTCATTTTATTTGCTGTTTATTGCACTTTTAGGCTACATTGGGAACATGTGTATTTCTCGACCCATTTTGGCACTGTAGGGACCCACATCCTACCTGTCCCATGCAAAAAATCGGTCGTGAATGGCCACTAACGTATGGGATTTCCACAAACTAGTCGACTTAGATGCTCTACCCTACAGATCTTTCACTATACTGAGTTATACATCAATAAGGTGGTGCCTACGGATGAAAAACAGGCACATCCTTGTTACCATCGATATCTGAGTAACTATGCACTTGCAGGTCCATGTAGGCAATGACTGGAGTTTGTGAAAAACAATGCTTATTCAAAAAAGGATCACTGTCTTGGGAGATCTAAAAAACAAGGGGCTAACAGCAGCAAACAAATGGGTTAAAAACCAATAGATACTGAGGTACAAATCTAGACACCAGCGTCTGTTGGTTTTGCAGTTAATCTGAGATCCCTGAAGAACATGCTTCTTTTTTGCAAGGCTGGCGCGGTACCAAAATCGCCTCAATTATGAGAACTCCACCATTGTATTCTGTAATGTACTAACTATCTTTTCTTATTATTTCAGGTTTACATAACATTTCGTTTAGTCCATTATCTCATCTCAAAACATCCCAGTTAATTCCAATTTGGTCGCCTTTGGCGTTACACGGAAGTCAAAACGAGTAAAATCTGAACAGTTAGCATGATTTGCCCTGGGTTACTCTTAAAGCTAGCTTTGTTCGGATAGCCTTGGAACCAGCACTAGTTCAGGCGAAATTAAGGCCAGATCAGATCAGGCTGCAAAATGTCACGAGGCCGTGATATGATGATAATTATGTTGTGCTCAAATGACTGCTGCCACCAGATGCCGATTACAAGGCGTTATAAGTCTGTAGACCGACGCTCACAACATCAGGTCACGCTAAGTCAGATTGTTCCTTAATGACCTCAAGTCAGCGAAGTTTGGTTCTGTCCCACAAACGGTTCGGAATTTATCGGAAAAATTGGAGGGGGTCCGATCCGACCCCCCAGGGGGTCGCGGGTTAAAACTGCAAGTGATGCTGGCACGTCCTTTCAGTCCCAGTGTAAATTTAAATTTCTACTATTTTTGATGCCAGAAATGAATTTCTACAAGATTCTGTTTGCAATAGATAGTTTTTTTTCAAGAAAAAATCTAACAAGAAATTTTCGTCGAAATTGGCAGTGACACTGGCCCAGACGGTTAAATGTTGTCAAAGCCGTACTGATGGAAGGAAACCAGCGATAGTCATATTGCACTGGCTTTAACAAGGAAGAACCAGCAGCGGTGAAACATGTAGTGTCCCATTTCAACCGTATACCAAAGCGAAGCCTATTGATCGATTGAAAAATTCTAGTGCGCTATTGGGCTCCTTGACTAATTGTCTACACCTGGAGATCATTTCATATTCCGGAAAAAAACATTTTTGTTTGTTTTCCAAAAAAAACGCTTAAAGTGGGAAGAAGTGGAACTTTAGGAGGATACGTTGGACTTGCTGCAGAAGAAATGAAACCAACCAAAATAGTATGTGATGGCAGGTACGATGTCCTTGCAAGTCCTTACGGGCAATGTAGGCATACTATAGCTTCAATATCGTCTCCTGCTGCTTCTTACACCCGGTGGCAGACTCAAGACCACCACCGTTGGAAAATGACGGCGGCAACCAGGGATTGAATGCAAGCATAAAGACCCTTAACATCTTCCTCAATAATCCAGTCTTTTCAAGCCACACAATACGCACACGTGTGACCGCTAATTCACTCGCAATGACCAACAAAAATAAAAACAGTTCCTTTCACAATCCATCTACTATTCAAGCCATTGGAAGAAGCGATGGCGATGTATTTCAACATCCATAGGACAAAAACGACCAATCACGCACCACCATAAAAGCTGCTCACCAAATAGTAGGACCAGGCATGTAGCTAGCTAGATTTTCCTGGGGGGAGGCCAATGTGAAATGTTGTCATATGGCACAGGCATATGACGAAATTTGCAAGAAAAGGCAGCAATTTAGGCAATTTATCTCATATTTAATGCACAGGGAAACATATTATGTTTGCTTTTGCAACATCTATATATGATCATTATTACGCATTCACGCAAAATCGCCATGTATCTAGTAGAGGACACTTGGCTCAGGGGGGGCATGGCCCCCATGGCCCCCTTGGCTTCGTCCCGGGGTAAGACCAATTTGGTTTCATCACCAAACAAGAAAATAGATAAATAAATAGAACACGGTCACTAAAGAAAGCCCCACCAATTTTCAAAATGACAAACAAAAGTTGGATCATTTTCGATCAAATACAAATCCCGATGCATGCCATGTAAAACATGTGCTATTATTAAAGTTACCGACGTAAACAGCAGACAAAATCTGTTTCTGGATGGGGTTGCGCGTTCATCTTTTTGAAGTATGGATGATATAGTTTGGCCCCCTATTCTTAAGTCATCCACAGTATCCAACATCCATTCATGGGCATCCATCAGACTTGCCGGTGACATTGCCATTATAATGTTGTGTAAAACTAACAGCAAGTATTTTATGCTTGTTTTAGTTACGTGATATGTTTAAGCTTTATTGCTTTAATGTTAACATACCGCAGACCGTCTTGCTCGAAGTGAAACAACAGCAGGGGGGCAAGCTGGAGTGTAGTTAGGTTCCGACTGCAGTCGGCCTGTATTTTCTACTGGTAAGATTTCATGATGCATTTGACGTGCAGACCTCAGACGAGTTTGCGGCCAGATTTCCTCAGCAGGAAATCGCTGCTCGCCACCGGAAACTGAACTATCCGCGGGATTTTCAGACGTCTAGCTGACACATGGTGGGTGGTTGTTTTTCTCCATATAGCAGAGGTATTGCGAGATAGAATCAGAAACAAGCATTTTGGTTTTGCCACGCTTGTTTTGTAAGAAAGTCAGTATTTATCGCTGTAGTGATATAAAGACGTTGTCAACTTTCTCGCCGGTGAAGTAATCTGACGACAGGCGGAATTAGCACACTCTCCGTCTTTCCGCGTGTTCTTTCAAAGCATTATCATTAATTCAGAACGTCTCACCCATCTCCTAGCGCTGCTTTTATATCAGGCTGACTGCGAAGCCTTTCCCATTACAACTAATTTCATTTGAACCCGGGGATAAGTGTCCAGATCCACTGTCTGCAGGTGTCCAGAGCCCCGCCGTCAGCACATATCTAGAGAGTAACTGTCTGCAGATGTCCGGTGCTTCGTGATCTGCTTCCAGAGACCGAAGGTGTCTGTGCTGAAGACCAAAGAGAGCTGGCCGCTTTTTTTAATTTCCAACATTAGCAGCAGCGATGTGGACTTTGGGTGTTGTGGTAAGACCCAAAGTCCAGGGAGTCGGGTAGTGAGGTGAGTGGTTCTGATCCCGATACAGCTTGCCGCAACTCTCAAAAGCTCTGGGTTTATAGTGTGATCATTTGCTTGCGATTTTACGAAACCTAACAACAATCACAAAGGGCACGACACAGATTTCCGCCAAGTGTATAGCCACCATCGTGCCATACGGCTACATTGTCGCAGTCTAGGAATCGACTGAAGCTGACCTGTTGATTCCTGGAACTTTTACTCGGCGTGTTTTCCTATGGGTTCCCATGTTCTGAGTTCAGCCTCATGAGCCCGGGGCAGGTGGCAGTGCTGTAACGGCTCGGTAAACCGTCGGGAGCTGCTGGGACGTCTGACGCTACACCAGCTGGCGCTTCACTGGACTCGGAGTCAAACAGCGCAGGTCAGCAGACGTGCAGTGCTGGACGGCCGGTCCGGCCGCGACAGGACCGAGACGGCGAGCGGCCGGTCTCGGGGACCAGCCGCTGCGGACGGCTCCCGTGCCTCAGCTGCCTCAGCTTCCTCAGCTGGGCTCAGACAGCAGAGCAACCATGGGGACCGAGCCAAGTTACGTACCGTGCCACGTACTGTCCGAGCCAGTCCAGCGTACTTTTTGGAGGAATTAATGGAGTTGTCAAAGATGGCGCCTCAGTTTTCAGGGACCTGTGAAGGTTTTATATCAAGAATGTTCCTTACTTCAGAACAAGGAAACATTTGACGAAGACAAATTTTCAACGCATTTTTTACTATTCAACAAACATTAAAAAACTCAACTTTACGAAGTTTCGACAAATTCGCACCAGTGTGATGTGCCTCTGTGCCTCCCTCCCCTCCCCGCCGTATACGCCACTGCTAACGCTGCTGCACTGACAGCGTGCACTGGCCAAGGACCAACCATTCGTAGAGACGCAGTGCCGTCTGGCTTCCTAGAAGCCATCACAGATGCCACTGTCTATAACTGGTACTTATGACGTAAGAATCAGTGGCGCCACAGTACAGACAAGATTGCAGCATCATAGCGCGTGGGTTGGGGTCTGACGTGAGTATTGATTTATACTCACGTCTTCATACCAGTCATTTCACTTGGAGACACACTTAGGCTAGGAAGAACAAATAGCTTGGGCTAAAAAATAACTTACAGCTGCCCATATTTAGGCACTGATTTCTCGTGGCAGGTGCAGTCTATCTGGAGTTCAAGATGCACACACTTGGGTATCGATGCAAAAGGTTAAAATTCTTTCTTTAATTTCTGTCGAAACGTCCTGACGTTACAAGCCAGGAACGGTGAAAGAAACCATGCGAATATGTGCCAAAAATAGCTGATGGTCGCGAACCGTCAGCTGGCCAAACAATTTTTTTAATCAAGCATCAGGCTGTTAAACAATATTTGGCTTGAGAAACAGGTGACTGAGTAATTTTTGGCTAATGAAACAGCTGGCTGCAGGCGCGGATCCAAGGGAGGACGATGGGGGCGATCGCCCCCCCCCCCAGACCTGAGAAGGGACCCCACTAGAGGGGTCCCAGAGGGGCTCCTCTAAGGCCGGCCCGCAGGAGCCCTTCTCAGACTAAGAAGGGGCCCAAAGGGGCCCCGAACGAGCTTCACGGGATCTCTGTGAAAACGTTATGGGTTCTTGATATAGTCAGGGGGCCCCTGGGGGGGGGGTAAGTGACTCCTGAGGCGCACAGAAGGGCCCATGGAGCTCCCAAAAGGCTCCTGATGCCACAGCAAGGCCCCAGCACGGCATATTGCCCCTGAGACAGCCAGGAGGGTCACAGGGCCCCTGGGATGTCCAAGATGAGGACTGAGTCCCCCACGACGACGTAAGGCCCCCAGGAATGTCATAATAGTCATAATGAAGCTGAATGGGCTTCACGGGCCTGTGTAAAAAGCAGAAGATTCCTGATGCAGTCCGAAGGCCTCCGGGAGGGTTAATGAGACCCTGAGACGGCAAGATGGCCCCTTAGATGGACAGAGGGGCACCTGAGATCCCCCGAGGGTCCCTGGACCCGCAGGAGGGGTCACAATACGGCAAGGGCCCATGAGACCGCTAAAAGTGTCAGAGAGGTCCCTGAGACGGTGGTCTCAGGGACTCTCAGGTCTCTCAAGACTCTCTCTCTCTATCAGGACTCTCCGGGTCCCTCAGAGGAGGACGAAGTAAAGTAGGGACGACACTTTTTAAGAGGGTGCCTAGCATAGTTTAAGGAGACCCTGGCCAACCAGAGGGAGCCCCTGAACAAGAACTCATCAGTGACCTTCTCAGCTCGAGAGGGACCCCCAGATGGGTTACATTGGTCCTTTTTGAGAACCTGAGGGGTTCTTACTGCAGTCAGGGGTCCGCTGCACGGCATGATGGGCCCCTACACGGCAGCTGGCCCTTGAGACCGCCAAAAGGTTGGAGGGCCCCTGCCAGGGAAAGAAGATAAGAGGACCTCCGAGGTGGTATGGGGTCCTGGACGGCCAGAGTGCCCCGAGTGTGTTTGGCGGGCTCCTGGAACGGAAAAGGTCCCTCTGAGACTTCCAGTGAGGCTCCCGAAACGCTAACAAAGGCCCCTGTCACGGCTAGGGGACCCTAAGACTGCCCGACATACCCCATGTAACAGAGGAAGATCCCTGACACAGCCACAGAGACCACTGGAGACGTTCAGAGGGCCCATGGCACTGCGCAGGGACCCTGAAATCTCCAAAAGGTCTTTTGTAACTGCCAGAGGGCCCATGAGACGGCAAAAAGGTCCCCGAGAGACGACAAGAGGGGTATCTAAGACGACAAGGGCTCCCCTGCAACTGTTACTGAGGTGCCTTTGAGACTGCGAACTGGCAGTTTCTAGCAACAGAGGCCCCTGAGACGACCAGAGGGGTCGCTGAAATTATTAAACGTTGAGACGTCTAGACAGCTTCTGAAACGGTCAAAGGACTTAGAGCATTGCCGGAGGCGCCTCTGTCGCGGCAGAAAGAGGGACTTAAAGAGGACCCTTGTTATTGCCTCAGGGGCTCCTCAGCTGGCAAAAATTCCCCAGGAACCACAGGTGGGAGTATGAGGTGGCTGAAGTGTTCCTGGAACTGCCAGATGGGCCCGTGAAACTGTCCGAGGTGCCCCTGACATTGCCAAAGGAGCGCCTGAGACGTCCCGAAGGACACGTCAACTGTGATAGGAACCTGAGATCACTAGAGGCCCCTGATACGACAGCCGGTCCGAGACCATCAAAAGTGCTCCCGTACGCGCAAGAGGGAACCTAACCTAAGCTTGCAAAAAGAGGTTCAGAAGCCACAAGGAAGCAGAGGGGCTCCTGGACCAGGTACAGGCACGACATTTCAGATAGAGGAAAGGACGCAGCCGCCTAAAACCCCTCCGTTGTTGTCGTATTTTGGACACTTTATATGGGTGAAAAATCCAAATTTTCTGAAACAACCTAACGCGTTTGAATTTTTTCGGTTATTTTTTATGGTAAAAACGTAAAATTACATAAAATATTTTCCCCTAGATCCAAACAAATAAACATTTTCCCTTATCTGAAGAGCAAAAAGAAAAAACGGGGCCCCGGCCGGAAAGGAGCCTCGGCCTGACCATTCACCCCCCCCCCCCCCCCTGGCGAAATCCTGGATTTGCTCCTGGCTGGTTGAGCAATTTTTCATTGTCCTTTCTATGATCAAAGTCGAAGTTTACACTGATGCTTGAAAGAACTAGGCTGACTTCCGGGTAGTAGCTTGAACAGTTGTCTGTGATTTGGTATCGATGTCGTTAACGGGTGGGTTAATGGGTTGACTGTTCAGTTGATTTAATTTAGTCATGCCAAGTAATAAGCCGAAAATAGCTTAACGGCCCTTATATGGGCAACTAAAGGTTATTTTCATTTTAAGCTATTTTCCCAACCTCGTCCTAAATATGTCCCCAACTGACCTCCGGCAGAAATGATTATAAGATTCGTCATCTCTCAATAATACCGGCAACACTTATTCATACTGCTTATTTCAATGTCGAATGTTTGAAATTTGGAACCAAATGGCAAAATCTAAATTGCTGTGCATAAGCAAAACCAATTATTCTTAAAATCTGATTTTTTTTTGTCTTTCGCCAAGCCCATCAGCGGTGAGCATGAACATGCAAAATAACTGGTCTGTTATCGAGAGCTGTCTGAGGTTTAAGAATGTCAAATTGTATAGTATGTAGTATGTAATATATAGCACAGTATTATGCAGTATAGTAATGGTATCTCGGGAATACATACATGCAATAACCCCCGTTAATTGCCCTGGAGCCGCCTCTGATCTCTTTTTCACTGGATACGTGGCATTTGATCGTAATATATGTGGAAGTAACAAAACCAATCATACGGATCCAAATGTTAGGCCCACTGATGTGCACCCCAAAACCGATGCCTGGAGCACCCCTGGCAGCATATTCAAGTGAACTGTATGAGTAATTTAGGACAAATATGTCCATATCACACGGTAGCTTTCTTTTATTCATGCAATGAGTAATACATTCTTAGAAATACAAAAGTATAGATATTCCGTTTGCATGCGTCTGGATCCGCCAATGACCAACATTTTCCTTAACAAATGCTTGGAAGTGTGCGGATTATAAATATTTCGATCATCTGAAGCGTCCGCGGCATTATATACCACAGGTGTAGGAACGTATCCGAAAGTTCGGGAGCCAAAGGCAATTTTGAAGTCGATTCTTGCCATGCATTGGCATAAGCTTAATGTCCAGCATTCTCGGAAAATGGGGGTGCCATAGCACCCACGACCCCTCCCCCCCGTTCCTACGCCTATGTGATGAACGACATCAGAACAGAACATAGACACGTCGAAACTCGCAATCGGCAGAGAGCGCGATATTCCTCAAACATGCCTCTATAAAAGACGTCCTGGATTGCCTCTGGAGGAAACAATTTTTTGAAATTTCGTTTCAGCGTACAAAAACACATTTAGGGCATGCCACCAAGTCCTATGAAACAGTCCCCAAAACCGTCAGAATGGCGAGCGAAAAACCAAGCGAGTGGAATCTATCCCCCCTTGCACGGAATAAGGTTAGCCCTATTCCCGGCAGGGAGCTGAATACACCCCTCCCAATTCCAGAGTTTTTGACAAAGTTTCACGAGACTTCATTGACTTTTTCTTCCTGTTTTTTTTCTAGGTCCTTTGGCAAAATTTCGTAATTTTAACTTGCGCAGGGGCAGAGCCAGGTAACGTCTTTGGGAGGTACGTCAAGCCATTTTTGGCCCTGTTGAGGGTAAAAGGAAAATGACTGCCAAAAATACAGTTTTTAAGATAAAACTTTAAATTTTATGTGGACGCATAGGATAGTGGTCAGGCAACATACAAAAACAATTTTGTTCATCTGAGGCCACTTCACAAGGTCAGGTCAAGGTCAAGAATCAAACATTGGTTTTATAGAAATACTTTTGGCGCTATCTTTTCAAATACCAAACTCGGAATATATATGACGCAGAAAGGTGTCCGCTACCTGTGTACCACGTTTCAGCTTGATATCAGGCCGGGTCACGGAGTTATGACCTAAAATGTCAGTGCGCGTACCCTACATCGCAACAACTGTGAAATGGGATTTTAGAAATAGTGAATTCAAATGACTGGACGCATTTCCAAATAATATGAAATGCAAAAAAAAAGATCATGCCAAATGATTCTAAGGTCATTGGAGGTCATTTAAGGTCAAAGGTCGTAAGTTGATTTGAAGAACATGTGACCATAGCAGTTCTCCCTTTTTCATGTCCCTGGCACCGCCTATGCTAACATTAACCCGTCCCCGACTGGGGGGGCAATTGACTGCTCCCCCTGAGGTTTTCTGGGATTGCGAGAGAACCAACAAACACAGAGTCACGAAACACCGTGTACGTTTTGCTCCATCAATTTTACATCTTGTGTCAAAATTTTGACCTCAGGTCACTCCAGGTGTCTGACCTAGGTCAGGTCAAACAGACCTATGTTCAAGAAAGTTTAGCGCCCTGTAACTTTTTTGCAAAACAAGATATCTCAATAATACTTTCACAGGTTAGTGATCGTGATAGATGCAACAAATCTGCTATCTCAGATTTTTCGGAATTTTCCGGGTCATTGACGTAAGGTCAAGCCCATTTTTAAGACATATCGCCGTTTTTTCGGAAATTGACGGAATATTCCATAACATTTTTAGTGTGGAATCAAGCAGACATCTAGTTACCGTCATTGCGCAAGGTATCAGTGACTCCCAGCCATTGACCTGAGGTCAGGTCACGAATAACTGTAGTGAGCCAAAATGTACCACCATCAAAATCGGCGATGTCTAAATCTACTCAGAATGGGTAGAAAATGGCAGAACTAGCTTGCACGGACGTAATTAATACAGGGAACCTCAAAAAGTTTGAAAAAGTAGCATATTTTGGAAATAAACGTGCGCGGGTTAAGGTCGTGCGCGGGTTAACAAACTGTAATACGATTTGTACTTCTCCAGCATGACATGAGTAGAAGAAGCAAAAAAAGTGCTTTTAACTTTTTTGTGAATTCGGTTTTCGAAAAACTAATCCTCCTACTGTTGAAGCCCTGTGAAGGCCCATGAATTTCCTTAAAGTTTCAAATGTAAGGACCACTGGTAAAAGTCTTATCCATAGCCTCTCGATTCATGCCGATTTCATCAAAATCGGTCAGTAAACAACAGAGTTATAACAAGTGAAGAATATTCCTTGTATCCGCCCTTACCAAAATTTTGAAAATTTCTCTTCATAAAAATAAAGTTAACGTCATGGCACATCGATTGTCGTTTGTTGCAATGTAATCGGACGAGTAGTTCTCGAGATCACAGGGGGGGGCCGAATCCGCCCCCCCCCCCCTGCCGGGAATCGGCCATACCGTCTAGCCCTCCGGGAATAGGGTTAAGGCCATTAGCAGAGGTCATTTTCAGTTTTCCTTTGAAGGATGGCCTAGCCAGAATATTGAACGGGACTAGGGCCTCGTGCCCCCGTCACTATCCTGTGCATTGGCTTGTAGTAGCTTTGATGACATCCAAGATATTTATTTTTAAAAAGGCGCTGAAGTACCTTACATTGCTAATTTGTAGCAGATAGCAAATACCCGTGACATTCGGTGTTTGTACCATCATGACTTCGATCTCTCCAAAACCTTTACTTGGGCCCTTCAGTCCAAAATCTTTTTAAATCCCGAGTTACCCCAGTTTAAGATACTTGCTTGTTAGGTAGGTGCTTAGATGTCCCTATGGGTAAAATTTCTTCAGCTTATTTGACCCTAATTAGCAAAACTGAGACAATGGTTGGCACCCCAAAGAACAAAACTTTTGTTCCAACACCCCTATGAAAAGGATACAGCTCACGTTCATAGTTTCAGCTGGAAGTTCACACTCCAGTTCAGGGATGCCGGACCCCTTCAGAATTCAGATGTCTGTTTGGCTTTCTTCGGGGTGGGAATATGGCAGGATCGAAATGTTACGTCATGAAGACCATGACTGTGACTTTTTAAGCAGCTGAGAAGTTTCCAGGCAGCAGGTTTAAGGAAAAATCAAGAAGCCTATCTTTAGTTTCAGGTGAAGCTAATGATAAATTCCTGCGTGACTATTTTTAACCACAGGGCAGGGGTGTCAATCTGCATTCTTTTGTGAGGGCCCTGCCGCATGTTGATTTGGATCCCCTAATGTTGGTCTGGTCCCCTCGCAATATTTTCTGCCGGCTTAACAAGGGAATTAGACAATGTCTCGAAACGAACGGTCACAGTGCATAAGAAATAAGCAGAAGGTATAGAAAAAGCATAATGTGATCTATCATCTTTCCTCCATCTATATATATATATATATATATATATATATATATATATATATACCCATACACATGGCTATTTGGTTTCCATACACATGGCGATTTTTTATTTGATGAAAAGCAACAAAAAACTTATAAATTTTTGTTTGCCAAAATAAAATGGGATAAATCCGTTGAGAAACCCACATTTGGGAGATGTCAGCCTATCGGGCCCTCCCCCCCCCAAAATCAATCACGCAAAACGACATCCCTGCCACAGGGGCGTCACCTTGTATTCTTTTAAGGGGACTCAGCCCCCTCGATGCCGATTTCAGTACCCTCGGCCCCACGACGTTGCGCCGGGCCCCAATGTGGGAGTTAGTCCTTAAGAGCCTAGCCCTGTCCGTTAAAAACATTCCCTCCCGAAAGTTTTGAGGGCCACCTAAAACAGACGCGTAGCCAGGATTTTCCTTGGGGGAGGGCAGCAAATGTCAAATTCTGTCATATACCACTGGCATATAACGAAGTTTATAGGAAGAAGCAGAATTTTACTTAACGGACCTCGTATTTCACCCATAGGAATATATATGTTTGTTTTTGCAACGTATACATGATCGCTATTCTGTATTCCTGCAAAATAGTCTATTTAATGCAGACCGCTTGGCTCGGGGGATCATGGCCCCATGGCCCCCTTTGGCTACGTCCCTGATCTAAAATACCAAAGGGCCTATCAAAAGATTGGGGTCCATACAAAACTCCATTGGGCATTCTAGAAATAATTCAAGGAAAAGCCCTCCATGAGGTTTCAGGACCCCTCCTCAAACATTCTTAGGGGTCTCTCAGACATTCAGGATAGATTTCCCAACTTCATGGATGACTTTGTGACCAAAGGGAAATTCAGTTTTTCAGGTTATGATGGTGGCTCGTTTTGGGAGATTTTTATAGAGCACCTGAAGTTTCAAAAGGGCCCCTATATGCCATACGACAGGCTTTCAAACTTTGAAAATGACCATGACCCAAGTTTTAAAGTTTTTGCTTTGTTATAAAAGGTTTGTTATAAACATGGTTTGTTATAAAAGTTTTGACTTTTATAACAAACCATGATGGTCGACTGGATGTAATGAAGTAGCAGCTAAACCTCGCAAAGAATTTTCATGTGGCGTTCCTCCCATAGAAATCTGCTGAAGTGTTGGCGTACCAACTGGAGGGTATGAAATTTATACTTGTTCAAGCCTGACGCTTCCGAATACTCAACGTCCCCAGTTGCGTCGCCGCTCACCCTGTATGCTGCCGCGAAATCTCTTGCCGATACCTATATCAAATTCTATGCTTCATATGTCAAAATGACGGGTGGAAAATGCAAAGTGACGGCTTCGTAATTAAAGGACAGTATTCATCCAATTCATCCACCATTTGTCATACTTTGCCTCTGCACACCATGCGACCAATGCAGGCTCTGTTCTAGCCTTACAACCATAATGGTTAAACAGTGGTGTGGTTTTGTGTGAATGATCGTGGGGCAGAGCCGAGGGGCCCCACAGCCGAACTCCCACAAATGTGACTCGCTCAACGGATTTAGAGCATTTTGTTTTAAACGTCGACAAGTTTTCATTTCTTTGTGGATATTTAAGCGTCTTTGGTTTCATTATATATATATATATATATATATATATATATATATATATATATGTATACAGTCAAATCTCGTTACTATGCCACCCGTGGGGACCGAGCGAAAGTGGCATAGTAGCGAGAGTGGCAGAGTAACGAGGGTTTGTAAAACGGCTTTATTCTCTCAAGTTACCCATCAGCTCAACCCAAAGCTCTCAAGAATCGTCGGCTGGCGCATCTTCTTTCGGCGGATCTCGTGCATCTCGTCTAGCCGATCGCACGCTTGCATCACACCGGGCTTCCCGCTTCTCTGCTGCATGAACTTCCGGACGGTGCTACATGCGCGCTGGGCTTCCTCGAACAGAACGATTTCCTCCTCGACGGTTACCTCGTCGTCTTCGCTTTCCACCGGCTCCTCGCTGCGCAGCATCTCCTCCGCAATCTCCTCCAGCGTGAAAGACCCGCCAGTCGCGAGGCGCTGGTCGACTTCGAGAAAGTCAGACAGCTCGATCTTCTCGTTCTCGTGCATCTTTTCCTCGGCAGGCAGAGCTTCCCAGATCTCGAGCAGCTCAGCATGCTCTGGCTCAGTTTGGATCTCCTCTGAGATGAACTTGGCCTTCGCGAAACAGTTCCTGATCGTCGACTCGCTGACCTGCTCCCAAGCACGCCTGGCGACGTGCAGAGCGTCGAGCAATGTGAACTTGAACTCCTTTCCCTCGTCCATGGCCTCGAGCCGGCGGCACAGCAGAAACTTCTTGTAGTGCCGCTTGAGGTTCTCTATGACTCCCTGATCCATTGGTTGAGAATTGGCTGTCGTGTTGGGTGGGAAGAAGACCAGTTGGATGTTGTCCAGCTGGAGCTCGGGAGGGTGGCCAGGGAAGTTATCGAGACAGAGCAGCACTCTGCGTCCCTGCTGGCCGAGTCGTCCGTCCCACGCACGCAACACCTCCTCGAAAAGCTCCGCCGTCATCCACGCCTTCGAGTTCGCCTTGTACTTGACCGCGATCTCCTTGTTCTTGAAGGCACGGGGTCTCTTGGAATTGCCGATCGCCAGAAGAGGGAACTTCTCGCTGCCGCTCATGTTTGCCCCGACCAGACGAGTGATCCTTTGCTTGCTTCTCTTTCCTCCAGTGCACCGCTCTCCCCTGAAAGCCATGGTCTTGTTCGGAAGCAGCTGCCAGAAGAGTCCAGTCTCGTCCAGGTTGAAGACGTCATCTGCGGAGAACTGCCCGAGCAAGGGCCGGAGAACCTGTTGTTGCCACTCAAGAAGGGATTGCGAATCCACCGCTCCAGCTTCGCCCTGCGCTGTCTTGAACGTGATGCCGTGGCGCTTCTTGAAATTGTCCAGCCAACCGTCGCTCGCCATGAAGTCCGGAATGTGCATCAGCTCCGCCAGTTTCATCGCCTTCTTGATCAGATCGCCGCTGACTGGCAGATTCTGTCCTCTTGCTTGCTTCAGCCACATGAGCACCCCCTCATCGAGCTTCGGGTCGTGAGCCTGCGTCAGCTTCATGCGCTTCGATGGAACCCCAGCTTTGATGGCCGCCTCGATTGCATCCTTCTTGCTGAGAATGCCCTTCACGGTGGTTCTCTTAACTTCGACGCCCATTTCTTGCTCATCTCCCTGGCCAGCTTGGACTGACTCGGCTCCTTCTTCGCGGCATCGATGATCTCCCTTTTCTCCTTCAGCGTAAAGTCTGTTCGCTTGCGCTTCTGAGCTGACATTGTGGGCTGAATTTGAAAAAAAAAATTGAATTCGAAAATACAACACACACAATCGTGGCATAGTAGCGAGATTAGGGGATGGCATAGTAAATTTATTTTGTATTGAATTTTGTCGTGCCCGAGCAAAAGTGGTATAATAACGAGAGTGGCATAGTAGCGAGGTGGCATAGTAACGAGATTTGACTATATAAAGATGGGTAGATAGATAGATATATAGATATGTATATATATATGCCTAGATTTTTGTTCAAGTCTATGAGAACCTTCCAGAATTTCCCTATGACCTTAAGATGGCCTTGGCATGTTTCTGGGAGCCCGTGCACTGCTATGAGGGTCCTCGAAACTTTTTACGGCCGTTGGTTTGTGCACGCGAAGTAATATAGCAGTAAAATGTCGGCATCCGTCCACATCGCAGGCCAGCTTTAAAACCTGGGTCATGGTCATTTTCAAAGTTTGAAAGCCAGTTGTATAGCATACAGGGGCCCTTTTGAAGGTTCAGGTGCTCTATAAAAATCTCCCAAAACGATTCCAAAGACTCAGGTGCTCATTGGAAGCTGCCAAGAACTATTCCGCTGCTCACAGTCCATTTTTAAACTTCAGGGCCCTTCAAAAGCAATGAAGTCGTGTCGTAAGTTCAAGGCCCTTTCGGAATGCTGAGGGCCCCTTCTGAAAGTGATGGACCTTTGTAAGCTTTTGGGGAGTCAATGCACCAGGGTGCGTTTTGGAAACCCTGGAATCCTAATGTAACCTTTAGTTCATTTGAAGCGCGCAGGCTTTTTTTAAAACCTTGTAGTCATTTTTGAAAAAGACTCTTTAATTTGGGAGCACTCTTTATTTGTCTACTCGGAATGGAGGCCGGGAACGGAGCTGGATCCTAAAATAATCTGGGATATGCCTTTGCCAGACTCGGGCCAAGTCCAAACTGCGTCCAACACGAGACCTAAGATCTATTTATGGGTGGGGGTCTTGATAAGGGACATGTTTTGTTCTCATTCAAACTTACTTTCTGAATATTTTTTGTCAGCTCAACATATTTAACAGTCTTGCATTCATCTGACGTATTAAACTTGACGTTCGTAACGTATGGAATACTTCATTCAACGAATGTTACTGTTGTTATTTAGCGTACGTAGTTTATTATCATTTCGTACTGTTCACGGATCGACTTTCAAAACTGGGAACCCTCTGTCCTGTCTTATGGCCGCTTCTGTCACAGGGGCCCTTAGGCGTTTGTAAAGTCCCTCAGATTTTCGTGAGTCCCTCATCTGAATGGAGCCAACAGAGGGCATCAGAAATACTCCAGGGACCTGTTAGTCTTCTGAGATCCCTTCTAGTCTTTACGGAGTACTTTCCTTTTTTGGGGCCTCGAGATCCGCCTACGAGATATGTCTAAACTTTGAAGAATTCCTCAGACCTCATGGAGAGTTCCCTTGAACACATACAAAAAGTCCATGAAAGGTTTTGTGGGACTCTTAGTATTTCGAGGGATGCTTGATATTTTCAGAAAACCCCTCAAATATTTCCTCATCCGGTTAAAAAATCCTTTACAGTGTTTTAAGGGACCCTCTGAGAATGTCAGGGGACCTCTCAAACGTCTCGGATCCCACACAAACTCAAATAGGACCTTTAGATAAACTGAAGGAGGACCCTTCACAACTCAGAGAGGGCCCCTTGAATTCATGTAAAGGGCTCATTGAAATATTTTTTTTCTGTGGGGCTCTCAAGTCTTTCCGGGGGTCTTAGCGTTTTTTGAGAGCCTTAGACAGCCCTAGAGAGCCTTTGCTGTTTTCAGGAAGTCCTTCAAACATTTCCTCTTCTGGTTCAAAAATCCAGTCCTGAATGTTCGAGGGGCCGTCCGAAAACATCACACCTAAAAGTTTGAGCCCCCACCGGAGAAACTAATGTACCATCTAGATGAATTCAAGGAGGTTCCCTCAGACTTCAGGAAGGGCCGGCCTGCAGTGCAACATAGACTGTACTGTATTTTGAAGGTCCCTTTAACTTTCTGGAGGTCCCTTGACATTTTCAGAGTGCCCCTGAACCTTCTCTTGTCCAGTTTCAAAATCCCCTTCTGGACGTTTGAAGCAGATTCTGAATTTCAAAATCCTGGAAAATTCAAGAACCTGCTTCAAACTTTGGGGGCGCTGCAAAAAACTCCAGTGGGTACTAACTCGAGGATGGCCTCGCAGACTCCGGAGAGATCTGAAGGGTAACTGAATTCATCTAGTAGGGCCGTGGAGGTTTTGCGGGCTCTCAGTTATTTGAAAGGGCCTTGATATTTTGAGCGTGCCTATCAAGCGTATCCCCCTCGGTTTAAAAAAATCACCCCTGATTGTTTGAGGGCCCCCAGAAAACGTCAAGGGTCCTCTAAAAGGCTTCAGCCACCCGCAAGAAAACCCATCAATGGACTGAATTGATGAATTCAAGGAGGGCCCCTCAGACCTGGCAGGGGGAAGGCAGGGAAGGCAGGAAGCGGGCGCGCTGTGCCACCGCAGCTTCTGCTGTGTCTCTGATGGCACGAAACACAACACCGCTATGATGCACGCCTTTCTCCGACTACTGGTGCCTGGGATTCGGGTTTGAATTCTTGACCTTGTAGCAGAGTTTCCTGCTTGGCGTGATAGTTTCACTATTGGCGACCGCGTTTGTGCCAATATTCCTCTTCTTCAGTAGTTCTCTTTTCACAGATTCTCCTTGCCGATTCTTCGTTTATTCGTCAGACACACAGAGCTTCCACTTTCATCACCTATATTCTTGACGTCAAAGGCTGACCACTCACTGCACTAGCACTTCACCACGTCACGAGCGTCACGAGGTCCACCACATGTTGAACCGATAGAGATGTACATAGATAGGTAGATAAGTTGATACTGAGCGAAAACCGGTCCTGCTTATACGGAAATGATGGAAAATGATGGTGCAACTATGATATCATATACAACCAATCAGGAGGCCTTTTGCAATCCGAATATTCTGGAAAGACTAGGCTTTAGCCAAGGAACGGGCGTGAGCACGCACTGAATTCAAAGAACTGGCTGATGTAAGGTGGATACAAGAGCACAGAAGTTTCCGCGGATGTAAGCTATTTTAAGGTTAGAAAAGGGAAATATCGTTTAACTTTACGGCTACGATTCTCCTTTCGGCACTGCACTGTAAATTCATGTCGACAATGCTAAGTTTTTTAACCACGAGCCATTGTTAGAAATGCAAGCATATGGGCTGTCAGCACACGAACAACTAGTAAAGAAACAACTCAGATACTTACCATAATCGCCATCGCCCTGTTTTGTGTAAGCAAATTGAACAAGAAATAAGGAGTCCATCGTAAAAATAGCAAGGATCTTCATCGTAAAAGTACAACGAGCTAAACATTTGTTGGCGCACAAGAGACGCCTGGGTGCTCGTCATCAACACAAACAATGTGAGCTAGTTGACAGGTCACAAAAGCAACGTCAACGTGGAGTTCGTGTGCTGGTCAAGACAAGTCTGAGCAGCGTTTACAGCTTCCCGCCAGAATTCAAGCGCGATTTTCTAAGACGCCATTTTACAAACAAGCAGATGTGCAGTGTTTCCGGTGCGTTGCCAGCGTTCGGAGATAGTAACTGTTCGGCATATTTTGTGATGTTTTTGTGTTCGGATGTCCTGTGAGATGCACATACATATTCTGATGGGTTTTACCAGTGTTAAATTTTATTATGGCTAAGATGTGTTGGCCATTGAGAGTGAAATGCAACTGCAAATAACCTCAGATCAAGGTTTCGCGCGGCGTTTGTGACGTCCTCAGTCGTTGCTCCTCAATAAGGCAAGCACAAGTGAGTGCAAATTCACAGGAAATTGGGCAACTTTGAAGGTGAAAGACATGATCCACAACGATGATCATGGGTTTGTTGCCCAAGAATTGCATATAATACCGAGTAGGTAGTTTGTGTATACGTAAACTACCTACTCAGTTTACCATAGGTTATCTTTTGAAGGTCTTTGGGAAAAACTTTATCCAGGATGTTGTATACCTGTCGCCCATGAATGCACCCTAATTTTGGTTTGCTGAATTAATGCCATTCTTTGGAAATGTTTGCAAAATCTAACCTACCCTAATCTAACCTAAGCCGGGGAATATCAAGATGATGTGCTGCAGAGGAACTGTTCTGTCTCGGTGCACTTTTTGACTGGGAAACGAAGCTAAACACTGGTGTCCTGTATGCCACCACCCACCATAAGCAACCTACAGCAGTTTCTATCAATATGCATATTTCATACAATGCTTCTTTTGCGGAGCAAACAATGGCAGAACGCATCAGAATTGTCCAGGTTCTCCATTTTTCGTTGCGTGAAGCAGGGATTTTGCAACCAAACAGCACTGGTTGGAATGCATGCCCAAATTTTAACAGGAATGTGCGCTGAAGTTTTGACCCACAACATAACACCTGATGGTGTGTTGCAATTATGGCATGCAGATATGACATGTTGCATCACATGTGATCGTGTGATGCAACGTCTGACATATTTTGCTGCAGGTAATTGTGGTTGTAAGGCATTTCTGGGATGCAAAGTTTCTCCCATATAGCCAAAATTCTATGCATCCCAGCCTCGTAGTACATATTTTGGCTTCTCGGGACTGGAAAATTTACTGCCATATGTCAGGAATTTCATATAATGACACATGAAAACTTCTCTGAATAATGTATTTTTTTGGCAGCTTGGTTGCAGGATACAAAATGGACTGAACAAATCCAGTACAATGTGTGATCCATAGCAACACCACGAATTTAACCTGGATTAGTTGTGCATGCTGAGCTTTATATCTCTAAGGTTGTGCTCCAGCGCCACCTTAAATAAATAACAACACCTAGTGTTGCCGCCGCTGGCCGCCCGGGCGTCACGGCTCTGGCTCTGGCGGCGCTCCTGCACGGCTCGGTCGTTCACGTGACCGAAGAGACTTCCTGGCCACGGGGACCGGCCGGCCACTCTTTTTGACGTGGTCGGGGGAAACAAGACGTCATTGCGGTTTGTGCCCGTTCGGGCAGACAGACATGTCTTCATGCGACATTAAAGTGTTCATCAGGTATTTCGGATCACCTTTCGGTAAGAAACCCTGTTTGTCAATTTATTCATGGCTTGGCAGAATTTAGTTCTTTCCTCTTTATTGGTGCTTACTAAGAAGATGGTTGGGATGCAGTTCTGTTTGGGCTTGATTAAAACAAACTAGGGTGCGATAGTTAATTGTTCTGTTGCTTTCTTTAGCCTGGTTTCTCATTGCTCCGTCACCGTCGCATTCATAGTTCGTCATCGTTTTTTATCGTCTACGTCCGCTATGTTTAAGAATTATTTGTCTACATATGTGGCAATAACGTTTTTCAGGATGCCGTTGATTACTCAGAGCGGTTACTATGCTAGTTGTTCATCTGGAAGGGCTTTGACTACCGTCGCTGTTGGGCGGCCGCGCGGTGGCGCTACTGCTGCTCCCTCCGCTCAGAGGCGCTGATCTGGAGGGAGCAGCTCTTGCCACGATGGCTACGAGGCAGTAAGCTAATGCTTCGCTCGCCGCTGGTCAAGTTGCATTTTTCCAATCGTGTGTATTGATTACCTCATGTGGAGTGTCTGCTGCTTTGTCGTTGATTTTTATGTTGTATACGATAGCTAACTTTTGGAGAATGTTACCACGATCGTTGCTGACTTCGCAGAAACCGTCTCCATACAACACTCGTATCGTAACGCGTATCGACCGAGGAAACCCGAGAACGCCACACCTAGCAAAAAAATAGCACCACCGAGAAAAAGCACCATGTGGCACGCACATGACACTTTGAAAATGGGTGCGGAAAGTTGTTTACTTTTTTACCGACCACGCAAATTATGTATCTGTCCAATCTTGTCAGCTAAAATAGTAAGTAGTACATGTCAACATTGCGTTTCAGGCATCACAAGACCACTTTTATGATAACTTTTCCACAATATAAGCACTAGGCCAAAATCTTACCGTGGACTGGAATTTGAGTTAGTTTTGTATATTCCAGGGTGGCTCTAAAAACTTAGTGGCATATTTTAGAATCTTGGGAAAGTCGTATGACAGTAAAGATCTCCTAGGACTGCATATCTGCCAGAACTGGAACGTCCAGACTGGACGTACCTTGCTCAGGTTTGGAGAACAGATTCTGATTTCGTTGCTGCCTAGGATGCTTGTAATACCTGAACCATTATTTGCAGACTGGGATTTAGGTAAGCTGTCAGCCGGCGGGATAGATATTGGCTATCGCCAGGCGGCTAAAGCAGTAATAATCGCGCCACATTAACCTGTACAACCTTTCACGCATTTAAAGCAAAAAAGGAGGGGATCAGCAACAGTAAAACAACACGCTTTTTGTTCTTGTAGTATTAGGGCGCACAGCCGCTCGAGCTTAAGCGTCCACGTCGAATCTTGTCTGTACGGTCTGGTGGTATGAGAAGTTAAACACTGGCCTTGGTTGCTAAACTGTATGTTTTTAACTGAAGTGGGGGCAGCGAAATGTGTGCGGAAATGCCTGGTCAGAGTTGAGAGAACAGTTGGATTTGTTTCAGGAAAAACATCAGGGCATTTATGACTGGTTCGTTGTTTCCTAATATACCGTGTAGTAAGAATGGTAGGTTTAAGCTTCGGCACGTCAGTCGTAGTTTTTATCTCTCTCTCTCTCCGTCTGGTACCTCTGGCAATCAAAGAGTATGTGTCATACTGAAAGATATGAGTGGCATGGGACACATAGTGGTCTGTCTGAGTGATTTTTTGTTTGTGAATGAGTCAGTCTTGTGTCCCAGTCGTAAGTGTGCCAAAATAATTTCTTCCCGGCAGTTTTGGCGGTAGCTGGTATCCCATTCAGCAACCGAATATTGAAGTGTTTTAAAAGTGTTGGACGAGGGTGGCTGCGTCAGTATGCATCTAAGTATTGATTTATGAGTATTCTTATTTCTGGAAAAAAATCCCCTGTGTCCAACCGGGATCGGGATGACTATTGTTATCCGTGAGGCTTCCTTTGTTCGCATATCTGTTTTTTCGTTTCCACGTATGCCTTGGTGACTGGGAATCCATAAAAATTTGACGATCGTACCCTTCTCTGTGATGCCGCAATAAGGATCAAATATGAGGACAGTAAGGGGGTCTGGCCTGCGCAAAGATTGTAGGGCTTTTTGGCCTGCAAAAAGACAGGGCCTGAAGAGTGGAGAGCGAGTCAGAACAGATAATCGATTTCCGGATGCCTTGAGCCTTTATAAATTTCAGGCTGTGATGAACTGCGGTAAGTTCCGCAGTGAAATCAGAATTTTGTCCGGTAATCTGTGTCGTCCGGTGATTCGTTTGAACGCAAAAGCGCACGCTACTGTGTCGTATTTTTTGGAGCCGTCGGTAAAAATAAAGTGGTAGTCCGAATGATTTTCAACAAACTGCGAGAACATGTCCTGCACTTCGTCTTGATCCGGGGTGCTCTTATTCTGTGAGGTAAGCATCTGGAAACTGATCTGCGAGGTGGTCCAAGGAGGGTGGCTACTTTGAATTTTGCTCACGTTGGTCGGTACCAAGAAATGCAATGCAAATTTATGAAAACGTAGTAACAATGGAAAACCTCAGTCAATAAATTCTTTGTTCGTCCATGTGTCTGAAGTATTCCATAAAGTGTTTCAGATGGTAGCAAGGGTGTTGTTGGTCACTTAGAATACGTAGGAAGTAACGTGTGGTCATCTCCCACCTCCTCAACGACAATGGCGGCACGTTATCCTCAACTCTGAGACTCTCAACCGGTGAGGTACCCAGTGCGATTCTTAGACAAGCGTTCTGAATGGTCTAAAGGCTGAAGTGCCCTTGACGATTGGTCAGATACTTGTGCACCGTATTCCAGAACTGGTCTGATCAATACGCAGTACATACGAAGACGAGTTTTTCTGACTGCCCCGAGGCCCGAACCAGTTATGCATTTAAGAAAGGGAATTCTTTTCATCGCTCTGGCCTTTAGATATTGGACGTGAGTGGTGAAATTCAACTTGGTATCTAGGTGTACTACAAGAAATTTGACGTTTGCCACTAATTCGATGGGCTGCCCATTGAGAAGATCCATGGGAGGTCTGGACTGCTCGTTTCTTATGTATTTTTTGAAAATGATTGCTTTCGATTTCGGTATAGAGAATGACAATCCCCATTTTTTGGCCCAGTCCTCAGTTCGGGAAAGAGCCGATTGGAGCGTCTGAAAAATCAACCGCAGGTTTTTCCGGTTGTCCACAGAGCACAGTCGTCTGCGTACAGTGCATGAGACACACCAGCCGGACAGTCGTCGAAAATATGATTAATCATGAGGGGAAAAAGAAGAGAAGAAATGACCCCGCCCTACACCACACCATTGCCCAGGGTGAAGGAGTCCGCAAGGGTTCCAGTTTCAATTTGTAGTGTCCGGCCGCTGAGATAAGAATTTATAAAATGCATGAAGTGTCCACGGAAACCTAGGTGATGGAGTTTTGTAAGCAGACCTGCCCAGGACACCGTGTCATAGGCATACTTAACATCAAGGAAAATTGCCACGGTAAACTTCCTTGTGTAGAAGCCTCCACGTATGTCTGATTCTAGGCGCAGTACATGGTCAGCTGTGGTTCTTCCATGGCGGAAAGCACATCGATATTTGTATAAAGTTCGGAATTTTTCGGCGTGCCACAACATCCTGGAATTCACCATTCTTTCCATGACTTTGTATAAACAAGAAGTAAGTTGAATTGGTCGGTAAGACTCTGGTCCTTCTGTAGGTTTTCCCGGTTTTAAAAGAGAGAGCAAAAAGGCGTGCTTCCAAGACTTGGGGATTCTGTTGTGTGTCCACACAGTTAAAGAAAGCAAGGAGTCTGCTTCTTTGGGTGTCGTCAGGCTGCTTGGGAAATGCATAGTGAATGAGATCCGGGCCAACCGATGTTGAACCTAATGAATTTAAGGATGAGTTCAGCTCATGCAAAGAGAAAGGGTTGTTGTATGGCTCTGAGTTTGTTGAATCCAGATCAAAGTCCGGCATATTGTTCGTCATGAGACTGTCTTGGATATGAAAGCCTGGGCCATAGTTTGTGGAAGACGACAGTTGGGAGTAAAATTGACGCAGGTGATTGGCCGCTTCTTTTGGGTTATCTACCTGAATTCCTTGGATTCGTGTAACCGGGAGAGAACGCTGGAAGCTTCTTTCGTGTATGAATTTTCGAACAATATCTCATAATTTGTGCAAGGGTGTGGAGGTGATGAATCTACTCAGGAGCTATAGCCAACTGGACCGCTTTACTTCTCGAATCGATTTATTCGAGAAGCAAAGCGGTCCAGCCCAGTCTGGCTTTGGCTTTTTCCTGTTTGTAGTCAGAGTGGTTGGGATGCTTCTGTGTCTACGAAATCTATTTCGTGCTTTTTTGCGCTGCTATTGCCTGTTTACAGGCGTCTGACCATCAAGGACACCAGTATTTTCCTTTGGGCTGGGATGTTGGGATATGGGCTCGCGCAGCGGACATAATCCATTCCGTTACTTTCGCGCAGACAAAGCCAACATCTGTCAATTCTGTGACGATCTGACAATTGGCTCGGAAGGAGTCCCAGTCACCTTTCTGAATGTTCCACCCTGCTGAAACATCGCATTGGAAGTATACTGTTTGGGTTGCACCGTCAACGTATTTAATTGTTATCGGGAAATGGTCACTAGAAAGACGGTCGTTTTCAGTTTCCCATGAAAGTTAAGGAACTAATACGTAGAACATAACGAAATATCAGTGTGTGAGACCAGTCCAGAGAATTCATCCAGCCGTGTCGGGGAGCCGTTGTTCAAGACATGTAAAGCTTCAATTCTAATGAGTTGTTCAAGGACTAGTCCTTTGTCGCATCGGTCAAACCCCCATAAGAAAAATGTTTGTTGTTGGCGTCCGAACACAAGATAAATGGCGGTGGCAGTTGATCAGTGAGGTTTTGTAGGTCTTGAAGACAAACAGGTACGCCTGGGCGGAGATACATAGAACATGCACTGATACGGCGGTTTGAAGTAACAGCTACCCAGGCGACCGCTTGTAGGTCTGTGTGAACTGATTGCTGTCTGTGAAGTACTTTGTTTGAAATGTATACGGCAACTCCCCCACGGCGTCTATGAACGTCGTCACATTTTGTGATCATAGTGTGTCCGGGTAGACTGAAGTCGTAAGGGTCGTCTGTGAGGAAATGTGCTTCTTGTAAACATATGATATTAGAAAAAACAAAACACCAGTAAAGGTTTGATTTCGGCCTATTCGTGAAGTAAACCACGACAACTCCATTGCAAAATAGAGGTAATTATCACTGTAGCGTAAAACCGAAGGCAGAAACCCTGTCTCTTGGGAAGTAGTTGCATTGGGTGTGAGTTAACTAAAGATGTTCTGAATCCTTGAAAGGGCCTGTGACCCCTGCTGAGTTTTACCACGGCTGGATGAGCGGCCCCGGGGTCGACTGGGGCCGGGTCGGGACGATGGAGGTTGAGTGTCCGTCCGCGGAGTCCGCGGTAGAGCCGGAGCACCGCGGGTGATGTGTAGGTGGATGTGGCCGGAGCGTAGGTTGCGAGGACCTCTTGGAGACAAACTGCCCCGGAGTTGCGGGGGTAGCTGTTGATGTCCCTCTCGCAGGCTGTTTTGCATCGGCCTCTTCTTGTGTTCCAGTCAGTGTGTGCGTCTGACTGGACTGGGAGCCGACAGAACTAGACTGGCGACATAGAGGCTTCAGGAGCTGAAGTGGAGGAAGCCGTGGAATGTCATCAGTTTGAGCGGACGAAGAGACAGTGCTTTTTAGTGCGACTTGTGCACACGTCCTTTGAGTTTGGCTTCTCTCAGACTGTACCTGATCTCTTGCTTCGGGATATGAAATATTCGTTTTTGCCTTGGTCTCACAAATGCGCTTTTCTGTCAACCAGACGGGACATGTCTTTGGGTTTGTGGCGTGGTCTGAAGAATCGCAAGAAATGCACCTAGCAGGCTTGGAGCACAGGGAGCCCTCATGTGTATTGTCACCACAGCGAGCGCAGCGAGCCGTTTGTCTGCAGCTTCGGGAACCATGACCAAACCTCTGGAAATTGAAACAGCACAGAGGGTTGGGGATGAATGGGCGCACTTCGTAGCAGAGGTAGCCTGCGTGGAGTTTCGGAGGAAGACTGGGAGTTCCGGACTTGACAACAAGAATACTGATGTCCTGACGCTGTCCGTCCCTGAATGCGGTAAGTCGACCGACGTGGCTGACCAGTGCGTTCCTCAGTTCTTGTTGATTCTCTGCTTCGGACATGAAGCGGAGTTCAGGAGCAAACACAGTTTCCTTGCACGAATTTCGAGTAGGGTGAAGGGTGACCGTCACTGTCTTGTTACAGAAAGTGGTCTGTTTGAGGAGCATTTTTGTTTGGTGGCGACTGTTTGTTTTTATGATGAGAGAGCCATCGCGAGGTGCTTGGATGTGAAGCCGAATGTTTGGACCACAGATTGCTTTTGTCTGTTTTGGAGGCGCCCAGCCGTTGATTTTCTGGAAGTTGATGTTCAGGTCGGTTAGTTTTACTATCATGTATGACCCGAGGGGGTCCAGGTAGTTACAGCTCTTGGGCCGGGCGTGGTGTTCTGTACATCTGATCGCGTGTTGCCCCGACGGTATCCTCTGCCACAGCGCACATGTCGTTTGCCCTGGTTGTTTGCCTGGGTCGGGATAAGTCCTTCGACCCTTCCAACCGGGCCGGTCTTGGCACGCTGCCAAGGCCGTGTGGTCCGGGCGCAGTCGTGGCAGGTCAAGGTCACGAGAACGTGATACGTCATTATGTCTGAAAATGGTGTGGTTCTGAGCAGTGGTCGAATTCGTGCTAAAGTCAGTATCCGATTTCGCGTCAGACGAAGTGTGCTCGTGTGTAGAGGTCTGTTCCGGGGTCAAGCCGTGGTCATCGTCTTTCTGTGTGTGAATTGTCCTATCTGCAAATTACACCTCTGCAAACACGATTGCCGATGCCTGCAGAGGGACTGAAGTCAGAGTCCGAGTTCGAGCCTATGGAGGTCACTGTCGTTTTTCTTCCGTTTTCCTCGCTTGCCCATGAGAGAACAGTTCAGTGCAGTTCGGGAACAGCTCGAGAAAAGAAAACTTGAAGTGGAGAGTAGACCTACCACAACCCTATACCCTAAAAGTTTGTGGATCGCAGAAATAGGCGTAGAGGTGTAGAAAAAAAATTCAGAAAGCGCAAAGTGTAAGTGTGGACATGAGGTGTCGTCATGAGGTTCGTGTCGACCCAATCGACCTAAGAGCGGAGCGGCGTGCATCCAACCTCTGCGACGACTGCCGCACTATTGAAAAAAACGACACACATCACACGGAATTCAGTTTTGTCTCATTTGCGCCGCCATCAAGCGCAATTAAATAAATCAAGTTTAAACCACTGCCATCCCCATATTACGACCGTTAAATTCAAAGGTTTAATATTTTATTCCCAAAGACGGTTGAATTCAACACTTTTAATCGCTTTCCTAGAAAGTTAGAAATCGCAAAGAGTAGACGAACGCACAGACACTAATTTCCCCTATATACATATTTACATATATACATATATAAGTATATACTCCGACCATATATATATATATATATATATATATATATATATATATATATATATATATATATATATATGTTGCAACAGGGATGTCGATTCCTGTAAATGATTAGGGGGAGGGGGGCCAAACCGAGGACCCGACCTAATGTCGGTCCTCTAACCTAATAACCTAACCTCCCCAAATGTCGGTTTCTCAACGGATTTATCCCACTTTATTTTGACTAACGATGATTTATAAATGTTTTCTTGTTATTTATCAAAGAGAAATTGCTTTTATTGCCATGTATATACATATGTATATATATATATATATATATATATATATATATATATATATATATATATGTAGCTGGATAGATATATAGGACAGAAAGATAGATACATCGCTTTGGACTTAATTCTTTATTTCTGACTATCTCTTGTCTACTGCGGCCGCTCTTTCTGCTGTTATTACTCATTTCCCTTTACAACCGTCAGAAAATATGGGGGGAGGCCAAACCAGCACTGGATGGGCCCAAATCAACAGTGGATGGGCCAGGGCCCTCTAAAAAAAAAACAGATCGACACCCCTGTATTGCAACCAATTTTGAGAAGTACTGGAAGGCAGAATCAGACAACTATTCACACTTCAGCGTTTCATTTACGTACAAAATAACCGCCAGATTTTCCTCGGGTGAGGCCAGTTTTCCCATAAGTTACCCCACTCAGTGTTTTTTCAGAAGTCGCTAAATATATACGTATGTATATTACCAATACATAGCCATATAGGTGTCAGTCTTGGGGAATGTCCGGAACCGGGACCAACTATAGCACGACGGAGCCCGGTCTAGGCTCGATTTTTTGAGGGGCTGCCAATGGAAAATTGAAGGAATATGGGCAAATCTCCTACAAGAGCCTGGTTTGGACCCGCACAGGCCCAAACCGAGCTTGTGGCTAGGCCTGCTCGGCCCTGGTTTTGGCACCACGATGGTATACTGTAGACCACTTGACTCAGGGAGTGACTACGTACCTATCCTTACGCTATGTATGGTTAGAAGGCAGTGGTGTCAAAACAAAGGCCTGGCAGGCCCAACCAAAAGCCCGGTTTAGGCCGGACCGGCCCCAAACCGGGCAGCTTGTGGGAAATTTTCCCATAGCGCTTCATTTTCTCACTGACGTCCTTCAGACAGCTGGGACGGGACCGGACCTTGCCGTGGGATGGTTGGTTCCCGGTCCGCACCGGTCCCGGAAATTCCCTCAGGACAAGACTTCTGTGGCAGGCTCCCACAGTTCCGTGGTCACCCACCACCGACTGAGTACTTGGCGAAGACCAGGCACCTCGTACGGCAACAGTTTAACCCTTTTGATAAGTTCGGCGCAAATAGTACGAAGCAACTGAGATGCGCCCTGGATCAAAGGTATTTTTTCGGTGACGACAAGGTCCTGGCTGAAGCAGAGCTATCACTGACCACTGGCGACCTTGTTGCAGCCGAACTAAATATATGGGGGACCGTGAGCTACGCTATACTCCTGATTTTTTCGAGAGAAAAAAATCGCTCATAGTGTTGGACGTGAGGCATTCGACCAATGTTCGTTCGTTCAGCATCCAAATGTAAAGGAGACCGTGAACTGTGTTATAAGGATACACTTAATTAATACAAAAATCGTTCACGGAGTGATGACGTCCGATGCCATGTCGGTTTTGTAAAGTATACTTTTGACCGTTTTCGTCGTGGTTTTGAACGCATGAAGCAGCGGACCGCCGAAAACCACTACAGCTACGATACAGAGGAGACCCCCGTACCGTACATCCATGTCGTGCCTTCCCAGCCAACAATTTGCTTGGGCTGAAGGTGAGCAAGATGGGCACAGCCTGGTCAGAGCACAGGTTAGCCCAACCTCGACGTATGGTTGGGAGAAAAACGGTGTAGGCGCAGCCCATTTTAGGTTGGACAGAGCCCCAACTTGGGCTCAGCCCAAACATGCTCAGATATGCCCAATAGGGCACAATAATCTGACCTAACTTGGTCAGAGCCCAAGTCAGCCCAACCTCGACGAACGGTTGGGAGAAAAACGGTGTAAGCGCAGCTCGCTTTAGGTTGGGCAGAGTCCCAACTTGGGCTCAGCCCAAACATGCTCAGTTATGCCCAATAGGGCATAATGCACCGCCAGCCCAGGCTCCATGTTGGGCCAGCCCAGGCTCCAGATTGAGCCAGCCCAGGCTCCATGTTGGGCCAGCCCAGGCTCCAGGTTGGGCCAGCCCAGGCAGCAGAGTCGGCTGGTGATGCAAAGCCCGATCGGGCCCCGGTCGGTTAATGTGACGGCCGGGGTGGGGCAGGCCCACGTAGCAGCTCGGGCTCCGCCCAGGCAGAGACCAATGGGCCGTGCCCAAGTCATCTGGGGCTGCCCAGTTGCGCAGCTCGGGCGGAGCCCAAGCAGAGCTCGAGCGGTACTGCACTACGCAATGTGGGCTTTGCCCAAGTTAGCTTGGGCACGCTCGGATTTTGCGTGGATTTGCCCAGGCGGAGCTCAGTCGAGTTTTGCTCGAGTTTCTGTTGGCGATGGGCACAGCCCTAGCTCAGCCCGTTCGGGCCCCGATCAGAATTGCTCGCTGGGTTGTAACTATTTACATGTATGGGATGCACTGCGTAAGCGGCCTTACCCTTACATGAGTGTTCCCTACTTTTCAGAAACGAGCACAAAGAATCACTTTGTAAAGATTTTACAGGTACAAGGATGTCACTGATAATGGCATTACTATCATGTGGTAAATTGTCGTAGATATTACGATGGCAAAGCAGTCCTTCATAGATCACTCGACAAACGACGAGAGATTGGGTGGTCGAAATGCAAGACACTCCTAATACAACGACCCAAAAGACTGTGTTCGAACAAGGCAAAGGACAGTTATGCAGTCGTATAACTGTCCTTTGCCGTACGGTCGTATGGTCGTAAACTTACAAGCGCTTGTTGAAATGAGTTTACAGTGTTCAGCACGATTGATGTACTTCAGGCGTTAATGCGTTCTGAGACGTCTTTGTCTGATTCTTTTCGGTGCCGACTCTTGGAACTAGAGTTCAAGGCATCTCGTAGCCTTAGACAGTCGTCATAAACCAAGAGCTTTTGAAGGAAAATCTCTAAGATTTGGAGAGGTCTAGAAAACACTGAAATTTGAAGGGTTTCGGGTAGTGGAATTCTAAAGCCACGACGTAAACTTTATTACATACCTGAATGAAGTACATTGTTTCACGGATGAGTGTGCGGCAAAATACAAACACAAGTATAATTTTACCAATGTATGTTGGTATAATATACATTGGCATATCACCAAGTGTATTATGAAGGTATGTCGTGCGAGTGGAATATCTTCGCCTCTTCGCATGGTTAAGGTGCCTGTGATATGGCATTGTTGGCACAGCAAATCGCGCCACGTACCAGGAGAGTTTGAAGCAGCCTCTCTCCGACCAAATTCTGCAATGCTTCAGTTCCTTTCAGAAAAACTCGCCAGCGTTATAAAGTTCCTTTGTGTTTTACAGGAAAAAATGACGGAGGCAGAAACCGAGCTCAGTGGTCGGTTCGCCAGGGCCGTCACAGTAAAGGGCACAAAACATTTTCACAACTTCCTGCCCGTGAACCTCACAACCTTTCTCGACCATGAACTGTCCACATACCAGGAATGGGAGGTCAAAATCTCATCATAGTGAAACTAGATGATTCAACGGCAGAGGTCGGCGGTGACCGAACTTTCGCATAGTGATCATATGAATGATGTGCGGCTGACGAGTTTGTCCGACAGTTACTGGAACACATGCTCGGCCGTCGGGATTTGTTCCTCCAGAGGACGCTTTTGGCTCCCTTGTGCCGATATCACACTGATACGGCTGGATTGTTTTTACAGTAAGCTGAACCGCCGTGCGTGAAGTGAACTATTGGTTGAGGTGGTGTCATGTTATCCGGAGCTCTGGTATAAGCCGGTTTGGTAACACGCGCGCCATGCTGACCTTGTGTTTCGTCATCAGAAATACAGCGGTAATTGGGGGGGGGGCAAATGTGCCAGGTTCTGAAATATATTCTGCATTACCCGCGTGACCTTGCTTTTAATGTCGACAGAAAGAAAGAGAGAAATGTTCGATTCAACTGCAGGTCAGTCATCAAGTGATCAGTTGGTTTCGTGGTGTATATATCGTACTAAAATGGCAATGACAGGTGCAAGTTTCAAAGACTATACATTTTTCTACATTTCGCTTCAAACATGACCTTGATTTTGACCTCGGATGACAAATATTGTCCTAGATTCCTTGATCAGAATCGCCAATCCAATTGAATGTTGTTTACCACATCTCGGTATCTCCACCCAGTCCTAAGATATACGCAGGTATCTTCCCAGCGGCACGTACAAACGTTTTTGCAGAACTCAAAAATGACATTTATAAACAAAACCCATCTTTTTTCTATCAGTTAAATCATAAGACCTAATCGGGCTTGAGGTAAAAACAACTTTAAATAGCCCACCTGTCAAGGTAGGCCATTTAAGAAAAGTTCACGAAGTCACGAGGCCAGAAAGTCACAAAATGAGAAATTACAAACTGCCTGAAATTTCCTTGCATCATGGTGAGTTCACCGATATGCCAGTTCTATCGACTCAGACCATTTGGCTACAAGTTACAGACCGCCAAAAACAGGCCTGCAGTGTGGCCCCTCGAAGATGCCCGAGGCTATAACTCGATGATCGTTGCTCGGAGAGGTAAAAAAATTACAGAGCTTTCTTTACGGCCTAAGACTACTACGTGAACACATTTTCAGATTACTTTCTAGACATCAGGGTGTAAATTTAATATTTGTTTTTTATTGTTTTGTCGTGGAATGCCCCCATTTTACACGCCAACTGTGTGTGTGCGAAACGCACGTGCTAAGTTCCACCCGTTTGCCCTTCAGACCCTGGGTTTGGGAACCATTTGTGCTGGAGGCGCCAGAGTTTGTGGTTGGCTGCAAAGTCACAGACGTCATCTAGGATAAGCAAGATTTAGGGCATCAGTGACAGGATGTGAACGTGCAACTTGTTGGACCAGAGATCCTCTGTTTCCGGAAAGGTGCATAATTTATTTATACCTGCATGGCGAGGACGGCAGGTGTCGTTTCAAAGAGGCGATGCTGGTACTTAACAGGTGCACAGGCCTGTGTGCGATACAAAGCTTCGATTTTGACCCCAAACCAACCGTGTAACGCATTGGTATGACTCCAGTATTAAACAAAAGGTGAGCAGAAATAATTATATATAGAGATATATAGGTGTGTGTGTGTGTGCGCGTGCGCGTGCGCGTGCGCACGTGTGCGCGTGTGCGTGCGTGCACAACAGCATGTCACAAGTCAATGCTCTGCACTGAGCTGAAATAAATCATGCACTAGAAATCGGCAAATCATGGCTGCTGATTTTGGCTACCCGCCAATATCCGTTAGGAAGAGGCCAGACATGACTTGCTTTCCAGGGAGACACCGCATAATGTGGACTGAGGCAGTGTGTGAACAAGTGCTCTGACAGTTGTCACCTGCGTGGGTAGACGTAACTCATGTTCTTGTCGAGCGCTGTTTTCACCTCGATTTGACACAAGTGTTCTTTGGTAACGCATATTTACCTTCTAAGGGGATCAGTATTTCTGCAGAACATTTACGTATCATTTCAACATGCCAGCGAATAATATTTGCACATTACAAATATATAATGTGCAATATTATATATGTTGAAATTCCTTGATGTACACCATTGTTGTTCTTACTGAATTTTAGCTCCATGATACCAGGAGCTCATGTTAGATGGTGCAGTAAAAGCTCGGCATCCTTTAAACCAACAACCGACACAAATTATATGAGCGTTCGACCCGTCGCGGTACGGACGTTTCCCTTTCGACCGGTTAATGAATTCGCAATCACTGGGCGCCGAAATGCGATTTTTGTCATTATCTGTAAGATACCCCAATTCTTTTAATATCATGTATTCGTATTTGCAGTGCATTAGCCGGTACGTTCTTTCATCCCCATAACTATTCCGGGAGTTGTATTTTTGCTGTTAAGCGACTGTCACAACATACACCGGCATCTGAATATAAAAGACAAACTTCGGCACTTAAATCGGCAAACGTAACACGATGACTGTCGGCCAGACTAGGAACTTCAAGAAATGTTTGATTCGATTTGATTCGGTTCGAGGGATGTATAACAAAAACAGACGTCGTCAAAGACACTTGTCAAACAAAAGTAAGTACTTCTCGGTCCTGTACTTGTCACTGAGCTAGAAGTGAAAAACATGGTATGCCGTATAATGGGCCTCAAGTAAAGCACACCGCAAAAAATATGCGTAAGAAATGCAGTGCAAACTGACTTTCGTGGCATTAAACGAACGTGGTTACCATGCTCGCCTTGAAAGGTCCCCGGTTCGAGTCCGGGTAATAGCGACATTTCGCCGTCCCTCGCGACAACCGGCGTGAGAGGTTGCGACGCGAAATGACCCTGGCAGTCGAGAGCGTCGTTAAATAACCCAATAACCAACCAACCAACCATTAAACGAACGGACTGCTAAATTTTGGTAGATGGATTAAAGGATTGGGAACAAGCTGGTCCGATCCCCAGCCTTACAGCCACTACAAGTTGTGATTCTAGCAAGGTGTCATGTACTTGTTCCATCGTTAATTTCTGACCCGAGATTAAAACACCGCTTGTGGTCCGCGCGTACCGTTTATCTCCAGTGTCCAGCAGCAGGGGCGCGGGAAGTAGGGAATGGGGCGCAACTCTCCTCCTAACTTATTTAAAAAGTTTTGATTGACCTTACAAAAATGCTTTGAAATTCTACACTTGTTCAATCAAAACTGTGACCCATGTTGTTATGTGAGTCAAGCCGGTCACTGCAGACACATACACCTCGATACACGTATTGTGGGTTTTAGATGCGATGTCCTACAAAAGTTAGGCATGCTTGACCTCTTCATGTTGCTTTGAAAGGAGATCCTTCAGCCAGACTGCGTGACCCCTGGCACACCAGATTTTACGTTTATCGGGCTTCCCGTCTAAAAACTTGAAATGACTGAGTTCACGTCTCATTTGATCGTTTATTCTCATTATGCCGAGAGATGTGACAAAAAATCTGTTCCTTTTAGCGTTATTCATTCTTCAAAATTTTTTGAAAATCATACGTTTCGGAAGCTTTTCCCATTAACTGGTCCGGTGAAGCAATAATGGCATCAGTTCTAGTAGAATGTAATCATTTTTAGGGGTCGCACAAAGCGACTGAAAACTTAAAAAATATCCTATTTTTACGGTCTTTTGCAAAACATTCTTAATCTTCATGACAAAACGAAAATTTATTGTTTTCGTGACATTTGTAAGCTGTCGAGGTACACAATGATAAATATTTAAGGACCCTGCATCCATTATGAAGAGTATTCACTACGAAAAGTGAAGTTTTTATAAAGAGCATTGTCACTGGCTGTGGACTAAGTAATAAATCCCCGCATCCCCAGCAATTTTTGCACCGCGGTCTCGTATGCTGACCTAATGCGTGATAATAACATGTCTGTGATATATATATATATATATATATATATATATATATATATATATATATATATATACATATCACAGACATGTTATTATCCATCTGAAAAGTAGTGTATTTTGCGAAAACCAGGGTCTTGACTCTGAGATGGTAAAGGGAAGAAGCTGAGATAGGAACATTTGAACGAGGACATTTATAAAGCTGCAGTTACCGTCTTTTGTTTATAAGTAATGCCCATGTATAGCCATGGTAAGACAGCCACATTTGTCAGATTTACATAACCACAATGTTATCATGTAATCAAGGACCTGAGGCTAGCCACTGAAGATTTTAAGATGCAAAACCAAAAACTTCGACAACAAGGTCTGAGATCTGTTCCAAGATTTATGAAGCCGCTTTTCATAGTGTTGAAGAAAACTATGGCTATTGTTGCTACGTCACAAAATTGATAAAAATGCCGTACTCACTTTATAAGGTTCTTCTGTTGCGAGAACTTCATTCCGTTCGATGCCACCTATGGACTAGAAAAGGCTGTGTTGCAGGAAAACTCCAACTTTCGTTTCGCTGTCCTCCAGATCTTTTCCAACTTTTTGGGCATCCCTCTGCGTTTTATGTGCATCTGTCAGTCCCTCTGAAATCACGGAGGTGACATAAAAACCAACACAACTTTTTTGGCTTCCTATCAATCCAAACACCCGTTGCGTGGATCTCAGGTGGTATACCTGAAATAGCGCGTCTGCTTTATTATTACCGTCATGCCTGCTAGACACCCGCTCCCCGCTGCGCTCGGTCGGAAGCGCTTTCGCTCGTGCGGAATGAGGGAGGGGGCGCGCTCCCGGCCGGCTTGGTCGCTAAATACACTATGGCCAAAGAACAAAAGCAGCTAGTACAGTTTACGCCTTGGAAACCCAAAGGTACCACATCTGATCCTTTCAGGCTCTATATGAACCTGTCTGCTTGATGGCGGAAAATTTGCTCTGCACACACAAGCTTTGTATTCGGTGATCAGAGTAAAACAAGCCTCAAATCGTCCCTGATCCCAGTTCAGTACAAATTCTTGTCCTCGCGGGGACAGCGCAAAATAAACTAAGATCACGGAGCATAATACGATTTAATGGTCTCGGATGTTCTTCGAAATGTCTTCAGCCTATGAAAAGAGACAACTAAGCATGCATTTGGCACAGAAGAAAATTTAGTTAGTAACGGACAAGCGACAACTAGCCGATCCTTTCCCTATCGGACAATAATTTATAACTTACTCCTTTTCACTGGCGTAATGCGAAGAGACTCAAGAACTTTGCTTGCGGTGCTAGGTGATTCAGATTCAAAAGCTGATGCATCCTATGATTCTGGCATGCTTGAGGTTTGCGACTCGTTGCCAACATCACGGCCTTGTGCCTTGATAAAGTCATTGAATGCTTCTCTGCGCCACTCATCAAGTACGGCTTTGAAACTGCTCTTGCACATTAAACGCCCTCTAAGGCATTTAAGTTTCTGGAACTTATTTATCAGGGTGTTCCCGACCTCACGCAGCGACTTGTACACTTTTCTTTTATGTCGCCTCAGGGGGTCCACGGAACTTTTGCCGTGGCTAACCCCATAGTCGCGATGAGACACCAAATCTGGACCCCAGACAGCACTATCACGCACAGCACAGTCACGATAACAACGCCGCCGGCCTCCCGTCGTCACTCGCCGGTCGCCCGTCGCCGTCTGCCGGCCGGCTGTCGCCTTCGACGCGTGAGGTGAAACCCGAAACGCATCTACGTTTGTTTCGCTGGGTCTTGTCGACCTTCATTGGCGCTCTCTCCCATCGCACACTAGCCACTTGACAGACGCGTAGGCACTTGACTGTCTCCAAAAGTGGGGGCGAAGTTTGTGATCCAGCTGTAAACCAGTTCTTCCCATGCATTACCGCAGGGTTAATAGTAGATATTCCTGAGATATAGGGTCATCCCCTGACCGACTGACCTTATTTTACGATGCTGTTGGCTCTTTGGTTATTGTATGTTATCAGTTTATGCGGTAAACTCGTCGAGAAGTATATTACAAACTATAAGAAGGGCGTTGCTTTCACTGCGCTTTGGAGAGAGGCCTGAGTTAAGGTACTGAGCGCTCTTAGCCCCTTTGCAGTGCTACAGTGGATGTTGAAACCTCGGTATATGTTCCGTTTGTCATCAAATACGACGCCATTTATTCCATTCAGTGCGTCATCGCTCTTGTTATCCTCCGTTTTTATCCCGTTCACAGTATACGCTCAATAGTCATGAAATGAGCCGATTTTAGCCCAAACATGGCCTACCTTCATGCAAGATTTGAGGTTGAAGATGATTCGTAACCAAAGTTTTTATGAATGGGATGTGGAGAAGATACCCTAGACTTTATATTGACGAAACAAAAATAATTAGTTTTCGCCTCGTGGAAGGTCATTTTGTGACCTCTGACCTAAGGTCACAAGGCCATTTTCTGGAATCGTGACCTAAGGTCATACAATTACTTGAATCGATTGTCCGTTCCATAAGGAATCAGAAAATATATGGGTTTATAAGTTTACGACTTTTCATGGTGGAGAAAAACGCATTTTTAGCAACCTCTGTCAAGAGCAAAGTTCTCATTGCAGCAGGCTAAACTTTTGACTCCCTTGACCTGATGGAGCTGAAATTGTCCGATTCGGCTTCTGCGCCCCAGATAACCTCCTGAAACCATTTTCATCAAATCGGTGACTTGAGGGTGTTCGGGGTGTGTCGATCGCACAGGACCTTCTGTCTGTCTTTGTCTCATTTCTGTGCTCGTCTCATTCCCTGTATCTGCCTCTGTCTGCCAATATCTGTCCGTCTCTGTGTAACCCTGTTTGTGTTTGTATGGCTGCATCTGTTTCTGAATGAACTTTTATGCTTATTACAGCGACATTTCTTTAGTCACGTAGCGTGTTTGAAATCCCGACATTGAAGGCCGCGTCAAGGTCAAACCGAGCAGATTGGAGTGATACAGTTTTTAGTTAACAGCGAGAGAAGCTGGTTTTCCATAGTGATCGGCAAAAACAAGACATGCTAAACGCGACATGCAGACCTTTTTTGTGCGCTTTCATTTGCAACAAACGACGAGACACACCAAATGGCTTATAATGACGTGTTCACAGTTAATAGAGGAACATAACGGTGGTGTTTTAAACGGTATGCTCCCAATGGCGTCACAACAGTCCTCAATTGAGCACAAATAGCTGGAAATATATCGATTTTCCGCAAAATCGCGATTTGCACCGGTTTACATGCTGCGTCGTAGCAATACAAGTTTGGTGAATTGCTATCATTATGTTTATGGCAGCGCCAAAGCGACGAAAAACCGTTCGTCCCACTGATGTTAATTTTGTCAACAATCTCACGCTCCATACCATCGCAATCACAATGTAAACACAAAGGACCCGAAAACTGAAAGTGCCCCCACTTTGAGCGCGTGCCGCGGTCACCCCATTTGGCAGACAAGGTCGGCCCCATGGAATGATAGGCAGTCGGTTCCTTGTGACGTGGGGCTGCATAGTCGCCCAGTCGTTATATAATTGAAGGTTCAGTTTAGTTTCATCCTATTTTGTAAAGTTTGCGAAACGGCCTTTTTCTTGTTCCCGTGGCTAGCACGCGCCACGTGCTGGTTCCCGCATGCGGTATTTTACATGACTGTTTTCCAACCGATTTTGTGTCGAAAGGACCAGGCTTCTCCTCGGTGAGCCCCCAGCTGGCGAAATTAGGTGCTGAGAAGGAAGCCGTGTCGGCGGCTGGCAATGGTCTCGAGCTCACTTGGAAATGGGCGAAATCGCCTCCTGCATTGGTTTATGTGGCGTCGTTTGGCCGGAACGGCCGCGGCACACCTAATAAGTGTTTCGCATCATCGGAACGGCAAAAGAACGGCGTTCCGTTGGTACCAATTTCGTGTTAGATATTGACACCTTTGCATCTAAGATCCCGTGTAAAGCATGTTTAGTGCGCGCCGCGGCTACCCCGTCCGGCGGATGAGGCAGACTGCGCTAAATGCTTTCCTGCCGGCACCTTGCTGTGGTTGGTCACCGTGCCCTTGGGTTGGTATCTTTAACGGTTTCCGAGATCGTGACTCCATTTTGAAACCTTGCAAAAAGGGCATTTTTCGTGTTCTCGCGGTCAGACGCGCCACGTGACGGTACCGGCTAGGCCTTTTCCGCGCAGCGCAGTTCTCCAATCGATTCGTTGTCGAATGCAAGAGGCTTTGTGTCGATGAGACCCACAGTTTACCAAATCGAGCTCCCGGAAGTTACGTTCGTCATAAGTTTTTCGAACATATGTCGGATTTCGCCCAAAATACATGTGTACTCTGTACATGTGTAAAAAAATACATGTATAATACAAAAATACATGTGTACTGTGTACGGAGGCCTCGAGCACATGCCGCGCTCTGCCCTGCCGTCCAGAAACCTGAAAATCTCACATAACTGTGGTACCAAGTCCCTGAGACGGCCAAGTTTCAGCCACTTGCGACCGTTAGTCTCGCCACACTAGCCCGTTAAAACCGGACTCTGTCAGGGTCAAACAAAACAAGGTCGACGAAGTACACATATTTTGTATTCATGTTACCCGTAATTCGACTGGCCGACTCCCCCCTCTCAGCGATTTGGTCTTAAAATAGGCCCTGCATGGTGCCTGTATGAGACGCAGTAAGTAGTTCTGGCTAGGATGATTTTCCATTAGACGAGGCCATTTAGTTACGTTTTTCGCCCAGGTGTATGGTTTCTAAAGCAAAAAGGGGTAGGGGAAGAGAAATATGGAAGCATTTGATTTAGAATCTTGTTCCACCTAATTAATATTATTTCCACTGTGAAAATGTTCACCAAAAAAATGGCCTTTTCCGGCTAAAACGCGTAAACAACACTTACGTTGCCTTAAAAGATGCCCATGCCATTTTGAACGGCAGTCGGCGTGGCATGCAACAGTATGTTGGAAAATACAGCATTCACCTTGCCCGTCATGGCTTTCATAGATGTTAACATTTTTGTGGCGATGACTGGAAAGGAATGGTCCGAAATGCTATCCAAATAATTGAGGAATTTTCTGAAAGTTTTCGGGACCGTTTTTGTTTCAGTTTTCTATCGCATCCGAACGCATTTTGATCGTCGTACAAACTTTCTGGTCGCCGTCCGCAGCCCAGGACCTCAAGGCTGCGGAACGGAGACGCGCGGCGCGGGTGGACGAATGACCGCCTCGGGTTACTCCTGCCCCAGTGCAACTCTTCCCTCGCCGCTGCATCAACCCCTCCCGCCGGCGGTGCGGCTGCGCGGCGCACATGCTAGCGGGAAGCAGTTAGGGCGAGAATGACTCGTCCGATTACCCCTTGGCGGAGGCTCTGGAACTGTATATGGCAGCACTCAGTGCGTCGATGGCCTTGGATATTGTGAGCTTTGGACATTATAAAATTTGGATGTTATGAGCTTTGGACGATGTGGGCCGTTGGTATTACAAGGATTGCATCCTGAGAGCAGTAGATGATATGAACTTTGGATATTCTGATAATTAGCTACTGAGGTTGTTTGGACATTACAAGCTTTGGACATCAAGATGTAGACCCCTGGGACTATGTCATAACCCGCTACTGGTTCTTATGGCAGACTCACGCAACCGTTGCAAACACAAACCAACTCAACAACGGACTCGCAAATGCCCGTTTCAAGTGAACAGGCTGAAAACAATTTTATTGAAATGGAATGCAAAAACATGATCAGTTTATTAAATATACGGAATGAACACAGTCAAGGGCATGAAGGAGGTTTGCAGAAATATGATCCACTACGAAAGAACATTACTCATTCGTTTAAATTGAGATCCACTACTTTCAAAAATTCCTCCTCGGATATCTGCAGCAGTTTAGCACCTTCCAAATGAAGTTTCTGACGTTTTAGAACGTCGATGAGCTTCATCTGTTTCTTGAAGCCAACAATGAGTTCCTGTTTCTGCTTTTCGAGTCTCTGGTTCGAAACTTCCAGAGATGTTATCTTCTCCTTAAAGTTTTCAGCTGCCTCTTTTGTCTTTGATCTTTCAGCTCCCACAGCCAGCCGCAGTTTTTCTACTTCTTCATTGGCTCTTCTTAGTTTTATTTCTGACTGAGCATTTGAAGCTAACAATGTCTGAGCTTCTTTACTGGACTGTTCAGCATCCTTCTTCCATGAGGCACATTCACTTTTGCTTTTCTGTGCTTCATTGCTAACTTCTTCCAGTGCTCTTTTCAGCCTGCCTAGTTCTGAGTCATGTTTGTGAGTACATGCTACAGCCTTCTGTTGCTCCTTTTCAAGTTTCTTACATTTTTCAGTCAGGACACTATTTTCTCTTGTTAGCTTTTTACACTGAGACCTAATTTGTTTAATTTCTGCCTTTGCCACCCTGAGTTTTGCCTGATAAAGTCTTGTCTGTGCAGCACTACTGAGGTCCTTTGAAACAACTGATGTAGTACTTGAACCCTCGTCCTCTGCAGCCTCCAGTTTGCTGAAGGCCTCAGAAATACTGTCCTCAGAGTCTGAGCTTTGTACATGCATATTCATTGAAATTTTCTGGTCCAAATTTACACGATACAGCTCTTTGGAAGACTGTGCTGATGTTTTCATGGAAGGATTGTCAGACTTCACTTCTTTTCTGTTTTTTGGGCTCAAACTTCTTTTTGTTGCAGATTCTTCTTTCTCTTTCTGCTCTGAAGACAAGTCAAATGAGGAGCATGCATCATTTTGTTCTTTCAAGGCATTTTCCGCTTGGGATATGAGTGATGCAGCCTTAAGTTTCAGTGACTCATTCAACCTCCTGTAGTATTCTTCCTTTTCTTTGAAACAAGCATTTCCTAAGTCATCCATTTTTCCACTCAAGGCAAAGCATCCAGTCTGAAATACACAGATAATTTCAAGACCATTTAAGTGATTAATGCACATGCACCACGACAACGGCAGATTTGCACCATGTGTTTAAGCCCATCTCTCCACTTGTGCAATCTAGGCTACCAAAATGCTGATTTTTCCTTGGATTTTGGCCATTTTCAATGATGGTTTCACAAACAACACTTCTACAACCCATCTGTATTTTATGATGTATTATATAAATTTTTATATTTTATATAATATATGCATTTTCCAAAAATAATTGCTATTATCTCTGATAGACAAAAGGCCCCCTAAAATCATATTATCACCTACATTTCAAGCAAAATGGTAAGGGATAAGGCCCTGACATCAATGAATCTGTCATTGCATAATGGAATGTCATTTTGACATGGAATAACATTTCCAATACTTTAGAATAATTATAAAATGTTGCCATAAAAATTCATCAGACATCTCAGTTTTTGCACAGGAATATAATCAACAGGCAATATGTGGACATTTTAGAATGTTCTCACAGAAGTCATCAAAGTTGCCAAGTCATGGAAATGTCTCTTAAAATCCTGATTTCCCTCCCAAGGAAATCTGACTTGTAATGCAATCCTGTCATGGAAACCAGACTATATGTTTTTTGTGTGTGTGGTACAGTGTTGGAAAACTGGTTTTTCTTCCTGGTGTTGGAGTACAGATTCTCTTTTGGGGTAAAAAATGTCATGCCTTCATGTGACAAACATGTACTAACTAGGTGCTTTGCAGTCATATGTGGTCAGCACGGCTGGATCCAGTGGGCTCTGTTTGGGGGGAGGCAAACCAGTTTCCTGGGTCTACATGGTAGGTTAGCTGAGTCATCGAGGGGGCGGGGGTGGAAGGTGGCTGGCCGTAGGTTCGGAGTGTACTTCAGCTGCCGAGTGTGAATGGCCAACCATCAACAGGGTGGGGGACACTGGGCAACTTCACTCTGGTTGAGTAGGAATACACATGTCTTTTTGGGGGCAAATGACCATTTTGGAGTACAAAACTGTTCTTGAAGTATAAATTTTTTGGTGCACCTTGACACCAGAAAATGACAGTTTTTTCAACACTGGTGTGTTAAATATGGGGCCAGCTGCATAAAACTGCCACTTTTCCCTGTAAATATCATCACATGCCAGTAGCATATAGCAAGACTTGAATGCAATCCTGCCATGGAAACCAGGCTATATGTTTTTCCTGTGCATTAAATATGGGGCCAATTGCATAAAACTGACTCTTTTCCTATAAATCTCATCATATGCCAGTGGCATAGAGCAAAATTTGACATTCACCCCTGGAAAATCCTGGCTATATGCCTGGCTGGAACATGGCAGATGATTATGTTGGCTATACCTAAAGCTGCATATGCTCAACCATTTTAAGCACTCTCCTTGCCTTACTCTACCTTCAGCATTTGAAATGGACTATCAAGCAAAGTAAACTGATGAAACTCAGTTTTTTGGGCATCAATATCAGACTAAAAAGAAAGCTCACATGCTGTTTTCTCTCTCATACTTTTTTGGGGTACCACTTAACTTTTAGCCATTCATAAAATGCATTTGGCAAAACCCTGTCCACTGCAAGTGGCAAATCTTCATCCCTTTCTCATGACATAATTTATGAAAGAGTTAAAACAGTCATTCTGTCTGAGGCAGGCATACCAATGATTTATTTGGTTTCTGGTTTCTTTTTTGACCCATCAGTCAGGATTGGGTGGTATATCATAGTTATCTTTTCACAGACCACTTTTGCCATACAGAACATGTAGAAGAGCACATAAACTTTCCCATGAAAGAGAGAAATGGTGATGCTACCCGTGTGGTTCCTAAATGAAATGGAGTTATATTTCACCTAAGCAAATGTGACTAGAGCTATCTCATTTGCACTGCCTTTGCTCCAAGGATGTCCTATGTACTGCAGAGTGTTTGATCACATCAGTAAATGATACTACAGGCCACAGGCTAATAAATGGCATTCATGGAGATTAGCATTGGATTGAAGCCACAACCCTGCACTGGAGGCTATAGGATACTAGAGGCCACAGGCTGATTAAAGGTGTGATCAGACCTAGCTCTATCAAACAGAGGTTAGGTTGTAGATCTAAATAGGCTAGGTTAGGTTAAATTGGGTCAGGTTGAGTTAGGTTTGATTAGGTTAGGTTAGGCTACACTTGGTTTGGCTAGGCTAGGCTAGGCTAGGCTAGGCTAGACTAGACTAGACTAGACTAGACTAGACTAGGTTAGGTTAAGTTAGGTTTGAGGGTACAGTTAAGTTGATTTAAGTGGGGTATCTTGTTAATCTCATTTATCAGTAATTATGTCTGACCATACTGATGACATCATAAGGCCCAAAATACCTCAACCATGGAAATTGCCCTTTTTGAATTTGCTACAGGAGAACCCCACCAGACACCAAAGAGAGAAATGGTGCAACGGTCAGCAGTGAACAAAATGGCGATATTATTTAGTATTTTTCCACATTTCCATTCTTGGACTTACAACTCTGTTGCATGACTTTTATGCCATTTATACTATTTTTTGCCGGAAAAAGAGCGCTAGGTAAAAATGTGTTGCATGGCCCAGGATCCACCATCAGTCTGGTCGTCGGAAGCCGACTAGTCTTGAGTCAAGTTGTGTGTCTTGTCATGTGTCAGTCGGTCGTCGGCGTACGGATAAGATCCTCATCTCAGCCGCCCGACATACTTCTCCCCAACGTTATTCAGACTCACTTAAATACCTCCAAGAATACATGACGTTTGCTCAAGGAGTTCTGGTAATTTTGCACTGATCACTCACGCATTTGTTGTGAATGTAACCGATGCAAAATACGAGTTCGCAATGCTGTTTGACACAGCTTTCGCAGGTTGGTTAGCACTCGACAAAGTGGTTGTTGTGCCAAAGTGTAAACAAATAAAGCTCCCAGAGCTCCACAAAACCACTGCGAATATTTCATTTACAGTAAGAAACCGGAGACATAGGGTAAATGAAAAATAATTTGAAGCTGTAAATATCTTTACCTGTCTGGGCGAAATTTCACAGGTACAACTTTTGTGTAAAGTCAATCATAGCATCCATCTTATAAGGGTGTCAATCGTAAATCTAGAGAGGGAGATCGGCTGCTGTCATTGGCCGGCGCGGTATTAGCGCCGCCATCTTTGTGGTTAGCATGGTGGTTTGCATGTGGGTTTGTTTACCATTACGGCCTATGGAAAAAACTCGTTTTTTTGCGAGGTGATAATTCAGTAGCTATTGGAAGGAGAATGTTCAGGTGCGTGTAACTGCGTTCATTCAACATTTTTCTGCAAGGAATCCGCTTGGCTGATGTGAATGGTTCGGAAATAAAACCTGGTGGCTAGTGAGCAAGTACGACCATCACCGGCATTAACACCTTGACATATTAACACCGATGAAACATTGCGTGGTGGGAAATGACCATGTGGAGATTGGTGTGCCTTTTTTGCGCCTCACCTAGTCTGTGATGTGTATGCATTTTACTGAAATCAAAAAATGTGTTTGGAAAAGGCCTGTATTATAGCCCACTTGGTTGCCCTAGTATGGTGGAGTATGATATATTTAGGAAATATAGCAAGACTACAAACAGTATACAATAGGTAGATACAAATAAAGGATACCAGTCTTGTAACTGAATGAAAAACTATGTTTTAATATAAAGGAAGGAAAATAAAGCAAAACTGTAGTAATCATTTTATTTCATGAGGGAGAGCTTGACTTCCAAAAGTTCAGCAAGATATAATTGAAGTTGTGGTGCATGTGTTGGTCAGCTGTAACTTTCCCAATGTTTGTTATGTGCAGAATTAGTAATGGTTCATTTCAAAATGTATGAAACTGCATTGATGTGCACTAATGTATTTTAAGATAACTGATGCCAGTAGGTCTGAAGAATGTGTTGCTGAATTATTGTTTTTTTGGAAGGGTATTTATCTGAAGCTTGGGGTATTAAAACAATGAAGGATTGCCACTATGCAACATGGAAGTGAAACAAGACTGGACTGGGGGCAACTGCCCCATAACTTTTCAAAAGTTTTATGCAGACCTTGTGACAGCTGACTAGAAAGATGTCTCAAAAATGTTCTTTGCCCTGTCCAAACATGGAGGAGTTCCTATACCTCTGATGTGTGAACAATGTTTGAAAGAAGGTAAATTTTACATGTGGAAATGAGTAAAGGACTCTGAATCATGTTTCAGCCATCAATAATAGACAACAGTTGCATAAATAATGTTTCTCATTAAGTTCTAAATGACTGAAATCCCCCTTTGTGCAATCTGTTATACTCATCCAGTTGGAATATATAATATGTTAACAACAACTGAAGCCAGTTTACTTTATAAATTTAGCAAAGCAAGCCACATGCCAGTATGGGGAGCAGAGCTATGATATGGAGTATGAATAAAGAAACCAGGTGAAAACAAATGAAATGCTTACCTTAGATAACATTTTCTCTGGGTGTTTCCATCCAAGGTTTAATGTACAGAACAGTGTCAGTAGCAAAAAATCATGTCCCTGTGAATGTTTGTGTTGCACATGCATTGGTTCATATCTGTACCACATAAAGAAAACATGCTATAAGTCTAGTCAATGAAAGTAATACCAATATATTCCACAGTTGCCAAAAGTGTATCACAATAAAAATTTACTGAGTTCACTAGTATGAATGGGCATTTCATGCCTGACAGAATGCCTGGCAGTTCAGCCTATAATGCATGGAGAACCACTTCTGGACTTCATGAGAAGGAATCACTATGCTGGATTTGTGGCATGTGGCAATGTGCATAATCCACACAAGACTTAAGTGTAGACATAGTTTTTTGTTTGTGAGGTGATTATGGCATTGCTGATGCTGGCTGCAGCACCTCCCAGTAGAAGCCTAAATAATATATACAAATAACACAGATGTTATTGCTGGAGATCTCAATCACAGGTAATACATAACTATGTCACTCTTATTTTGTCTGCAGACTGTATCTTTCAGTATGGAATTGAAATGGTGTCACTGTCATTTCAGACCACTTATTCTTTCTGAATCAAACCATTATTTGTAATAACCTGCAAAGTTTCACCTACACTGAGACAATTCAGTTGGCCCAATTTACAAATGCAAAACCAGACAATTGTGATCTCATTTTGCTGAGGCATGCAAACAACACATACCATGACATCATTAATGTGACATGATGGCGGATTGCCACATTCCAACTTGATGCATGAAACAAAAGTATTATTGCAACAGTTTTGAGATAAATATCCTGTGAGTTTAAGTTCTGTCTCTCACAGAAAACTGATCTTGAAATACGGCTTCTATTTACAACAGATTTGCAGTACAAGCAAAAAGGACTGCCAGCTTTCCACTCATACTTGCAAAAGTGAACACAATCCTGGTACTTGTAAAGACACACCATGCAGAATGGTGCATTGAACCATCAGTGCCTCCTGCAGATCCAGTGGGTCATCCTGACCATGGGCAACCATTTGGTGCAAAATGTAGGACCAGCATGCCTTCCTGATCCCTGTTTGGATAGAAATTGCATGCATTTATTTTTGAAACAAGCCTTTGCCCATATGCTTACATTTTTGAAAACAGCAAAACCAGAGGCCAAAATCTAAAGAGAAGTCAGCATTGGGGGGGTTGGTTAGGCGGTATTCCAGGCGCAGGCTTCCCACTTCTCATAACTCAAGAAATCCACGTAGTTGCCAAGCCATATGGGCGCCAAAAGATGCGCAATTAAAAAATAGGGCAATCGCACGCTTTTCGTGCCTTGTTACCATCACCACTTCCCAAAACAATCTCCTGAAATTATTCAACCACCCACCGCCTCGACGAATGAGTTCGAAGCACGGAGCATCTCCGCGAGACAGATCATGCAACTTTTAAGCGTTGACGGTTTATAAGCGTGTCATGAAATATGACGCCACTGGGAGATCTTTGAAAGCATGGCAGTCTCCAAACTTGAAATAAGCTGAGACGGTACTTCAACGGACAGGGAGGTGGACTGGGTCTGAACAAGGACACATGAATGCCTGGGAGGGAACAGGGACAGACAAGGAGAGCTGGGACAGTATAGAGATATGGAGGAACTGGATGAGGTCAGGAGAAAAATGAGGACTAACGAAACAGGCATGGGAGAGTGTTAGGACAGAATGATGAAAGGGGACTGGGCTTGGAAAGAGACAAACAAGGGAATGGGGGTGGGACAGGGACAAATAATGGGGATGTGCTTAATTGGTGTTTGGAATGAGCCGAACCGTGCGGTAGGTTCTCGAGATAAACATGGCCGAGGTGTTAAAGACCCGCCAGTCTGTGGAAGGTGATAAAATGCCAAAATACCCCAGTCAATGCCGGGATAACGGTTCCGTGCAATGTACCATCATAGCGCCAGTCCCGTTCCAGTCCGTGTTTTCTTCTGTCCCACGATCCTTTTTTCGGCCCTTTCTGCCTCTCCCCCACCCAATCCCATCCCAATATGCTCTTTGTACCTTGTCCCGTTACAGTCCCTCTTCCTCGGTCCTATTCCCGCGGGATGGGAGCGGGAGGGGGAGAGGCAGAAAGGGGGAACAAGAACCATGGGGTAGAACCAAACAGGAACTGAAACGGGACGGGTGCAATGATGGGGTATTGGACGGGACCATTAATCCGTCACTGAGTAGGGTATTTCATCACGTTACACAGACTGGGGGAGAGGGGCCTTTAACATCCCGGCCGTGTTTATCTTGAAAACCAATTTCCAATTTTTGAATTTCGGTGACGTCATATTTCACGGCACTTTTAACAACCGTCAACGCTTAAAAGTTGCTGTTGATCTGTCTCACGGAGTTGCTTCGTGCTTCGACTTTGTGCTAGTTGTTGCGGCGGTCGGTAGCTGTATCATTTCAAGAGGTTATTTTGAGGAAGAGGTGGCAAGGCAAGGCATGCGATTTTTTTTAATTGCGTATCTTTTGGTACCCATAAAGCTCGGTAACTGCGCGGATTTCTGAAGTTATGAGAAGTGGCAAGTCCGCGCCTAGAATACCGGTTAAGCTACATGGATAGATTTAATGCTTCCTTAACACTTGGTCTGGACCTACCCATAAACAGTTCACTGTACAAAATACAATTTGTTAGGCCGGGGAAGTTCATTTCCTCACACAAGACAGACGAAATTGCATGGTATGTTACTCGCACTGTGCTTGAGAAAGATACATTTTTTTACATTTATTCGAGAGCGTCGCACCATGTTCTAACAATCAATGTGGCAGATCAAAATACGCACTTTTTTCAAATCCATTTCTTATTTCAGTGAAATACATATGCAACATAAGCCAGGTGAACAGCAAAAAGGTAACCCTGTCTCCACATCATTTCCACCATGTTATGCTACCATCATGTTATAGTTCAAGGCGCCAGTGCCGGTAATGCTGATACTTGCTCGCTTGCCATCAGCTTTTATTTCCGAACTGGGTTGGATCCATATGAACCAAGCGGATTCCTTGGAAAAAAATGTCGAATGAACGCGGTAGCAGGCACCTGCGCATTCTCCTTCCCAAAGCCACTGAATTATCACCTCGCAAAAAAACAGTTTTTCCCATAGGCCGTAATGGTAAACAAACCCACATGCCAACCACAAACATGGCGCTCATACCATACTGCCCAATACCAGTTAATGGCAGCAGCCGTTCTCCCCTTTGTCAATGGTGTGCAATTTGTAACTCCTTGATACTCATTTTATATGCATAGCATGATCTACAGTGAAAAATGAGTTATTTGTAAGCGTATGGCGCATTTCTGTAAAAAATATTTATGTAAAACTATACAGTGAAAAAAACAGGAAATAGGAAACAGTATACGGGTAGAATTCCTTTTTTGACTTATATTACGTAATTGTATTTCCACAACAAATGTTTTGATACTATGATTGGAAGTAATCGACAACTGCGCCGCATTGGTTGAAGCTTTCGGCTGAAGTCAACATGTCTATAATTCTGTGGAAAGGCACATTATGAGCCTTGGGAGGGGCCCTAAAGTAGTAGCGCAGGGAGAAGGTGGTCGAGTTATTGGAGAAATAAACGGCATCTAAGGCCGGAAAAAGAACTTAAGTGCCTAGGAGCTCAGCGAAGTAGGACCGTACTTTGTACGAGCGTATGTGGAATACGTGAGGCATTGCCTTTTCAGGTATGTCCGTACCTAACCTTCACACTAAGGAGACCCGGATTGTGCTATTTCTGCGGCTTGATATATTTTTTGGGGCAAAAGTTATGTGGGCCTGAAAATTTTTAGTTTTTCTTTAAATATTATTTATACAATTTGGCTTAAAATAACATCAAAAGCTTCTGCTGCATTCCGTGGTGTTACCGACAATAATTAATACATCCTGTGTGATATTACGCACATATCATTATCATTTGTGGCAAAAATAATAAAAATGACAATGATACAGGAGGAAAACATTGTCACTTTGTTGTTTATCTTCAAATTAATTTGTAGAAGTGGCAGGCTGCTACAGCATGTCATTGGGGCAAAGCTAGGGCAGCAGCTTGAGTTTTGGGCACATTTTTCAAATCTTAAGGCAAGTTTTTTACCGATCAAGCAGAAATTACCAAATTGGTGCAGTGCTGCAACTCAGCTCTGCACCAATGAGATAAATATCAAAGGACAAATGTTGCTCTGAAGGTTCAACCCCACGCCAAAGACGTGGTATAGAACATTAGAGGCCACAGGCTGATAAGAAGGTGCAGTTGGACTTGCCTTGTCCAACAAAGAGGTTAGGTTGCATGAAGTGCAGTACCAGGTTGTATCTAAATAGGCCCTGTTTAGATATAACCTAATTAGGTTATGGCCTTATGACCTAAGTAGTAGTATACCTTTTTACCTAATTAACCTTAAAGCCTAACTAGGCTGTAACCTTATAACCCAATTGGTAGGCTACATCTGAATAGGGTCTGCACTTTGCCTGACCTAACTTCTGTTGGACATAGCCAACTCCAACTGTACCCTTTATCACCCTGTGACCTTGATTGTCTTACACTGTGCCTTTGGCAAAACTTCCTCCTTTATTTTGATGTTTATCTTACAGGATGTTTTGCCATACAACCTTGATCTTTTGTCATGATCTTTTGCCCAGTTGCCCACTGATGGCATCTGTGAACTGCAGAGGAGAATGATTTCATTGGACTCATGGAACTTTTATTTTGATATCTGTGATGTCATGAGCATTTGCATTTGTGTGTAGTCTTTCTAGAAAGTGTAGATTCTGAGCATGGTGGTACATGTGCTAAAGATTATGACTGTGGACATACCAGGGAAAAATGGAGAACCTAAGCTAAAAGTAGCCTACATCTTCCCAAATTTGGGCAAAATTTGAGACCTGATTTCCCTTGGTTTGTACAGTCATCTGAAGTCCAGGATGCAGTAACTTGGATGTGAATGCAAAGGTTGTTATTGTTTTCATGCCCTGCTGTCTGATAACTATGACTGTCTTTAATTTCTCATCAAAACATCCTGAATTTCTGAGCTGGAAACAGTGAAGCAAAACATGCAAATATAAGCTAATGGCTCCAAACTGTTATTTGGCAAGGCAGTTTTTATTTGTCAGACATCAGCTTTGAAAGGACTAGCTGACTTCCAGCATGAAGCTTGAACAGTTGTCCAATTTGGTACCAGTGTCATCAGTGGATGGCATAATGGGTTGATGATTGAAGTTGGTGTAATTTGGTCTCACAAAAAGATAAACAAAAAGTTCTTAAATTGTCCATATATGGGTAGCTGAAAGTCATTTTTAGTGTAAGTTATTTGCCATCCTCATCTTTATATGTCCCCTGCTGAACTTTGGGGCACACCAGTTGTGTGCCAGTTGTGGTACAAAATGACTGGTAGTCAGAGTGTCATTGAATAATCTAGTGACCTACCAACCAGTGTAACTCCAACAAAAATCCCACTGTGATGCACAACTTATGGAGTTTATATAAATACTTAAAGATGGCAATTGGCAGCTGAAAATGCTGGGTGTGCCATTTTTGGCCCAACTTTTTCAGTTTTGAATTCACTGTTAGCATCCATGTAGCCATATAGGAGTTTCTAAACCAAGTACTGAGGTTTTTGGGAGGCTTTGTATTATCTAGATTGGTTGAGTTTCCACTCATTTTCCATTTGCTTTAAATTTAATCCAAACAGAAGTTTTTACAGTCTGAGCATGTTCAGTGTTAGGTTTCTTAGCTATATTTTACATGCATATTAACAACACAGTCTCAAAATGGGCTTGTTTCATTGGCAACACAAAAAATTGGTTTGGCAGGAAAATGTCAGAGACCAACCCCTCTGTTTATTGGGTCCCCCAGTGCCCAAGCAGAGATGCCAGCAGCCCCTTATGGGACTGGATTGTGGCTGCCCCAAGCATTTCATTATCTGGTCCACCACATTTTGCAGGCTGCCATTCAAAAGTGTGGCATGCAGTGACTCATGGTCTAGCTTAAATATGGCAGTGGAAGAGAGGGAAAATGTATATTTCCAGCAGCAGTTTTCAGTCTGCAAAGCATTGACCAGCCATGCTTGGTATGGCATGTGACCAAGGGACATCAGTTGTTCCAAAGCTGGCCATGACCCAGATGCCTTAGTTCAGTACTTCACCTCACTGGCTGCATGAGAAATTTACTGTACTTGATATTTTGCAGTTTTTGGTAATGCAGTTACCCAGTTCCCCAAAGTGTTATGTCATGACCACACCTTTCCTGAGAAATCCACATTGCAGATTGGGAAGCTCCCCTGAGGTCTTGGTGCAAGGCTGATTGTTGGTGCATACATTGGTGCACAATTTGGCTTTTCTGGTGAACACAGCAGTTTAATTGGTTGCTAATGCACATACAAAGTCAGGAGGGATGCACTAGGTAAAACAGCCACTTTGCTTGAATATTTTTCATGACCATGAGGCACTGGCACACAGGCTTGGCCAGGTACACCTCTGGCACCCACTTTCATCAGTTTTCATGCTGGGTTGTTAGTGAAACATCATCAATGTGTAGTAGCACTGTAATATTTACTCCATTTTCCTTTTGCCATTACCCAGTGCTCCATTCCACCCAGATGCTTATTGCAAAACTTTGTTGTGTTGTTTGTCTGTAGCAGTGAAGTTATGCCATGTTTCTTGGTTACCTTCTGGTGTGAGTAGAGTCATTGTTGAACAGGTGTGCTGCTTGGCTTCCAGGCTTGCTGAAAATCTGATAGAGAGATAGTATTTCATGCCTTTGGAGTGAAGGCATGGGTTGGGTATGCTGACAATAATTACAGATGTAGTTGAGCATGATGTGTGATGCCTTGAAACAAAACTGCATTGAAAAGAATTGGTTTTAATTAAGATGGTTTTATTAAACCCAGCTAACTTGTCCGTGATGTCAGAGAAGTAATAAGATACCATTAATACATAGGTTATTTGAGGCTATCACTTTGCTCTGTTAGCATACTAAGCATGAGTCACTACTGATCAGACCTACCATAGCTCCATCCCCCTCATCCACATGTGCATACAACATTGTAACCATGCAAACAGGCTGTAGAAAGGACAGAACTAGTTTCTTAGCCATTCTGTTGGCATAGTCTCAGTTAGCTGGTGGGAAGGTTACTGGCTAGCCGAGATTCTGGGAGCAGCTGAACTGCAGAGGACATTTTCTTTGGAGGGGAGCGGGGCTTCTCGTTGTTGGTGTCTCAGGGTGAGAGCTCGGCGCCATACCGGGAACGTCTGTTTGTGTCACCGCCGGGCTGCTTTAGAGCAGTGCCAGGTTTATGGTCGAGGTGGCGCGGTAGCTGTTTGGGTGCCCAGACGTCGGCGGCAGCGGGCGCCAGTGTTCGCTCCCGGCTTCGCGGCCGCCGTCCTGTTCCATTCTTGCCAGGACGATCACCCACCGACCCGGTCCTGCGCCCAACGGACGGCGGCCAGGTGACTGCTGCGGTGTGGTCTTGCGTGGAGCGGACCGCTGCGGCCTGGTCCGCGGACCGGAGCGGACCGCAGGCGGCAGACCGGAGTCGGGGGTCGCTGCGGCCTAGTCCTGAGGCGTGCCGTGCCCGCAGTCGGGGCAGCCAGCCGGGCCGGGCCGCGGGCTGCATCTCTCGCTGCCGGCCGGGCCCTGCCACCATCGACACAGGCCGCGGGCACCGGCTGCCGGCGACGGTCGGCCGCTGGCTGGCCCCGAGGAATGGCCTCAGAATCTACATTCCCGTTCCCATTTTGTCGTGTTCATCGTCGGCGTTGTGTTATGTTGTTTAGCCACGTGCCGCGGCCATTGTGTGTTGGCCATTGTGCCAACGAGCTGACCATGTAATCCGATGAATAATGCCGACATCCATTTTGCGGCTTGAACTTAGCATCTGTCACTCTTGGGGTTATGCTCCCCAGCTCCATTGACGTGATCACAGTGGTAGGAAAGATTAGAAATTGCAGAATACGCAGTGTTGCTTCACACTCCTGTGATGTACTGTTGTAATCTGCGTATTAAAGGGAATGCTCCTCCGTGATGGATTTTCCGTAAATATGCATAGCTGATCCGAAATATGTCTCTGTACATCTTCTTCTGAAAACCTCCGTCGTTCAAAAATACAGTCAATTAATATCTGTTTTACGTAGTTATACGCCAATTTGACGTAATACGGACCTGCATAGATTAATGGACGTAAGCGTACGTTGGCCGGGCGCCTGCTTACGACTTAACTGCTTTAAATAGGAGAGCCGAATAGGGCACACGGGAAAACTATGAGAAATCGCTTTTAACTTCCGTAAGTGTTCAAAGCGAATTCGTAGATAGAGGTCCAGGACGTTGGAACATCCCCTTTCAGTTTTAACATGTTTGACTGGCGAAGGCTCAATACATGTTGCGCTGTGACAGGATCATTACAAGCTAAATGCTTGGGTGTCGTGGTGAATGTGGAGGCTCAGGCTTATAAGTTCATACTTGGTCGCATCTCTGCGCACACAGAAAACTGTGCTTGCCTCAGCGTATCTAGACGTCACCACCAGACCGGTATTCGACGTCTTTTGGGCGATCCGGATCAGGATCTGAATCACAGTGACGATCCGGATGAGCATTTGAATTACGGCTGTTTTATTTAAATGTGATCCGAATCAAATATGGTAAACGCAAGGTTTTTCAAAAATGATCTGAATCAAATGTGATTCATGCCAATTTCTTGGAAAATTTATTCGTATCGGACATTGAATCACAGCTTCTTTGTTGGGTCGGATCGGCCATTGATTCATAATATCAGTTTTATGTTGGCAGAATAGCATTTGTTATGAAAGTTGTATGTATATATCGGGCATTATATATATATATATATATATATATATATATATATATATATGGGGCCCCTGTTTGCGAATTTCTTCGTGGGATATATAGAAACGGAAATACTGCGGAAAATACGACGACCTTAGACCTTATATCTGCTGGAGATGCGTTGATGACATCTTCGTTGACGCCCACGACACAGACCACCTGGAACGACTAAGACAAACATGCGGAGACGAATCGAGCGTAAAATTCACGTATGAGTTAAGTGTTAGCAATGCAATTCCTTTCCTTCACATCTCTGTTAGCAGACACGAAGAAAACTTTGAAATAACTGTTCACTTTGGTAGACGCCAGACACATGGACGGTGTTTAAATGCAGTCATGGAGTGTCCGAGGCGTTATAAGACCAGCGTCATTCGGGCAATGTATAAAATGTTTAAAAAATGACAGACTGCGTTACACTGAAAAGGCATAAGGAAGATGGCGGCATACATAAAATACATGTATATAAATGTACTGTATGAAGTATTGTGTGTAGTTGGGCAGGCTCTGCTATCTAGGTACTTCGTTGACGTAGCAGGCAGCAATGTAGCATAGTATTAGTATGTACGTTATGCTAGAGCATTACCATGGCAGTCATAGCCTCGAGTGTGCGTACATGGCAGCTTTAGCTATTGGTTACTGCATTTTAATGCTGATTGCCTCTTGGTATTTATCCACCACTATTTTCCCAGTAACGACGCACTAGTGACAGCAGTCACCTGTACTCTGTGCTAAACACAGAAATCGATATAGGCAGGCACCCAGGGGCTATGTGGCCAAAGAATAGATGCAACCAGTGACATGATGACTATTAAATAACACTAAGTAAGTCACGTGATGATCTAACGAATCGCGCAGGTGTCCTGAGGGCAGCTGTCTCTATCGACCTACCCAAACATAGGTGTCTACTAGTCGACTACTACCTACCTAAGCGGTATATGGTGGTGGGTGTTTGACATAAATAGATGTACAAAGAGAAGTACCAAGAGGATCTTGGAGTTTATTTTACGGAAAAGGGCCACATTCTTCATGAAGATTTAAATTTTACCTTTTCTCAGGTATTATTGGCATTAGGTTTGTTTCCAACATCTGGGCTATGGAAGTTTGGACTTTTTGGTGTTGAGAAAGAGAGTTGGTTATCGGGCTCACTTGGCATTACCTTTAATGTAATTTGGTTTGGTGGATAACTATCTGGAGGTATTCTTCAGAACCATGTGGCCATGCTATTCTGTCACCCTACTTTATAATTTGCTCACATGGAATCAGATTGACATTGTAGTTGATCCGGATCAGAATCAGGATCACAATGTTTGGATCTAAGTCAACGTTTGAATCATAGCCATTTTTCGGATTTTGATCTGAGCCAAATATGATTCATAGCTGCATTTTCAAAACTGATCTGGATCAAATGTGGTTTATTCCCAAAAACGTGATTTGTGATTCAGACCAGATCGGGACCACAATCAAGCAGAGGTTTGTTCACGATTGGCCTTTTCCCCACTGATGCGTTGTTGTTTTGTTCTCGGTAAAGCGAAAGCCATGGGTTAGGATTCGCTTAGCTAGCTACCCTTACTAATTTTCTGTATTCCACCCTACCAAGCTGCTGATTCAAAGCTCCAGTGCCTCCGGGAAACACAGATCTGTTGATTTATTTTAGGGTTTGATGGCGTTCTTTATCCCTAGCTGCATTCCTGAACGCATGCTGAATGAAAAGCAATCGTTACTAGCTTTGGAAAATTCGTTAGTTCTTACAGGGGTGTCGAAAGACTGCTGCTCGTCCCAGCGCGGCCCAGAGGGGCCTGTCGTTGATCGCCATAACGTCCGTCTCCAGAGATGGTGGTGGTGGGGCCGCGGTTTCTGGCGCTGCTGCTGGTTGCGTCAGTGACGCTGTTCTACCTCACAATTATACACTATGAAAACCGTCTGTCGACTCTTCAGTCTCGCCTGACGTCGGTTGGTGAGTGGCTGGGCTTTTTTCACTGTTCAGGCTTTTCAGCTGCAGCTGTTTGTACATGGAAATACGTTTAGAACGGTATGACGTGTTGGCATTCTTATATGTTGCATATCATTTTCGTCCGCACATGATGGATATGAAAAGCAGTTCTTGCTAGTTTGGGCAAGTTTGCTGATGTGTGTTTTGTATGAAAGAAATAAATACATTGAGTAGGTACACAGAGTAAATAAAATGAAACTTGCATTTGCATTTTGCATTTATATTTGATAATTTGTCATGTTCATCGTTATCGCTAGCAGAAGTGATACTTATTTTCCGTCGGTATGAATACAGAGTCCTTTGTTTATTGTTGGTCAGTCATTGAGGAAAATATTAGATCCGAACTCTGAAGGTCCCATCAGGGATGTTTTGTCCACTCCGGCTATCCGCTTCAGGACGAACCATATAGTGACAGATGCAGATTAGTCATGTGATAAAAGAGACTCCATTAGGGGGGGGGGGAGCAACATTTAGCCAATTTTTACATTATCATGACTGTACGAGCATCATCCCACTGATATTTTTGGACTGCACGTCACTGATATGCTTGAATGCGTGTGCTTTACCATATGCTGTCTGCCCACTGCAGCTGTGCATTAAGTTTTTGGTGCATTTGAATCATTTATAGGGTTATATTGGCCTTTTTTGCCTTTGGCTTGCACCTTTTGTGCTTGTGTTCTTGGTGATATGAGAGATTACTTCCATGCTAGGTGTCATGCAGTAACATCAGACAGGTTTTCGTGTTTACTGCAATTTCCTAAGTTTCGACTGGGTAGGCAAAGACAAGAATAGTTTGTTCCATTTTCAGAGCGCCGCATTTCGTCCCCACCTGGGAGGCCGATTAAAGATGAAGCTCTCGTCATATATAACCGTGTGCCAAAAACGGGTTCCACCACGCTAATGGGCATTGCATATGACCTGTGTGAGCGCCTCAAGTACAACGTCATTCACCTCAACACTTCCAAGAACGCCCATGTCATGTCCTTCGTCGACCAGGTATCGACTGTGGACTGGCGACGCTCAGCTCGATTTGCTGTATTTATGTGTACTGCTGTTCATTCAGAGTGGTCTGTGCTGGTGCCCGTCATTGCTCCGTGGGATTCATAATGATTTCGGTTAAGCCGTAAAAAGTACGGTTTTAGTGGTGGATAAATTAAAATGGGTGCGTGAAGTGAGCATAACATTTAAGCATTGGTTTCCTGTACTTAGTGCTAGCAACAGCTTGGCATGTCAGCCGTTTTGATCATGAACCGTAAAGCTCATGGGCGAAAAGGATCTTTACTGAAGACATTTTTGGTGTGGTGGCCGTTTTTGTCTCATAGCTTCGTTTGAAACTATGATGTATGACTTGATTTTGATGTTGTGGCCAGGTGGAGTTTGTCAACAACATTACATCTTGGAAGACTCGACTACCGGCGCTTTACCACGGTCACATCGCATTTATTGACTTTGCGTCGTAAGTTATGTGGGATTATAGTGCGTATCTCAGACTTCTAGATGGCTCTTACTGGCCTCAGGCTGTTCTGTCTCAAGCTGTGTTGGGTGCATCATGGCACATACATCGTAGAATGGCGTCTATTGCTCTCCATTGTTGTGTAGGACGGCCGTAGTAACTGAATTTTTGGGCGTTTCCATGAATGTAAAGGCTTTTTTATTTATACATGCCTTCCGTTTGCTGTTCACCGGAGGTAACCAGATTGTTTCAAAACATCGTCTGGGAGACAGTGAATATATGACTGTGTCCTGAAGCTGCTCAGTGCCAAGCAGATGTCTTTGTTCCTCTGGATTGCTGAGGCAACCGATCCCTGGTCTGCAAATGGAGTTGTAATGACATTCACTGCACATAGTGGTCATGCATTGGGCCAGATTTATTTGGTTGAGCGCGTCGCTTGTATTCTTTCTTCCTTTTTTTCGTGTATCATTATCCACGTCTTTGACCACCGTCACGGGCCGAGTGCGTCCTTTCGCCTGTAAGCTTGTCTAACGCGCAGTCCTGTCTGTTCTCACCCTATACCGCGGAGTCGCGCGTCTACCGGTGCGCCTGGCGGGCACGCGTGGCCGCCGCGCCGTGACCTGCTGGCCGTCTGATCGCCGTGCTGACTCCGGTCCGGCCTGGTACCCTCAGTCTGGGCTTGTCGCAGCGGCCCGTCTACCTGAACGTGATCCGGCGGCCGCTGGACCGGCTCGTCTCGCACTATTACTTCGTGCGCTACGGCGACGACTTCCGGCCGCACCTGGTTCGCAACAAGGCCGGCAACACCGAGGTCAGTGGCCGGCCCTGGCCGCGCGCGAGCAGGTTATTCGTGCCTGCGCTCGGTGCCGGCGCGTGGAATGGCTCCCAGCTTGTGGTGCGGCTGAACCGTGATTGGTTTTGGCAGTCGCCTTTTCGGGTGGAGCCGACTGTGCTGCCGCCGCTTCCGTTTGGCGGCAGTGCGGCGGCCGGCGACGTGCGTCTGCCGTTGCAGCCATCTGGGCCGCTGCTGCGCGTCAGGCGGCGCCGGCTGGCCAGCCAGGCCGCGTCCGTCTGCGGCCCGTCCGGTCTGACGAGGAAGTTTTGACTTGGCGGGGCCGGATTAAGGGGCACCGCCGCGCGAGCCGGACCTCCTTGAGCTGGTGCGTCCGCCACCGACGGACTTGACGGTGGCAGGCCGCCCGTGCGGCCTTCTCGTGCCGTGGTACTGACCTCGGCCACGGCGCGTTGTTCCAGACGTTCGACGACTGCGTCCGGCTGAAACACCCGGACTGTAACCCGAATCTGATGTGGATGCAGGTGCCCTTCTTCTGCGGCATGATGGCGTTTTGTTGGTCAGTAATTCGAAGCGGCGAGACGTCGCTGTTCGTCGCGTCTGAAATCGTCCGCTGTGTTGTGCAGATGAATGCCATTTAGTGGCTTTTGAGATGATCTTTTGTGAGGTCATTGAGAAGCATTGTGTACTGAGCGACGAGTGGACATTTTTTTACCCATTGTCGCGTTTTTATGGTTTCCCTTCTTATTTAAGGTATTTTTCAAAGTGCTGGCGCCAGGATTCATTCACTGTGGGTGTTGATAAGTGCAGGCGTCTGTCCCGTATTGACAGCTGGCTGAGTTAACGGTGCCGGGTGCCGATGATGCGTTTCAGCCGATGATGCGTTTCAGATGAGTGTTTAGTGTCAGGTTTTGTGTTGACGGAAAGATGGGAGCGCTGCATGTTGACGGAAAACCGGCGGAAATGTGTGTTTATTGATGCCAGGTGTGCCGTGGCTGCTGACGGCCGGCTGCGATTGCCACGTGCCGTTTGACGCGCCGTGTCGGGCGTGGGTCCGCTGGGTGCCGGCCGCGACCATTCGGTGGTGGTTACGAGTGCCCGGCCGTCGGCCGCAGGGAGCCCGGGAGTCGCGAGGCGTTGGAGCACGCCAAGTACAACCTGGTGCACCACTACCTGTTGGTGGGCATGACGGAGCGGCTGGTGGAATTCGTGGCCGTGCTGGAAGCGCTGCTGCCGCGCATGTTCGCCGGCGCTGTTCAGAACCTGGAGCTAGGTGAGAGGCCGAGTCGGGTTGGCCTCGTCGGCGAGTGGGGTGCCACCGTCACCAGGGCCGTGGTGGAGATCGGGTCCGGTCGGTCCAGTGTGGGCTAGGGGATGGATGGGAAAATGGGACGTATTTTTCGTGCGTAAGACATGTGTTTAACCTGTGTCAGTTAGCCGGCCTTTTGACATTACATGTTTTGCTTAACGTCCCGAAACAGTTTAGTGGCGTGAACAAACTTGTTCCGGTCGCACGCGCCATCGAGTTTGTCGTAGTGTTGTGCGCTGTGAGGCTTGCGCATCGCTCATTGGGGAACGTTATGGCTGCAGGAGGAAAATCTCATCTGCGTAAAACGCAGAACAAAAAGGAGCCGTCGGCGAGGACCAAGGAGATTATCTACTCGTCGGAGGTTTGGCAGGTGGAGGACGAGTTTTACACGTTCGTCCAGGAGCAGTTCGAGTTCGTCAAGTTCAAGACCATGTCGTCGGCCGGCGGCAGGCTGGCGCCGCTAAAGCGCGCCTACCACTACGAGAAACTTCGGCCCAAGTAGGGGCTGGGCGATGACCGGCTGGGCGTCGGCTCCCGCACTGGTCGACGCCTCCTGAGAAGCCGAGGGGTCGGGGCGGGCGCCCCGCCGCCGGCGGGTCTGCTGGCCGGCGGCCGAGCGGACCGCGACCCCCACTCAGCACCGGCGGACAGCTGGCCGAGCTGCGGGCGAACCCGGCCGGCTGCAGGGTTCCCAGGGCTGCAGCCGCTGGGCGGTTCAAACGGCCGGCAGCTGCCGTTTGAAGGGCAGCCGGGTTGCGCCGACCGTCAGATCGGCGGCGCCGTGTGCGAAGTGGTGGCGCAGACATGCCGTCTTATTCTTTGCGAAATTGGTCTTCCAAGCATTTACCGTTCGTCGTATGTGATCAGGCCACGGTGTCTCGGTGTTCAGCAGGGCCTAGCCGTTGTGGGCATTCTTGATCGTTTAGGAGAGGGAGAGACAAGGCGTGGCGGAAAACGACTCGCTCTTTTTATGTGTGGATATTCCCTTGCTTATTTATTGACTCCTTTTGCTTGTTGCAATGACTTCTCCATAGCAATGTTGTGTGATTACTTTGTTGTCCAGAAGATTATTCTTCTGTACTTTCTCGCTCAATTCGGAATGCAACTTTTGTTGAGTATTCTCTTTTGGCACGTAGTGCTGTATTCTGTAGGGTTTGATGCTGTTTGGTTGGAAGTATTTTTAACGGTGTTATGTGCCAGTTTTACGTGATAATGGACGAGATTAACTGTCGCGGTTAAAGGGTCATACGCCATCCATTTGTGGGGCTATCGACGATACGTTTTTGACAACCGCAGCTCTGATACAGGGCAGTAAATCTCATACGTGTGCTCACACTGACTCGTTTGGAGTATAGCAAAGGCTTCAAGCTACTGCCCAGGACAGTTAGAGTCAGACGTGCGTGCATGTCGCCCGTGTGTGCGGAATCTGCCTGAACTTTCACAATGGCCAAAATGGCTTATAATTTTTGAGGAATTTGAAGCTTTCACTTCAGACACATTTTGCATTATTTATTCCGCATGCTAACATTCGCTTTACATTTGTGTTGCGTTTTCAGCGCGTTTTTTATCACGATCATTAAGATGTTATTCTTCGATGGCTTGGAACACATGTTACTAAGTGCTGCTCTCTAAACGGTAGTTTTTTCCATCATATGGGGTTCTGTCTTCATAATACCTGTGTTCTTGACGTTTGAATGTTTTTCATTTTCAAAGTTTACGCCATGAAAAGTGATAACCATGAAAAGTGATCTGTGGGCACTTGTCTGGAATGTCGAATGGATATTGTGTGACGGCAGACTGGAAAGTCGTAAGAACTATTGTCAACATGAAGATGCCCAGCGAAAACTTTGCTTTGTGCTTCCCGTCGTTTTAAGTTACTAACACGAGTCGTCACCATCTGCGGCTTCCAAGTGATCATGTCCCCCGCCCCGTCCCATCGTCTGAGCGATGGCCTGCTGTTTGTGGAGTTGCACTCAGGCTGTGCGCGAACCCCCTCTCCACCCTCCCGCCCTGCGCCAGGTGCGCCCCAGCCGCGCGTGGTGCGCGGGGGGCTGGCTGCCCGCCTCGGGTCGTGGCAGGGGGGGGGGGGCACGGCTGGGGCCGCTGTCTGTGCAGGACTATTTTTAGAGCCGGGCGGTGTCCTCGTGCGCTGTTCGCGGGCCGTCACTGTCGGACCGTGCGTGGCAGCTGGCGGGGCACGGCCGGTACTCGATTACGGCCAGGAGTCGGGGTGAGGTCTGAACTTGTCTCGAGATTTCTCGAGGAGAGTCGACTTTGGGCAGGCTCAGGCGCTGGACGGTGACCCGGAGCGAAACTCCGCGCGCGTGGCACGTGCAGATGAACAGGGACACTGCGATTAGCGTGCAAAAAGACTCGTCGACAGTGGTGTCAGCGTTAAGTGACAGTTGGCAGTTAATCTAGATCAGTTTCTGTTGCACATGCTGTAGATCGTGTTCGTGATATGACTTCACCATGAATACGCTTAAATACATATATTTTCACGATTTTAAGAGTTCGCCGAAGCGGGATTCCGCTCAGAACATTGAGAAAAAAAATGCGGACGGAAATATGACTCAACAGATTTTAGTTGAACGTCGAGAATTAAAATGCCCCCTGGACATTTGTCTCATTATTAAGATGCCCCCGTGACACGAGATCGTACGGTATTGCCGGGCGTCACACGGCGCCGCCGCCTGCCAACACATCGCTCCCGACACGGCCGGCTCCGCAGACAGACCGCTTTGACACTCAGCGTCTGTCCTCGAAGCGTGTCATCGGGTCGCTGACGAGTCTGCCTGTTGAAAGCCACGGAGATGCTGCAGATCGGTGTGACAGCCGTGCGCCAATCTTCCGTTCAGCTTTGAAAGCGGATACTGATTCTCATTATCCCGTATATTATTCTATTATAGCGGACGTCTTTAACCCTGTTCCCGGAGGGCTAGACGGTAAAGCCGATTGCCGGCAGGGGGAGGGGGCGGATTGGCCTCCCCCGAGATCTCGAAAACTACCCATCCGATTTCATCACAACAAACGGCAATCGATTTGCCATGACGTAAACTGCATTTTAGGAACTTTTCAAAATTTTGAAGGTGGTGCATACAGGGGCAGAAAATATAAATATTTGGATATTTTTGGACTTGTTATAACTTTGTTGCGTATGGGCCGATTTTGATGAAATTGGCATGAATCGAGAGATTATGGATGGCTCTTACTATTGGTCCATAAATCTGGAATTTTGAGAAAATTCATAGGTTTTCGCAGGATTTCGAAAATAATAGGATTAGTTTTTCGACAACCGGAAAAATAAGGAAGGTAAAAACGCCTATTTAGCTTTTGCTAGTCATGTTATGCTAAAGAAGTCAAGATCGTATCACATTATATAATGTTAGCAAAGACGATCCCAGGGACATGAAAAAGGAACTGTCGTGGTCACATGCTCATCAGGTCAACTTACGGTTTTTGGCCTTAAATGAGTTCCAGTGACCTTAGATCACTTAGAATGACCACTAGATCAGTTAGATCACTTAGAATGACCACTAGATCAGTTAGATCACTTAGAATGGTCTTGAGGGGATTTCATATGGCTTGAAAACATTCCCAATCATTTGAATTCACTGTTTTCTGGAATTCCATTTTACGGCTGTTGTGATACCGAGTACGCATACTGACATTTTAGGTCATGGCTCTGTGACCCTACCTTATGTCAACCTGATACATGGTATACAAGCAGAAGGCACCCTTCTACGTCATATATCTTCCGGATTTGACATTCGGAAAAATAGCGCCAAAATTTTCATTATGAAACCAAATTTTGACTTTTGGCCTTCACCTGACCTTGTGAAGTGGTCTCAGATTAACAAAACTGCATTTGTATACTTGCCCACCTATTTACCTGTACATCCGTGTAAAGGTTTAGGTCCTACCTTAAAAACACCATTTTTTTGGCAGCCATTTTCCTTTTACCCTCAACCAGGCCAAAAATGGCCTGAGGTGCCTCTCAAAAACGTCGCCTTGCTCCGTCCCAGAGCAAAATAGAGTTACGAAATCCTGTTGCAGTACGTAGAAAGAATAGGTAGGAAAAGTGACCAAGTTCCGTACAGCTGCGTCAAGAGCCCTGGAATTGGCGAGCAGAAAACTCGAGGGGGGTGGATTCAGCCCCCTGCCGGGAATAGTGTTAAGCTCAGTGTCGAAAAACAGGCCTTCTTTCTAGCAAATGCCGACTTTTTAATGCGTCATCACGGTGTGCAAGTTGCCCATGGTAGACATTGCAATAACTAACCGAGACGTTATTTGTGAATCGAAATCGCGGAAGTACATTTCCAGAAGCTAATTAGAAAGGCTATTGCTCGCACTGTTTTGCATCTGCGCGGTCCTCACACATAAGAATGCGATTTCCCGTCGCACGGGGGGGGGGGCAGTAACGCCTAGGCCGCCAGTGATTGCTCTGAATAACGACTGACCAACACCTAGTCAGCGGTCGATGCCTCACCTCTCACCATAGGCCAACCACTCAATGAACAAGCTTCCAAAGCCGCAAGCCGACCAGAGAAAAACCGAAGAGGTCGGACACACGCTGCCGTCTCGGGGTAACACCAGGCGAAAACTCCGAAGTTTCGGCGGGAGGGATCTGGGCATGTTGCGGCCCGCTCCTGGTGTGCGTCGTCCGAGACGCCACCTGTTCGGCCCGGTTAGCTCGCATCGTCGGCCGCCAGGCGATGCCCAATGCAGCCCCCCCACCCCCTCCTCCGGGACACACTGGACTGTGTCCCACGCTGGGTGTCAGGCGTGTAAAGCGGACACACGCATCCGCGCTGCCTCGCTGCATCAGACGGCGCGTCTGCTCTCCCTGGCATCACGGCAACAAACGGTTCGTTTCCGTCTCAAATTTTATTATTTCCGCAACGAAAGGAACAACACAATGGCAAGACCATCATTGAAATTTGACAGTGACAAGCAAACTAACTACCGCGAATGAGGTTCCAGGACGGCATGCATCACTTGGTTTTCTGCTTCTTCCTTGACTGGTTCAACTTTTCCGACCGCTCCTTTGCCTGCTCGTACATCTGCACAAGCTTCCCTTCTTTTGCTAGGATCTTCAGAAGCTGAAACATACATGATGAATGTTACCTACGTGCCAAATTTTCGTGAGAATACAAACTGTACGAGGGCGAGGGTGGTCGAAACGAAATCTGATAACAAAACCGTAACAGGCCTCTTGCCCCCTCACCTCCATGATGAAAGGTATGTAGTTATGTTTACGGCGAATATTTTCCGTTCGGTACTTCTCCATCTTCTTTTCCTCGTCCGAGATCTGCATCTGCAGCCGAGCCATCTCCGCCTGTATGGAGTCCGTCTCCATGCCCGCCTCCTGCCGCAGATAGCGCCAATAATGACCACGGGATCGGCTACGGCCGCTGAGTCACATGAAAAACAGCGGATGGGACGACTGCCCATATCGTTCCGCGACCGATATCCGTGACGCGTCGGATGTCAACGAAGCTGTCACGGAGCACTGCAGTTCGGCCCGCAAGTGTTTGAAATGACCAGCTTGCAAGAAAAGAACGCGTCACTTGGCTGACGCAGTGCGGGCAGGCGTCCCGACTTCCGTCAAATTTAAATACTGGGCAAGGCATGTGTTACGATACCTTAGGATCGTATAGGATAGGATCGTAACCTCTGGTCAATGACAACTCACGAGTAGGAAACACACTGTGAGACACATGTGCCGTAGTGTCAGCTCGGAATCGTCCGTGACGCAAACACCGGGTCCTCTCTCGGGGCGCCGGCCTGACCTGGGCGTTGGACTGCAGGAGCTGCAGCTGTTTCTGATAGAGCGCCCGTCTGTCCGAGATGACGGCCATCAGGTTAAACCGGATCTCCCCCTCGCTGTACCTGATGGAACACATCACGTCTGCACTCAGGCTCCACAGGCTCTAGCCGGAAACTGGACGGCGCCCGCACTGAGCACGCGTTTCGTCCACTGCATATCGGTCATAACCACGCCAATGCACATGATACACCGTGTGCTCTGACGGTGCAGTATCGTGCGCACCAAAACGCATTGTACAGCCCCAGCACACCGTGTGCTCTGAGCGGTGCAGTATCGTGCGCACCAAAACGCATTGTACAGCCCCAGTTCCGGATCACACCACGATCAACCACCCAGAGCAACTTAATCCGACAGCTGCTCCTAATAAATTCTCAATCAATGGACCGATTCGGCTGATTCAAACGGTAATCCATTTTCCACCACGATAGACCCCAGGAACCACACATGCTCTGACCTTCTCAGGTCAAAGATAACGTCAAAGGTCTCTCAAGTCCTTCGTGGCATTACAACACATATTGCATGCTATGGCCATCTTGCACGACAAGCTCATCGACAAAGATCCAGCGAACTGGAAAAAAGGTGAAATCGTACATCATCGTCTTTCTGACGTCCCAACATCATGACCTTGGATGACCCCGACAAAAAGCAGAAAAATGTACATATGTGATGCACTGAAGGGTAATGAAAATTCGACTGCGCTGTGTCGTTTATTTACGGGTTTATGTGGTAAAGAAAAAAGTTCGGGAGCATGACTCTCCCCTTCCCCAGCGAGTCAGGATCAGCAATACCCCGCAGAGGACCGGACCAGCCGCTGGACGAGGGGGCGGCCGGCGGCCTCACTTTTGCATGCGTTTCTCGATGATGGGCCGGGCTGCCTGGGTCCAGTCGGCGTCGGCCGGCAGCGGACCGTGGTCGAGCGGCGCCTCCTTCAGGCCGTCCAGCTCGTACAGCCGGCCCTCCAGCGGCACGTAGCTCACGAAGTGGTACACCTCGTCGTCCTTGGTCGCCGACTTGTTGTCCAGCTCGAACAGAGTCTGCCTGGGCGACAGAACACGGCACGGTGACGACCTTCTCCGCGGTCACGCCGTTACCGGCCCGGGGCAGAGGACGCGGGACTGTGCCGACCGCCGCGGCCGCGCTGACGCCAGCCTGGGCGAGAGGACGCAGCACGGCGAACGGCCACCCGGCGGGCATTCGGCGCCGCGCCGCCAGAGAGCGCCACGGTCGAGCCAGGACCGGCCATGGGAGCGAGACTGGCAGCTATCCTCCCAGCCCCGGGCCGCCTGCTCCCGCGTCCTGCTCTGCCACTCAGTCTCGGGATTCCGCCGCCGTCAGCCGCTGACGGGCGCCGACAGACTATGGGTTTCCCAGCAATCTGAGTCATCCCGTCGCACCGAAAGGCCCATCCGTGTAAGCTTCGGCACTCAATTTCGGGTAGCTTTATCCGATCACCCCATAAGGGAGAAGGGAACGTTGTCCGCAGGACATCCGACCTGAGCGAAAGCCGACGAGACCGCTCACGTCGGTGCGGCGCAGCCCGGCGCGGACCGCGCGCCCACCTGGCGAAAGAGTTGTGCACGGTCCGGATCACGTCTGAGTTGCTGAGGGCCAGACCGCGCGTGGCCGGGTCAAAGCCCTGCGTGAACTCCTTCAGCTCGTTGAGATTGCTGCCCAACTGAATGTCCGGGTGGTCGGTGTTCATCAGGACGGACAGGATGGCCTGGGTGGCGCACGCGTTGTTGATGACCTGTCGGCAAGGCGACGCGGTGGGTCAGCGACAAAACAGGGCCGCCTCGGCACCACCACCCTGGCCTTCAGGAAAAGCCTTCGATAAATACCACGGGAACAATGAGAAAGTATTTCAAAAACGCCCCGAACTGTAAATGCTTTTCTGGCAGTTCTGGTGATAGACATCACCACGGGAGGCTACATGAGAACCCACAGGATCGAGTCTGCAACTGCTAACTGACGTTCGCACTCAACCACAGCGACTCCCACACCACGCGCGGATATTTTGCTCTTACTTTGCGGCGAATTCCCTTCCCCCAACTCATAGGAGCCGACTTATATTTGCCATCTCACCTGTTTGGCGAAGAAGATGCGATCGAGCCTGCTGTCCTGGACCGGCGTGCCAGCGGCCGACGAGTCCGGCACCCACTTGAAGAGGAACACCAGTCCGTGCACGGGCCTGTCGGCAGCGGTCACCATCCATGGTCGGACAGCCCGCACTGAGATAACCGGACGCTCCGCCGCGCTGGACCGACCTCAAACGCAACAGGGCTGGGGTCACAACACTCAAGGGAACCCTGGCCACTGATGACTGTTCCACATGGAAAGTGGCCTATCATGCATAATGGCATTAGGAAAATGGCCTTTGAGCCTAATGTTGCAAAAGGGGACTGCTTTGTCACTTTGAAAGCACTTATTGCTGAGATTATAAAATATGTGACAAAGAATTCAATCCACAAAATGGGAAGAAGATTGAAACAGCACATAACCTCACCTCAGCTTTGAAAACATTTCATCATCCATGCTCCAAACCTCTTCCACCTGAGCGCCCGACACACCTGTAGAAGACATATTACATTCAGGCGATAATTATCTCCCCGTATCAATATACTGCCACCAATGGCTGGAAATTTCTGAAAAAAAACTATTAATGTCAGTATGGGATTCAAGACCATTCCCTTTGAGTCACGGTAATATAATGAACATTAAAATATCTTAATACTGGGGGCCCTGAACCCTTCCATCCCTCTATGACCTCCACCCATGTTGTCACTCAAAAACTGTTTCAAACGACATTCAACAAAACGGAGATTATACAGAGAATACAATGTGCTCCACAATCCAAAACGTGCCCCGCATAATGCATCATGCTTTCAGACTGATTCAACAGTTTACACACATAAATGCCAACTAGCAAAACACGATCACGAATAGCAGATTCAAGGAATGCCAAGAGCAGCACATACCAAATTCTCTAATCAGCTCCGTGAAAACACCTGGGTCGCTCTCAATCAAACACCAGTTTCCTGCTCCTGCATCCGCCATTGTGAATCGTAATGATCTGTAAAAAAAACAGACTATGCCGCATTTCAACGCATATTTTCATTCCCGACCAGTCAACAAAGGGCCAACACTTCAAACCCAATACATATCTGCCATCTAAATGTAATCATAACTGCACCAAAATGCCTGCCAAAATTCACCACCAGCTATCAATCCATTCGTTTTTATCTAACTAACTATATCTGCATACACATCAGCATACAGATATCCCAGTGGGAACACATTATCCTCACTTTGTACTGACCCCTTTCCTGACCTGGGGAATGGTACCACACAGGCTTGTGAATGTCATGTCCCGAAAAAAACGAAGCTGGTGACAAAACACATACCCCAATCAACTGGAAGAAAAAACAGTGATAACCTGCATCCCACTAGGATGTATTTTTTGTGCAAGCAATATGCTGTGGTGCCATGAAAATAGCTCTGGCATTTTCACTGTTTTCCATGCATTGTGCCAAGTCCCCTTTATTACTGTTAGGCTCTCTGTGAAAAGTGCAATTCCAACCATTGCCACAATAAGCAGTTAAATCAATATGCATTGCCAGGAAGGCAAAGATTCTTTTACCAGGGTTAGTTTTAACATAATTACTGTCACTGACAAAACATAATGTTTTGCTTGTTACTAAAATAATTACCTACATGCACATAACTACTTCATTATGATACAAATTTTGACCATGAGATTACATTTTATTAATAGGCCAACCAATTTCATGCAGTTTAACTCCAGGTCCACTCAGCTGTCTTTTGTTCCGTAAATGTCATGGCTAATTCCAACAAGATTTTAAAGCAATTTTATTCATCACCTTCCAATGCAATATGACCACTCACTATCTCACTGGCACCACATATTACGGGTAATTCCTGGAACTAAGAGCCATGTAAATTCCCCATAAATCTTTCAGCCACTCTGCTCCAAACAGTACCAGCGACAAGTACGACAGGTGACGCCAACAAGACCACACTGGTGAGCAGCCAGCTGCATGATCAAACAAAACACTACATGAGCAACCATTGGACATTTAATAGTCGTGAGGCGACTAGCTTGCGGTTTATTCACGACCGGTTTCTAACCCGTCTCTGGCTCGTCATCAGGTGGGACATGGGCACGAGCGGACATTTCACGATAAACGGGAACAGCAGTTACAGATTATGCAAAAGCACCGTGGTAAGAAAACACCAATATATTTAACCACTTCACTGCTTATTTCAAGCCGGCATCGCTTTCTTGTCTTCACGAGTTCGAGCCCATCAGTGAAAATTGTATGTTTGCCTATGTTGCTGTTGTCTGTACGTAGATAGTCTCCATGATTTTCCTTTTGTTCACTACGGGTATCAAATGCTAGTACTTCTGTGTTGTACCACTTGATCAAGTATGCAGTGTTCATGCAGTGTTCAGCAGTGGCCTCTGTCTGTGGATCCAGGTCATGCTGAGTGAGATGTTGTATGTGCTGCCTACTTCTTTCCACAAGATTCTGACCATTTTCTCCGATGCAGACCTTCGGGCAATCTTCGCACATCACCCAATAAACAAGCTTGTCCTCGTTTGGTATGATGTTTTTTGGGACGAACAATCATATGTCTGATGGTATGTCGTGGTTTGAAATACGTCCTGATGTTGCATTTGCTATTGATTCTCTTCGTGGCCTGGGCCTTGCCTTCATCATAACGTAGGACCCCAGTTTTTTGCCGTTGTTGGTTCTCCATGTCAGAAAGTGAGATTGGCTACAGCTTCCTAGGTCTTGCGTCGTAGCTCTCCTCGACTCTGTTAATCTCCTTGGTGACGATAGAACATGGGTAGTCATTCTTCTTCAGCATACCAGTGACGTCGTTTAGTTCAGCCCTGCTCGTGTCCGCCTCATCACATATGGTGAGTGCTTGTTGTGTGAGAATGTGGATCGTGGTGCGTGTGGCGGCTGTTATAGTTTAGGTATTGTCCGGAGGCTGCCGGCTTGTAGTATACGTGCGCTTTGCTGTGTCCACCGTTGGTTCCTGTCAGTCATGCCTAGGAAAGGCAACTTGCTGTCACCTTCGGTCTCAGCAGTGAACTTGATGGACGAGTTCAGGCTGTTCAAATGTCCCAGAAATGGTTGGACATCGGTTGGTTTCATGGAAGCCAGCACATTATCAACATATCGGTGCCAGATATGTTGATACACATACAGGGCTGTGTCCGTCACACGCCGCTCCAGAGCCTCTATAAAGATGTTTGCCACGGCAGGAGCTACTGGAGAACCCATAAGAGCACCGAACACCTGATGGAATATCTTGCCTTGGAAGGTGAAGAACGTCGTAGTCAACATTAGCTTCAGAGCACGGATGATTTAATCTGGGGTCATGTCGGACCTAATACTTAATCCCAGTTATCTGCTAGCTGAAAATAAGTAGTGAAGTGGTTAAGCTCACGTGTTTTAATATTTTCCTACCACAGTGCATTAGCGTAATCTGCAACTGCGGTTCCCGTTTATCGTGAAGTGTTTTGTGCCCTTGTACCATCTGACGACGAACCCGACACTGGTTTGAAACCGGTCGTGAATAAACCGTAATCCAGTCGCCTCACAGTTCTATTAAACGTCTCACGATTCATAACATCTCAGGCTGTGAACTATTCAAGCAATGACATTCACTGGCGCCCGCGGCAGACCCACGGAAACGAAGCGATGCAGTTGTCACGAAAATGCCAAAACATCAAAAAAAACTTGCAAGGAATCGAAACCACTTAACATTCAAGATAAAATGCTTGAAAAGAGTGACACCGAAGTGCATACGAGTTCCAGACACAACTAGCGATTCCAAAATCCGACAGCTGTATCAAGAATGCGAGAAGAAGTGCCTTCGACTTCGAGTCAGACAAATCGTCATGACATATGAAACCTCCAGTTATTGCAGGTTCGTTGCATGGCAATCTGAAAGCGCTTGTGCAACAAAACGTTTCAATCATAGACGACTTTAAGACGTTCCTGATTACCCGGTATACCAAGGCGTTTGCAAAACAAGATGACATCCAGAAGCGGAAATTCGAATTTTTTCCGGAAGACGCCTTGGTTGGCCTGCTGAAACTCCAGTCGCCGGTAGTAGATCAGGTAACTTAAGCACGGCCGAAAGCAATAAGTGGGTCGTAAACCAGTATTACTTGTTGATTGACTAATATTCAACTCTCTCAGGAGCAGGTCACAGTTAAATAAAGGACTCAAGTACGTCATCGCGCCTCATAAACTACCACTTACGGCCATCATCCCGGAAATTGACGGTGATTGACAGCATCCTGCCAGATGATGCTGACGAAATCCAGAGGCAAGCACACAAGGTTCTTTCTCATTCACCAGCAATCAAGAACAACATCTCAAAAGGCAAGTAGTTGGGCATCAAGTCTTTGCAAGACAATGACACTGTCATTCTGCCCGTGATGTAATGGACAAAGCAACTTGTGTGCCATATATTTGGCACCAATGCACTGCTGATGAAAGACCAGAAGACCTGTATATTAACTGATGCTGATTATGTGTGGAAACGCCACCACCTGTTCAATGAACACAAAAGCTACAAGGAAGTGTCACATGATCCCAACAGCTCAGTGAACACTCAAGTCATCAATGAGCCCCAGGAAATAAAGAAACAAAGTCACATCAACAAGTTATACAGGTCAAGCCGTCCCCATTCCAAAGATTCATCAACCTTGACCAGAATTTACAGCCTTCCAAAGACTCATAAAGAAAACACACCACTGTGGCCCATTGTATCAGACATCAGATCGTCGACCTACAACTTGTCCCAGCACATTGCAAAACTGTTTGCACCTGCCATCAGTCAGTCCCACCAACACATCTGGAACTCCAGAGTTGGGGAGCACTTCTGGGCACTCAGCTGCCTCTCCAATACATTCTCAAATCATTCAGAGTTAGTGCCCTTTTCATGAATGTCCCAACAGCAGAAATCATCATGTTTGGCAGAAAACTGCTGGAGGAGGATAAGCCACTGACAGGAAGGACTAAAATGAACCCAGATAAAATCACCCATGTCCTGAGGCTAGTGCTAGTGCTATTCTCCACCTTCCGTGACATGATATGCCTGCAGACATTTTGTGCTCTTATAGGTTCTCCAGCAGCTCCTGCTGTGGCCAACATCTTCATGGAGGATCTGGAGCAGAGTGTAATGGACAAAGCAACTTGTGTGCCATATATTTGGCACCAATGCACTGCTGATGTGCTGGTTTCCATGAAACCATCCAATGTCCAGCCATTTCTGTGACATCTGAAAAACCTGAACTTATCCACCACATTCACAGTTGAGACCACAGTTGGTGGCAAGTTCCTTTCTTAGACATGACTCTGACAAGAACCAAAAATGGATATATCAAAATGGACATGTACTACAAGCCCACAGCCTCCAGACAACACCTGAAATATAATAACCACCACACAGCTGCCCAGAAATGCACTGTGACCCACACTCTCACACAATGAACACTCAGCAAATGTGATGAGGCGGGCACGTGCAGAGCTGAACAAGACAACATCGATGGAATGCTGAAAAATGACTTTCCATCTTCTACAATCACCCAGGAGATAAAAAGAATCAAGGAGAGCTACAACATAAGACCTAAGCAGCTCAAGCCAATCTCACTTTCTAATGTGAAGAACCAACAAAGGCAAATGGTTATGACCCTATCTGTGTTGAAGGCATGGCCCAGGCCATGAACAGAATCAATAGCAAATCCAACATCAGGATGTACTTCAAACCACAACATACCATCAGACAAATGATTGTCTGCCACAAGGACATCATACCAAATGAAGACAAGCCTTGTGTTGTTTATCTGATGGGGTACAAATATATGGTGTGCAAATACTGGATCATGTGCAGATTGCCCAAAGGTGTGCATTAGAGGAAATGTTCAGAAACAGATGGAAAGAAGATGCCAGCAGCATGACTTAGATGTAGAGATACAGGCCACTGCTGAACAATGCATGACCAATGGACACTCAATCAACTGGTACAACACAGAAGCACTAGCATTTCATTACCATAGTAAACAAAAGGACAACCAAGGAAGCTATCTACATACAGACAGGATAACAGTAAACACATAACAGGAACATAGACAAACATACAATTCTCAGCAATGGGCTAAAACTCATGAAGACAAAAGTGATGCTAGCTGGAAATAAATAATAAAGTAACTGTGTTTTGGTGTTTTCTTACCACAGTGCTTTTGCATAACTGCTCTATGCATAGCATAACTGCTGTGTAACTGTTGTTCCCGTTTATCGTGAAATGTCCGCTCCGTGCCCATGCCCCACCTGACGAGCCCGAGACGGCTTCGAAACCGGTCGTGAATAACTCGTAATCTAATCACCTCATCATTCTATTAAACGTCTAACGATTCATAACGTCTGAAGCTATGAACTGTTCGAACCACATGAGCAACTTAAGGGGTTCAGATGACGCTAGCATATTTCGCTGACACTAACTTAGTTTTCTCTTGGCCAAACAACTCTTTCCTGACGTACCGACAGCCTCACAGACCAGCCACATACACACCAACCTCGCGCACGGCTATGGTCGAAAGGCAAATGTCATGTCACACGTGCGGCATTTTCGTCCACATAGTGCTTTACGCTGGGGTACGCTATGGCGGGTCGTTGTCATCCCAATGGCCCAGTTTCCCCGACAGGATTGGATTAGAAGTCGGATTTCTCTCAGGAGGAAAATCAGGATTCCAAGTGGCGTTTCTCAGACCATACACAACAAATCCGGATTACATTCAAGATTTCAGTGTCCGGATTACTTTCGGAACTCTCGGATTAGCTGCCAGTTATGGCCCTTAGCAGCGTACGGAAATCCATACCATAGCGGATAACCGAATGCACTAAGTTGCTCGTAAGGACTGGTGTTGTGTGATATTTGAGAACGTTGTAGTGCAAATTCCCAGTTTTTTTTTTGTCATCCAGCCGCCAACAGACAAGAAACTGATTTTGGCGCCAGCCACCTCTAAATTAGCAACACTAAATTACAACTCGAGGCTCAGTAACAAAGTTCTTACGGACTATCACACGAGAACGCAATCATTATCTCAAGCGCTTGCCAAAGAAGCTATGTCCAGGGCCTCGTCTAACATGTTAACTGGGGGGGGGGCTCAGCCCCCGCAGTGGAGTCGCCAGCCCCCCCCCGTCAAGGCAAATTAGGTAATTAGAGGGGGACGTTGAAATGTTCAAAATCATTAAGTCTGAAACAGGTTTTTTGCGGAGACGTAGCTTTTTTAAATGCGAAGTCGTTGCAGAAATGCACAATAAACACAGGGTTTTCTGTCGTCGCATAAGATTTTTCCAAATGCAGCCACCGCAAAACGCCCGGCGCCCAACAGCTTTTCGTGCGATTAAATCGCAGGTGGCGGTGTATGAAAATAACATATGCTAATAACCTGTTATGCTGCAATGACACCAAAAGGGAAGATCGAAAACAATGCAGTCAAACTATGAGGGGGGAAAGGGCGGAGTAGATAGCAGGCTAGAGGCAAAAAAACAAGACCCCAAAAATATAATTATCTTGTACACCGCCACATCCCACAAATCAACACTGATGTAGTTCTAAGTTGTCTACCTCTGAAAAAATTGCATGTCTTTTTGAAATCATGCATTTTGCCTTGAATATGACCGTTTTTCGCAACTTACTACTTCCTTATGAAGTACAAGCTCGTTTTAGCCACACAATCAAATAAACTTGGAGCTTCTTGAAATGCAAATGACCTGATATTCTACCCCATATGGCCTATAGCACCTCTTAGTGCGATTTTGAGGTCATAGTGCCCTAAAATCAGCCACGTTCTTAGAAGCGGAATCAAATGCGTTGGAATGACTTGTTCGATTACAGGCAACGAACACAAAACATCGAATAAGATGAATGACGGCGGGAGGAGGCAGCCGCCTACGTCACTGGTACTGACCGCCAAGATGACCATGCTCTAAACAAGAGAGCTTTCCGGCGTCATTTTCCAGGCCAGGTCACCAACACCAGCTCCCGCCGCCAGCAAGAGTGAAACGTCACCTACACCTCCGTTGCCGCCGTTGCTGTCGCTGCCTCGGCTGCCGTGGCTACTGACACCGCGGCCGTCACCGTTGCCGTTGCCACCGCCGTGACTTCCGTTGCCGCCACCACTGGGTCCGCCACCACCTTAGCCACGGCAGTTGCCAGGGTCACGTTTGTTATCGTCCTTATGATTTAAATAAAAATGGCATCGCAAACAAATGTTGCATTATGTTCTCGCATTGTAATAGTCTCTTCAAGGTTATCATTAGTACTACCCCTCTGGTCCCTTATGGTAAATGAAAAGTTTATTCACATACCAGCATCCCAGGAACGTTGAAGAAGCGATCGAAAGTATGGAAGGGAATCAGTAGGTAAGTGAGTTAGTCGTTTATGTACGACTTCGAGTGAGCCGGAGGTATCTAATTTGACTGTCTCGCTTATTGACAGTCACAGTGGATAATCGTACAGTTTTAACTGGTCCATTGGTATCCATAGAGGGCTACCAACACGTCTGCTGGCAGGTAAATCCATTTTTGTCATCATCACAGCCGCGAATTTCACAACTAATGCCGCTGTAGCGACGGTCTGCCGTCAAGACACACTAGCGCCACCTGTTGCGCAGTGGCCGAACTACTACGGAAAGACAATTTTCTGACCGATATTTCAGCGAACGGATGAAGACAGAGGATTCATGCTTATACCAACGTATTGATAAAGAATTGGTGTATTCGCTAAATGTCCATTCTTTCCCTTTCCTTCTATAGCTTGTGCTAGAGCTAGTCAAACATGCAAAAATGAGGAAAATGAAAAAAAACTTCAAGCGGCCGGTGCGGCCAAATTTCCTCCGAAAATTGTAAATCTCGGGTAAAATTTGGAATGAGCGTTGAAAGACACATAAAAACACATCAGGGAGAAAAAAAATTTCAAGCAAAAGTTTAAAAACAGGTCACCCTTATGCGCACTGTGATGTTTTGTGTGTATTCTTTATTATTTAGTCAAGTTCATTGATTATGTTTATCCATCTGTTCCAGGCATACACGTGATAATTAAGCTGAATAAAGCCCTCATGTCAGCTCATCTTGCATCTGTCTAGATTTGGCACCACAATTTATTCAGCTTAATTCAGCGCAAACATGGACAAGATTGCCCGTCCAACCAAGTTTGACATCGCACCCAATGCACCATCCAGCAGCAAGCACTGGAAGCTGTGGCTAAGGAACTTCAAGTACTTCCTCACCCAGATCGAAGAGCACACCCCTGACAAGCTGGAGGTGTTGTTCCTGCACATCGGCACGAACGTCGTCGATGTGATCCAGGACTGCACAACATACGAAGACGCCATGGAGAAGCTGGACGCCGCCTACCTCAAACCGCCAAATGAAATATATGCGAGACATCTCCTCTCCACAAGAGTACAGAAACCTGATGAGAGCTTGGATGAATTTCTCCTCACCCTGAACACGCTGGCGAGTGACTGTAACTTCGCTGTCTCAGCTACAGAGAACCGCTCGTCCTTCATCCGGGACTCTTTCATCAAAGGGCTTCGCTCACCAATCATCAGGGCCAGACTCCTCGAGAACGCGTCCCTCACTCTGGACAAGGCCGTCGAACAAGCCAAGACCCTGGAACAAGCGCAACAGAACGCGGAGTCGTATCCGGCTCCGACTCCGGTTGCCGCCGCCACCTGTGTCCATCCGCCCGAACTGGATCTGGACGGCGCGGAACTGCCGGAGACTGCGGCGGCTGCAGCGTACTTCCCCAAAGGAGGCGCCCCAGCCCCACCATGTTTCTTCTGTGGGTTAAAACGGCACCCCAGATCAGCATGCCCTGCCAGGGACTCGACGTGCGAAAAATGTGGCAAGCAAGGTCACTGGCGAAAAGTATGCCGTTCTAAACAGAACCGACCAAGGGCTACACCCTCGACTTCTCGGTCCATGCAGTCGTCCTCAGCCACAATCCAGTCTTCCCTGGCCGCCACGCTTTCTTCAGCAGCGACTCATGCACCCGCCACTGTCCCTGCCACAGTCGGCGGACATCCAGTCAGGGCTCTGATCGACACGGGAAGTTCGGACAACTTCATCAGCGAAGCGCTCATCTCAACTCTGCATGCTGAAGTGCACCCCCGATCGGCCACCGTGTCGATGGCGTCGTCGTCGATGGCAGCTCAAGTCAAGGGATACTGTGTGACCAGTGTCAACATCGAACAACGAGAATACGATACCGTCGAGTTCTCCATCCTCCCCGACCTCTGCGCCGACGTCATTCTTGGGATGCCGTTTCTCAAGCGTCACGAAGACGTTACACTGTCCCTCGGAGGTGATCAGCCTGGCCTGAACATCTGCGGTCTCACTCGCATCAGTGTCACCCAACCTAAACTGTTCAGTCATTTGACCCTGGACTGTCATCCCATCGCGACCAAGTCACGGCGCTTCAACCCGATCGACTCGAAGTTCATCGAAAGTGAAGTTCAGAGACTACTGACAGAGGACATCATTGAACCTAGCCACTCTCCGTGGCGCGCTCAGGTAGTTGTCACGCACAACGGAGCGAAGAAAAAGCGCATGGTGGTAGACTTCTCCCAGACAATCAACCGCTTCACTCAACTGGATGCCTATCCGCTCCCGAACATCGGCAACCTCGTCAACAAGATCGGAAAGAACAGCTGCTTCAGCGTCGTTGACCTCTCCAGCGCCTACTATCAGGTAGAAATAGACCCTGGAGAGAGGACCTACACTGCCTTCGAAGCGGCTGGACAGCTTTACCACTTCAAGAGGATCCCGATGGGGGTCACCCACGGGGCTGCCGCCTTCCAACGCGTCATGAATGATGTGGTCTCGAAGTACAATCTGAAAGAGACATACGCGTACCTCGACGACGTCACTATCTGCGGCCAAAGCAAACAAGAGCACGACGAGAACCTGAAGCGGTTCTGGGAGGTCGCCGCGGAGGTCGGACTGACGATCAACAAGGAGAAGTGTAAACTCCATCAGACATCGGTGAACGTACTGGGGCATTCGATATCCCATGGGACTCTGCGACCAGATCCAGAACGTCTACGTCCTCTCCAGGACCTCCCGGTGCCTCGCGACGCGAAGTCTCTGCAACGGCTCGTCGGCCTCTTCGCCTACTACGCCAAGTGGATCCCTGCATACTCTGAGAAGATTCGTCCTCTCATCGCGGCAAAGTCGTTCCCCTTGTCAGAAGAGTGTCGCGCCGCCATCAGCCAATTGAAGGAAGACATCTCGTCTGCTGTCGTCGACGTCATTAGAGATGACGTGCCCTTCGCCGTCGAGACGGACGCCTCGGAGGACACCATCGCTGCAACCCTGACGCAAGATGGCCGGCCCGTGGCGTTCTTCTCTCGCTCGCTGAACGAAACAGAGAAGAGACACCATATCGTCGAGAAAGAAGCGTACGCCATCGTAGAGTCCATCAGAAAATGGCGCCACTTCCTGACAAGTCACTTCATGCTTCTCACTGACCAGAGGAGCGTCGCCTTCATGTTCGATAACAGAGCAGCCAGCAAGATCAAGAATGAAAAGATACTTCGTTGGAGGATCGAACTCTCGCCCCTGTCGTACACAATCAAGTTCCGCCCCGGGCGAGAAAACATTCCGGCAGACACCCTCTCCCGCGCGCAGTGTGCCGCAGCTCCCCACTCGACGGAGCATCTGGAACAACTCCACGAAGCCCTGGTCCACCCCGGCGTCACAAGAATGCTGTACTTCGTGAGAAGCAAGAACCTGCCCTATTCTGTGGACGACGTTCGCCGCATCACAGCCAAGTGCAGTGTCTGTGCGAGATGCAAGCCCCAGTTCTACAAACCTCCGGATGCAAAACTCATCAAAGCGACATCGCCATTCGAGAGGTTGAACGTGGACTTCAAAGGACCATTACCGACAAGCACAAACGGCAACCAGTACATCCTAACGACCATCGACGAGTTTTCCCGGTTCCCTTTCGCCTATCCTTGTCGAGACATCAGTACGGGAACAATCATCAAGTGCTTCACACACCTCTTCTCAATCTTCGGCATGCCAGCGTACGTGCACTCGGACAGAGGAGCTGCATTCATGTCTTCAGAGCTCAAGACGTTCCTAACAAACCTTGGCATCTCTACCAGTCGCACGACACCCTACCATCCACAGGGAAACTCGCAGTGCGAACGGTACAACGGCATAATCTGGCGCACCGTCACCCTAGCGCTGGAGAGCAAGGGACTGAGCAAAGGACTCTGGGAGGCAGTGTTGCCAGATGCCCTGCATTCGATCCGGTCTCTCCTGTGTACCGGAACCAACGAGACGCCGCACGGAAGATTGTTCTCTTACCCTCGACGCTCGGCGACCGGGACATCCTGCCGGCCTGGCTCACAAGTCCAGGGGAAGCGGTACTGCTGAAGCGACATGTGCGCAAAAAAACCGACCCCCTTGTCGACCAAGTTGTCCTCATAGAAGCGAACCCGCATTTCGCGTACGTACGGCACCCAATCGGAAAGGTAGACACCGTGTCCACTCGAGACCTCGCTCCTTGCCCATCCGGGCAGCAGCCGACGGAAGAACTGACTCCGCCCTGTGAGTCGACTAGCCCGCGTGGCTCCAGCACTCCGAGGCACCTGCCTGCTGCAGAACCGAGTGCAGGGCTCGCAACGCCCCGTCGTGCCGACGATGTGGCACCTGACCCGCAGAGCATGGGAACCGAGACCGAGGCGCCACATGTATCGCCGCGGCGCGGCCCTGAGATCGAAGCTGCCTCTCGCGCTCCACTGCGGCAGTCCTCGCGTCCGCGTAAGCCGGTCACGCGCCTCGACCTGTGACCTGTGACCTGTTACCTGCTCGTGTTAACCCAGAACCAGGCACCGCTCAGTGTACTGTTCATGTGAGTGTCGCAATGCGGAACTCGGCGAGACGTGGATCAACCCGGACGGTATCTACGGCCTTGACCCGGACTATCTACCGTACTCATTTGTGTGTCTGTCGTGCCAAGCGTGTAGTACGACCGGCAGCCCGGTAGCGTTACCTCTCAGTATCCGAAGTTTCATGGCGGAGGGGGAAAATGTGATGTTTTGTGTGTATTCTTTATTATTTAGTCAAGTTCATTGATTATGTTTATCCATCTGTTCCAGGCATACACGTGATAATTAAGCTGAATAAAGCCCTCATGTCAGCTCATCTTGCATCTGTCTAGATTTGGCACCACACGCACATCTATTCTGTTGGGCTTTACCAATGTCAAATTTTATTATGGTTACGATGTGATGGTCATTGGGAGTGAATTGCAACTGTAAATCATCTCAGATCAATCGGCGCTTGTGACGCATTTAACTGTTGCTCCCAATAAGGCACGCACAAGTGAGTGCAAATTCACAGGGAGTTTGCAGGTGGCAGACATGATGCACAACGATGATAACGGGTTTGTTACCCAAGAATTGCATGTGCAACGGAGTAGGGAGTTTACGTATAGGTAAACTACCCACTTAGTGTGCCATACGTTAACAAATGAAGGTCTTTGTGGAAAAGCTTTATCCAGTATGTTGTATACCTCTCATCAATGAATGCATCTTAATTTTGGTTTGTTGATTAATGCCATTTTTTGGAAATGCTTGCGAAATCTAACCTACCCTAACCTAACTTAACCCGGCAAACATCAAGATGATGTGCTGCAGAGGGACTGTTCTATCTCCGTGCACTTTTTGTCTGGGAAACGAAGCTAAACATTGGTATTCTGCATGCCAACACCCACCATAAGCAACCAATGGCAGGTCCTACCATGCTGCTTTTTGCAGAACAGACAATGAAAAAACTCATTAAAATTCTCCAGGTTCCCCATTTTTTGTTACATAAAGCAGGGATTTTGCAACCAAACAGCACTGGTTGGAATGTATACCTAAATTTTGACAGGAATGTCCTGAAATTTTGGCCCACAACATAACATTTCATGGTGTGCTGCTGGACGAGCGGCGCTCGACCAATGTTCGTTCGTTCAGCAGCCAAACATAAAAGGGACCATGAACTGTGTCATAAGGGTACAATACATTAATAGAAAAAAATCCTTCACAGAGTGTTGATGTCCGATGCCACGTTGGTTTTGTACAATGTCCTTTTGACTGTTTGTTGTGTTTTTGAACGCATGAAGCAGAAGACTGCTGAAAACCACTACAGTTGTAAATAGCTACGATACAAAGGAGACCCCCTTAGCACACATGAATGCTGTGCCTTGTAACCATTTACATGTATGGGATGTACCGCGCAAACGGCCTTACCCTTACATGAGTGTTCCTTGCTTTTTCAAAAACGAGCACAAAAAATCACGTTGTAAGGATTATACAGCTACATGGATGTCACTGATCATGGCATTACTACCACATGGTAAACTGTCGTAGATATAACGACGGCAAAGCAGCCCTTCATAGATCACTTGACAAACGACGAGGGATTAGGTGGTCGAAATGCAAGACGCTCGTAATACGACTCAAAAGGCTGTGTTCGAACGAGGCAGAATATGCAGTTTTGCGGTAACCTCGTATGGTCGTAAATCTTACAAGCATTTGTCGAAATGAGTTTATAGTGTATATAAAAAAACAACAAGCATGAGGGACATGATCCAATGAAGATATTTCCGGAAAACCAGTTTGCTCGCGGAGGACGCTGGTCAAGCTGGACAAGACATGCAGGTATGTACCCAGTACCTAATAAGTTTATGTAAATCTTATTTTTCTGGTGTTTGTTATTTTTTTGCTGTGTGAGCTGTCTTTCAGTTACTGACATTAAGTAAAAATATTGGCCGTTACACATGCGATTTCGAGTTTTTCGGACAACAATAAGGCAAGGTCGATCTCGATTATCGACCGCGATAAGAGGATCTGTGTAATGTGTAAAACGCTGTAGATGATAGCAAACGATTGAGCGGGCGAACTGAAAGCGCAGCACCTTTATTTTACAATGTACGTCGAGGATATATGAAGCGTAATTTCAGGTCGTGTCTCTTCTGTTGAAGAGCAGCGGTTATTAATGTTATGCACGTCGGATTGTATATTAGTATACATTTTTCATATAACGCGAACGTTACTGCGGATGATTAGGTAGCGCGACCATATGAAGCGTAGTTCTGGGGTATATTGAACGATCAGATTAGGCACATACGCACAACATACCTTCCACTGATAGCGAACGATAAGACGAGGCGAAAAAGCACAGATTTATTTCAGCGAACGATTATAGGAGTATGTGGTAAGTGTAGTGCAGGTTACAGGGATCATTTAAGCGAGCAGAACATGTAAAGCGCAGGTTTGGGAGTCAGTAGGAATTTTGACTAGGCCAACATGGATAGCGTATTTTAAGCCATGTCTCTTTTGTATAAAGGTAGCCACAATTAATGTTCCGCGGCACTGAGCGCGTTTTTCCCAATTATTGCATTTGTGTTTGCTTGTCTGGGACTCTGTACTCGACCAGTGTTTAGGGACGAGCGAAACAGTCCGAAATATGTGGTCTGAATTTTTATCGAGATCGATCTTGTTTCAGCGTTGTCCGAAACACAGCTTTTACTTGTGTGTATGTGTTACCTAAGCGTGAGCCTTAAATTACCAAAACATAGCAATGTTCATGGAGCATTTATTTCAATCTATTCTTAGTCTGTTGTGCAACTGCAATCTTGCATTCTCATAACAGCTATGACAGAACCGTTTTCCAACCCTGCTTTTTCTAGCGCCGTAGAAAGTGAGTCTTGATTGACTAAATCTGATTTTTCTACACAGATACTTCATATGCAGTGCTTCCTTTCTTGTCGAAAATGTTAACGCAGATGTCTCATTCATTGAACACGAAATGGAGTTGGCAGCAGGCTAATCTGGAGGTTTCTGTCAGCTGTTGAAATGGTAGGATGATTACACAAGTTTTGCTGGATTAAAGCTTCACTTAAAAGGACTTCTCATTTTATTTTACCTTGTCAGCAGTTCAGTGACTTTTTTTCTCAGCGTACACAGAAACCCATATTTGGTGTTAATTTTCGGTTAGTTTTAAGACCTTACAAGAAATACATGCTGAGTGCAAAAACTTCACCAAATGTCATACCAACTATACTGTTTGCAACGATAACTGTATTTATGATTCTCCACCCTTGTGAGCATGGCCGGATCTCTCTATGTCTGGGGATGGCCATCTCCTGGCTTTTCCCCCAAATTCTTCTTGACGCTTTGGTACTTTGTCCGCCCCATTGTTTGATGTTGAATCATAATTTTATTTTATGACGGGAAAAAAATGGAATTTTTTAGACCCCTGAAGTCAAGCACTCAGAATCCGGTAAATTGTCAGCTTTGTAGGTGTGAAGTTTGAAAATGTAGATTTGGATATAAATGTACACCTCCCGGACCAAAAAGAACATGTTTCACCCTGCCTAAAAGATTATCCAAGAGATGTCTCCACAGTGGTGTTTAACTTACTGAAGGTCAAAGGCTGGCCATTGCCTTAAGTTACCTATCTTAACACTGTTTTGTGGTTTCATATGATCTTAAGCCTGCATCTGTCCTAATACATGTGTGATGCTCGTTGGAGGAATACCAAAGTGCATTTCGCCTGATGAAAAACTGAAACATCTGTTTTGTATGCTTGTTGCAAAATGTTTGATGGTCTTTATTGTCGTCTTGGAACCATTGCTACGACCGCCGCTGCCGCCCTGCGTCTCGCCATTCTAGTCTGTGACTGTCTAAGTTTATAAAATGATTTATAAAATGTTATCGATGGCTGGGTTAACAACACTGTCAGCTGTGTTGCTATTTTCTGCCGCAATATTCTGTTCTAAATGAACGTCTTTCTCCAGGTACACAAGACAAGGATGCTGGTGTCACTCAGGCCACCACGGATATAGAATTGACCGCACAAGTCATTTTTGCCACATCTGGCGTGGAAACGGAGATCTCAGCAACTGAGAGAAGAGCCACTGGGGCTGCGGTGAAGCAGGCTGCCCAAACTGCAACGCATTGGACCGCCGACGCTGCCAAGGAGGGAACTTCCCGCGATGCCACGGAGGGCGCCTCCAGCGCTTCCACAGAGGCGACCACCGGCGCTGCTGCGGTGGGAAGCGCCGGCGCTGCTGCGGAGGGAACCGCCGGCGCTGCTGCGGTGGGAAGCGCCGGCGCTGCTGCAGAGGGGACCGCCGGCGCTGCTGCGGTCGGAAGCGCCGGCGCTAGTCATACCTCCATACATGGCAGCAGTGATATCTAGCATCCCACGTATAGCGGGGAAGGTGGTGGAGCTCAGCCAGGTTTTCAAGAAGCCCGCCGCGGAGAAACCCACGTCCACCGACAGGGCCCTGGAAGTCGGGATGGCGAGTGCTCGCGATTTAAAGGCTATCCGGGACTGTTCGTCTTTCCTCGCGTGCGCACCAAATCAGCAAGCTCTTTACTGCAAAATCTACCTAGCTGAGTTTAGCCCTCTGACTGTGATATAAACAAAACCAAGCCAAACACCGTTGGACTTTTCCGCTACAATTTCGCCCTCGGCACCAGCTTTCTCAAGCCGTGCCACATGCCCCGCTCGTTCAATCAGCTTAAGCATGTCGTCAAGTCCCACCTCGTCGGGAAGAAGCACCGCGAAAACGCGAAGGCCGCGGAATCACGCGAGGACCGTGAAGCGGGCCAGAGGCAGAGCTCGGCGCGAATTGGGAACAACGTGCTGCGTATAGTGAACCACATTATCAAACATTTCCTGTCCCACATCATGTCTGAAAAGCTGACAGTGCTTGGCCACATGAGTGGGGCAGAAATGGGGGATATCTGCCACTCTGCAACGCAGAGCGGCGGTATCGCCAAGCATTCTGCGACGAGGTGCTGGGCTGCGTGACGGAACACGTCGCGTCCGCTCCATGCGTGGTGTTGGTCGCAGATAAAGTGACTGTGATGCACCGGACCATGGACATCACAGCGATTATCACCCTAATACCCGATGCGTCGCCTCAAGAGCTTGTGCAACGCTTCGTGCTAGCAACTCCAGAGGTGCAGGACCACGACGGAACGTCACTGGCCGAGGAATGGTTGGCCACAGTCAGGGCGACCGGTATAACAGCTGTGGAAAAACTGTCTGCCATCTGCAGTGATGGCCAGTTTCACCACGCTGGTGTACCAGCCCGCTTCCTGAAGCTGCCGTAACAGTCACAGGATGACTACGCCAGGCGCTCCAAGCCGCCGTGCGTGCCCTGCCTTTGGGACGGCGCACATCTCTTGGAGCTAGCCGACGGCGACGCGCGCAAGGAGCCGAGGTGTGAGCGGGTGAACTCCACAGCAGATACAGTCACGCGCGTGAACAAGCGCTTCGCAAACGGGAAAGGCCGAGAATGCTTTCTGACGACTGGCGAGGCTCTCGGCGTCCAAACCCGAGACATCCTCCTCTGGTCCGAGGCGCGATTCGCGCCGCACGCCGCGAACGGCATCCGGGCGTTCACCCGTAACATGCCCGTGTTCATCGTAGCGCTGAGGAATCAGCTTGAGTCCGGCCAGCCGCGAAGAAGCCTCCCACCGCGACGGAAATATCAGATGACATCAGAACCATGAAAGGTTGGTCACTAAAAACACAGTGACGCGGAAAGCGGCGAACGAACTTCCCTGTTTGTGTGATTCATGTGCACCATGTACAGTATAAAATGGTAATATTGCGAACCCCGATATAATACCAGCCCATTTTCCAACGTTACGCAAAACGTGGAGCCGCAAAACATGCTTTGCGAAATTCAACTGCAGGGCTCAGTTCAGCAGTAGCATCGTTTCTGGGTTTGGTGCGTAAATGACGCATGGATCGAACATTAGTGGCCTGTGTTGATGTTAAATCACCAAGCAGATGCATTTGTTTTAGAAGCCCGATTTCGGGCACGCGTGTCAGCGCTACTGAACGTCTACACGACTGTCAGCGGCGAGCAAGGCTCAGCAACTGCTGCCGTGGGAACGGCAGGAGCTGCACGAGAACATGCTGGAGGAATAACGTCTGAAGGACGCCACTCTGCCACGTCCAGAGAGGCCTAAACAATCACTTGTTTCGGGACCTGCTGGCCGGGGAAGACCCAGCAGAGACGAAAGTACGCTGGCTGAGTCTTATTGAACATGGAGAGGACCTGTCTCAGTCCCAGGTATGGGAAATTGTTTTGTGTATTGTCAACAGGCAACTGTCGTCTGATTTGACGGGCAAACAGATAATGATTTTTTTCCTAGTAACACAACAAATTACCACCTGAACTTTCCTCTTCGGTGATATCAATTTCCAATTCCTCCTTTCACGGCTATCACCAGTTCCATGAGTTTCGATGTTCCACTTAGTTGAAGCGTATTGGGGCGTAATGTTTCTAATAACAGTGCATTATCTCATATATATCTATCCCCAGCCGTGCATCGTATCCCATCGGAATGTTCACATATACCAGTGGGTGGTGATGGCACGGGTATGTTTCTTTGTCCACTGTTTTCTCGCTTTCATAGGAAAGCGAGATCTCCGCATTCACGTCGGCCCTTGTCCCGCACTGCGGAAGCCGTGCTAAGGGCTTGGACTTTCGCGGCTCCTCCAAAGGCAGCAGCAACGACAAGCTGAAAGAAAAGATGGGCGACATCCGCACGGTCAGTGACCTGGGCGCCATCCAGGCGTCATCGACATCGAGCGTCATCGGGAGTGTGGTGATCGCTGCATGCCGCCTGCGCACGAATGGGCTGATTCCCAGTGACGTGCCGACGGAGTCTGTCAGTGCCGCCTACGACGCTTTCAAGAAACTCCTGTCCTCGGACTGCAAGAAACTGCTGAAGGAATTGTGGTTAATGGTCAAGAATGAGCCCCGCCTGAGGCCTTACGTGGCGTCGGTCATGCGCCTCTGGCTCATCGCGCCTGCCCAGAGCGTCGTTGAGAGCATGGCCAGCACAGCGAAGACTGTGTTCGGCACCAACCGCGTGTTCGACCACCGGAGCGCGGCTCATAAACTTGTCGTTCGGGGGAGCGGTCCTGACGTGGCTGGCTGATCGAGAGGGTACTACGAAAGAACCCCCACCTGGAAAACTGTCCGCGCAAACATGGCGGCTGCGGTCGAAGGCACTGTGGCCGCCCGCCGTAAGTCCTCCACGCACCCGCGATCATACATTTTCAGAGATCAGGAGTAGCGCTAGTCACTGCTCCGGCAGGAAGATGTGTCATTTTGTGTGCGAGTTCGTCGCTCGTGGGGCATTGTTTGTTTCTCCGCCACATGTCAACCAACTTTGTGCTGCGATAGGGCGATAGACGTGAATTGTGCAAATAAGCGGGGTTTTTAAAATGCACAATGTCTGTCAGTAAGTGGCGTTTGTCTCTGCAAACAATGCCCATGGGGGGGGGGGGAGGATAGGAACAATAAAGGTCATAGTTACCGTCACAGTCACAGCCGCAGTCATACATCTCTGTTTAAGCTTCTGGTTTTTTTTTGTGGCCCCCAAAATAACATCTTTAGCAACTAAATACGTGAATAAGATTATCAAAACTCAGAGGGTTTTTGTTCCCTTGGGTGCTACATTTGGCACAGTCATGCCTCTTTAAAAATAACAAGAACCCCTCATTCCCCTCCGGTCGGCGGCCAATTTCCAAAATCTGTGTCCGGTCGGCGACCATCGATAACATTTTTTTTAGCCCTGCAGACTGGTCGCGGTCAGTCCGCGGCCAGTCTGCTATCAGTTCGCTGTGTATGAATTATAGCTGAGTTCGCCGATTTGCCACGTGGTTCGCCGAAGTCGCCGCCCGCCCGTTGTCCGCTATGGGTTTTGTCCAGACACTGTACGCCGACTTACAGATCAGTCGCAGGCAGTCCGTTGTCAGTCCGCCGCGTATGCGTCAAGTTCACCGGGTTTCCACGTGGTTCGTCGAGGTCGCAGCCAGTCCGTTGTGTCCGGCCCGCTGTTGGCTTTGCATACAGAAGTACGTCTCCAGTTTGATTCCGTATCTGCACCCGAAATCGGGATTAAGCGACGCCGCAAGAGTGTGGTGAACTGCGGTTTTTGACTGCACTCAGTTTGGGTGTCATTTTTGCACAAACTGCGTTTTCTGAGACAACAGGTGTTTATGGAGTAGCATTAGGGGTGCTAAATAACTCTTGTTATGGGTGTTATAAGATCAAAATCTGGTTCACACCCGTTTTGCGTTCAATTCGAACAAAGATGAGCTCAACAACCCGTCGCTGTGAGTGTTGCTGAAACCAAATGGCTCAGTTTACACTCCATGTTATTCTCAATGGACGCTCTTTATCATTTTCAACGAAGCAGGATATAATTAACCCTTGCCGGCCGTAGGGATTTTACCGACGCGCCCGACGAGGAGGGGTTGCCACCAGACCAATGTCCTGCCCATTTCTCTTCTACGTGGTAAAGCGCAACGAAACAAAAACGAGCGTTTAGCTCGGTTCTTTCCAAATCGAATGATACCTGAGTTTATCCCTTCAGAATACCTGGTGACCTCTCAGGTCATTGCGAAAGGGAGTGTTACGCCGTTTGCTGCCTCCACCATAATCGTAACTTAGTTTTATAGCAGAAGAATTTGAAGAGTTTAACGTAGTATTAAAGTTGATAAACCCTCGTATTCAGTGACTGTTTTCGTTTCTCCGGGCCAAGATCAAGTCCACGAAGGGTTAAATTATATTATCGTCTTTTACTACGCGGCTAGTGCCAAAAACCACTCATTGTTACCACGGACAAGAGTTAAATGGCCGGCGTTGTTGAAATCAGCAGCACAGATGACTCGCAAACACGTTCAAATGTATTCTGAGGCCATATGACGTGCCCGACCTCACTTGGCCTTTGACAGGTCACTGGTCTTTTAAAGCACGATAGGTTGTCAAGCATACCTTGCAACAGGTCTGAGTAAAAAAAAAGCCGCCAAAGCCATCAATTTTGCAGGGATATACTGCCGTGATATTCCTATACCGAAAACAGCAATGTCAGGGAACGCCGGCTGGAAGTCGGCCGGCGTGCGGTCCCGCTGCCAGTACAGCTGCTGAGGAGGAGGGCGGCCTAAATTGACGCCATTGCTGTCGCAGGAACGACTCTTCCCACCACTGAGGACCCCGCGACCCTTGGTGAGGCTGCTGCCGAAGGCAAACATGACACCTAGGATCCCGCCATCAAACTGTTAAAATACATACGTTGCATCTAAAACACATCGTATGCCCAGATCTCATATTTTACTCACACTTGCGACATATCTTAGCAAAAAAATCCCTTTAGCCAATTAGCGATCACGTAAGAAAAAACAGATGCTGCACGGAGCTTGGAATGAGTAGGGTACACTAAAGTTCAGCGTATCTGAAAAATCCCAAATGCATCATGTACTCATTCCAAGCTGGATTTTTTTCTTACGTGGTACCGAATTGGTTTTACCTAGAGCTCCAGTGATCACATCAACGGTTCTCTGCGAGTCTGATCGACTGCGAGTGCGAGCTCATGACGCAGCCGCCTCTGCTGGTAAGCGTCTCCAACGAGGACATCGGGGCATCCTCCATTCTCCGATTGTGGTGTGACGAAGGTTTTGTGTTACGAAGGTCGAACAAGGTCGCACCAGTTGACGCCGCGGGCACAGTGGTCGGCCGCGTCAGTCTGACCGGCACCCCCGCGGATAGCGCGTCAGTGCTTCTGCGACCCAGACAGAAAAGAACATGGCGCAGTCGGTAGGATAGAACACCGATGGAGTCCCAGAACTGTCCGGTGTACATGCAGGCAGTGGAGCAAGCCGTGCATGTGGTCTTTTAAGCCTCGGCAGCCTTCGTCGGGCAGAAAATCGCCATGGCTTCATCCGCGCTTCCTCTCAGCATCGCATTGTGTCGTCATTGTGTAGCAAGGATTTCCGCTTGAAGGTCAGTCCCTTTGTTGAAAATGTAGGTCCGTTGTCTAAAGCCAAAACTTCAGGGTGATCGTCTCAAAAATTCCGATTTGCAGCCACAACATGGCCGTTCTCGATTTCCGAGACCAACAACTCCTTGAAAACTGCACACGTGCAACCTACACTCCAGACTATCCTTGTCACGTGTCGAAAGACTGAATAAAACGCTCACGACTATCGCTTGCCGACGCACGGCCGCCTCTGCCCGGCCGAGCCAGCAGCCTGGTGTTGCTCACCGGACCGCTGTCGCGTGACGCCTGGAGACTGAAACGCCGGGAGGTACGAGCGGGAACCCCCGTCGCTTGGTGGCACCAGTAAACGCTGTTTTCTCGGGGACTCCTCAGTAATTCCTGAATTTTTGGCCACTTCCGCCAGTTTATCATTCTCGCAAAGAAAATTTTGTATGACCATACATTCTGCTACACAATGTACTACAACATTTTGTGAAGTAATCTTGCAAGATTGCTGACTGACTAGTTAAGATGACGTAAGACAGCAGAGTGGGTATGTGTAAGATTATCACACATCACCTGCAGGATTTTGTGCATGAATTCTGCAGAACTTCTGGGAAAGATTCAAGGATTATGAAAAGCAATGGCGAAGGACTGTGCAAGATTCGTACACGTGTCGTGCTGACAATGGCAACAAAGACCATTGAGGAACAACAAGGACCGTGCAGGATTCTTTCTCAAGTCCAGTAGAGTTCTTACAGATGTTCTGCAGGATTCCATGCATGAGGGATTTCTGTGTATGACTGCGAAGGACTATGTCAGACAATCGCCTAAGACTGAACAGGATTCTTACACATGCCATGCCGGATCACGCGCATGAATGTTGCAGGATTTCCGTGTATGACTGAACAGGATTATGCACGGCATTTATGTATGATTCTACACAGATCTTGCTCAAAATCTTGCAGGAATCCTACATAACTGCGGGAGGAATCCTTGTATCAAAGTCGCAAATCATCCTGCAGGACAAAATCTTGCACATGTGTGCAAGACCATCCGGCAGGATTTTTCTTTTCACTAGGACCGATAAAACACGTGGTGTTCGGCCCGCCGAAGGGACCGAAGGGACCATGCATCCATGGCATGTCTTTGTGGATGGAGGGCACCTCAGTGGCGCGTTTTGAAACCATACACCACACAGTCCACCAATTTCTTATCTGGGGGGACGCGTTTACAGCTTTGGTTCAAAGAAAAGAAAAAAGGAGCACGAACAGTGGAGGACGCGGCGTTCCTAGTGACACTGCACACCGCACATCCTAAAAACTGGTCTGGCTAAGTCACCGAAAGATGTTGGGAAAACCGCTAAATGCGTCGATTTGGCGCGTCTGGTCGGCTGCCGACAGCGGCGTCTCGTCCGGCTCTCTTCGCTGGCGCTGCGGCGGAGAGCGGCGCCGCCGTTGTACCACCGACTGTGTCTGGCGCCAAGCGGCCGCGAGCTGCGAGGAACTGAGCGGAGCGCTTTGGGTTTCGTTTTCGGGAGCGAAACGTGGCTGGGTCGCATACTCCGAGCCAAATCGTAAGACTGCTGTAACTCAGAGGTGCGTGACGGGTGAAGGCGACGTTGGGTTTTGTCGGCGCGCGGACGGAGAGTTCCACCCAAGTCCTCTCCAGTACATAGAAATGCTCGTGAAAACGCTGGGCCGTGGTGCTTGATGTTTCATTGATGATGAGGAACTAAGCGTTGTGCGCCGCCCGTTTAAGGTTTGCGTGTTAGCTTGTCACCTATCGGAGTGGCTCACAGGGACGTTTTATGCGTCGGTACACAGAGGGTTATTTTTTACTTATTTTACGTGCTTTTACGTATAACTACCAAAAATCATCCAATTTCCCCTTCCTGAGCCGCCCCTGCCAAAACGGACGACACTACGTGATTAATTTTAACAAATCCGGATTCTTCGACCCCGAAACCTAGAAATGCTCATCAAAAGATAGGCAAAAACTTTTATTATCTATGCTCCATCGAGCCTGTCCGTTAAAAGTGCGATCGGAAGTTGTTTCTGTAATCATTTCGAAAATATACCCATGGAGGGATTTTCTTGGAGTCGATAAATAAACGAGGGTTATGGAAGTGATTAGATATGTCCAAACTATAACTCCTGAAAAGTTGACTTGCGAAAGCCAAAATTGCGGTGTTAAGCTACCCCCTACTATGATGGGTGCAGGCACTAACGTCTCCACACAAATCCGCATGGTCAGTACTGCAGACTGTAAATGAACTGTCCTCAGATTGGAGGAAAGACAAAATGCTCCTTGGTTGAGTATGGCATGGCTAAAAAAGCCTCTGTCGTCCACTTTCTGCTAGCCATTTGTAAGTGCGCTGACAAAGAACTCAGCATCATTGGTCTGAAGTCGTCCCTGGACGGGATGGATGGTATAACTTTGCTTTTGGATTATCATTCCTGAAGAGATTTAGGGAAAATGACAAAAGTCATGCTGTGGAGCAGTCAGCGACATATATGAAAATGATTGTAACGTCACTGGAAAGCACATTCAGTGTACTCTCCACAATCGTGCGCTAGCGAGCAACTCCAAGTCAGGTAAACGAGACAAATGTGGCACCGATTAATTTCTGTTCAGAAGAGTCGCTGTCCGGGCGTTTCGATATGCACTTTGAACCGAGACTCCGACCTTGCGTGTTTCCACGTTTCAAAGTTCACGCCATATGGACATCAGTTTTCAAAGTCACGGCCATCTCCGGTTAAGTGCATGTCGCGCCACTTTCGTCATGCAGCTTGTGATGCGACCTGAATTTGCCCCTCAGCGGCGATTGCATTATGTTCAATGCGTCAACTCGGTTTATGACCCGACAGAACAAGGGCCTTCAACATGGTCCAACTAGCTGACTTGGTCACTAATCGGCTGGAAGGCCTCTACCACCGGCGCATCATGGACGTGGCCAACGGGCGGCCCTCTCATCAGCAACACCAGCAAACATCACCGCAAGTGGTCGGAGAGGGGACAAAAATACAGGAAAATGTTGACACATAGACGTTAAAAGTCACACATTTTGGGACAAGAGAACACTGTCTCTTTTTTTACTTCTTTTGCATGTGCCCCATTTCAGAGTTTTTGCTTGTTGATATCAAGAATGTATTTTCTAACAGTAAATTCGACGTAATTATACATTCGACTTTCTAAGATGGACCGGGGAAGGCGACAGGAGGAAATTCCCCGGACATTGGGACCGACGTTCCCCGAAAAGCTTCCGCAAAGTGAGGGTCGGAACGTCAGACTCCCAAACGTTGTCATCAGCCAGGGTGAAACGTGTCCTGTTCGCGCGAATTTGTGTCGACAGTCGCTGAACCTCACACTTCATCCCACGGCTTCCCGCTGCCAAACAAAGTTTTGCTCATCAAGGTTTTAGTAACTGGCACGGAAAGAGACAGGGAACGGAGCGATATGCAAAATGTAAGTCCACCTTTGTTCTGGCAGACTTTTCCGGACACGTGCGAGGTCCGGTCGTCCGTGCCAGCCAACACGGTATACGCGGTGGACGCCATCACCAACTCGTGCTCCAGCCAGAACACCCGGACCTGTCAGCCGCCAGCTGCCAGCAGGTCAGCGCGGTCGGCCAGCAGCGAAACAGCCAGCTTCCCGGACGTGACCTCGCAGAAGAGGTGACGACTCCTGGTGCCCTCACGATGGCTGCCACAGGTAGGCCGAGCCAAGACAAACCGCCGCGCTGCACTCCACCCAGTTCGGTACATGCATGCTCTCGTTGAGGCCACGTCAGTAACTGCCACCCCGCTTCCATATCTTGTCCCGCTGATTATATGTCTACGACCGGTTTTGCGATTTTCGAATCTGTCGGTACCCAAGGAAGGTCCATCGCTCGCTGCTTGCAGCTTGATAATGATTAAAAGTCCAAAGTCATACAAAGATGGTACCTAAATGACCCATGACATGAAATACCACGCCTGAAACGTTGGATTATGGCATCGACGTAGTCACAGTAGACTGAGCCATTTTACATGGTGTGTTTCGAACTCGTGACCACGTCCTGGACCACAGGCTCATGGACTGTTCCACATGTCGCCAGGTCTGGCCGTTCGGGTGGTTCTCGCCCCTCGCCCAGCCCGACCCGGCGGAGGCCCAGTTCGATTCGGCGGGGGCCAAGCCGCCGTGGTGATCGGAAGATCAAGGAGGCCGCGGTGATCGGAAGGTGGAGCTACCATCTACGCCTCCTGGTGATCCTGCAAGGCGGGCGGCAGCAGTCACCAGTGTGCAGCGGACGCGGGAGGAGTTCGGCCGCTGCACGGGCGAGCGCTGCGCCACTGATCCGGGCTGGGCCGCCTGGGTGAGAACCACCGACGCCATCATGCGCCGGCGGAACTCCACCACCACGGCCGGCCAGCAGTCCCTGCTCTACGGAGCTGTGCAGGCCCGCGGCAGGAACGCCACATGGATCAGCGTTCAACCAACGGCAACTGCGCGCCGCCGTTCAACAACCCTAAGAAGCAGAGGGCATGTGTCGGCTGGTCGGCCACCCAAGGTGGCCAGGGCAGCCGAATACGGTTACAGCGCCGCAGATGGCCGACGGACGGCCGCGCCGCACAACCTCGTCACAGTACGCCGACTAATCGCACGTTGGGGCATCGGGCAATCGGGCTACTGGAACTAACTCGCGGAGGCTGTGCTGTTCGCGAATAGTCGGAATATGTGGTGAATTGCGATCGTCATCGTCGCTACATTGTACGCAATGTTGAGTGTGCTGACGGCGACCAGCGTCGGAGGCTATCATGTACTCATACATCAGCTTCTATCGAATTAATACATGCTCGTCATCGGCGCGACCGTTGTCGTAGCGCAGGTACACGTATGCATGGAGGATCCGCCGTCTGCGGGTGGAAAACTGCGACCTACTGACCCGTTACGCGCAGGATCAGCAGCGACACTGGCACAGGTGTGACAAAAGCGGCACTGTGGCACTGGAACACTCCGCGGTGAATCTCGTAATCAGCATTACACGGTACGGGGAGAGGAGGGGCACGCTGTGCTTACTGCCTTAGTCCGGTTCGCTTCGCGTGATGTTATCTGGTGGCCTCTGTGGCATCCATGGTTGCGGTCTATTACGTGTACATAACAAGGCTCGCAGGTACATGATTTGTAGGCAATACAGTTCGAGTATATATATATATATATATATATATATATATATATATATATATAACAGTAATAATAGTGTGTATAACCGGCTCTCCCAGGATAAAACGTCAGATTATCATGTTCGTGTTTAATCTACGGTCACCTGGTTCCAACAGGGCAGAAGGGAGCAGGCAAAGGCACTAAGTACCGTGGCATTCGACTTCCCAATGGGGACACGTCATTGTTTATCACACATCATTATTAATGATCAATTTATACCGGTTGGCGCGATTTCAGTGCAATTCTCAGAACCACAAAACAGATGTCCTAAAATTTTCTTGTAGAAGACTACTGTAAAACGAGGCCAAGTGAGACACAAGATGTTTATTTTATTTTACTTTTTTGCTTTTCAAGAAAGTCCTACGGCTTGCTAATTAAACATCAGGAACAAACGTGCCAAGGTTCAATTTCCCATCAAACTGAGATTATAATCAGCAAAGCAAATGAAATGTGACCAACACTTTATCTGTGAATCAGAATAACACAATTTTGAAAAACGATGTAATGAAAAAGTGTGGGCAACTTTTCTCTGTGCATGAAATACCGGTGTATGGAAGTTTCATTTCAACTTTATCGTTTAGTAACATGATTGTAGATAATGCTCAAAGCTCTGGAACTACAAAATATCTATGGCCCGTGAAATCCCAAACCTTCTTTGTGAAGCGTCTCCTCTCCGGACTTATCCGTATCTTTCATCTTAACTTCTGAAAGCCAGGCGGCTATACACCCTGTGATAGAGGGCGCATCTAGCTTGGGTTGAAACGGGCCCTGAGCATACAGGTCGTGGTGCTTTCCTCCAGTTTTCCCTCGGAGTTCCCAAAGTGTCCTAGAAGGCTGTGGGATGGTTCCTGCTCGTCCAGTTTGACTGGATACCTGCTGTTGCACATTTTCATCGAAATAACCGTTGCGTGGATATGAAAAAGACGAAATCAGGAAGACAGAAAACGTGCCGTCACATGTCAACTGCCACGAAACTGCTGGAAAACGAGGACACTGTACCCGAGGGAAGTGGAAACAGCCACCTTGGCGTGGCCAAGCACCAACGAGTAGTGCATAAATCGGTTGACGGGAGATTCATACCATTTGTACGTGGGTTATGTCACATTCGTACTGTATTTTCAGCACTATGCGATTTGTACACTGAAAAGAGAAGTACGCACGACGGCGCGTCATCGGTAGCCATCCCACAACGAAGAAGGAAAAGGCTGGTTGACACCACTGAAGCAGCCCTGGACGAAAGCAACTTTGCACCCGTTCAACTGCCGGCAAATAAAACTGAGACAACAGCAGTCTTCGAAAGGAAAACTAAAAACTTCAAAGGAACGATCATCACGTAGACGAATGAGTTTCCAAGCGCCGCTGGACGCCAGGACAATTGCAACGTCATCCGAGGCAGGCCAGGTGTTCGTCGCGCCAAAGCAAAGGCAGCAAAAACGCCACAGCAAGCATGGACCCTTTTCTTCGACGAAGAGATGATAAGTTTGATCTTGAGAATAACACCAAAAAGAAGGTAAAATCTGTCCGCTAAAACCCGGAAAATCACGAGAAAACGAAGTGTGTATGGTGAACCTGACGGTGTTGAGACGGCGGCTTTTATCGGTCTCATGTACGTCTGGGGCCTGCTCGGGCAAAACCCGCACAAAACAGCCCGTGAAATCAAAGACCGGTCATCCGCTGTTCTCCGCAGCTATGTCCCAGCAGCTGTTTGACTACCTCCACTCGAACACCGGGTAAGGCTCAGCTGACTCGAGAGCAGAACGCTGGAAACACCGACAAGTCCGACGCTTTTCGCGGGCTGTTCCGAGCTCGTTCAGTTCAGCTCAGTCGAGCAGTTCGAGGAGTTCAACTCAACACGACAGGCTGGCGCATGTCGTACGAGGTAACTCACTGGATGAGACGCTCTTTCCCACGAGGAACAAAATGTTCTTGGAAAAGGACAATCCAAATAAGCCAGCCAAGCACGGAATACTGTTCCGTTCATCGATGCGGCCCGGCACCCTTTCACGTTCGTACCAACGGTGTGCAGAGGTAAGCCAGCTGGTGAACCTGGGCTATATTACACAGCAAACATCGTCGAATGCGTCCAGATGTTGGAGAACTCAACACAATGAAGGAAGAAACGTCTCCACGGGACGTCTGTATGTGTCCGTGCCTCTTGTGCAATGGCTTGTACGCACAAGGATGTAACAGTGATTGGCACTCTCACCATGAACCGACCAGGCATGCTTTGCGAGATGAAGGACATGAAGAACAGTGAAGAGTTCACGTACGAAGTGCTGTGGGAAAAAAGTCTCGCTTCACTCATACATCCTGAAAACAAGACCGCTGGGTTCTCCTGATGACATCGGTTTCCAGTTCAGCCGAAATATATAGGTAGTGATCACGAGTTGGAATAAATCCGCTCCTTCGACGTCACCAGCCCTGCCTGTACTGTTACCCATCCCGATATATGTTCATCTGCGCCCTGACTGTAATTAGTTCGGCACATTCGGGTCACGTGATGCGGGACATACGTCTTTCAAGGAAGGTTCTTTATTAAGCTGAGCCAGAATCCGCCATCGTCAGAACCGTTGTCACGCTCTACTGCTATCCGCTGTTCATGCCATTGGCATGGAAATGAATGAATAAAGGTAGACTTTGTGTAAGCGTTTATTACTGAACGCGAATTAATGGCGCAGACTACAACCCTGCCACTTCTATTTATCTAAATAGGGCAATTTATCCTAATGGTTCATTCGTGCGCTAAAAACTTATAAGTGATTCCCAGCCTGCTCCTCCCTAGGCAGACCACTGGTGCTAACAATGCGCACAGTACGAAACGCAAGGATAAAGACAAACACGGACATAAATATACAATGGCCAGATAAATTCCGTATGACATGTTATTAGGTCGGCGTACAACCAACCACTTTTAGCATTAAAGGGTACTGGTGGTATAAACACCATTTCAGCTTTCAAGATCTGTGCATTACCCATACGTGAACAGCGCCAAAAAATGTCACACGAGTCAAGCAATGCTCATTTATCATAAAACTATAAATACAAAACAAAGGCAATTGTGAATATGCTACAGTCCCAATCCCCAATCCCATTTTCGATAAACTGCATCCGCGACTGACTTGAAAACAATCTCCAGACACATCATGGGCCGCATGATAGTTTCTGAACCGATATAAGAAAAGTGCATGATTTGTGCTGCATATCGAAGACCAAAAGCATCCATCCATAAGTTGCTAAAATACCGCCATTTTCGTAATCCTGCATCTGATACTGATTCAAAATAGCATGAAGACATTTCTAAGGGCTTCTGGTAGAGACAGAATTGAAATACAAGTTACAGCGCCGATATGCGCTACATAGCAACAAAATACAATTATGAAAAAGTTGCTGTTTTGCTCCTCCTCCGCCTTCGATATCCTACTTCCGCCACTGACTGAGGAAATAGCTTGGTAATATGCCTAAGGGTTCTTGAGAGTCGTAGTAATGGAACCAAAGCATTCCGTTAATTCGAACAAACAAATGGAACGCCGAACAAAGCGTTCCAAAGTCCGTTAATGTGAAGTGTATCCATTACAAAATCGACCTTGTTCCCTGTGATGTTTGAATGCGCTCCAGTAGCGTAGTGAAGAACCAAGTTAGTTTCTGGACGCGACCATGCTGGAACCTTTCCCTGCAATAATTGAAGAACATATCTCCACTTAAACCACAATTTTTCCCTTAAGTTTAGAGTGAAATGTGTTTTTGGACGTTTTACAATTTAATATCAGTTCTCGCAATCTGAAGAAAGACATATCCAGGTAAGATTATAGTTACCCTCAAAATAACCAGTTTTATAGCTCTCGGTGCAGTGCTATAGAAATCGAGTTTTAGCTAATTCATTCTTAACATGGATTAACTTTAGTTTTTTCTCTGTTTTAGGCTGCCTTGCTCATATGACAGACTTATGCCACTTTGGTTCATGATGGAATTCATTCATGGAACATTGGTCAAAACACGACTTTCAGCAGGGAGTTCTGACAACCTCGAGACCTCCGTCATCGGTGAAGGTGCCACCCTCGGTGCTGTCGCCTACGTCAGCAGCGTCCGCCTCGCCGATAGTCACGAGCGGCTTGCCAAACTCAAGGACCGACTGTACCAGTGCCGCAACATGGGCGCGAGCGAATCCCCGGTCGCATCGAGTACCCTCCCAGCACGCCTCGCCTGCTGACCTGGAGGAAACCGTAAAATAGAATGCCACCTTTTTATTCGTTCGGGAGATGTCGACTGGATGTAGTTTTACATCTAACGGAATAATGTATTAAAGTTTTCCAACCTTTTCCCTCTAAACTAAGCATGTGAATTAACTACATGCATATATGTTCATATACTGGGTGTAGTTCTACATCTAGCAGAGTAACATGTACAAGCTTTTGCTCTGAACTACGTACATGAATAAACTATGTCCATATATGCTCACATCTGATGCCTGAAATATTTCCATTCATATCACCATCCGCACCACAGCTCCAACTAATATGTACTTGTGTTTGCATGCTTTCAAACGTGTTGTTTATTCCGCTCATAACCCAAACTCTATCTCGCATTATCCAAGAACCCCGAATCCTACAACCGTATTTTCTGTACCCCGTAGTGGCAAGGTTTAAACTTCAGGTTGTTCTGATTGCATTCCAAGACACGTGTGCCTTTAAATGGTATTCATGCGAAAGAGATCCCAGTTCCTTTTGGAGTGACCCGCATTTTGGCCTTTTTCTTCATTCATTCCATCCTGCGTGATCAAAACGCGACGTTCGCGTTAGGAGGTCACTATCTAGATTTATTTCGGTAAGACAAACCTTGTTCATTAAGCATCCACATGACGCATGAGTGCCCATTTCACAAGCCTTTGCTCGCTGTGCCAAAATGAGCATCAACTTCCTATTCCTTTCCAGGTCACCAGTGGCCCGAGCACTTCCATCCCAAAGAAGGTGCACCAATCCATTGACTGAATAAACCCCAAAAAGGTCATCAGGGCGCTCCTTCTGGTCGCTGTTTTCCTGGGACACTGGTAGTTTCCTCCCTCACGGGGGGGGGGGGCAAGCAACGCCAGCGTACCTGATATCGCCTCGAGACCGGCACTGGATCCGGTAAAGCTCAACGAGACAAGTAAGTCCAGTGTCTGTTTGGTTCTCGTGGGTTAGCCACTGCCTCCATTTTGCTGGAAGCGTTAACTATGTATTTCAGCATAAATAATTTTCGCAACCCTTCCGTCATTGACGTGGGGTGGCAGTGGTGTAGTAGTAACTTCATCGACTCAATATCGTTGGGTCTGGGGTTCCAATTTCGACCACTTTATTATCCCACAAATCACCAAGGTAAACCTCGAACTGTTCACCACGAACCCTCCGACCTGGATCCAATTTGGCATGCAGGCTTATGTATATCCCACATTACATACGTGGTTTTTATGTTTCCGGGTCACATGGACCACGACAAACGGGTCACGGAATTTTCGGAGTAATCTGAAAAGTTGGACGAGGCAGTAATTTTTTCCAACGCAAATGCTCCTTGGATCTGATCAAACCTGCATATCATCTGAACGCGGATGATCTGCTGCATCCACTTAAAAGAAGAATGATAATTTTTGGTCATTTTTTTACTTCGCGCCCTTTTGTTATACTCGTGACCTATTGAAATTGTCATATTTTTTCTCATTGAAAGATGTCAAACACACTGCGTAAGTGGTGCCATAAAGTTTTCTTTATAACTCCGACTCTGTGACGTGTCACCGAGGTCAACAGTGCGGTCATGACACGACCTTTAAATATCGCTGGTGTGTGTGACGTACAACACAGCCAATACAGATGTCATATGACAGCTCATCGCCCAACCACTACGTTGTTGATGTTTTGGAGCATGTGAGAGGTCATGCAGGTCAGGTGTCGGTCAGTGACCTGCCCTGAGCAGTGATGATAGGTGAAACGTTGCAGCTACTCCATATGGGTATCATTTTAATGGCTCTTTTGAGAAGAAAATGATGACAGCATAATCAAGTAATCGAAAGTTTACGAAGAAGAGATGCAAAAACAGTTTTCGGCGTCTCAGCACTAGGGTCAAAAATAGTTCTGGTGCCGGAAAAGGCTGGCACCTGTTGCACACTTGCATACGATTTCGGTACAGGTACGCCGGGAGCAGGTAAAGTAGTTATTCGCTCCACAGCTGGCCAGGTCCTTTGCAGGGACTAGATAGTACTGGGTTTTTCTGCATCTTTTTCTCGCCAAGAAGAAAAATGCATCCTTGGTCCGATCTCATCAGAAATCAGGCATACCTCTGTCCTGCGTCGGGACCGGGTCGTTCACACGAGCACAGCGCGTTAACAGCCGCCAGCCTCTCATGACTTTCCCATGGTGCTGTGGAGTCGCCGCAGCCACGCACTACCTGACCAGTAAGACTGCCGTTGCGCTCATGATGTGTGCGTGGCTCCCTTGGTGCCGATAATGCGTTTTTTGGTTTGCTACGACGCGTACAAAGGACGTACGCGTTTGTATACGTCTGGGCAGCCATCCACAAAGCCAGTTCAGAAAAGTGGGCGAAAAGGTGGCACAAGGATTAGCAGGACGACTGTTCGCGGGGAACGGCGTTTGCGTGGGATGTTTTAACAAATAAGCAAACAGCCCACATTATCTGATGACTGAGAAGAGAAGCAGCCAGTTGAGCAGCAAGATGAGCAGCAAGCGGGTGAGAAGCAAACTCCGAATTCATCAGAGTCTGGATCATTGTAGTCGACCCATGTCGAGGACGGAGTGTCTCCGACCACAGCTATACAGAGAAGTTCTGCCTCTCCTGGAGACGACGCTTGTGCAGACGTACGGGCGATATGGCTGTTGCGATTTTTATTGTTAATATTCATCGCAATCTTATTTAATTAATATCCACTTTTTTACCAATAAACAAAAAAACAGACCAGGGTGAAATGACAGCCTTCCATTGCGAATCGTCTGATAATTATCAAAAAAACATATGACGCTGAGCGTGCAGAACGCAAAAGCACCATATGAAACGTCGAATTATATTTTTCTTTTCGGCAGACGACTCGCCCGTTGGACAACGGCACCGGATCGCCAGCGAGAAGCAAAAAAAAAAAACAGCGTTGCCATGAAACAACGACTGGAAGCCGCGCTCGACACTTCAGCGACGCCGTTCGTAGGAGAAAGTAGCTCCTTAAAACGCCTCAAGAGAGAAAAAAGGCGTAAGCAGAGGTGAGAAAATGTTGTTTCTTGATTGCACCCGCCCCTTCTCCGTAATCAATTCTGCACCCCTGGTTACATCGTACAAAGAGGCGCGCAACATCCGATAACGAAATGCAAACATCTGATGCTTCCCCTCCCACCTCACAACTCCCCGCACTTTGAGAACTCCCCGCACTTTGAGCCGGGCAAACACTCAGGGACGAACAGTGATATGGACCTGCCCGTCAGCTGGTGCCACACATGTCACAGAGTGAGCGGAGGTAACCATCCCCTAACGGAAGCAACCAAGCACATACCTGAAATGTTCGTTACGACCGACAGAAAACCACATTCTAGGAATTTTGTTGCTGTTTGCGCCAGATATGATCGTGTCCTACCGAGTTGAAAGATCAGTATCCGAAAACGGGAGATCACCAACGGTGCATTGTCACCTTTCTCTTAAAAGGAAACCATGGAGTTCCTTGGCGCAACCGACCGTATGGTAACGTCCGCCCGACAGGCAAAGAAAACGTATGGCATACTGCCCTCCGTACCCCCTTCCCCAAAGGAAAAGCAACAAGTGGTGATGCAAAACGGAAGGTGCTAGAATTCTATGGGAGTGACGACGTAAATAGGATATGTCCGGGGAGGCGAGATGTGCTAACGGTACGGGATGCAGATGGGACAAAGAAAGCTGCACAAAAGAGGCTCCTCTTGGGCAATCTTCGTGAAATGAACATAGCTTTTAACGAGTCCACAGACAACCCAGCCATCGGGTTTTCGACTTTCACGAGTCTCATGCCTCGCCGCTGCGTGCTGGCTGGTAGCGGTGGTATTCACAACGTGTGTGTGTGTCTGTGTGTGGGTCAGTTTGTATCACCAGAACCCGAGGCTCCAGACCGACAGGTCTCGGGGTTACCGGACTTACTGTGTTCCATCTGATCGAAAAAAGTGTCGGCGATATGAGTAGGCAGGAATGCATAACGCATGTGTGCGGAGAATGTCCGAGGGAGAAAGGAGTGCCTGAATATCTGTTAGCTTGGACACCGTGAATGATAATGCAGGCGCAGAAGAATTCCGTTTTGAAAAGTGGATCACGGTTCATCGGTGCACGTTCGTTGATGTCGTTCTCCCGGTGCACGAGTTTGTCTCCTCGCTCAGTGAGGCGGTAACGCAGCCGACGCGTCATCATTATGTGGCTAAAGCGCATAATGATGTTCTTCAAGCAGCTGCGAGACTCGCTTCCCGACCATGAGGCGGTGCTTGTTGGCGACTTTTCGGAAAGTTCTTCATTCGAGGTACAGGACGCGGCCACGGGGTTTCATTCGGACAACGCCCAGTGTACACTACGTCCATTTGTGCTTTGTACGAGGAACTGTCATCAAAGTTTTTGCACAGTATAAGACTCCCTGGTGCACAACACAGCTCCAGTGGTAGCATTTCAATCTGTTTTGATATCGCACGTGCAAAACGTCCATCCAGTGTACAAAAGCTGCACTGCTTGCTTGTCAGACGGGTGTTCAGGGCAAAGTGAATTTTTTCTAACTGACTTCAAGTGGAGTATCTCAAATAATGTCATTAAAGTGGAAATTATTCGTCAGCAGTATAACCTCCTGAAGGGTAAACAATGCGTATCACCAGAGGGGACTACGATCAGTGTAGTAACACCTTTGTTCCAAACAGATAACCACCAGCTTGGACCACCTTTCCAAACCCCTTTTGGAAGAGCTACCGCCTTAAGACAGGTTATGTTGGCCCGTAAACAGAACACCGCCCTTGTACTCATTTTTCGTGGTCGTGCATTTCCCTCCCAAATCAGCCATAAGATAGCTCATTACGCTGTTTAGAACAAAGTTGGAAACCTCTGATGCTTTTTTGCCGATGGAAGCTCTGATGCATTTCGCTTAATTTCGTGGTTAGATAATGGTGTAAAAGTGCGTCTAAGCGTTAGATGAATTGTGAAACTATCAACGTTGCTGTGGCGACAGGTGAAACTACCCTCAGTGCACTCCATGGACGAGGATATCACGCAAGCCACGCGGATTAGGAAGCGGCGGAAACGTCGCACGTCCCGCTGCATGGTCGCTTTTTGCGTCAGTCGGCCTTCCCCATCCAGAGCATGCTCCGCGCGCTGGACGATTCTGAAGGGTAGGGTGCAATTCCCGAGTAAGTTGTGTTTGTTGGTCCGTGGCAGTTTCCGTTCTCCATCAGCATACATGACCATACAGCTAAAGCTACGAAAAGTCTGTGTGAACAGGTGTAGGCTGATGCAGGCACTTCGCCAGGATTTGCTTCGGCGGGGGGGGGGAAATGCCAAATTTCGTGACAAGCGACTGGCACATGACAAAATTTATGTGAAAAAGTAGCAGTTTTATTTAACTGACCTAATGCTTAACGCATAGGAAAAACATGTTTCCTTTTGCATCATATATATGTATATATATATATATATATATATATATATATATATATATATATAGTTATTCAGTATGCTTGCGAAATCGCCTATCTAGTGTAGACCGCTAGGTTCCCAGGAGGGGGGCTGGCACGGCTCACATGGCTCACATGGCCCCCGTTTGGCTGTGTGCCTGGGCTGATGTGGCTCAGCTCAGTCTGGGCGGATGTGATGCACAGATGTCAATCTTACACAGCTTTTCAAAACTAGAGTAGAAATCCTGCAACTGTGAATTAGATGGCCTGAATAATATTCCCCACGGAGATGTCATTTAATTTCTGTTTATGGGTCAGCTGATTGCATTTGGTAGGTTTGGGTTGGGACTGACTTGCATGTATTACACATAAGTCCTGTTCCCGTGCCCTCAAACGGAATAGGTTCAGTACTGACTGGATGAGTTGTGGTGGAACAGTGCGCGGAAACGGGCAGTACAGCTTTGTCTGTAAATCAGGTGTTGGCCACTACTTAATTGACGTGGTATTTGGCGCGGGTTATGCTTTGCCGCTACGCCTATGGCAATGTCATTCGGATTTAATTGATTATTAGCCCGAGTACCAAAAGCTGGAAGAAGAACGGACCCCTTCATGCAACACCTTTTGAAAGATGAGACGGAAATTATGGAAGAAGCTTTGACGGATTCGAGTTCTGATCAGGAATCTAATGCACAGTGCCTGTTCATGGCACAGGCTGCTGCGACAGCCATGAGGCTGGTACCCGTGAACTTTGAAACTTATACCCCCATTCCACACAACCGTTCTATCTACCGATCCCGTACCGATGAGGGAACGGTCCGGGAACGGAGGAGATCGGAAGAGAACGTAATGGAACGCAAATGAACGTTATCGGAACGCATTCGAACGGTAGGAACGGTTGGGACGGCTGAGTTTTTGAAACATGTTCAAAATTTTGTCCGTTCTCTTCCCGTTCTAAATGAACGGTAACGGAACCTTAACGCATCGGTGCTGGAACGGATGGATCGTTATCGGGACGTACAGAACGGTAACGCAACGCTAATGGGTCGGAAGAGAACGGCCATAAAATGCGTTCCGTTGCAATAGCGCTCTCATACCGTGCCCTCCCGCTCCCATACCGATGCCCCAACGATCCTGAGCCGTTCCCGTCTTTGCTTACACTCTCGTAACGTTCCGTTACCTTTCCAACAACGATCTTACAAGGTCCCAGCCGTTCCAATACCGTCCAAACCATTCCATTACCGCTTCCAGAACGTTCCCATAAAAACTGTCCTACCGTTCAGTCTGCCTCCCACAGTCCGAGGGAGAGCATCGGTCAAATTCGCTGTCGCATTTCTTTCCAGCAATCAGAATGTCAAAGGTGAAGAGAAGCAAGACGAGAGCGACCAAAACCTCCTCCTGTAACTCACCACCACCACCTCCTCCATCTGACTCCGGTGGCGGTGACGGCTCATCTGGGCAAGCGGACATGGAGGAGGCTATAGCAGACGAGAGAACAGCCACCATGGGGGCTGGCCCGCCACTCGCGAAGAAAGCACGCACGCGCCCTCAGCTTTCCGAGCAAGAGGAAGACGAGATGATCGAGTTCTTGCGTGAGAATGCGTTCTTGTACGACAAAAAGCGGAAACTTTATCACGATCGTCATCTAAGAGACAGCGCCTGGACGAAACAAGCAGCGAAGCTGAGCCGTACCAAAGAGGACCTGGAGGTCTGGTATGACTCAATCCGCACTAGATACGGAAAGCTCCTCAAGGACATGAAGAAATCTGGGTCGGGCGCCAAGGAGCACAGTGATCGCGATAAGTGGATAATGGCTCAGCTCAACTTCCTACAGCCTTTCATCACAAGCAGACGCAGTTCAAGGCCCCTCGTCTCCATTAAAGAGAAGATCGGTACGTCAACCTCATCCACCCTGGGAGGTCCGAGCGAGGAGTCAGACACACCCAACCAGTACAACTTCCAGCCTACGAACAGCACTCCCGTGGCCCCTCAGTCCGCCACAGAAGATACGCCTGATCCTTCCACAAATGACAAAAAGAAGGCGTCTCGGCAGGAGCAGCTAGCTGACCAGCTCCGTCAGGCTGGGGACCAGCAGAATCAACTGCTCCTTCTCACCAAGGATTTTTTCCAGCGCTCACAGGAGGGTGATCCGGTGAGGCGCAGCTTTTGCCAGTATACCGAATCAGTGATGCTCAAGCTCCCTAACGACCTGTACCGTCGTGCCTCCCGTCAAATTCAAGGCATTATTGATGAAGCCTTTGACGAGGTGGACCGCCGTGAACGTGAACGGCAACAGCAGGGTGTCCACACACCACTTCGGCATCCGCAACAGTACCAGTATCCTCAGTCTCAGCCTCCCCAGTATCAGCCTCCTGATCACCAGCAGTTTATGACGCCGCCTGCTCCTCCTTCCCAGTGGCAGCCATCCCATAGCCAGTGGCGCTCACAACCGATGGATCTCAGCGCTGTCTGGAGGTCTCAGCAGGCTGACTGGGCCAGGAAGCATCATGTGACAGAGCTCCAGCCGTACGCCAGCGCTGCGCCTCTGCCGCAGTCAGCTGCCCCGGGAAGGTCCACTCCTAGCCAGCCAGACCCGCCGAATATTTCAAGCTTCTTTCGCGAGCTAGGAGATGAAGTAGATGTGGAGAAGGACGAGGAGGGTGAGTAAACAGAAAGCGAGGAACTGAATCGGTTCTTTGAGGCGACAAGTTATGCTCAGAGATGTAATCGACGTGCATATTCTGTGCTCAACGAAGATCTAACATTTGAAGTTTTAATATGAAGCGATTTTCATTATACAGGAAAGTCCAAATGTGTGTTTCATGTTTCACGTGTCACATGTGTGTTGTGCACGTTTTAAGAAACAGTCGCGCTTGCCAAGAGAAAAGAGTTGCATAACTCCTATGCTCGCGTGTTGGTTTCCAATTTAAAGAAGGAGTAACTTTTCATTACTTATGGAAGCTGCGATGTGGGTAACATTGTTCAGTTATGTTCAAATGTGTGATTGTTTAGAAGACGTTGCATTTGTCAATGACAAAATAAAGCAGAGTGAAAACATGCATTACATCTTTTTCGCTGAATTCTACGTCGTTCTAATTTAACACGTCATTGTACCTAATATCGACACATACAGCATAAGAAACGTTTCGATGGTATGTCCAGTCATAACTATAAAATCCCACGTATCACGGGGTGGCCCGCCGTGTACGCTACCCCGCCAGCTGGGGAAGCCCTCTCCGCCCTAGTAGTAGAGAGCGCCCCCGGCCGGCATGGGGGCCTTTGAAACGGCATGGGGAATTTGAAAAGCTATCTCAAAACTGGTGGATCCCTTGATGTTAAGAATCAAGTGTTTGATGCAAAGTCGGAAAAAATGCAGAAAATCGTGCGGCGCGCGCTCTAAGGACATCGTACCAAAATAAAACTATGCCTAAGCAATGTCTGACACCATGACCTTTCGTTTGGTACCACTTTCGTTGCTCTACGTGGTCTAGTTTACGAGATTATCTCAAATACCTTACATACATACATATATACAACCCGAACTCTGTTTTTCTTCGCCTGAGAGACTGACCAATACGTTTATTCAGACGGAGGCGCTTCGCCTCCGTCTGAATAAACGTATTGTACGTACTCTATCACCCAGAATATGGCTACGTCTTTTGGTGTGCCGCGACAGAAAAGGTCGCTGATCGCCACAACAAATTCAGCTGGCTGTAAATATATGGTTTCACCCTCGATGAACAATTATTCTGCGTCACTGCGTAATGCGTTTTGTCTAATAAGGGCACAAATCCCTACATGATGAATGTAGAAAGTATCCTGTAGCTGCCGAATTCCACATAATGTCGTCGGTAATCAAGCAAATGTTGAATGGCAGTTAGAAGTATATTTACTATCTTTTTGATTGCACAGTAATATAGTAAGATAGTACTGTATCACTTTACACGATCCTCGGCTTATCCTCTTATTAAAAAATTGTCAGCGACCGCAACAGACAAAAAATACAAGTACATATTTGAACGTGTATATTTAGGAGAAATGAAATTGTACCATATAAATCACCCCAATTCACACGTATCAATATGCAGCTTCCTCCCATGAACAACATACGCTTGAACTACTGGCGGCGTCCGTGAATCATGTCATGCTGCCAAGGAACAGCACCAGCACGACTGTTGAAACACAGCCTCAGATACTCCCGTTGCCTCTTAGCCTCGGTGGTAGCTTGATTCGGTCCACGAACAAGTTGCAGTTGATGCAATGGAGCATGTTTCCTCCATTCTCCAGGGACCATTTTGTGGCTGGCATCGTCTTCATCCAGTTCCATGTTCTGCAGTCCAGGGTACCTCATCCTCATGAGGTTATGAAGATATATTGCAGCTTCAACCACAACTACCACCACTTTTGGATATTGCTGTAACGTGGTGAGCAGAGCTTGCCATCTGCTGGCCAAAATTCCGAACGCGTTTTCAACCACCCTCCGGCCTCTGGATATCCTGTAGTTGGTGACTAGTTCTTCATCAGTCATACCACGCTTACTGTACGGTTTCATCAGGTATGTCCGCAAAGCAAAGGCGTCATCGGCCAGCATGAAGTAGGGGGAGGGCTTGTCATCATTTGTCATTGGCTCTGGAGGTGGCAGATTTATAGTCCCATCTTCAAAACAATCTCTCAGCTCAGAGTCATTAAAGATCTGTGCATCTGACATATGTCCCATGGATCCGACGTCCGCCCATAGGAATTTATAATCAGCGTCCACCAACGCAAGTAGGATGATAGAAAAGAAGCCTTTGTAATTATGGTACAGACTTCCAGACTGGGGTGGCTTACGAATGGCGACGTGCTTTCCGTCAAGTGCACCTACAGCATGAGGAATGTTTCATTTTCTTTCAAATTCACCGGCTTTAGCTTTCCATTCTTCATGGGTGGTGGGACAACTTATAACCTCATCCTTGAATTCGTCCACTATAGCCCGGCAGACCAATGGAAGAAACTTGGCAATGGTGTGGCGTGAAACTCGGAAGGAGTAGGAGAGGGTAGAATACCGATCCCCAGAGGCTAAATACCTGAGGGTAACGGCAACCTTGAGACCTGGTTCCAGAGCCTTTCTCCAGTTGGTGTCCTGCCGAGTAATTCTTGGAGACAACCTGGCAACCAATTCGTCGAACATCTGGGGCTCCATTCGCATGAAGTTGACGAATGATGACGTGTCTTCCATTCTCAGCTCTTGCATCAGACGATGGTAGTGTCCATGCGTCAGTCTTCTTGTAGCAGTCAGCCATGGCCTCACCCAAAATCTTGGATGTCTACGTCTTTTTTTAATCAATGCTTGCACATATGCAAGCTGGTGAAAGTGCAAGTTATTATGGTGCAACAATAACAACAAGAATAGCAAATATCTAGGTCCTACCATTTTGGCTCCACCAAACCAACTGCAAACGGACAAGATTCCTGAACTGTTTTTATATAATCACCAGATTCATACTTGAATGGTAGCAGATTGCTAATAGATCGCAATTAGGACGGTAATTACACGGTCCAGTCGCTATAGGACCGTTAAAGGAATGTTAAGAACGGAACAGATCGGCTAGAACGGTAACAGAACGGCATCGAGTGGGACTAGAACGTTACGTGGACGGTAATGAACGAGTAGAGAACGGTAAGGACGCTATGATATCGCTATCAAATCGCTGTGAAGACCTTGCACGGTCGGTGCTTGATCCGTGTTAGAACCTTGCGGCATTGTTATTATCGTTCGGAGAACGTTATTAGAGTGCAAGAATCTAAAAAACGGCCGTTCCCACAGCGTGGCAACCGTTCTGAGGACAGATATGAACGGCGGGGGAACGGTAACTAGAACGGTTGTGTGGAATGGGGGTATTAGAAATACAATCCTTGGTCGGGGCATCTTAAGTTACTGCTTACCGATACAAGCAAACATCCATTGTTAAAAACCTGATACAACAGCCGTGTCAGACGGAAGCAGTCATCGAAACTCATTTAGGTTGGCATGACGAAGGGCCAATACCAATGATCGCACACTGCCTCCAATTCCACGTGAAGTACCATTTTTATATGACGGAATATAGCTAACACAAGTTTACTTGGCATGTAAAAAATAAATATCAGCTGGGTGTACCGTCAAACATTGAAAGTTATGAGGTGCCACCTCTTGCATGTCGGCCAATAGAGCCTTAACTGCTACACAATAACATTGCTGCTGCCACCACATAATTATGGCTGGTGTGAAGAATGACACCAACATTTCATTTGGTCAGGGAAGATCTTGAAGCAGGGAAGATCTTGATGACTTGATGAATATTGTCAGTGGTCTTTTTTTAAATGAGAAATATTTGTTCATGATTCCTAAAATATGCTGTATCAACCAATAAAATGCGTATTCCTCAATAAAATAGTATATCGTGTGTTAATTATACCATTAGAGATTTGGGTTTACACACAAATAATTATTACAATCCAGGATGTAATGTGCCGACAGGAAGGGTCCCGTGCACGGGAGAAAAGTACAGCAGTATGCTGAAGAAACTATGCTTGAGAACATTAATGATGACTTCCGGGGCCAATTTCGCATGAGTCGGCAATGTCTTGAAAATCTTGTCCATGACTGGGCTGCACATGGAACCTGGCCTCAAGAAAATGCTGGTGGCAATGCTCCACGGACTGTGCAGAAGTCCCTCCCGGTGTACCTGTGGACCACGGCGAACCAGGAGACCATCCGAAGCATCTCTGACAGGTTTGGCATAACCAAGTGAAGTGCCATTCGTGGCAACAGAAGGGTCAGAGTAGTCCTATGTGGACCACTTCTGGCCCTCCGTATCAAATGGCCAACTGTTGATGCTAAGGGCAATGCACCAGGGCCTAATCGAATGCTGAAGCTCGTGGGAGCGATAGATGGGAGCCACATCTCCATAAGTGGGCCCTGTAAGCACCGAGAAAACTATGTGAACACAGGTTTTCACTCCGTCGTGCTTCTGGCTGTTTGCCAGCATGACCTGAACTTCATCGATGTTTATGCGGGGTGGCCAGGTTCAGTCCATGATGCCGGAGTGTTCAGGAATTCCCCCCTGTTTGATAGCTTGTCCACTCTGTGTGGTGAAGGCCATTTCATAGCTGGAGACACTGCCTACCCTCTCATGGAGCACCTCATGACGCCATTTAAGGACAATGGGCATCTATCTGCAATGCAAAAACACTTCAGTTCCCAACTGAGTAGCGAGCGCTGCATGATCGAAAGAGCGTTTGCTCTACTCAAAGAGCGTTCTCGTCGCCTCAAGTTTCTCAAGATGTTGTGCATCAAGGAGACCACGGAAAGCATCATCGCCGCTTGTGTTCTGCACAACATATGCCTTGGGTCAGACGCCGACTGGGATGACATGCACGTCGATCGAGGTTAGTGATCATGACAAAGATCAACTGAAATTGACCCAGTTTCCTATAGTGATTTCATGTGTTATGAGTGAATACGAAAGTGGAACAGCAGCTCCTGATGTGTTTAGATGAGGCGATGGCACGAACAATCTAGTGTTCGTTATTAAATCTCTGCACTTCTTACATGGGCCGTCAGTGGTAAATTTACAAGATGTTTGGTTGTGATAAGTCGTGATGATCATAGCCATAAGTTGATGATGGTGATCAGTCAATTACATAAAATAGCTGCAAGGCTGGTACCACCGATGGTGGCACATGCAACAGCGGCGAGTCTGTCGGTGCTGGCCATGCCAATGGCAGCAGCTGACATCATGGCAGCAGCATCATGCAGCTGCATCATGACAAAAATTTTACAACGAACTATTCTGCATAGTGGAGTAAATAGTGTGCTTAATGGTCTTGTTGGTATGCCCTCACCTGGGGGCAATGTGGAAGTGGATCCGGATGCAGCGATCGCCCAGACTCCATCAGACAGAGACACTACTGTCGAAGCACACCGCAAACTGATGCTGGCTATGGCCGGAATGTAGACGTCGCGCTGGAGGACGAGCGCCCGATCGGCCTGTGCTGCCAGCCCGGCCGCAGCGATCGTCGACCTCCGGCCTACCGTCTGCGTACCCGCCGCCGCCGCCGCCTCAGAGATCTCAATTTCCGCCCAGCACGTCACCGCTGTCGGTAGCGCAGCTGCTGCCGTCGGCGACGCCAGTACCACCAGACACGTCGCTGTTGTTTGTGACGCCGTCGGTGGTATCAGCCTTGAAACCATTGCCGCCCGCTGACAGGCCTTTGGCGCCGACGACAAGCCGGCCTCGACCGGCTGCTATGTGTGTCAGGAATGTTACGCAGTGCGTATGTAGTCTGATACATACATACACAGTCGTATATTGGTAATACCTACGTAGTCTGTTTGAGTGAGCGAGGGCTGCACGTGCGTTCTAAGTGAATTTACATGTCCTTAATCCACACAAAAGTCTCACAAGCAGGAAAACAAAACGGTTACCCTGTATTATACCAATATTTCCTGTCATGAAAGACAATGAATGAGGCAGTCTGAATTAACGGATATCACTTGGCGCGCGCCCCCCCCCCCCACACACACACGCCATCCGACATAAAACAACGTTGAACTCTTCATTATGACGAATAGTATGAAAACATGAACACAGCCCAGAAATGAGGCCAATGACAGCCGGCTCACTTTTCACCTTTGTTTGCCTTGGCAAACTGCTCCAGAAGAGCCATCCTTTCTTGATGGCAGCGGAGCAACAGGGCCATCTTTTCACGATGGCGCTCCTTCCTGGCTGCTTCATGTCGCTAGTCGGCCTTTGGCCAGCCTCTGCAGGTGGCATCAATGTGTCCGGCGACGCATGGCTTCGGCCCTCTACCTGCGCAGGCTTCTGCCAGGAGTTGCGCTGACGTCACCGGCGTCATCGCCACCCTGGATGAGGAGTGAACCAGCCAGATGCACTGACCCAATGTTCGGCTTCCCAGCCATTAGTTCACCCAATTCTTTCTCAAATGGGGACGTCTTGCGTTTGCGTCCGCTTTTGCTATTACTGTTTTCCACTCTTCCGAAAACGGCCGTCAGCGTCTTCCATCTGTTTTCAGTTTGCCGTGGTGTCACCTTGTAGCCTGATATGCACAGCTGGTCTGCCACCTCCCTCCAGATTGTTCTTTTTCACCTTTGGATCCTTGAACTGATGCTTGCGCTGCTCGTACAGCTCCAGCAAATGATGTACTGCTGCATCAGTCCACATTACTGAAAAAATAGCTGAAATGGCATCAGGCATAAACAGCACTCCAAACTGTCATACCTGTGCCTTTCAGTTACAATAAATATATCTAGTCAAAAATCAAATTACACATGATAATATGGCATCGGTCCAAACTGAACTGTATGATGAACTGAACTTTGCCTAAACAAAACTGCTCCTTTCAGGAATGAAGGAGCAGTCTTGTTGAGCAGTCACAAGGGCCAGTAGCTTGGCTAGCTACTGGCCCTTATGTGTCAACATGACAGCATTAGCTGTCTTTCAGGATTCAAGATGTAAAATTATGTTCGTGGTGACTTGGAGCAGTTATATTAAGTTACCGCGTCTCTTTCGGATTGTATTCAGTTGTGGCGCAGCGGCGAAATAATAAACAGTCATGGTCCGGGAACAATGGCGTCTCGACGGAACTCACGTGGCCACAGATAAGACATAACACTGGCGACGAGGACGGGATAAAATCCACATTATAAGTGGTTAGGCAGACTCCATCACTAGCGATTTATAACAGTGTAAAAGTACGAGGGGGTACCCAAAAGTAACCGGAATCGTTCTCTGCAGGACAATCCAGTTGTAGTTCGGTCTTCCACCGCTAGGAGCAACTCAATCCGACCCCCGGGCATCTGTTTGCAGCGCGGTGTCGCCGAGTGAAGAGGCACTGCCACGTGGTGCACCTGTATATTGAAGCCCTCTCGCCCATTCGTCGGTTTTTGCTATGGCTGAACTAAAGGAGCAACGTGCTTCTGTGAAATTTTGTTTTTTGCTGGGAAAAACTGCGGCTGAAACAGTCGCAATGCTTCAAACTGCATACAAGGACGCTGCCATGAGCAAGACGCAGGTTTATGAATGGTTTTCGCGCTTTAAAAGTGGTCAAATGTCACTTGAAGACCACCCTCGATCGGGGCGACCGTCAACCTCGCGAACGGACGAGAACATCGCAAGAATTCATGAACTCGTCATGGAAGACCGTCGCCGAACAATAGATGAACTTGTTCATCTGTCTGGTGTCTCCTGGAGCTCCTGCCAACGAATTTTGAGGGAAGAATTACAAATGAAACGAGTTGCGGCAAAATTTGTGCCCCGCTTGCTCACGGAAGATCAGAAGCAGTCACGAATGAACGCGTGTCAGGAACTGAAAGAACAGTTGCAAGTTGATCCGTATATTTTTTCGAAGGTGATCACTGGTGATGAAAGCTGGTGCTATGGCTACGACCCTGAAACAAAACAGCAATCAAGTCAGTGGAAGCACTCAAGCTCACCACGCCCCAAAAAAGCGCGTCAAGTGAAGTCCAATGTCAAGACGATGCTGATTTGTTTTTTCGATGCAAAAGGCATTGTCCACATGGAATTTGTTCCTTCTGGTCAAACTGTCAATCAGACGTTTTACTTGGAAGTTTTGCGGCATGTGCGAGACGCGGTGAGACGGAAACGCCCCGACATGTGGCGAAGCGGAGAGTGGTGGTTTCATCACGACAATGCGCCTGCGCACACTGCCTTGAGTATCAGACAGTTTTTGACAAAAAATGGCATGACACCGCTGACCCACCCTCCCTATTCACCGGATTTGGCAGCCTGTGACTTTTTCTTGTTCCCCAGAATGAAAAAAGACCTCAAGGAAAACGTTTCGAAGACGTAGATGAGGTGAAGGAAAAAACGACGAAGGTGCTGCAAGGCATCACCTTGCAAGAGTTCCAGAACTGCTTTCAACAGTGGAAAACACGTCTGGATAGGTGCATTGCTTCTGATGGAGAGTACTTTGAGGGTGACAGGAGTGACGATATGTAGAGACCATTGAATAAACATATACGGCGAAATTCCGGTTTCTTTTGGGTACCCCCTCGTAAGGCTGATTCTTACGACGAGAGAGGGCCACACCCAGGAATGTCAGAGAGCGATAATTGTGACGCGCAAGGGGTCAACGCCCAACTGAGAAATGTTGGGAAACCACCGGAATTTGTAGAGACAAGGGACACCCTAAGGTCCTTTCTGGAAAGACTGGATTGTTGGATGACCCTAAACCAGGTATCAGAGCGCAAGAACTTGATTTTGATCTCTTGCTTGGATGCTCAGACATATGAGGTATTGAGAAACCTCACATCACCAGATGTCCCATCAACTCGGACCTATGCGCAGCTAGTCAGCTACCTGCAAAATCACTATGATCAAACTCCTTTAATTATAAGGGAAAGATATTCCTTCTGGAGACGAGACCAGTTGGAAGGGGAAAATGTGAACCAGTACATGGTGGCTCTCCGCAAGCTAGCCTGCACATGTGATTTTAGCCCATTCCTGGACGAAGCTTTACGTGACAGGTTTGTGTGCGGGTTAAGGCAGGAGAACATACAAAAGCATCTCCTAGCCCAGAAAGATCTGACACTGACAAAGGCCTTAGATTTGGCCCTGGGACTTGAACAAGCCTCCATTCAGGCATCCTCGTTCCATCAATCAGGAAGTGGCGCTGTGCACAAGGTACAAGGGAAGCCACAAGGTAAGAGAGGTAACCCTACCCCAAGACTGATGTCCAGGATGCTCAGGGAAGAGAACAGAAAAACAAATGCTTCGGATGTGGAAACAGAGGCCATCACCCAAATGATTGTAAGTTCAAGCAGGCCACCTGTTTCAAATGCCAACGGAAAGGTCACACATCCAGAGTGTGCAGATCAAGTCAAGCTGTGGCCAAAACAGTGGAATGGGAAGAAACAAACAAAGTGGCCAAGGGAACTGTTGGTTCAGAGAAGGGAGCTCAAGAACGGCTCATGAACATTCAAGGAGAAGCAACTGACCTGCCTGCAGGAACTGTTGATTCCGAGAAGGGAGCTCAAGGGTGGCTCATGAACATTCAAGACCTGCAAGCCCCAAGATGGACAGTGGATATCTCAGTAGAGGGTAAGCATGTCAACATGTAGATTGACACAGGTGCTACATGCACCCTCATCTCATCAGCTGAGTATCAAGAAAAGTTCAAGGAAAAGAGCCTTCATCCAGTGGACCTGAACCTGACGACTTACTCAGGTGAGCAGTTGGAGGTTGCCGGACAGTTCATGGCAAATGTTCTGTACCAAGGGCAAACACATAACCTCCCAGTGGTGGTAGTGACAGGAGCACAGAGATCACTGCTGGGTAGGAACTGGCTGACCAAAGTGAAACTGGACTGGCCTTCACTGATCAAGAAGCACCAGGACCAGTTGTTGCAAGTGAACAAGATTTCATCAGAAGAAGAGATGAAGAGACAGTACCCATCAGTGTTTGAAGAAGATGAAGATGCTGTCAATGTGCCTATCAGGGGGTTCAAGGCCCACCTGCGGATGTCAGATGGCACAAAGCCGGTGCTGAAGAAGGCAAGAGGAGTTCCATATGCAAGAAGAAAGGCAGTGGAAGATCAGTTTGACAAAATGGTCGCCTCAGGCAAGTTGGAGAAGGTGGACCGCAGCCGCTGGGCAAGCCCAGTAGTGGCAGTGGAGAAGTCCAACGGGCGCGTACGACTCTGTGGAGATTATAAGGTCTCCATAAATCAGCACCTGGAACCAGAGGCATAAGAACTGCCCTCTGCAGATGAACTGTTGGCACAGCTGAATGACGGATGTTACTTTGCCAAACTGGATCTCCGAGAAACATACCTGCAACTCGAAGTGGATGAGGCCTCACGGGAATACCTGACTATCAATACTCATCAGGGCCTATACAGACCAACGCGCCTCCAGTACGGTGTGTCTACGGCCCCAGCACGGTTTCAAGCAGTTATGGACCAGATCTCAGCTGGACTGCCTGGAGTGGTGGCGTATCTGGATGATGTGCTGTGTGCTGGTATCTCAGCAGACCACCACTGACTGCTGGTGGAAAAGGTCCTGAAGAGGTTCTCCAAGTACAATGTGAAGGTGAACTTGTCAAAGTCGGAGTTCTTGCGCCCATCGTTAACCTACCTGGGACATGTAGTGGATGAAAAGGGAATCCATCCACCACCCGACAAGGTCAAGGCAATCAAAGATGCCCCTGTGCCCAACAACGTGGAGGAGCTTCGAGCTTGGCTAGGGTTGGTGAACTACTATGGGAAGTTCATCGCCAACCTAGCGGACAGGGTCAAGCCCCTGACCAACCTCCTACGGTCGGAGCAAAGGTGGAAATAGACAAGTGAGTGTCAGAGGGCCCTAGACGAGACAAAGGCAGGTCTAATGAGTGACCAAGTGCTGGCACACTATGATCCCAAGAAGAAGTTGAAAGTGGCAGCGGATGCCAGCGCATTTGGTGTCGGCTGTGTCCTGAGCCAGGTCGAAGAAGACGGTTCAGAACACCCTGTGTACTTCGCATCAAGAACGCTAAGCGATAGAGAGAAGCGCTGGTCTCAAGTGGAAAAGGAAGCTCTAGCGATCATTTAAGCGATCAAGAAGTTCCACATGTTCCTGTATGGAAGAAAGTTCACACTGGAGACAGATGCACAAGCCCTAACAGTGCCATTCTCGCCAAGAAAAGATGTGCCCACATTGGCCGCATCTAGGATCAGGAGATGGGCGGTCATGCTGTCCGCGTACGAGTGCGACATCAAGTATCGGAGAAGCTCGGATCATGGAAATGCTGACGGGCTCTCCCGGGTCCCTGTCAAGGGTGTGCCTGATCCAGAGGAGCAAGAAGCCAAAATCGTCCGGACGTCATGGTTGGATGAAGCACCAGTGGATGCCAAGAAGGTGGCAATGGCAACGCGAAGGGACCCTGTTCTCTCAAAGGTCTATGACCTCACTCTACAAGGATGGCCAAACGTGACTGAAGATTCTTCCTTCCGAGTCTTTGAAAAGAAGAAAACGGAGCTGTCTGTAGAGAACGGCTGTCTACTTTGGGGTCCGCGGGTAGTCATACCGCCCAAGTATCGGCAACACATCCTGCATGAGCTTCACGAAAGTCATCAAGGCATCAGCAAGATGAAGGCGCTGGCCGGGTCGTACGTCTGGTGGCCCGACATCGACAAGGCTATCGAGACCACGTGCAAGTACTGCAAAGCATGCACGTTCAACTCTGATCTGCCGAACAAGACGATCACACATCTCTGGGCGTATCCAGGCCGGCCCTGGGCACGAGTCCATATAGACTACGGGGTGAAAAACGGAACGAATCTTCTGATTGTGACAGACACGTACAGCAAGTGGCTGGAAGTCGAAGTCGTAAAGAGTCAGACCGCCGAAGTTACAGTGGAGGAAATGAGGAAGATGTTCGCAAGATGGGGACTGCCAGAAGAGGTTGTCTCAGATAATGGCCCGTCCTTCACTGGAGAACCATTTCGCTGTTTCCTCCAGGTGAACGGCGTCCGGCATCGTTTGACGCCCCCATATCACCCTGCGAGCAACGGAGCGGCGGAAAACAGCGTAAAGACGGTGAAGAAAAGTCTGACGAAGCAGAACTGGAAGCATGGATCAACGGGAACAGAAGAACTGTGCAGGTTTCTGCTGATGTATCGTTCTACCCCAGGTTCGACAACTGGAGTGAGTCCGGCGCAACTCTTCTTGAAAAGAGACCTCCGGAACAGGCTATCTCTGGCGAAACCAAGCCTGAAAGAGATGTGCAGAGGAAGCAGCAACGACAGCAAGGTAACGCAGGAGGAAGACCGGAACCACTGCAGTCCTGGAGACCAAGTCGTCGTCCGGGACGTCGTTCGCCAGGCCTGGATCCCTGGAATGGTGGAGGAGTGTTCGGGAGTGACGTGTACGGTTCGTCTGGCAGACAACCAGCGGACCCGATTGGTTCACGTCAACCACCTCCTTCCCAATCCCTCCGCGAACACGCCCGTTCCTGTTGACTGTGAGACCACTGGCGATTCATCTCTAGTGGGACCGAGGACGGCTGAACCGCCAACAGCTACGGAGCAGTGGCAGCAGACGGAGCCGTGGCCGGCCCCGCAGCAGTCTCCCAGCCCAGCACCGATGCACCGTTCGCCATCCGCCAGTCCGGTACGAAGTAGTTCGGTGAAAGTGTGGTGTAAGTTGCTACAGGTCAATTGTGCCATTTGAAAAGAAGCTGTTAACGCCCAGATAACGCATGCCTTTCTCGGGGAGAGTAGACTGACCGACATGCGTTTTCTTTTTTAACGAGGGGGAGAGATGTGGTGACTTGAAGCAGTTATATTTAGTTACCGCGTCTCTTTAGGATTGTATTCAGTTGTGGCGCAGCGGCGAAATAATAAACAGTCATGGCCCGGAAACAATGGCGTCTCCACGGAACTCACGTGGCCGCAGATAAGACATAACACCCACAATCAGTTACTGTTTACGGGTTAGTCCGTCCAGAGTCAGGCACAGGGGAAGGTCGCCCTGCGACAAGAGCAAGCTCTAAAGCGCTACCCGGACGTTGCCAAGATGCTACGGCTGATGGTGGCTTCCAGGAAAGAGGCTTCCATCTCTGGAAGCCTCTACGTCCAAAGTTCTCCGATGGCCTACGACGCATGCATTCCTGTGTAGACTCTGGTGCTCGACCATCGGCGGAGGACATCAGCTCGTTCAGAGAGCAACGCGAAGCCCATTGGCGGTATTACTGAGGCGGTCGCCGTCGCCATCGAGTCGCCGAGAAGTCTGCACACCCGGAGCGGCCGGCGCCGCCGCCGAGCTCGCTGAGGGATCAGTACATCCGGCGTGGCGGGCGCCGCTACCGAGCTCGCCCAGTAGTTTGCACATCCGGAGTGGCTAGCGCCGTCGCAACGCGCCGAGCAGTTGGCGCTGCCCGCGTCACCACGGTACTGGCCGAGGAGTCTGCGCATCCGGCGTCGCCGGCGCCGCCGCGGAGCGCGCAGAGGGGTCGGCGCGACCGGAGCGGCCGGTGCCGCGGATGAATCGGTACATCCAGCGCCGCCACCGTCGGCGGCAACCTGGCCGAGGAGTCGGCACATCGGGAGCTGCCGGCGCCGCCGAGGAGTCTGTGCATCCGGAGCGGCCGGAGCGGCCGGCGCCGCAGCAGCGCGCCGAGCAGTTGGCGCTGGGGAGGGGGGGGGGGCTGTGGGTAGCTCAAAGCTCCTGGAGCACGCTCCAGAAGCCGTTGCATCCCGGATAATTAGGCTCCGGGAATCGTCGGCGAATGGCCCACACAACGCAGCATGGTACTGACCGTCGAACACCCCGGTCGGGTTACCCCCAGCTGAAATAGGGTGTTGTTTTTTGCATATTATTTAGTATTTCTCGCCTCAGCTGCACCTGGCATTGCCTGGTTTACCATGTGCCCTGAGATGAATGATGAAAATTGTCATAAATGAATCAAATTTTCAAATGTTTGCCTTTGTAAGTAAGTTGCATTCTGATGTGCTCTATAAAAATGGCTAATAATAATATCACTACACGTTGTTTGACTATAGCAATGTGGAAAAACCGCCATTTTCTGGTGTCAAGGAGCCTCCAAAAAACTGCATTCCAGGTGAAAATTTTGTACTATTAAATTTTGTATTGTAAAATTTTGGACTATTCAGTTGTATTAAAAAATGATCATTTGCCCACTACCCAAAAAGCTGCGGCGTGACGTCAGACGCCGTCGCCATGGCAACGCGGGCGAAGACTTCCGTGTTGCCATGGCAATAGCAGGACTCTCCGCTGCATCGCTGCGGCATGAGGCGCGGGAAGTGTTGCGTTTTTCCGTGGCGATAGTTTTGGGTCCTTGAGGCAGACTTTGCCCCTTGTGCCGAGCAATAAAACTGTTTTTGCATTTACAAAACCATGGGCATTCCCACACGGGATCCTCCCCTGCTGGCCACATATGCTTGCAGAGCACGTAGTTAGTCCATGTTTCTCATACAAACACATGACATTTTATACTCCAAAAGAGAATTTGTACTCCCAAACCAGGAAGAAAAACGAGGTTTGCAACACTGTTCTACAAACCGGTGTAAAAAAACCTACATGTCTACCTTGCTGTAAACAAAAATATGTTCCTAAATAAAGGAATGAGCTGTCTCAAAGAAAGGAACAACCAATTTCACCCAAGTGTGGAACCAGGGGCATCAACTTCTGTAAATGACTGGGTGGGCCGAACCGTGGGCCCGACACCCTAACGTCCTCCAAATGTGGGTTTTTCAAGGGATTTAGCGCACTTTATTTTTGGTCAATGGGAATTTCTGAGCTCTTCCTACTTTTCAAATAAAAATTGCATATATCCCATGTATATATATGTAGATATATACATATATATGTGTGTATATATATATATATATATATATATATATATATATAAAACCGAAAGATAGATACATCACTTTATGGAAATACATCACTTTATGCCTTATACTATACTTTCTGCCTATCTTATCTACTGCGGCCGTTTCTTTTGTAATTTTTGCCCAGTCCCCTTTAAAACTGACAAAAAACGTTGGAGGGGCCCAAATCAACATTGGGTGGGCCAGGGCCCCTCCAAAGAATACAAACTGACATCCCTGTGCGGGACTGCCAAACTGAAGCCGAATAGGCAGTCATACATTTCGTCTTGAACATGGCTCTCCCATCTGCAATCAATTTATACTGCAAATGTTACCAATGACAATGTTACCACAGACAATGCCTACAGCCAAGGGTGTAGTTTGCTATTCAGCTGGGGGAGGCTTGAGCCCCCAACTCTGGTTCGAGCCCCCCCAACTTTGGAACGAAAGTGGGTCAAGTCCGGGAAGAGTTCTGTCCGCATTTTGTAGGTACAATTCAACATTTTCTTTGCTCAACCCCCCCTCCTCACCATAATTCGCAAAACTACGATCCACCTATAACAAAGAAATGAGAAGGAATCAGAGTTTGTTCAAACAAGTACCGTTGAGACCATGTGTCTTTTTGTTTGTTTTTGTTTGTTGTTTGTTTGCTGACCAACTTTTGTTCCAAAAATTGGAACAAATTTTGGGACGAAAAAACTCATTCAACGGGCTCTAAAACTCGACATAACGTATCTACAGTACATTATTTTATAAAGCAAGAAAACACATGAATGGATCAAGGTATTGGTATGGGGCCCCAACCAATAATTTCCTTTGGTATGGAAAGCTCCGTACCAAAGGTGTTGCCGTCGGTCGTGCAGCGCCCTATCCGTGGGGCGGCGAAGTCCCGGCCAACCGGTGTGACCAGCCTGCGCCGGCGGTCCGGCACGTCTCACCAGACCAGGCCGGCCATCTGTGTTTGCGCTGCCTTTGTTCCGCCTGGGGCCTACACGCCCCGGCCGGCCGCCCTGCGCCGGCGGTTTCGCGCGTCTCGCCGGACTCGGCCGGCCACCTCTATTTGTTTTTACAGTTTGTTCTGTCCCCAAAATACGTCTCCCCTGTACCTCGTGACCTCTTTCACTCGCACTATATAAGTTTGGCGTAAACACGTCCTCGCCTCTTCCTGTCTGGCGCTCAAACTGTACGGACGTCTCCTCAATACAGAAGTCCGTTGTCAGTGATGGTGTACGGCAGTGCAGTGATGTGAAGTGACGTGTAGCAGAAAAATGATAGTCCGTGAGGCTCTGGGGTTTCCTTTTGCCTTCTCCTTGGCCTCTTGAATGGGAGGTTTCCTTGCTGGTTGAATTGCCACTCCAGAAATTAGTTCATTCCTATCCCAGCGCACCTCAACTGGAGCGTTCCTTGCGCTCTGGAATTGGAGCTTCTACCTGACCTATACCAGCTTGAATTTGCTCGTTCTTCCTTCCATGCTGCTGAATGACTCATTCTCGGTTAGGACCTGTATGCCATCTTGAATTGGTTGCTTTTCCTCTTATGCTGCTGAATTATACCTTTCTCAGTTAGGACCGTATACTATCTTGAATTGGAAGGTTTTCCCTTCATGCTCCTGAATTCTAGGACTCTGTGCCTGCTTCCCCTGAATTTCCCCACCTATTCCTCCTTACTTTTCTCCTGAGCCGAGCGTAGCCCATTTAAGTGTCGCGGACCTCTAGTGTCCATAAAACAAGTGCACGAGTGCGTAGTCGTCATCCGAGAGGAGCCCGTACTCAAAGAAAGATCGTGGCGCGATGTTAAATACTGCGCTTATAACATCATCTTCAAACAGAAGTTTCAGATAAATAGGTTGACGGCAGCGAGCTGCGAGGCGTCGAGGGCAAGACCAGCGTGCTAGGCGACCACCTGCGAGGCAACTGGGCCGACAACTGCACCAGGCGTTGGCCGAGCCCAGCCCAGCCCCAAAATATCTACTCGCTGATGTACTGCTGGAGGCCAGACAGTGCCGGCTCGCGATCGTGTTCCCGTTGGGAGCGGCCGTAAGCGCGGCATGCGATCTTCATGCCGCCGTTGCCGACGATGTTCTCGCCCTGCGTAGTGATGCCGTCCACGTGCAGAACGGCATAGTAACGATCGGACATGACGTTAACTGAGACGAGACCGTTTGTCGTGAAGACGGAGATCAGCAACAGGAAGTCACCATGTTTTCTTCTCTTGAGGTTTCTGTATCATTAGGACGCATGGTGCGTCTTTTAAAAATGAAGACATCTTCATACCATTTTCGGAGCAGAGCTAAACAGGGACCAATAAATATTTCGAGGATGCAATAATCAACGTTGTTTTGCCGACGCCCCAAGACAAATTGACAACGTTTGGGTACCATTTTTTGTCCGTCTTAGTTTGATAATATTTTTCAAAATGCTTTACACCTTACCTTATGCAGATAGTGCATTGCATTCACGGCAATTTTTTTACTAACATCATCGAAATTTTCCGCTGTCATCCATATGTAATAAATAGTTCTATATTCAACAGCTTAGTGTCAAAGTGATCTTGGACCGCCGATAAACGAATAATGTAAATCAAAATATGATTCTTCACATGACACAAGTCACTATTATGTCAATAGTGTGTCTTGTCACCGAAATTGCAGTTTGGGCACACTGTCACTGATACCACTATGGTAATACCATCCATTCAGCTAGCCAATTTGGCTTCATCATGGTCAATAAAAGTAGCATCAACAGTCACAGTTGTTTAACGCTATTCCCGGCAGGGGGGCTGAACCCACCCCCTCGGATTTTTTGCTTGCCAATTCCAGGCTTTTTAACGCAGCTTTACGAAACTTGGCCACTTTTCCTAGCTATTCTTTCTACGTACTGTGACAATATTTCGAAATTCTGTTTTGTTTAGGGGCGGAGCCAGGCGACGTTTTTGGGAGGCATCTCAGGCCAATTTTGGCCCTGCTGAGGGTAAAAGGCAAATGACTGCCAAAGATAGTGTTTTTAAGATAAAGTTTAAAACTTTACATGGATGTATAGCAAAATAGTTAGGCAACGTGCAAATACAATTTTGTTCATCTGAGGTCACTTTACAAGGTCAGGTAAACGTCAGAAGTCAAAATTTGCTTTTATAGTAATAATTTCGGCGTTATTTTTTCTGAATGCCAAGTAGAAGGGTGCCCTCTACTTGTGTATCACGTTTCAGCTTGATATCAGGTCGGGTCACGGAGCTATGACCTAAAATGTCAGTGCGCGTGCCCTATATCACAATAGCCGTAAAATGGAATTTTTGAAATAGAGTTAATTCAAATGATTGAAAACGTTTGCAGATAATCTTAAATGCACACGAGACCATTCCACGTGACTCCAAGGTCACTGGAGATCATTTAAGGTCAAAGGTCACAAGTCGATCTGAAGAGCATGTCACCATGACAGTTCCCCCTTTTTCATGTCCCTGGCACCGCCTGTACTAACATTATACGAACAATGTTATACGATTTGTACTTGTTAAGCATAACATGACTAGCAGAAGCCAAAAAAGTGCTTTTACGTTTTTTCTTCATTTAGTTTTTGGAAAACTAATCCTCCTATTTTTGAAACCCTGTGAACGCCTTTGAATTTTCTCAAAATTTCAAATATGCGTATCAATGGTAAAAGTCCTATTCATAATCTCTCGATTCATGTCAATTTAACTGAAATCGGTCCATAAACAACAGAGTTATAAGAAGTCCACAAGTACCCCCCATTTCGATACTTTCGTCCCCCTGTATCCACCCCTTTCAAAATTTTGAAACTTTCTTTTTTTAAAGATGTGGTTCCCGTCATGGCAAATCGACTGCCGTTTGTTGCGATAAAATCGGATGTGTAGTTCTCGAGATCTCGGGGGGGGGGGGCGAATCGGCCCCCTGCCGGGAATCGGCCATACCGTCTAGCCCTCCGGGAATAGGGTTAAAGAGGAACTGGGGGTACACGACTATTCAGCTGTGTGTGCAGCCCTAAGAATTTGATTTTTTATTTGGTTACTGGGATATCACACTGGCTGGCACACTGTAAATTTAGCAATGGTAACGGGCTGTAGTTATAATCAATGGTTATGCAGACCAACTTCGATGTAGACTGGGAAAGAAACATGGTGCTTAATTCTAGACCTCTTTTATGACAAAATTCCCTGGCCCGACCCCGCCCCTAAGAAAAATGTCTTATCCTTTCGATCATCTATGCAACCCAGCGCTCTTGCAGACCTTCACTGCACGGGCCACTTGCATGGACCACGATGGGCTAAATCTTAGCCTCCCAATAGTGCGGCCCTCTGAGCCGGAAGTTTAACATGAATGGGGAATGGCCTAGGCCATGTCCGGAAGCCTGCCCCTCTCCCACACCTTCACCTGTTAAGGGAGGCCTCGAACTGCAGCCATGTATTCAGACGGAAGAAAAAAATCGCCTACACCTATGCGAGAGGGCCCATTTGACCAGGGGTGATAAAATGTCCCAGCTTGTCGGATACAGTCGGCGACAAAAATGGGTATTTTCCAGCGGCACAGCCAAGACTTTCTTATGGAGGGAGCTCTATGTGAACTGAAATCATACGAAAACCGCCTGCCGGGAAGATGAGGTGCAATGGTCCACAAAAAAATGCGGACCTATGAGGGGGATCCAGCCCCCCGCCCCCCTTGGCCGCGCCTGTGGTATTTTCACTAGACGCTTCGTGCCCAAAATGGTTATGACTGAAAATTCTTATGACGTCCATAACAAAATATTGTAGTACACACTGCGCAACCTAAAATGAGGCTTTCGTGGCAATGCATTTATCCACACAGCGCTCGCAGGCCTTTTCGTAAAGAGCCTCTACCTTACCATCTGGCACCATGCTATCTTTTTCAGGTTTCACTCCAACTCGGCGACATAAATATGGTAGGATTTGTAGTTGGTCGGCGGACTCGGTGACAGGCCGGCGACAAATTAGTACATTTCCAACCCACCCCCACCTCAACGAATCCCCTGTTTTTACCAGCCGAAGCTCGATGTACCATACTAGACAGAATAAAAACTGCAAAGAATCTAGATATGGTAAATGATATGGTTGCAAGAGCAGAGATTCGACAGTTCCAACTAATCTGAAGAGCGCGGTGACTTTCGATGACCTGCAACTTGTAAGTGTCAATCGTCTCACGGTTTCATGATTAGGTACATCCGTTCTTGACTTCTGTGACTATACCGAGACTGAGTTTCTTGTCAGCACCGAGCAGAGGCATGGACGTGTCAAGGAATGTTGGCAATGTGGCCTGATCGAGGCAGAATGTGGCCTGTGGTCATCCGGACTGCCTGTTCAAAGGTTGCTGATTCAAAGATTCAAAGAATGCTGGCTCTTGAGGTGAGAACAGTTCTGCAGCGCATATTGATATATTTTCTTTGCACCTTTTCGTGTATATCAGTTCCACAGGCCCTGGGGTTCAATATATTTCACTCAGTTTTTTTGTCCGCATGGAAATAACAATTATTCCCAATGGAACATTAAATGTTATCATATCCCCCCCCACCAGGTACCTTCCTAGAACAGTAATAGTGAGGTTGCCATTCATCTGCATGACAATGTCAATTCCAAGGCGGTTTGCAAAATGTGGCAGACTTGCACGAGATCTCGTTGCTGCAGGGTTGGCCACAAATAAAACCTGGGATAGCTTTTCGAAATTTTGAGAAAGAAATTCCTGGAATGGGCAGTTCATTATATTTCGGGGCAGCACATGCTACCTGTGGTGTAAATCCAGCAAGAAACAATGTTTTTGGGGTACATTAGGTTAGCAGTAACTGCCTGAAATGGCTACCCCTTTCAAAGCAGGATTCAGGGTGCCCAAAACACGTTGTCAACGTCCGTGCCTTACTTGGCAGACAGGATTCCAGGTCATGATCTAAACTGCTTTGCTGACATGAATGTTGACTGGGGGGAATCAATATCATTTTTCTGGCGATGGCATCATAACCAAGATCACTGATGATCATAAGATTTGCTGTCAGTGAACTGCACAAACAGCCATTTTGGCTTGCTGATCTAACTGGTGACCAGCATATTCATTTTGATGATGAAAGTGGCCTCTCTGGGGCCACTTTCATCACCACTGATTTGTCCCATGAACTTAAACACAGTTTTGCGAGATAAAAAAAAAAATGTGATGGGCACAGATTTTTCACACTTGTTATTCTAATAAAATAGCTGGCTGGTACAAAGTTTCTTGATACTCCAGGGGTTTCTACTTGTTCTTCATCAAAATATAACCTTACTTTCGGTCCCAAAATGCCGGTTCCAAAAATGGCAATATTCCTTGTGTTTTGGGTCCGATACAAACACAATGCCATGAAAAAAATATCAGAGCTGAACAACCTGCACCGCAATTGACAAGGCGCGCCATAAATGCCCCAAAGCGTACATCTCGCTGCACATAACTTAATCCGCGCACGACCGTCGGCCCGTACGATCATGCGCGACTGGGGGGGGGGGCTGTTGGCCGCCCCCTCTAACTCGCAAACGGTTGGTCGCACAATAAAAATAAGCATACCGTTGGAAAGCTTGTGACAAGTAGAGCTCGAAACTGGTCTCATTTTTAGTTTTAAATAACATGTAAGCAATTTATGCCCTATATATGTTTTCTCATAGACGACAGCATGAGACCGAGAAATGGTCTGAATCTCAAGGGCTGTGACTAATAACGCAAAAAAAAGGCACCAGCGCACAAGTAAAGGTCCGCGGATGCCGATACACATCTTATTTCTCAGATTTGTTAAATATATACGCCGAAACGTCGAGTTAAAGACATGGCAATTCTCGCGCCGGCTGTCGGCGTGCGCCGCAGCTGTATGCAGTAACAAATTGACGGGAACTAATCTTAGCGTCCCTTTATTTTCGCAAAAAAGGCCTATCGATGTAAATTTTATTGATCTTAATGCTTTTTGTGATGGTTTTCCATGCTTAATTTTTGGGAAAATTCATTAGTTACCAATCTACACAATTGGCAGAGCTTTATTCGCGAGAGCCTGTTTATTTCCAAAATATACTATTTTTCAAACTTTTTGAGGTTCCTGGTATTACTTACGTCTGTGCAAGCTGGTTCTGCCATTTGTTACCCATTCTGAGTAATCCATCGTCGATTTTGACGGTGGTACATTTTGGCTCACTACAGTTATTCGTGACCTGACCTCAGGCCAATGGCTGGAAGTCACTGATACTTTGCCCAAAGACTGTAACTAGATGTCTGCTTCACTCCGCACTAAAAATGTTATAAAACATTCCGTCAATTTCCGAAAAAAACGACACGTTTTAAAATGGGCTTGACCTTAGGTCAATGACCTGGAAAATTCCAAAAATCTGAGACAGGAGATCTGTTGCATCTATCAGGATCACTAATCCCTGAAAGTATTATTGAGATATCTTGTTTTGCGAAAAAGTTACAGGCACTAAACTTTTTTGGACATAAGTCTGTTTGACCTGACCTAGGTCAGGTACCTGACCTGAACTGAGGTCAAAATTTTGACGCAAGATGTTAAAATAATAAAGCAAAAGGCAAAAAAGTTTCGTGGCTCTGTGTTTGTTCGTTTTTTCGCAATCCCAGAAAAACCTCAGGGGGGCTGTCAACAGCCCCCTCCCAGTCGGGGGCGGATTAAGCTTGATGAACAAAAGACCAGTTCCAAAACCTTTCAAATTCCGTGTTCTTTGGTCGAATATATTCACAAAAAGAGTAAGGTTGTAGATTAGCGTTAAAAAACGAGCGGCACATGTGTTGCTCTTTCGTTGTGCGTCCATTACACCAGCGCATGTCCAACTTTTCTGTAAAACGTTATCTGCTTTTCAAGCTGACAGCCGGTTTGGTGGAAGCAGTATACCGTTCTCTATCGTGTTGGATGGCTTAGTGTCTCATGTAATCCATTCACATCAACATGCTTTCTGTTGCGTCCCCTAACACTCGAAAAAACAAATATCCTTACTAATATCTGCGACTAGTTAGTTCCATAACTGACCGATAGTCGACGCCACATTCGATGTCCGCTGACCGTGCCTAACGTCATATTCTTTACGGAAGGATACCATATCTTACAAGAAGTGATGAAGGTGATCCCAAAGCCTTTGTTTCAAGCCCTTTTCACTACCTGACAGCGTGGACATAAATCAGTGTAGGTTTTCAAACGCCGATAGCCAGCCCTAACACGACCTGGAACGTAAAAATTCCCCCATAGCAATCCAGAACATTTTCGAACCATTTCAGCGTTCAGTACTGAAGATTAATTCACGGAATCATCCGATTTACCTTTATTGCCTACATATTTGAGAACCTACGCCGTGACTCTGACTGAAGTATCGACCCTTACATACTCCATTAGGGTAGGTATATGACAATGTGTTTATTCGTCCTAAAATCTGGACGTCTTTCAATTCGTGTCACTCCCATCTCCGGCTCCCGTAGTTCCCGAGATCGTCCCTCCCTCGGTCAGCGAGGGGCGATCCGGACACCCGGCAGATCCAGAGCCGATTCCATAGCACACTGTCGGCCTGTTGGAAATTCCACCGGAGCTAAAACCTCGCTCTCCGGTCCGCACCGCGTCTACCCAACACCTCACCCTCACTAACTCAAGAGTGACGACAGCGCGCCGCCCACACCTGCCGCTGCCGTGCCAGGCCGCAGCCGCTGCCCCGGAGCGTCCGACCGTCGCCGGCGGCCGTACCGCCACCTCAGCAGCCGAGCCAGTCGGCGACGCAGCGGGCCGCACGCCGGCGCCGCCGACAGGTTCTCCGCCTCCGCCGGGTCCGTCCAGTGATCATAGAGCTCACGGCCGGCCGGGTGCCGCCAGCGCGGCCGCAGCGTGACCGCGTCGAATCGCACCCACTCGGTGTAGCGGTAGCGGGCCGTGCGCGCCGAGTAGCCCATCACGGCGATGTCGCGCCTCCGCGGCTGGTCCGAGTCCGGCCCGGGAATGACGGACGGGCGCGGGTACTGCGAGAACGCCACCGGGCCGGCCGGATCCGCGCCGCCGCACGGCGCCCGGCTGTAGCGCGCGCCGCCGGCGGCGGCCTCCGCGCCGGCGCGGACCGCCGCCACCAGAGAGCGGCCCTCGGCGCAGAGCAGCGGCTGGCGGCCGGCGTGCGGGCACGGCGGCAGCGTCAGGCCAAGCGCCGCCTCGGCCAGGGTCGGCATCACGTCGAGCAGCTCGACCGGCGCCATCAGACGGCGGCCGGCACTGACCTGGGTCGAGCCGGCCTCAGCCGAGAGCGGCGAGACGTGTCGGAACGCCGCCAGCGAGCCCGTCTCACCAGGAAGGTGCAGCAGCAGCGGCGTGCGCGTGGCGTCCTCAGACGTGCTGTACTTGGCCCACTCGCCGCGCTCACCCAGCGCCCAGCCTGCCGGCAGCGGAGGCGGCTGGTCACACGGCGGCGACCTCCCGTCTAATCAGTGCCACCAGGCCGGCCCGAAGCGCACCTGGCTGAGCTGAGCACACATTCGACAGGGCCGGCACTGTGGTTATGTCTAAAAATATCGCGTGACAGCCCGAAAACCATGAGACGAGAGCGAGGGTATTCAGGTTCAAACTAGTTACAACTAGCGACTTTTTCATCAGGGACGATCCATCAATTTCAAACGACGCATTCCGAGAAATGACACGACACACCACAAGACCTGGGCATCCGCGACAAGAAACCCTTCGTATTGATGACTGTTATCCACTCTATATCTCGAATGAAACGATTCATTCAGACATCAAAGAACCAATTATTTCATACGTCTGACAGTGTACATCTGATATATATATCAGATGTAAACAGTCAGTCGCATGAAATAATTGGTAAAGTATGAAATAAAATAAAATATGAAATAATATATATAACATAAATGACACATAAATGACGTGGCAGCTAAGGAAATCTTTTTAAAAATTATTTTTTGAAACATGCACGGGTGGCCGGTAATCACCAAACTGACCATGATCTCCCGCCAGCAGCACGATGGTGTTGTCTGCGTGACCTGAGGTCGCCAGAGACTGAAGCAACTGACCAACCAGGTCGTCAGCGTACGACACCGCAGCGTAGTACGCCTGACGCACGTACCGCGAGAAGTACTCTGTCGGAGACAAACGCCAGACTGCTCAGCGCAGAAAAACGTGCGAAACAGTCCAGTGAACCAAGACTAACTGGGTAACAGAATCTCATTCATGGGGGTAACACAGGATTAATATTATGGCAAATAATTCTGCGCTCAACGACACCAAAGCGTAAAGAAAAACACAAAAAGAATGGAAAAACAGTGGACAATCAGTCAACACAATGACGAGGAGAGAGACAACACGACGCTGTAGCGACCCACTCCCTTCACAAAACCAGGACTGGTTTTGTGGTGTGTCGAAACGACGGTTGGAAAAGGTGACGACTTTTGGTGTTGAAGAACACCAGACAATATGTGTTCCAAAAACATTTCACACCCAAAGTTTGATCTTGCGACTGCATCAAAAAGCTACACTGTAGCCATCTTGACAAAGTTCTAACTCTCCAGCAAGAAGCAAGTATGATGTCATAATTGACTTACGCCACGAACACCGCCTTAAACCAGTATTACAGTTCGCAAAATTTTGTACTCCAGAACAAAAATTATACTCTGACACGAAGAACAAAAACCTAACTTCCAACCTTGGTCCAGAATGAAACACACGGAGTCAGACAGTAACATGAACCCAGACTGACGGCAAGGTACGGAGATAAATGCGCCAGACTGGTGCAACTATTGAGTCACATGAACCCAGACTGGTGTCCGACCCTGGCTGACGTCACACAGACCCACAGTGATGGCGGCCCCTGACTGGTCTGACAAACCCAGACTGGTAGCAGAACATGGAGTCACGTGGACCCGGACTGGTAACGGATCCTAACTGGTCACACGGACCCAGACTTGTAGCGGGTCCAGACTGACGTCACACGAACTCAGACTGGTGATGGATCCTACATGACATCGCACGGACCCAGACTGGTGGGGGACCCTGACTGACGCCACACGGACCCCGCCGGCGCCGGCTGTGGCCCCGCCCACCTGGCATCTGGCCGTACGGGAAGCTGATGTTGAGTCGGCTGACGTCGTCGCGCCGCCTGACGTCAGTCCAGGGGTTCCAGGCGACGGCGGGCAGGCCGGCCGGCCGGCCGGGGCGTGCCGGTGGCGGCACCGACTCGATCGGGTACAGCGCTGCCGGGCCCCAGCGAAGGCCGTCAGTGCCGGCAGCTGAACAGTTGCTGTCCAGCAGCGAACGTTCTGCACCCCCTGACGCGTTAGCTCATCCCCTCACACAAGCACTGACAACCAGGTGAACCGCGCGGAAAGACCGTTACCACGTTCACTATCAGTGGGAGCACAAGACAAAACTCTGAGCAGGCCACTTCCCACAAATGTAAGTTCACTCACACAAGTACTCCATGGGCATCTTCAGGGGAATGTGCGGCTTGTGAAGTCCCACGCCCAGCAACCAAGGAACGGCCGGCGGCGGCAGTTGGCCGCGATCCTGGAGCCACCTATCGGCGCGCTGGACAGTCTGTATATCGGGCAAAGTTCCCAGCGGCTGGGTGCTGGTGTCGACTGGGCAGTAAAGGTTGGCGTGCAGCTCGCCGTCGTCTCCCAGACAAACGGGTGCGTCCTGGCGACGGTGCAACGGTGACGTTAATATGCAACAAGTGTTGAACATCCAGAAGGTTGAAATTTTCACTCGGCAACACTTTCCAACCCATCATGGTAGAACAGTTAGCGTGGATACGAACAGTCGCTTATTTATTTATTTATTTATTTACGTCATGGGATCATCCTCCAAAACATGACCGAGGCCACAGGGGCTATTCTCGATCCCAAGTCATCATACGAGAAGGGTACAAGAGGTAAGACATACACACAGAGTACCCTCGTTCCACATGTCAAGCTAATCAGAGTTGTTAAAAACGTTAGTTGGTTGGTTATTGGGGCTTAGGGGCGCACCGACTACAGGGTCATGCGGCGCCCAGTTAAAAACGTTCAAAGGTAGGCTGTCACGTACATCTGTAAGATATCGCAATAACGTGCTGCTTCAGCTTGCGTCCGAACAGTTGCAGACATGTCAGCGATGTCTGATCACATGTGTTGAACGAAGAGGCGACGCCGTGTAGGAATATAGGAACTGCCTCTTTATGGCAATCGAACCACGGACGCGAGGCACGCTGAGCAGGCGGTCCTGCCTGGTATGTCTCGCGTGATCCGCCCGTTCGCTGTTCAGACTGAACGACGCCGCAAGGCGCTACGGTTCACCTGTACACCGGATCTTATGAAGTGATGTCAGTGTCTGGTGCTCAAACATGCTATGGGGAGGAAGCCAGCCCAGGTTTTCCCGATGGCCAAAATGCGCGCATGTTTTTTCCCGGATATCACGCGTGCAGCGAAATTGCTAATTTCCTACACGGCAGCCATGTTTTTGGCCGAAACAATCCCATAAACTGTGAAGCAATACCGGACGTGAGAGGAAACCAGGGCAGAGACAATTACAGGAAGGGTACCGGAAGGGAGACAGCGACGAAGGCGGGAAATGCCGGTAAGAATTCCGAAACATTTCTGTGGAAGTTTAAGGATATGAGAGTCCCAAAACAGAAAACGATCAAAAGTGACTTAAGATTTTGAACTTCAGTGCCAGGATTGATACAGGTATTCCGGAAGTGATGAATGCAACATGAAGTTCAGTGCGCCGTGGGCTGTCGTAGAAACGTGCCCAGCACAACCCAGCAGTTATTAGGATGGACTACGGATGACTACGATTACTATCACTGCCGGAACCGCCAGGGACATGGGCCTGTGTCTGACACTGGACTGCAAGTCACTAAGAGGGTGCGAACAGCCTTACCTGGAGCCGATAAATCATTCTGGTGCATGGACATAACCAGGATTCTGACACGCAGCGGACTAGGATAAAATACAATCCCCTCAAATCTGGAAATTTCCCGGATTGCGACCATCTTATTTTAGATTTCGGGAATTTTCCGCCTTCATTTACGGCGGGTACAGAAACGTTAAACTTCCAGCTCCCCAGAAGGGCATGACTCCGTTGGCCCCACTTGGTTACGCCCATGCTTAGCTGACACTTCAACAGGGCCATGGCCCCGATCAGTCATTCACCAGTCCCACCTAGCGCAATACATACATACCACACACCAAAGAAGGTCGCGGAGCGCCCCCCTCCCCCCCCCCACGGCTGCCGACACCGTCCCTACCTTGAAAGCCTGCGACGGCGGGTGGTAAGGGGTCTCGGACCAGCTGTATGGCTGGTCATCGCTGTAGTTGGACACGATCCCTGCGGCAGGCCGTGAAATAACGTGACGACGGCAGATCACAGTGATCCAAACCACGACACACCCGCACATCAGAGTACGGCGCAACCAAAGAGAAACAGAACTGGAGAGGACGTGCCATGCGACGACGTAACGTTCCTGAAGGCTTCAACTTGCGTCACGTCAAACTGATCGCGAGTTTAAGCCCCTGGACGCGGAGAAGTCGCGTCTGAAATGAAAAAAACGCCCATTTTCCTTCACAGCACACCGCCACATCAACGAACACTGTGAAACCATTGCCAAAAGAAAGCAGAGGCGCACACGTCTTCAGCAGGAGCCCAGCACCCTTCAAACGCGGCCCAGAGCCGCCGCGTCCCATGCCCTGCCCTCACCCGGATGGAACACCTTGCCCATGGAGGCCGTGTGGTAGCCGCGCTCCCGGAACAGCTGCGGCAGGCTGGTGAAGTTGCCGGCTGCGTCCCTCCAGTAGCTGCCGGTGTCGAACAGCCGAGTGGTGTCCGGCCGGCGGGAGGTCAGCAGTGAGGTCCGACTGGGTCCGCACAGCGCTTGCTGCCCGTATCAAAAGCGGTACACGTGACGCCTAGTCCCCACTGAAGACACACATGTGCATTCATGTACGGGGACATGCAGGTGAAATGGTCGTCACTAGGGTCCAGTTTGTTTTGGTTCATAACTTGCGTTTCTGCTTTGTCTAAGGCACTGAAATGATACTCTACACGAGGGCAAACCTGATTTCGCAGCTTTACGAACTGTTAGTAATTAGCCTATCACCAATTATTACCACCACGGGCAGTTTTACTGACGAGTCAATGCGTTCTGATAATGGCCCAAAACAAAACCACAAAGCACCTAAACAACTGCTTCACAATCAACAGGCGTAAAGGTTTATGCGTGTTTAACCAGTTTTGAAACAAAAATACCAGAAAATCAGAGACAATTTCTGACCACCGTTCTTATCCGTCCCTTAACCATGGAAGGTGGTTTAACCCCCGGAGGGCTCAAAGGTATATCCAGTTCCCAGCGGAAGGGAGGGGGCGGATTCGCCCCTCCCCCTGAGGTCTCCGGAACTACTAATCCGATTTCATCGCTACAAACGGCAACTAGTTCGCCATGACGTAAACCGCATTTTTATAAGAAAATCTTCAAAATCCTGCACGGGGTGGAACAAGGGGGTAAACAAGCTAAAACGGGTGGGGAGGGGGTATGTTTTGACTTGGTATAGCTCCGCTGTTTATGGACCGATTTTCATGCAGTGAGCATCAATCGAGCTCATGGATGGGACTTTCATCATTGGTCCATAACTGCGGAATTTTCAGAGGATTCATTACGTTCTCGGGGCTTCAGAAATGGGAGGACGATTTATTTCTCGAAGACTGAATTAACAAAAAGGTAAAAACATTTTCTTAGCTTGGTTACAATGAAGAAGTACAAATCGCATTGCAATGTTTTTTCAGTTGTTTCCACTAAACGGCTAATTTATTATCGGCACCCGAACATGGAAGTATGAGCTAGAAGCCACCAAATCTGGCACAGCAAACGTTCCCCGAACATCATCTGCCAGACACCATCTGCAATATGTCATCCGCCAAACATCACTGCCAAATGAACCAAATTCGATCAGGACAGAAAAGCTCCGTTTCCCATCGTTTCTGCCGTATTTACAGCGCCGGATGAGCAACACTTCTCCACTTCATGTGATATTTGTGCTCAGTATTCTTCATAATAGACGAGACGTGTTCCATCCTACGATCAGCCTTTGACTTGTTAATGAATGCATCCTTATTAAAGCTCCACCCTTTACCTTACCTTATATTACCTTATATTCTACCACGGCAAGTGCATGATTTACCATGAGACCTATATTTGTGCCCAATATTGCATCCCTTGCGCTTATGTTTTGGTTCTCTAACACGTTGATTTGTCTCAGATGCATCCCGATGTCTGCCCAAAACGTTTCGTAATGCGATAACTCCAGAATTTAAGCATTAGTTTCACTTTCCATGTTGCATCGTTTACATACATCTGTTTGTTCTATGCCAATTTTATGCAGCAGAACTTGTGTGACCAGAATCCTAGCTAGTACCTTAAAGTTTACAGATCTGTACCTGCTAGACGATATGGCATAATTCATATCGCAATAAACTTGACTCCAATTAGTGTCCGAGAACAAGTCTTCCCATTTACCTTCCCAGATATTTTTTCACTTCGCTGGACTTCCACTACACATGCACAACATAGATGTATCTTGCTCCCATATTCTTCGCCAATATATATTTCACAACTGGATGTATAATCGGCTGCGCTAAAATTTGCCTTGACTGCCTCCAGCGTAACGGAATGCTCTCCGTAAGTCCCAGGTAATCAAGATACGTTGTGTTAAGTTTACATTTAACTCGTCAGTCATTAAAGCTCATAAGCGTCCCATCTCTTCCCAGCAAATCATTCAAATACCGACTCCCGCACGCATGTCACCTTCGCATTCGCATATTCTATCTTTATGCCTTTAATGTCACTGTTACCACGAACTTTCTGGGCAAGATATTCAATTGGCAACAAAAATAAAGTAACAACTCAGCTGATCCCCTTGACGGCATGATCTGTGCAGCTCAATTTTTTGGGATAGGTGCCCGTTATATGGGATCCTTGAGAAAGGCTGCACATACGAAACATCAAACCAGAAAATACAACTGCATGGAAATCCACGTCTTCTCAAAACCTCTCGAATAAATGACCACGATATAGAGTTGAAGTCACTTTCGATATCTTAACTGATGAACAGTCCGTGGCGTTTTACTTCCTTTAACTTCTGCATTATGTCAAACATAATTATAATGTTAACGTCAATAAACCGGTTTCCCAAAAAACCGGTCTGCGCGGGATCTATCAGACCCGGCTGCACTTTCTTGTATCAGTTGGCTAACACCCCTGACAGTATCTTGTTGCTGACATTTAACCCTATTCCCGGCAGGGGGGGGGGGGGCGGAATCCGCCCCCCTCGGGTTTTTTGCTTGCCAATTCTAGGCTTTTTAACGCAGCTTCACGAAACTTGGTCGCTTTTCCTAGCTATTCCTTCTACACGCCGTGACAAAATTTCGAAATTCTATTTTGCTCAGGGGCGGAGCCAGGCAACGTTTTTGGGAGGCACCTCAGGTCATTTTTGGCCATGTTGAGGGTAAAAGGAAAATGTCTGCCAAAAACAGAGTTTTTAAGATAGAACTTAAAACTTTATATGAATGTATAGCTAAATAGTTGGGCAATGTGCATATGTAATTTTGTTTATCTGAGGTCACTTTACAAGGTCAGGTCAAGGTCAAAAGTAAAAATTTGTTTTTTCGCAATAATTTCGGCGCCGTTTTTTCAAATGCCAAACTCGGAATACATATGACGTAGAAAGGTGCCCTCTACTTGTGTATCACGTTTCAGCTTGATATCAGGTCGGGTCACGGAACTATTACCTAAAATGTCAGTGCGCGTACCCTATATCGCAAAGCCAAAAAATGAATTTTTTGGAATGGAGTGAATTCAACCGATTAAAAACGTTTACAGATAATAATGAATGCACACGACATCATTCCAGGTGACCCCAAGGTCACTGGAGGTCATTTAAGGTCAAAGGTCACAAGTTGATCTGAAGAACGTGTGACCATGACAGTTCCCCCTTTTTTATGTCCCTGGCACCGCCTATGCTAACATTATACAAACATTGTAATGCGATTTGTACTTCTTTAGCATAACATGACTAGCAGAAGCTAAAAAAGTGTTTTGGCCTCTTTTGTTCATTCCGTTATTAGAAAACTAATCCCCCTATTTTTGAAACCCTGTGAACGCCCATGAATTTTCTCAAAATTTCAAATTTGCATACCCATGGTAAAAGCCCTATCCATAATCTCTCGATTCATGCCAGTTTCATCGAAATCGGTCCATAAACAACGGAGTTATAAGAAGTCAAAAAGTACCCCCCATTTTGACATTTTTGCCCCCCTGTATTCACAAATTTCAAAATTTTGAAAATTTCTTTTTATAAAAATGTAGTTTACGTCACGGCAAATCGATTGCCGTTTGTTGCGATGAAATCGGATAAGTAGTTCTCGAGATCTCAGGGGGGGGCCGAATCCGCCCCCCTGCCGGGAATCGGCCATACCGTCTAGCCCTCCGGGAATAGGGTTAACAACGTTATCGGACGGTACGAGTGACTTTCGTCTTGTTTGGTTTAATTGGGGTTGTTTGGTTTAGGGATCAGAATTAATATTCCCTCTCACATAGTTAGTGGCAAGTCTCTATTGACAAAACATTCTCCAAACACCCGCAAAAGGAAGTACTTGAGGTTACCCCAAAACTTTCTAAAGAATTCAGCAGGGAATCCATCACTGCCCGGTATTTTCCCATTCTTGGCTTTCAGAGCCTGACTTAGTTCCTCTGACTCTACGGTTTTTTCACCTCTGTGACATCTGTGTCATGGAGCATTTTCAATCTCAGGCCTTCAAAAAAGGTTTGGTATTGTTCTGTAACATCGTGATTTTCGAACAATTTACTGAAATGAACCTGCAAACTGGACACTATGGCCCCGTGTTTCGAAACTAGCCCCGACGGCGTTTGCACGCACCGTCGGGTATTAGTTCACCGGTGTAGTGGCCAGTATATTATTTTACTGGTGTAGTGACCAGTATATTATTGTACTGGTGTAGTGAGCTTTCCTGGCGACGAGAAATATTTACTGGACTTCTCGCCGAATTCATGCCATAGTGCACGTGGCCTCACAGAAATGCCATTTATTTTATCTTGTCTTAATTCTTCCAGCTCCTGCTCCTTTTCTCTCAATTTCTCCGCCAAAGCTGCGTTACAATGCTCATCAAGTTGACTATCTCGTTTACATCCTACACAAGGAATTGCTCTCTTTGTCGTAATCGTTCTCTGTGAATAGAGTACGAGATGGTTTCGGATCTCCAATTCATTAAAAGAACTTTGAAAAAATGGAATCTCTTATCGTGAACTAGATTTTGTTTTTTTCTGCTAAGAATGTCTCCGTGTATACGGGTATAGCATACTGGGCTACTGTCTTAGCTAGCGTGGCCTTAATTTGCTCAAGATGCTGAGTGTCTCGAATCAGTGAGATGTCAAATTTGAAAAGTCCCCTTCCTCGGGGCTGGTCTGTTACATTTAGGGTCAACGTCACCATCGAGTGATCCGTTCGGTATCCAGCGCAAATGTCCGCATCTAGTATCCGACCTCCTAAGCTGTTCGATGTAAGGAAGAAATCCAGGCGGGCTTTTTTAACAACACGGTTTTGAATTCGCTAAGTAAATCTTTTCGTACATTCGTTTCTCGATCTATATATGTCGAATAGGTCCTGGTCTTCCATCAATTTAGAAACCTGTCTAGTCCTAACATTATTTTCCTTGGGATAATTAAATGTATCCATGCTTTGAGGAAGCACCAAGTTAAAGTCGCCTGCCACGATTATTGGGACCAGCTCTCTGTTCTGACATTCAGCAATCATTCTGTTAATATCAGCGAGCTGTCTCTGTTTGGAACAAATACATTAACCAACCACAGTTTAAGCTTCCTTTCCAAGCCCATTTTTGTTATGATGTTTCTTCCGTTTTCTTCGTCCATTACTGTGTCACGGAAAACCGCTTGTATCTTATTAGTCAAAATTGCTACACCCTTTGTGCTACCTGTGCATGGTGCAATGATAATATAATTTTCCCAGCCATTTCTAAACGAGTTTTCTCTCCCCTTTTGAGGGTGTAACTCTTGTACAAAGCAAATGTCAAAATCAGCCTCTCGCAAAAACATGGAACAAATCTCGTCTCTTTTTAAGATCGGGTAGTCCTCGGCAGTTCATAGAACATACTTTCACGCCAGACATCACAACATCCATTTTCAGATTTGTCTAAGGGAAACAGCCGGGAGAGAAAAGATGGGCAAATCGATCGACCAACCAAGTATGATAGTCTTATTCGGACCTGCGGGCTAAAAACGACAAGAAAAAGAACACGAGACCATAACAATCTGCCAAAGTTCACCGGCCTGCACTCGAGTACACCTGTCCCCGCTTGGCTGAAACGAGTCATCAACAGGGGCGCATCCAATACAAACAGTAGGGTGAAGCACGATAGAACTGAAAAGCACACGCACATGACAAGCAACATCGCCGTATGTACAATACCACTTGCACGTCTAGCAGGAAGAAGATTAAAGGGTCACCGCGAGACCCAGTTCCCACAGTTTACACATCGAGTCTACACGGACAGTAACTGCATGCTGCTCTGGTTTAAGGAAGAGATGCCCGCCGCGAGAAAAAAAGCAAATTTTCCCAGCCTTCTTTGACTGCAGAAGACTGCGGAAAATCTCCTCCCGGCGACGTGTCAGGCTTTCACTGACGAAAACATATTTGCCTCTCAGCTCCATTCTTCTCCACAATTTGGTCTCGAGCACTCTCTTGCCCTGATCTGACGAGTATGACCACTACCTTGTTGCTGGGTCCTGGCAAACGGTGCGCCCAATCAATGTCACTGGCCTCCAGGTTGAGGCCGTCGAGATACTGGTTCAGAGTCGAGGTCACAAGGCCTACCATGTCCTCTCAGTTCGAACCACCCTGGGCCGGACTCCGACGGCCACCTCTGGGCAGGGGCGGCCGCGAATGGGCGGCACGGTGCGGCGCCATGGCCTTCCCAGAGAGGATGAGACAGGGGAGTCGCGAGTTGATTTCAGAGTCCTCAACTCTATCTTCCAGTTGCTTTACTTCGCCTATTGCATCCTGGAGATTTTTTGACATCTTTTACTGAAGGTTCCTATTTCCGACGTGCTCTTCGAAGCCTCTGATTCGACGGCACAGGGCCTCAAATTTGGTTGCAATGGCCACCCTGAACTCACGCAAAGCTTTTGAGATGCTTTTGGGGATATTTTCCTCAAGGCGCTCCATGGCTAGCTCTATATAGCTTTTTAAATCGCGGTTTATCTGAGCCAGCGGCTGCGGAGACTCGTCCTCACGGCTCGCAGCGCCCCCTTTGCTTATCGGTACAGACTCCCCTGATTCGGAGCGGTCACGTTTTTCTCGGCTTCCGTCTCGGTCATCTGGTGGCTTGGCTCCATCATAGTTTCGGACGATGTCCGATACTGACGTTTTCTTTAGCATGGATGGTCGCGCTGTCGCCGGTTCACTGGCGTTTTTTTTTTTGACGAGACGCCGGCCTAGCAGATGGAGTGGGTTGACGACAGTCTCTTGCTTCTTATGGTACAGCGGCTGCAGGTACCACACCACCACAATCACTAGACCCTGAACATCGGGTCTATAAACAAATGGTTACAGATCGCCCAGTGCGCGAGAAAGTGTTTTCGCGGTACTTGCCGTCCGCGCGCGTTTGGTGCCGTGTAGGCGCCCGGGCCGCGGAGCGAACACACACGACCGGTCACGCTGACCGCAGCCGCTGAATTCGTGTTGCAATGTTTGCATAATGTTGGTATAGGCGGCTCCAGGGACATGAAAAACGGGAAATTGTCACAGTTCCATGTCCCTCAGGTCACCATAGACATCTGACCTAAATGACCTCGAATGACCTCAGTCACATGGAATGGCCTTGAGTACATTTCATATGGTCTGAAAACGTTTTCAATCATGTGAATCGACTCTCGCTAAAATTCCAGTTTCAGGTGTCGTAATATAAATGCACTAGCATTTTAGGTTGTAACTCCGTGACCCAACCAGATACTCCGCTGAAACTTGTTTTACAGGTATACAGGAGAGCACCCCTTTCATGGTACACAGGTAGACAGCATTCATTTAAGTCATATGTATTCCGGGTTTTGCATCTGGAGGATTAGCGCCAAACAATATAAAACCAAGTCTTGAGTTTACGACTGACTATGAACTGACCTGATATCAACAACATTATTTCTCTATGCCTGTCCAGTTATTTACACACGCATCCATGTAACGTATTAAGTTTTATGTTGAAAATTCTATTTTTTACGGCCATTTTTCTTTTAACTTCAGTCGAGCCAAAAACAGCCTCAATGGCCCCCTTAACCCTATTCCCGGAGGGCTAGACGGTATGGTCGATTCCCGGCAGGGTGGGGAGGGGGATTCGGTCCCCCCCTGAGATCTCGAGAACTACACATCCGATTTTATCGCAACAAACGGCAATCGATTTGCCATGGCATGAACTAAATTTTAATAAAAAGAAATTTCCAAAATTTTGAAATGTGTGGATACAGGAAGGCAAAAATGTCAAAATCGGGGTTATTTTTGAACTTCCTATAACTCCGTTGTTTATCGACCGATTTCAATGGAACTGGCATGAATCAAGAGATTATGCATAGGACTTTTACCATGGGTATACAAATCTGAAATTTTGGGAAAATTCATGGGCGTTCACAGGGTTTCAAAAATAGGAAGATTAGTTTTCTAACAAATGAATGAACAAAAGAGACAAAAACACTTTTTTGGCTTTTGCTAGTCATGTTATGCTAAAGAAGTACAAATAACATCACAATGTTTGTATAATGTTAGCTTAGGCGGTGCCAGGGACATGAAAAAGGGGAAACCGTCATGGTCACATGTTCTTCAGATCAATTTGTGACCTTTGACCTTAAATGACCTCCAGTGACCTTGGGGTCACCTGGAATGATGTCGTCTGCATTTAATATTATCCGGAAACGTTTTCAAACATTTGAATTCACTCTATTTCAAAAATTTCATTTTATGGCTACTGCGATGTAGGGTATGCGTAGTGACATTTTAGGTAATAGCTCCGTGACCCGACCTGATATCAAGCTGAAACTTGGTACACAAGTAGAGGACATCGTGCTACGTCATATATGCTCCGGGTTTGTCATTAAAAAAAAAACGACGCCGAAATTATTGCAAAAAAAAATTTGACTTCTGACCTTGACCTGACCTTGCAAATTGACCTCAGAAGAACAAAATAAGAACTGCACATTGCCCAACGCTTTAGCTATGCATCCATATAAAGTTTTAAGTTCTATCTTAAAAACTCTGTTTTTGGCAGACATTTTCCTTTTACTCTCAACATGACCAAAAATGGCCTGAGGTGCCTCCCAAAGACGTTGCCTGGCTCCGCCCCTGAGCAAAATAGAATTTTGAAATTTTGTCACCGCGCGTAGCGAGAATAGCTAGGAAAAGTGACCAAGTTTCGTGAAGCTTCGTTAAAAAGCCTGGAACTGGCAAGCAAAAAACCCGAGGGGGGGGGCGGATTTCGCCCCCCGCCGGGAATAGGGTTAAAACGTGGCCTGCCTCCGCCCCTGAGCAAAACCATGTTATGAAATTTTGGCACAGTACGTAGGAAGAATAGGTAGAGGAACCGATCAGATTTCGTGGAGTGGCTTTTAAAACCCTGAAACTGGCGACCAAAAAACAGCGGGGAGCAGATCCAGGCCCGCCGGGAATAGCGTTTTAATGTCATCTTTTAAGTCGTTTAGTAAGACCTACTCAAGCACGATGCTTTACGTCTTACTGCTGTATTCGAGGTTTCTTGGAGGACCATGTTTGTTTACCGAATCTAGTTTCGTAAACGCATTTACCTGTCAAGGGCCAGCAGTTGTTCAGATCAGCATAATTCCTTCGTCAGTCTTTATGAAAAAGTGTAAATGAAAAGTTCTGAATGTGACTGCAATCAAACACTCATTTAACAAACCTGGTTCAGAATGTTGCATTTCACTATCTGCAAAGGCTGAAGTGGGGTCAACATAGACAATATTTATCTCACCACATGGGACTCAAAGCCGTCAAGGTTACATTTATTTAACCCGCGCACGACCGTCGGTCCGTTTCGAACATGGGCGACTGGGGGGGGGGGGCGGCAGTTGGCTGCCACCCTCTAACTCACGAACGGTTGGTCGCACGATAAAAATAAGCACACCGTTGGAAAGCTTGTGACGAGTAGAGCTCCACACTGGTCTCATTTTTAGTTTTAGATAATATGTAAGCCAATTTACGCCCTATATATGTTTTCTCATAGCCGACTGCATGAGACCGAGAAATGGCCTGAATCTCAAGGGCTGTGATTAATAACGCATAGGTAAAGGCACCAGCGCACAAGTAAAGGTCCGCGGATGCCGATACACGTCTAATTTCCCCAGATTTGTTCAATACGCCAAAACGTTGAGTTAAAGACACGGCAATTCTCCCGCCAGCTGTCGGTGTGCGCCGCTGCCGTATGCAGTACCAAATTGACGGCAACTAGTTTTAGCGTTCTTTTATTTTCGCGAAAAAAGACGATCTATGTAAATTCTATTGATCTTTGTGGTTCTTGTGATAGTTTCTCATGCTTAAATTTTGGAAAAATTGATAAGTTACCAATCTACGAAATTGGCGGAGCTTTATTCGCGAGAGCCTGTTTACTTCCAAAATGTGCCATTTTTCAAACTTTCTGAGGTTCCTGGTATTATTTACGCCTGTGCAAGCCAGTTCTGCCCTTTTCTACCCATTCTGAGTAATTCATCGTCGATTTTGACGGTGTTACATTTTGGCTCACTACAGTTATTCGTGACCTGGCCTCAGGTCAATGGCTGGAAGTCATTGATACTTTGCCCAATGACGGTACTAGGTGTCTGCTTCACTCCACAGGAAAAATGTTATGAAATATTCCATCCATTTCCGAAAAAAACGACGATATGTTTTAAAAATGGGCTTGACCTTAGGTCAATGACCCAGAAAATTCCGAAAAATCTGAGATAGTAGATTTGTTGCATCTATCACGATCACTAATCCCTGAAAGTATTATTGAGATATCTTGTTTTGCGAAAAAGTTACAGGGCGCTAAACTTTTTTGGACATAGGTCCGTTTGACCTTAGGTCAGGTACCGGACCTGACCTGAGGTCAAAATTTTGACACGAGATGTAAAATTGATGGAGTAAAAGGTACAAAAAGTTTTGTACAAAGTTTTGTACAAAAGTTACACAGCGACTCTGTGTTTGTTGGTTCTCTCGCAATCCCAGAAAAACCTCAGAGGGGGCAGTCAACTGCCTCCCCCAGTCGGGGACGGGTTACCGAATACAGTTTCGCAAGCTGATGTTTGTTGAAGTTAACTTTGTTGACTGCATATACTCGTCATGGGCCTAAAGATCGGCAACTTTCTTTTATCAATGTTTATAAGAAAGCACAGCCGGTCAAATTTTCAGCACGACTGCAATCAATCGCTCACGGAACCAGCCTTACTCAGAATGTTCTGTTTTGTCCGTTTTTGGATCGTATAGTAAAGCCTACGCAAACACATTTCTGCCCGAGCTCCAAGTCGCTACGTAGCCCACAACGCTACGAAATTCAGCCTCGTAAGCCCTGTTTGCTCATCATGGGTGTAAATATCGGCTTCTCTCCTGCCTCATTCGTCGGCCTACAGAGGCGTAAGAAGCCCACAAAAGTGGGGGAGGGGTCCTGTCAAATGTTAAGCCAATTACGTCCAAGCATCGCTTTTTAAGCGAACAAGTTAAAATATAAATGTGGATATTGTGAGTGATGATTTCTGGGTCCAGTTTTTTACGCCTATGCCTGCCTGGTCGTTACCTCATTAGTGCCGTGCGCACCCGGATTAAACAGCTGACTCCTCACCTCCTGGAGAGGGTCGCATTTGCAGAGGCGATACCAGGTTTTCGGTAGACTGTCCCGTCATCTAGCATCAAAAAGTGGTTTATGACAATGTTTTGCCACAGCGACACGTGCCAACTCTGTGGTTGGTTGGTTGGTTGGTTATTGGGGCTTAGGGGCGCACCGACTGCAGGGCCATTCGGCGCCCATAACTTCTTCAAGTAGCTCCATTAAAAAGAGTCACGACAATTAATAAAATCCGACGGCGTAATATAACGCAATTATGTCAAGACAAAAAAGTTACCTACAACAGCATACACAAAAAAAAACACATGTGACTAGTAGCGTGAAAAAACCGCAGAAAAACCGACATCCAATAAAAACCGGAACAACTGTCCCGTCTCTATAAAACGAGACTCGTCACTCAGCAAATCCTGCAAAGTGCGAGGAGTCGTACTGTCGAGTCGTACTGCCAACTCTGTGATATACGCCAATCGAACCGTCTCGCTGAAACGCATCCGATGGAATCCATTTTGAGGCCAAGAAGTACAAAGTACGCAGGTTACCACCAAAAAGGCCGAAAGCCAGTCACGACCATTTCAACTGCTGGCCCCTGTACGTGTGAGGCCTCGTCCTTGCTGACAGCACACAGAGGGCAAATGCGAGGCCTAGCGGGAGCACACAGATTAGTACACATGAGGCCTAACCCTTGCCGGGAGCGCACAACACAATACACACGAGGCCTAGTCCTTGCAGACAACACAAAGAGCAGTACGGTTATCAGGCTTAGTCCAAAGGAGGGTTGTGGTCCTTGCTGAAGCAGAAAACAAGTTAGACTAGCACTCAACACTAAAAATACTTAATGAACGGTGGATGTGGTCTGGGCAGACATACTTCGCAATGCAATGCAACTTAAATAATAAGCAAAGCAATATTACCCAAGACACCATTCCTATTTCATCACGTGCAATTCGTGCCAAAATGACACAATGAATGCAGTCCATCAAATACTGTGTTCTAGGTCAGACAAAGCATTTAAGCTCATGTAATCAATTCATTCTCAACGGTACTTTTAATCAGTACCTATAATAAAAGTATTATTACGAGGTCAATTACCAAGGTGATTAGCTTAGTCTCAATAGCTTCCAATACTGAATCAAAGACACCTGCAAACTCAAATCACAGTAACGAGCTCAACTGCCACTTTACAAACCCCTCTCAGCAGACGACAAAGGCGTCTGATGGATGGGTGGATCTGCCTCCTGCCCCGGACGGCGGCCCTGCTCCCTTCACCTGGGCGTACGCCCTGCTGAACACTGCGCTCTGGGCGGCCAGCGCGTCCATGTTGGGCGTAACGGCCAGGCGGTCCCCGTAGCAGCCCAGCGCCGGCCGCAGATCGTCCACCAGCACCAGAAGCACGTTCGGCGGCGGCGCCGCTGCGGTCAGCAGCGCTGGCACCAGCAGCGCCAGCAGCCACCGCCACACTACGGCCTGCGGGGAAGTTGGACGTCCCGTGAGACGTCATGACGGCCTCAAGGCAATATAAATACCTCTTGCACTCTCGTGAGCTCCTTCCATGACTCGGAAAACTCACAGGTTCCGATACTCCTGGCACCAGTTCTCTTATAACGAATTTTCACAACGGTCCTAAAAATTCATCATGAGCGGACTTAACTATAACATGGTGTGTAGTATGCAGGTACTAGAAGAATTGATATCTGGTTAGGAGCTGACTGCGGGCAGATCGTTTTCGGCTCCATCGTAGATCTATACCACTTTTAGCAGAGGGGACGTGCGAAGGCACAGGTCTCCACAAAAGTAATGGAAGGTATTAGGGTTCTTGTGCTAAACGGTGATAGTTCCGGTGTTTACGGTGTTAATGTAATGTAATTTGAGCAGCTATCTGCCGCGACGCAGGAGTAGCCGTAATAACTTCAAACCTGTTTCATATTCCAATCTCATGCCTAAAACACGAAAAACCATATCTACGCTCGGTAGGCGGGGACGATGGGCAAGTTTCTTAGTTCCGCCATTGCGCCAACCTCGGCTGTCAAACTGATATCAGTTGTGGTGTGAATGGGGTACTGGGTAGAGGTTATGAATGAGCGCGTCTTGATCACGTGACATGTTCTGCTGGAAGCTATGAGGACGTCGTGGAGACTGACCAGGCCGTATCCCACCTGCAGTCCCTTCCAGATAGGTAGTTTTTCACCTGAATGGATCTGAGCATTCGACCCGAGCAATGACGGCTGAACGATTTCTGAGCAATAGCGTTGGAAATAACTTACACATGAATGAACGGTTCATACTGTGTGCAGAAGAAGCCTTTATGATAATTATATGATGAATGCTATTGCCAGGGCAGATTAATGGTAATGACTTGAGGCTAAACGGACAAATATCGCATTTATTTACCTGCGAGCACTTAACTCGCCCGAATATATTTCGACATACATACGACACATTACCAAGGCCGGAACTTTGCATCCCTTCGTGCGGGGAGGGAGGAGAGCATCCCGAATGTTTAGCTGACCTCCCAAAGTTGAGCTTACCCTCCCCCAATCCTGGGCTGGGCCCAGTTCTCAATGATAAGAGCTTAACCCTCACCGGACGAGGGGGTGGATGCCACTCCCAAGCACTGTTTCCAGGACCACGGCAAAACGGCACATGACAGCGCCGTCAAATCTGGCACAGCTGACGACACATTCATTGCGCACGTTTTGGAAATAGAGTGACCCCCATCTTGTCTCAGGGCACCGAGCCATGACGCCACTACTAAAAGCTTGCAGAGCGATTTTTAGCCAAATGCCGATTTTTACCGTTTTAGGGCAACAGACATGCATAAACGGCAGATGACGGGCATGAAATCGATTCATTCTGGTAGTCCACATGACAGCATGTCAGTTCTGCATGTCAGTTTCAATGACCTTTTCAAGGTCAAACGAGGCCAGTGACCTTGGATGACTTTCTTGGCCTTAAAACGTTCCTGTGCATTTATTTTTGTTTTTTTTTGTTTTTTTTTGGCGGGAAGACTAATCCTATTTGGCACCAAATGTGTCGTTTTTAATCGAGGAAAACCGATTTATAGCTCCCAATCATAAAGTTTGACCTGACCTACGAGGTCACTGGCTGGCCACACATCACGGCGTCGTTACGGTTATCACTGAATTCCTTCGGCATACGTCTAACAATTTCCTTTTGTCCCGAGGTGCTAGCTCAATTAGGGGCCGAATGGCGAGGGGGTTGTCCCCTCCCCGCCATCGGTGCGAGTGAAAATCCCTCCCGTCTGGCAAGGGTTAAACAAACGTAGGCATATTAGTGCCAGGAATGCTGGAAAACATGGATATTCACACTTTACCCATATCAGACATTTCCAGTGGCGTCAAGATGATATGAGGAGAAAAGAGCAAATGGTGGGTCAGTTATCCGTCCTCGGTCCGATGAACCCCGGATGACCAGTCAGAGCGTAATTTTTGACACCACTAACAGGATCCATTCATGCCATCGATGTCTTCCAATGGATGGCTTTACATAACTGCAACTTCTGTTTAACTTGACTAGGCTTGAATCGTTCTCGCAGATTACCAGCGGTTCATGATATGCATCCCTTTGAATATGCGTCACTTCAACGAAACGAATGAAACGGGTGATCATGTTGTACTGTCGTGAGATGACCATACAGTAGTAGTATATGGTATAACTACAGAGGCGTAGGAGTGTTTCATAACGGGGGCAGAGGGCAAATTATTTTTGTTGACCGGGGATTGACGGAATAAGGTGGTAAAGTGCGACATAAATGTGTCGTTTGATAAAGCGTAAATATATATTCAGTATAGTGTAAAATACTGGCCATTTTTAGAACAGCGACAGTGTAAAATGTTCTTGTAGGGACTTGCCTGAAATGAGAATTGGTCCTGAATGGGCTTCACGTTGTAAATCTGCGACCAGAATCCAGCGGAGGGCGCGAAACCCCTCCCTGCTTCCGACCTCATGTTTGTCGCGGATTGCCTGTTTTTGCATACTTTAAATTTGTATATATTATGTAGTGGAGAATAAAAATAAAAAACAAAAAAGTCGCATGGGCATTTTTGGAGATATGGGCCAGTAAAGTCAATCGTAGAGCGACAAAACCAGCCGATCGCCAACTCCCCGCCATGCGTAACCAACGACGATATTAGATGATACACGAGCGATCTGACGTTAAATGCCGTATTCTTGTTTGCTAGCCATCGTGAATCGCCCTTGAAATAAGGATAGCCTGATTTTGGTATACTTTTCATCAACTATGGTAATTACCCGGGGATGTCTCAAAAGCTACCAGATCGACGAAATTTTGAACGGCTGACCCGGTATGACCTCGAAGATGTTGCCCTAGGGTCACGAAATTTGGATAACTGTAATTACCCAGTCTTCCATTCACCCTGAAAGTTTTGTGTCATCAGCTGGTTTCTGAGGTTGCAGGGCGGAGGGAGGAGGGGTGGAGTATTTAGCGCCTCTCCTTCACTGCGTGTAATTTTCAGACGTCCTCCACTGCGCGTGTCAAAAACACAGATACAAGTTATCTACCAACCATAACCACACGTAAAGGTAATACGAAGACAGATGTCGGGTGTGCCCGGCATTTTAACTTTATGAACATTTCGCAAGACGGCGATTTAATATTGTTTGCCGCCTGCTCAGAATTAGAGCTCTGGCTCCCCCCCCCCACCCATGACGGAGCCTAAATGCCGTTAAATGACCTCGTAACTGAAGGTATCGCTTTGCCGGTTTAGGTTAGGATGGACTTTACGCCTTCCCCAAAGACTGGCATCGCTATTTATAAATCATGGGTCATGTCCAGTCTCTTGATATCATCACGTTGTACAACGCATCTGTTCCCGTGTTCCCAGTATGAACTACAATGTCTGCATCCCAATGCTCCCATGCAACCCATGTGCTCAGAAATGAGAACAGAGAAGAAACAAAACGGCTGTCCATGGACGTGAACTGGCGGTTCCGTATCACCCACTCCTCGTTAAACGATAATACCAGTGGGGCAACCAAAAACGCTGCACGTGCACGGCTTTTGGTCAAGTTGCTCGGAATCCAGCCGCTACCTCAATCAATGGGAAACTGGTCCTCTCTTTCCTCCTACGGCGCACGAAACACATCCGTTCATTGGTCACCGTGTTAACAGCTGTCCGATCTACTACGAAAGGCAGCCTCTAAACATGTCCCCAACACAAACGGCCGGCTGTCAGCGAAGGGTCGTAACTGGCAGGACCCACTCAGCAAGATGCGGTGAAAGCTCTGGCGAATGAAGCAAAAACCATTATTTTGGAAAATTTAGCAGGCCTGAGATCATGCATCTGTATGGAATGGTGCTAAGTATTCTCATCTACCATGCTGTGTTCCTATGTATTTCCTATAATTATCGTCATGTATTTCCTACGGTTCAGGAAATATGCCCCATATTGTCAAGGAACCGTATACCTGTCATTACTTTTGTGGAGAACCGTACCTACCCCCCGTCAAAGTTAGCTTGAGAGATGTCTAGCTGTTGCGGGGCCTCATTGGGCTTCTGACACAGAAACGCCCCCGAAAGCACTGGACTGGAGAGCTCTATGATGGCATCGGTCTATAACCTATACGTTTTTCCTGTGTAATATATTTCTAATTCCTACTTCATAATTTTGCGAGAAAAAAGCATTTCAGGTTTGGATCGTTCCAAACCACATCCAATTCTGATACATTCACTGTAAAAAGAAAACAAATGGTGGCCAAAGTATTCCACACCAGCTTTTGAACTGGGCGTGGCGTGGGCTACACCCGCCCTACTGCATTCCCGCATCACAGCACGATGCATGCGGTGAGACCTTCCAATACCAAAAAAGATAATCTTATCTAGCCTGTTTTACCGACGGCCGACGAAGTGTCGAGGCACTCTTCTGGGACAACATTCTACGCAGTTCCGCCCTTGCCTTTGGATTGCTGTCAGAAGAATAACTGCATATATCGTAACGTGAATCAAAGTTAACATTTCAATCACCCGCCGTAAAAACCGGACCGTCTGGTTCTATGCCGAAACATACTTTATTTATTTTATCATAGAAATCGGGTGTCAACATTTTGGACATATATGTTGGCAAAAAAACATTTCAAAAAGGCTCTTAACTTGCATCTCTGCAGCAAGTAGTTGCCACTACAATCAGCTTTTCCCTCTGTAAATTTTGCACCCAGCCTTCTTATCAGTACAGTACACGCCTCTCGGATTGCTGGAAAATGGGGCAACCAAAATGTCGGTTCCCCATAAGTTGCAAAACTCATAAACCCTGCCAGGAGCACAGTGAACACCTTGCAACAAGAACAGTACAGTTCAATCGGTACCTTAGGGGGACCGATTGGAATCGGTCCCCCTAAGGTAGTCAAATACAATACTCCTCTTTTTGTTATCACTAAGGCTACAACAGCGAACTGAACAAATTTCCAGATCTACCATCACTCTCTGTGGCTGAAAAATTGCTTCAGAAGCATTGCAAACACCATGTCAGAAAACAACTCGGATTTTTTCGTGAATGAACATGGACATGAACAGCCAATTCTAAACAAATCCCAACAACAATCCGCGGTAACACAGAAACACCTCAGCACATATATCCGAAACACATGAAATGGAGCATCGATGAAAAACACACACAAAGATGTACTGTGTTTACATGGCAACAGCCTACAAAATAAGGACCTTCGCTTTCTAAGTACGATATTTCTGCAACTTGTCTAACGCTCACATCAGCGACGGACACCGAGGCCGCTCCGCACCCCGGCCGATTCCGCGGTCTGGCTCCGGTGCCCGCGTCCGCCCCTCCGTTCGAGACCCTGTTCGGGCTCCGGTCAGACCCAGAGGCGGGGACGTCCGGCCCCGGCAGCACGACCGGCGGCCGCCGAGTCGGGCCGCTGAGAGAAAGCGGTCTCGACCGCCGGCCCGGAGAGAACCAGCGTCGGCAGCCCGGACCAAACCTCACTGGCTTCTGTTTGTTCCCCAATCAGGATCTGGAAGCTTCGGACTGTCGCAGCCTTTTCACCAGTCATTGAATCTCTTGATCTTTCCGATCTGTATAGCCTTCCAATCCTTTTACTATAGATCGCCATTCGGTAAACTAGGACTTCACAGAAGTAGCAATCTCTTGAAAATGACCTTTGAATTTTGAAAATTGTTCCAATTCTCCTCTAACAATTCCTTGATACCCGTTCGACTTCCGGCCGACTCACCCGACTCTCGCCGTACCTTCTACGGATTGGTACCCAGGAACGTAGGAACACCCAGAAAAGCGTGGAGGGGGAGGGGGTGAGCCCTTTTTCCCCATAAAGCTAATGTTTAACTCCCAAAAAGTTGGGGACATGGCCCCCCAGCCCCCTGTTCCTACGCCCATGCTGGTACTCCTCGCCTGGTTCAGATGACGGGTATTTTTTCCACCAGACTAGCATTGGCTGCAGTCTGCACCCTGACGCTGTGCGCATTTCTGTCAGCGGGCTTCATTTTTCTTTCGATCACAAAATCCGATCACTCGCGAGAGCACAGCCTTGACACTCTATCACACGGGAATTTCGCCGTTTCTATAAAGATTCGGCACCTGCTTCGCGTCCGTCACGTCTCCGGTGGGCCGCCCGCCGGCGGAGAGTCCGTCACGTCTCCGGAGAGTCCCGCCGGCGGAGCTTACGTCACGTCTCCGGTGGGCCGCCCGCCGGCGGAGAGTCCGTCACGTCTCCGGAGAGCCCCGCCGGCGGAGCTTACGTCACGTCTCCGGTGGGCCGCCCGCCGGCGGAGAGTCCGTCACGTCTCCGGAGAGTCCCACCGGCGGAGCTTACGTCACGTCTCCGGTGGGCCGCCCGCCGGCGGAACGTCCGTCACGTCTCCGGTGGGTCGCCCGCCGGTGGAGCGTCCGTCACGTCTCCGGTGAGCCGCCCGCCAGCGGAACGTCTGTCACGTCTCCGGTGGGCCGCCCGCCGGTGGAGCGTCCGTCACGTCTCCGGTGAGCCGCCCGCCAGCGGAACGTCCGTCACGTCTCCGGTGGGCCGCCCGCCGGTGGAGCGTCCGTCACGTCTCCGGTGAGCCGCCCGCCAGCGGAGCGTCCGTCACGTCTCCGGTGGGCCGCCCGCCGGTGGAGCGTCCGTCACGTTTTCGGTGAGGCGCCTGCCGGCGGAGCGCACCGCAGGGAAGGTCGCCGGCTGAAAGCCATTTGAGATTCCCCAGCAGTTTTTTCCACGTTTGAACGTTTTTCTGCCGTGGGTAGCTTTTGCCGATAAGTTTATAATCTTGTGTACACTTTCAAGGTTGATTTCTGTGCGGTGTACTGGACGTGCACAAAGTATACGTTCCGTAAACGGAAACGCAGTATCTGACCTGCTAGAGAATGAGTGCCAAGATGATACATGGTAGGGTGGGTTGCGGAGGCGGATGTCTGAGGCGGATGAGACCAGCGTTCAGAAGCAGCGATCTGTTTGTCCCAAATCCAGTCACGATCAGACTCAGGTCCCAATTTTTTTCGCATGGGCGCTGAGGGTCGCCAGCGCCCTGGTGGCTCACGAAACATGTGGCGCGGAGGGACTGCGGATTCTGATGAGGCGGCGGGACGCGTGTCGATCCAGTGTGGGCTTCAGTAGATGACAAACACTTCCACTGGTCAGAAACAAACGCTGACAAAAACACTGGTTCCCAGGCAATGTTCCACAGGGCGCTGTGGAAAGAATACAGGTTCGTTAACGCTTTGGACCGTTGTCAAAAAGCACGCAACACTATGCGGTAAGTTTTGTGGCGGCTTTAGTGGCGGAACGTGACTCCACGAAGCAGAACTGAGCATGAAGCTTTGACAATCACGACTAGGAGGCGCGCCGATCGCAAATGTAGGCAAGTCAGTTGCTTCAAATACAGTAAAATCAGACAGAAGCGCGTTGAGCCGATTATAGACGGCGCTGCTGTCTGGTTTAAGTAAAGCACAGTTGAAATCACAGCAGAGCAAAGTTCGTGTTTGGGTGGTCAATAACCACCAGCCGAAGCTGTACCTCCAGCGCCCCAAAATCTGCGTCGAGAGCGGCGACTGTGTATACTGTGTACTGTGGAAGCCGATAAAGACAGCCGATGATGAGCTAGCGGCCGCCTGCCAGCTCCAGTAATGTTCAGCTGGATTCGAGAGCAGCACACAACTGTTGTGATGCTGGACCTCGAGGATGAGTGAATCGACGTCCACTTTGGTGACGAGAGCCACTCCGTAGCCCCTCCATTGGGCCGAACTACTCAACAAAGTAAATAACCGGGCAGTCCCAGGTGTGTACTAATCGGTTCTCCTGCAGGGTCGTATTGGGGAGTGTCCAGGTCGTGGGAGATTTCAAGGAGTTTTGTTTTCTGGGATGATTAGGTGAGGCGATAAGGAGACTGGATCTGTTATGTCTCCATGCTCGGCATCCTGTGCTGCGGTGACGGTGGCCAGACGTGCCTGCGCCAGTGGCGGCCCGCAACCATCCGTTCCGTCAGAGCGGGGCGGCCTTTTGCGCGAGGTAGAGGTACAGTGGCGCTGCAAAGGAGCCTCGGATCAGCCGGCTGCACGGCGACCTGTGTGTGGTCACCATCATCGCCTCGGGGCCTCGCCAGCCCGTCGCGCGCAGCGCCGTGCGGACCGAGCCGACCGGGACGCCGGGCGGTGACGTAAGGCATCAAGCGTCCGTCTGGATGAAAAGTTTGCTGCTCACGTTGCAGCCGCTGTTGGAGGCCGGGGGCGGGGGAGGGAGGCGCAGGTGCTGACCAGGACCCTGCAGACGGTGAGCAGGGTGACGAGGCGAGCGATGTCCGATGCATCGTGATGGCGGTGGAGTTGCAGCGCGACGATAGTGTTTTGAAGAGATCTTTGGGTTCGGAGGAACCACAGATTGCGTAAGGGTTCTAAGCGACCACAGTCCAACTCCCGCATCCAGATGCACATGCGTTCAATCACACACCAGTCACCCCAGAAACAGACCCGTCAGTCGAAAGGATAAGGCGGCGCGGTGAGCATCACAGGAGTGAGGCGTGAACGCATCCGCACACAGAAATCCATTTGGATGAACCGGCACAGCAACGTTAGGAAAACTTGCATTTCTTGTTCCCAAAAGGAGCAGGTCCACGGTAAAACTGTCATTCTATGCACTTACCTGGCAAACACGTGGGTATCACGCTGAAGATCGGCCACCTAAACGTGCCATCCCTCGTCAAACGTGTGGATGACGTGAATCACCTGCTGCGGACCGAGCGACCGGACATACTGTGCCTCGGAGAAACGTGGCTCACGGGAACGACTGACGACCGCATGCTCCTGCTCCCGGGATACGTCCTAAGCAGGAAAGGCCGACGGTCGGGAAGGTCTGGCGGGGGTGTCGCCATCATCCACCGTGACACGTTGCCCCTGTGCGTCCCATGCGCTGACACTTCACTGGAGTACTCTGACTCTAGCTGAACTGACGGGCCTCTCATAGTCGGCGTCGTCTACCGTCCTCTCGGTGGGGCGACGGCCCCAGTCATCGATGATCTGCATGATCAGCTGACACACATTACGTCACGAGGACGGCCAAGCTACGTCCCAGGCGATACAAACTTCGATATCCTACGTCCCCAAAGAAAAAAAACAGGGGTAGCATCCTACATTCAGCTGCTCAGTGACCTCTCACTGAGTCAACTCATCACCTCACCGACTCATCCTGGATCAAATCCAACCCTGACTGATCATACACATCACCAACAAATTGGAACTTGCCTCCGATGTGCGAGTGCAAGTCTGCAACATCGGAGACCAACAGCAACACGACGACCTGATCTCAGTGTCAGTGATTCCTGCCAGAGCCCAACCAGTGCTGAAGGAAATATCCGTCCGGTCCACACGGCGCCTCAACCGTGACTACCTCCGTCTAGACCTTCTCCGGGCAGATTGGAACTCAGTCCATGATGCAGGATCCGCTACTGAGAAGTTCCACGATTGGCTGTCTGTTTGAGCCCCAATCATCAACCTCCAACTGCCACTTCGCAGGATCCAAATGCCACTTCGCAGGATCAAATTCAAGTTCCCTCCTACCCGTGGCTTCAAGATGACGATGTCAATGCTGCCATGGAGGCCCGCGATCAGGCACGCACCCACAAGGAATGTCCTCCATGTGAGAAGACAGAGCGGAAGTTTCGCCTTCGCCGGAACGCTGTCAAAACCATCTTAACCCCCCGCAGAGCAAGGGCGTCTCGCACTGACGCGCATTGGAACGGGAGTCTAAAAGTGCCCCCATCCGATCTCAGAAAGGGAAAGAGCTAGAGACATGAAATTTTATGGACAGGTTGGGACTATAATGATTTACATTGCTTGCGATTTTCAAGACCCTAGGTCGATATCTTCAAGGTCAAATGGAGTGGAAAAGGTCAACTTTGGACACTTTCGGCCCGTACACCACATCCCGTACAACATTTCGAACGAAACGGGAAAAGAGTGTTCGTTTGGCCGTTGAAACGTGGAATACCACAACTTCCATTCATTTGGCGTCTTGACTGGGGATTCTGGGTCGAGGTCATGTCAGGTCATTGACATATGGCGTCATTTTTTTCACCTTTTGCAGATCAGATTTCGAACAACACGGGACAATCTGAGAGTAAATGAGGCGCAAGATGTATCTTTTGGAGTATTTGCAGTGAAGGTAGCCAACAGCGGTACATTTGGCCACTTCCAGTGTTTATATTTATGTATGTATGTATATGTATATACGTATATACATGTGAGTATCAATGTGCCAAACGTGCTTTAATAGTGTCGAATGCATATTTCACACAAATCCACATATTGCAAAAGAAATCTGAACCAGGTCACAAAAAAGTTGCCCTTAACGTTTGATGACCTTGACCTGAAATGATTCTGGTATGCGTATCCATGTGTGCAAACCTGTTTTTATTAGGGTCTTTGAATGCATATTTCATACAAATCGGCATGTCGCAGAACAAATACGGGCCACAAGACATTTGACCCTGACCTTAAATGACCTTGGTATATGTAAGCGTATCAGTGTGCGCACACATGATTTATTAGAGTCTCTGAATGCATGTTTCATACATACTGACACGCTGCAAAGCAAACCTGGATCACGTCACAAGCTGTTTGACCTTGACCTTAGATGGCCTTCACCCGTATTGACCCTGGCTATGGTCCTGGTACATCCATCACTTATGCCCGAGTGACATCGCCTGATTGTGTTCACACGGCAGGCTTAAGTAGAACGCTAGTTCCTTCACAAAGTCCCCATTTGTCACCGACAACCGTCGTTTTCGTTATGTTTGCCCGACTTCAAATGCTTAAAACTTCAAAAATTCCGGCCGATTTCCGATTTTTCTGAGCAATCGACGACTTGTTCAACTGTCATAAATGTCACCAAGTCGCAGCAACCAGTTCCCATCCGTTCTCGAGATATGCAGGAAAAACAGGTGGGGGGGACATAAAAAGACCCCCTCCCTTCCAGTGCGCGTGTTAACCCGCCCCCGACTGGAACCCGTCAAAACCATCTTAACCCGCCGCCGCCCCGCTGAGGTTTTTCCGAGATTGCGAGGGAACGAATAAATGCAGCGCCACGAAACTTTGTGTACCTTTCGCTTGATCATTTTTACACAATGCATACCAATTTTTGACCTCACGTCAAGTAAGGTGTCTAACCTAGGTCGGATCAAATGGACCTATGTTCAACAAAATTAAACGTCCTGTAACTTTTTCGCGAAACATGAGATCACAATACAACTTCGAAGGTTTACAGATTTTGGTAAATGCAACAACTCTGCTACCTCGGATTTTTCGGAAATGTCCGGGTTATTGACCTAACGTCAAGCCCATTTTCAACATCAGTCGGCGTTTTCCAAAAAATTGACGGATTTTTTTTACATTCATTTGAGTGGGCAGATCCATACATCCGGTTTCTGTCAATGGTTAACGTTTCAATGACATCCGACCTCTGGCCTGAGGTCAGGTCACGAAGAACTGTTATGAGTCAAAATGCATTGCCATCAAAATCGGCGATGAATGACTCAGATCGGGTTTAAACTGGCAGAACTGGCTCGCACAGTCGCGACTAATACCAGGAAGTTAAAAAAAATCCAAAAAACTGCATGTTTGGGAATAAACAGACTTTCGCAAATAACGCTAACCAATTGTGGCGATTGATAACAGCTGAATTTTTCCAAAACTTAAACATGAGAAACCATACCAAGAACCATTAGGATCACGAAACAACACCTGGAATGACATATTTCGCCAAAATAAAAGAACGACAAAATTTGTTCCCGTTAGTTCCATACCGCCCGACCAACGGTCGGGCGTGGGTTAAGCCGCGCATGTTCTTCATACTCCCTGACCTCCTTCAAGAGCTCCAGATCTACAACATGGAATGATATCCGTCGATCCCTGGTCGCGTACAAGAAACCGCAGCCGAAGGCGACCAATCCAACTGAAGAGGATTCACGCTGGGTCAGGAAACTCAACCAGTTCTTCGCATCAGGAGGCCCAGCGTGGCGGGCGCCCTGGCCGCGTCCCACGTTGAGCAGCCTCTCTCGCCGCGCCAGCCGCGCGTGTGCAGCGGCGCGCTCGCCCTGCGCCCGGCTACGTTCCCCGAACTGTCTGCGGCGCTGCAGCGGATGGGCTCATCCCGCGCTTGTACAGCAGACGGCATCACCGTCAGTATGCTGAGTGACTTTTCCCGTCGTAGGGAAGTCACTTTCAGAAAAGTCGCAAAAGTCCTCACCTCCTCAGAGTGACGAACAACTCGACTGTTAGCAATGAGATATCGCAACAATGGAAGGTTGCTACTGTGACTCCACTGCACAAGAAAAAAGACCCTAACGACCGTAACAATTACCGAATGATTTGTCTTATCGATGGTGACCAAGCTTTGCGAATGTGTTGTGTGCGGTCAGCAGAGGGATTTTTTAACATCGCACAATATCCTGTGCCCTTAGCAGCATCGCTTTCGCCCAGGACTCTCCATCGAGGTGGTGCTGCTCGGCACTGTCACGTACGCCACTGACAACATACTGTTACGTACGCCACTGACAAAATCCACAACGGCATGGTGACGTCATTTGCCACGGCCAACACGTCTAAGGCGTTTGACAGAGTCGAGCATGGCCACCTCCTGGGGAAGCAGGGTGGTACGATGTAGCTGCGGAGTGGTTTGGTGCGTGGCTCCAGGGTTCAATCGTGGGCCCAGTCTTGTTTTTTTTTTATCTTTACCAACGACTTGACGCCACATAAACCATACGGGACGATCATTACGTACGCTGATGACACCCAATTTCTTGACGCTGACTTACCCTGAAACCTTTCGGAGATCACAAGTCGTGAGTCGTGTGGAGAAAACTTGTTCTTGGTCAATAAATGGTTCACTCAGAGCAGCCTGCACCTAAACTCTCTTAAGACAGAGATGGTCCCCTACAATCTCGTCGTCTAAACACTGACCTGCAATTTTCCGTGACTTTCGTCAAAAATGAAATCAAACCTTCACACAGCGTCAAGATTCTGAGTGTCACCATCGACTCTTGCCTCACACGGGAGAAACATGTCTCTTAAATAAAACTAAATGCGCTGTTTTTGGGCGTGCCAATTAAAAAATGAAAATAACACAAAGTGCATCCCTGTTAGGGCATGCTCGCTGGGGTGCAAAACCGCCTACGGAAAGTGACGAAGCGTCTACTGATCAAGAAATGGTTTTTCCCCATGTACGTTACTGCATGTCCGTGCGGGGTAGCTGCACCGCCGCACAAAAGCAAAGGGTGCAAAAAGTCATGACCTTCCGCGCCCGTACTCTCAACAACATGAGGCGCCACGATCGGATCACACCAGCGCTGCAAACACAGGATGGCATAGAGTTGAAGATGTGATCACTGAACGGGCATCAAAATCTTGCCGGGCCTTCCGCCAGCCACTCACGCTCCTGACATGTTATGCGAGCGTCTAGTTCGTCGTTCTGAGGTATCTGTCCGCACCACTCGGGCAACGGCTGGCGAACTGTTGCAGATGCCGCGAGCTGGCACTGAGCTGGCGCGGAGTTCATTATTTTCTGTGCTTGTAAAAATGGAACACGCTGCCTTCAGACGTCCGAATGTCAGGTGCTGCCTGTAACGCAACATCCAAGACCAGCCTAGCTTCATATATGTCTGAGAAATGAGTGTCGATTGCAATTCGCTGCCTCTTAATACCGATGTTTTCAATCTTCCGCGACCCTTGCAAATCGAGAGGATGCCTGAAAATCCATTATACAGAGGATCCAAAATACGTAGAAACATACATACATACACGTATACATACAAACATGACATCTAAACAAACGAAAATGAGATCAGGAGCCACACAAAACCACACATGACAACATGTAACTTTAACCCACTCATGTAGATGTAACCATGACTGGAGGTTTCCAAAAATTATTGGGACGTCCATTAAAGATCTCAGATCGTTTCTCTCAAGTCACTGCCACAGGTCTAATGTTAAAATGCCTGAATGGTAGGGAGGTCTGACCTTCCCTACATCCACCTGGGATCACCAGCAATGGATGTCACCATATGCATCTGCAAGATTTTGTAGACGTGCAACAGAATGGACCTGTACTGCAATGTTGAAGTATTTGTACCCTTTGTTGCATCTCTCCAAAAACTTCTGTGCTCTGGAACAGGTAGGCCATGAAGCTATTTTTCCAAACCTGACATATACCGCTGCATATTTTGTGAGCAATTTCCCTCAAAACAATCTTTAAAAAACGCTTGCTTCTGTGGTCATTTTTACATTTTGGCGTAAAAAAATCTTGCCGACAATACCAACGAACCTAAAAAAACTAGTCCTTCCGGGGGGGGGGGGTGACCAGCGGTGTAGTTTCCTACCTCTTGGTGCCCCGGCACCCACAAAGTGGAAATGGACACCCACAATATTATTTGGGCACCCACAATATCATTTGGGCACCCACAACTTAAATTATGTTTAAATACTCAAATATACTTATATTCTTAGTCCCATGACGTTAACCACCCAAAATCAGCTTTGTAGACAGCTATTGGAACTCATTTACTTCATTGTCACCCACCAGTTGCTTTTCCCCACCACCCTCCAAGTAACAATGTGTCAAGCCGGGTCCTGGAGAACAGGTCATCCATTAATGGGAGCGTATCTACTCAAATCGTGATTTTTAACTGTGCCGGCACGACTGAAGAGCACGTTTTTATAAAATTAAAGCGTAGGTACCATTCATTCTTGCCAACTCGTTCTCGTTTGCTCATATTTTACTGGGATAAATGAGTACGCTGGCCGCCACCCCTAATCTATTTACCCCATTTTCTTTTCAACACTAAAATCGCCGATGAATCGGGTTAGCGCATCGTTAGCATCCGCGATGTCGAAGCTTAAAGCAGTTGACAAACACCAAAGGCATGACGGTAGCCATCATGGATTCAGGCAAGTACCGCTGCAGTTTCTCGAATCTCCCCCGCAGGTATGTATTACGTGAATAGGTCGAAATATGTTAGTGTTGTTTGTAAAAGTAATCCTCGCTGCCGTTTGTAACTGCGTCTGGTACAGCAAGGCAGAGAGTTGGGTAAGCGTTGGGTGCGTCTTAGGTTTACCTACATATTTTCCTCTCGCCAACTGGCTCCTTTCTCTATTACTGAGTATTGTATTTTGCCTACCGGTATCACTGTCGATAAATACAGTAACTAAAATGTATGAAATACTGGTCTGAAATGTTGAAAGATGACCAAAATGCGATTTTCATTTACCTGATAATCCATAACAAATCGTAAATATTCCCCGGACTTCGTTTTTGGGATACCAGAAAAAAACAGATGTATTCCCTTTAAGGAGGTCGCCGACATAAAGCCATCTATGATTTACGGAAGTCAACCTTCCGTAATTTACCTCCCGTAATACCTTTTTAAACTAATTTCTCTGAACTTTAGGCATACACGCCTGTCACCAGCCTCTCCCTCCCTCCCTGATACGCAATGTCTGGATGTCCCCATATGCGTTTTGGGCACCCAAGATCATTTTCCGAAAACCACACCCATGGGGTGACACTGCCATAGCAACGGCGTGTTCACTGTGGACCAGTGACGACACAGCTCTCCGGCGTCCTTACGAATCTATGTCGAAAAGCGCTTGTCACACATCTTTGGTTGGAGTCTGATGAGTTTTAACTATCACTGGTCGTCCACATACATTTTTTTTCGGCGAACTGTGCGTGGCAGACAACGTCTGCGCTGGTGTCGTTGGTGATTTTGTTTAGTGTGCGATATTCAGGCCACGTCAAGTTGTGCGGAATATGTGGACCTTCAATGCAACTAAATGGAGAATGGAAACTGGCGAGTTGGTATGAAGATTTTGTGTTGTTTTCATGCAGTGTTATCATTCTTTGTGGCACTAATTCCATGGTGTGGATGCACTTACCGCATCTGTTCATTATAAGTGGAACTGCAACCTTGGCTTAGTTAACCCGCGCCCGACTGTGGGTTGACGCCATGTACGCTCGACTGGGAGGGCGGTTGACCGCCGTACCCCTCCCCCCAACTCACGAACAGTTGATCGCACGATAAAAAAACAGCAAATCGTTGGAAAGCTCGTCACGAATAGGGCTCAAAACTGGTCTCAATTTCAGTTTTGCATAATATGTAAGCCATTTACGCCCGATATATGTTTCCTCATGGCCGCCTGCATGAGACCGAGAAACGGCCTGAATCTCAAGGGCCGTGACTAATAAAGTCTAGATAAAGGTACCAGTGGACAAGTAAAAGTCTTCAGATTCTCCAAATGCCGATACATGCCCAATTTCTCTGATTTATTTAATATGTACACGGAAACGTTGAATTAAAAACACGGCGATTTTCGCAACGCTGCGCACCGACGAAGGAGGTATGAAATTAACGGGAAACAATTTTAGCGTTCTTTTATTTTCGCGAAATATGCCATTCAAAGTATTTTTTCTTCATCATAATGGCTCTTGGGGTAATTTCCAATGCTAAAATTTCGGAAAAACTCAGTAGTTATCAATCTACACAAATGGCGAGGCTTTGTTCGCGAAAGTCTGTTTATTTCCAAAACATGCAATTTTTGAAACTTTTTCGAATTCTTTGCGTTAGTCGTAACTGTGGGAGCAACTTCTGTCAGTTTCAACCCGATCTGAGTCATTAATCGCCGATTTTGATGGCCGTGCATTTCGACTCATTATAGTTATTCGTGACCTGACCTCGGGCCAGAGGTCGGAGGTCAATGAAACTTTGCCCATTGACGAAAACTGGATACCTGGGTCTCCCCACATTCACATTGTTTTTTTTTTAAATTCCGTCAGTTTTCGAAAAAAAACAACTTATACTGAAAACAACCTTGACCAGCTGAAAAGGTCAATGACTCGGACATTTCCGAAAAGTCCGAGACTGCAGATTCGTGGCAATTATCAAAATCTCTGACCCTTGAAAGTTTTATGGTGATATCATGTTTTGCGACAAAGTTACAAGATGCTAAACTTTTTTGCACACATCCATTTGACCTCACCTAAGTCAGGCACATTACCTGACCTGAGGTCAAAAATTGGAGAGAAGGTGTAAACATGATCAGGCAAAAGGTACACAAACTTTCATGGCGCTGTTAGTTCGTTCTCTCACAATCACGGAAAAACCTCAGCGGCGCGGTCAACTGCCTCCCCCACAGTCGCGGGCGGGTTAAGAGGCCTGAGGTGGTTGGTCGTGTTGTTGGGCTGCCGAATTGTTTAAGATGTGCATTTTACCTGAACCGATTGGACGTAATCACTCAAAGATGCAATGAACATGTGATTTAGCCTTAATCGGTCTGTGTGGTGTGGCAACTTAATATCACATTATGACATGACTGCCAGTGCTAAGCAGTAGCAAAAACAGAACTGGAAAGCAGGACATTCTACAACAGATATATTATGACTGGACAGAATACTTATATCACGCACATTGGAAGGGGAGAGAACACTTTTATGCCCCCCCCCCTTATTTTTTCTTGAAAATCTCGAGAGCGGATCGGAACTGGTCGCTGCTACTTTGTGACAATGATGACAATTGAATAACTCGTCGATCGACGCAAAAAAATCGAAAATCGGCCGAAAATGTTTGAAGTATGAAGCATTTGAAGTAAAACAAACATAACGAAAATAATGGTTGCCGCTGACAAATGGGAACTTTGCGAAAGCACTAGCGCTCTACATAAGATTATCGTTTGAACATAACCAGCCGACGTCATTCATGGATACGCGATGGTGTACCAAGACCAAAACCAACGTCAGTTAGGACCAAGGTCATGAAAGGTCAAGGTCAACTATCTTGTACCCTAGCCCAAATTTGCTTTGCAACATGTCGATTTGCATGAAATCTGCATTCCAAGACCCTGATAAAAACACGTACGCGCACACCCATACGCTTACATATACCACGGCCAATGAAGGTCAGTGATGCAAGGTCAACTATTTTGTGACCTGGTCCAAATTTCCTTTGCAACATTTCGATTTGTACACATTCAAAGACCCTAATAAAAACACATTTGGCACACTGACGTGTAAATATACAAACATACATATATATATATATATATATATATATATATATATATATATGTGTGTGTGTGTGTACATATAATTTTTATGTTCCATTGCAATCAAATAGTATGACTGGGTTCATTATGGCGACTTTAGCCCAAACAGCTGACATAAAACTTATTTTGGGTCAAAACGTCATCGAAGGTCAATGACCTCGCCTCAATTCTTTTGACCACGCAGAGGTTAGTAGACGCTAGAGGTGTCAAATGTACCGATGTTGGCTATCTTCACTGAAAATACGGCAAATGATGCGTTTAGTGCCCTTATTTACACTAAAGCTACACCAGTACCGTGTTGCTCGAAATCTGATCTGCAAAAGAAATTGAAAAATGACGTCTATATATATATATATATATATATATATATATATATATATATATATATATATATATATAGTCAATATATATAATATAGATGTGAAATATATATAAATAGGTCAATGACATGGCACGGCCCCGACCCGAAATCCTCAGAAGACGCCTAATCAATGGCCATTGTTGTGTTCCATGTTTTAACGCTCAGACACGCACCCTTTTCTCGTTTCGTTCGAAAAACCGTACAGAATAGCCTGCACGGGCCAAGAAAGAGTCCAAAGTTGATCTCTTTGACCCCATCTGACCTTGACGATATTGGCCTAGGGTAATGAAAACTGCATACCATGAATCTTTGTGGTCCTACCCTACTCATGAAATTTCATGTCTCTAGCTCCTTTCGTTCCCGTGATCGGGGGGGGGGGGAGGGCACTTTTGCGTGCTCCTTCCAGTGCGCGTTAGCGTGAAACCCCCTTCCACTCCGCGTGATACAGCATTTCCTACCAGATACAAGCTGCATGAAATGAACGACGGCCGACAGCAACTTAGCGCGTCCCGGCCCCGGGGGCCGCGTCACTTTGGCTGAATGATCAGAAAGCAGCGCGTGCTGTGCGCAGGCATTAGCAACAGCAGCACGATAGGTGGGACAAAACAATGAATCTGTGGTAGCAAGCAAAGTATTTCTAGTAGTACTCTGGGGATATTAAGCGTGCCTGCGTGCGTGCGTGCGTGCGTGCGTGCGTGCGTGTGTGTGTGTGTGTGCGTGTGTGCGTGAAAGCTGCAATGAACAAAGCACAGATGAGTGTAGCCACATCTCAGAAATTGGGGATGTGACATATCAGATTCTGGGGGAACAATCCGACTCACAATCTTATTTTTCATTGATGGGGGACTTAAGTTCATTTTCTACAAACTGGAGGGGACATATCCTCCCTCCTAATGGTTATACCCATGAAAGCAGATGAACATAATCCAAGAAAAGAGTCTGAACTGGGTTAAGTTTCAATCATATCATGAGCAATTTGTTGGAATTATCCAGTGTTGATCAACCAGAACATTCTGCCTCTAATTAAGAAATTCTGCAACATATGTGGCTAATGCCAACTTTGATTCTACAGATCACAGAATATGTGTTTTGGACAGCTGTCAAAGCAAAGATTTCGGAGCAGTAGTGGAAAAAGGAAATTCAACTCATTTGCATCATCATGCCAATCACAAAGGAACACCCAACATATCTATCTGATGCTAATGAACTGAAATTCTTAATTACTTTTCTACACCAATTTAAAATGTCAGGACTATTTTGCACCATTGGATCATATCTGAAGATGCTATTAGAGACATAAGCAGCATGGGTGCAATGACATTTGCAAAGATAATGAAACTCCAACTGATGTCTGACACTGCTGCATGCATTTTAGACTGACTGTGTTACCCTTTGCCACAATTTTGGGGTATTTCTTGCTATTATTTGCTATTCATTTCTATAACAGCCACCATGAGAAAGGATATTTCCCACACATAATTATGATTTATGAATAATAAACAGGTTTTAAGCACAGCTTCCCTGAGAAAACAAGACATACATGAAGTGCTGGAACCATGAGCTATCCATAAATATAGGATTTTCTTTTATTTATGATATACCAGACTCACTTCACAATAAATCTGTTATATTCTGTGTTATCATCTTAGCCTACTTTTAATCATGGACAATTTGCAGTCACTGTGACAAAATTCACCTCACCATTTGATATACTCCATTGGTGGGACAGGTTGCATCATTGGAAAGGGGTCAATTCAAGTTTCAAAAGTCACTTGCATAAAGATAAACCTGCACTCTGCAGAACTTTTCCACTAGAATTTTAGCTGAAAGGCATAGCTATCTGTAGGCATGACTCAAAGTCCTAACCTCAATACATAAGATTTGAAGGAGTTTGGAGTAAAAACTGATACAGCTCTCCCCACTTTTCCCTGTAGTATTGTTTCTGAGGAGCCCTCTGACATCTGGCATTACATACATAAGAACTGATGCGCTATGCAAATCAGCGCCTCCAGCTACGTGCAGTGTGAGGCCAGTGTAGGTAAGTGGGTATTGGTTGAGCAGGCTTCCCACTTCTCATAACTCCAAAAACCCACGTAGTTGCCAAGCCATATTGGTGTCAAAAGATGCGCAATTGAGAAATAGGTCAAATGCAGGCTTGTGTGCCTTATTAATGCCACAGCTTCTCCAAAATAACCTCTTGAAGTGGTCCAGTCACCGACCGCCTTCACAATTAGCACAACGGGAAAGCACGGAGCATCCCCGCGAAACAGATCAACTCCAACTCACAGGGTCGACAGTTTGCGAAGGTTTGGTGAAATATGACGTCACTGAAAGATTTACTAATATGCAGCGATCTCGAAACTCGAAATAAGGAATCTGGCGGTATTGAAACGGGACAGGTCGAGGTGGACTGGGACCGATCAAGGACAGGCGCGAGTGCCCGGGAGAGAACAGGGACAGAAGGGTAACCGGGATTGCACATGGATATGGAATCGGACCAGGATGGGATAGGGAGAGAGATCAGCACTGTATGGGGACGGGCATTGAAGGGTATTGAAACGGGATGGTGAAAAGTCGCAGGGACAGAAAAGGGGCAAGTTAAGAGATGGTGGCGGGAGGGGACCTCCCGGACCAATGCAGAAAAGTATTGGTTCCAAGGTCTCCAGGCCGACCTGGAACTGCCAGTTACATTGACAATCTAATACAACAAGCCACGTTTCTCCTGAAACGGTTTTGGACACAAACATTAGAGCAACGTCTTGATCGTACACCGGGAACTTAAATACCCGGCAATATCCGGCCGGATCACAAAAATATCCGGCCGGATGCCGGATACGGGATCTCTAATATCCGGCCGGATATCCGGTGCATCCCTACCTGTGACATCATCAACAGTGGCTCAAAATTAAACCATGCATATACCGCAGGACCGCACGGTTCGGCGCTGTCGATTGCCGTTTTCATCAGCCGAATCGGGCGCATGGTTCTCGAGATAGATGGGGAGAGGGCGTTCCGGGTTAAACCTCCTCGTCAATGGAAAGTGGTGAAACACCCCAGCCAACGCCGGGTTATTGGCTTCGTCCAGTACCCCATCATTGCGCCTGTCCCGTTACTGTCCCTCTCCATAGTTACCAAACCTTGTTCTCCTCCCTTTTCCGTCCCAATCTGTCCCCGTCCCGCCACCATCTCTTTACTTGCCCCTTTCCTGTCCCAGCGTCTTTTCACCGTCCCGTTTCAATACCCTTCAGTGCCCGTCCCCATGCAGTCCTGATCTCTCTCCCTATCCCATCCTGGTCCGATTCCATATCCATGTACAATCCCGGTTACCCTTCTCTGTCCCTATTCTCTCCCCGGGCACTCGCGCCTGTCCTTGATCGGTCCCAGTCCACCTCGACCTGTCCCGTTTCAATACCGCCAGATTCCTTGTTTCGAGTTTCGAGATTGCTGCGTATTAGTAAATCTTTCAGTGACGTCATATTTCACCAAACCTTCGCAAACTGTCGACCCCTGTGGGTTGGCATTGATCTGTTTCGCGGGGATGCTCCGTGCTTTGCCGTCGTGCTAATCGTGAAGGCGGTCGGTGACTGGGCCACTTCAAGAGGTTATTTTGGAGAAGTTGTGGCATTAATAAGGCACACAAGCCTGCTTTTGCCCTATTTTTCAATTGCGCATCTTTTGACACCAATATGGCTTGGCAACTACGTGGGTTTTTGGAGTTATGAGAAGTGGGAGGCCTGCTCAACCATTACCGATAAGTGTAGTAGTGGCAGAGCATGGCAGGGGAAGAAAGTGGGGGCAAAGTGCTCCCCCGTAACTGGCGAAGGTTAACGTTAACCATTTGGCATAGCATGGAAAAAAGGCTCGAAAAAGGGTGCCTTCCCCCTTGCTGGAACACGCTCCGCCACTCTAGGATCAGTGGCCTGGCCTGAATTCATGCATTTGACAACAGATAAACTTAACCGAAGCGGGACCCAAATGTGGAAGTCACTGATGTCGAAAAAGGCTTACGCTCACCATAAGTCGCCAGCAAGTCGTAAGTTTGGACCTCTGCTTGACGTGCAGTCCTGGCGTTTTGTCGCTTTCCACCAGCTTTGACTTTCAATTACCATGTATGCGCCTCAAGTCGCAGCACGTGTGTGACAGCGCGCACTCACGTGGACGCAATTTCAAGGTCAACAAGCGTGGTTAATTCATAACATCTTAAGTTCGTTATATCCAAGCAATCACAATTGGTAGGATTCAGAATACCCTACGTTCTTATTGTCCAACGCCAATAGGACAGATATTTTGTTACACCCAAATTTCGCCCGAGGCATGCGTAGAGAAGGGCGGATCCAAAACACTGGTTTTTGACCGTTTTGGGAAGGGAAACTCCAAAAAGATGTGCTGATTTTCAAGACCTCGTCGAATTTTGCTTCCTTTTATCTCACGCACTGTTTTAAAACAAGCTCTCCTTAGTGAAAGTCGCTTAGATTCCTGTCAGATTTCAGAAATGCGTCAACTTTTGCCTAATTTTGGCCATCTTGGAGGCCATAGCTCGTCCCTCTGGACCAGCCAGTGCGCGTAAACGTAATCGGCGTTGACTCTGGCGTTCTCAACTCTAGTGTTTGAGGACATGCTTTAAGTCGATTTGAGTTATATATAAGGCCTTGGGTTTCAGTAGCCTTGAACATAGGTACAGAAGTGGTCTTCAACATGGGACGCCTGTTCGGTTAGATTCCCATTCATATTCATATTGTAAATGCCACATTCCGAACCTTTTCAATTTTAATCCAACTTTCTAGAACTACAGACCAGTTCCAGGCCTAACCAACATTATAGGTCCTACACTGTCCCATCTTACTCTTCAAAAGCCATTCACTGTCAAAGTTCATAGTCACTGAAGGGCAATACCAAGCAAGCTCATTAGATCCTTACCAAAACTGGTGTCATCGTCCATCGCAAGTTCAGCATTCCAGAAATGACATCCAAAAGATGAGACACTCAAAACTGACCTCAGAAATGACAATGAAGTCTATGGTCACCACCTAACGGGATTCCTTGGATCGGTTCCAAATTTATGTCATTACTGCGTCATCGTGCACTGCATGTACCGTGAAAATAATAAGCTGTAATGCCCAGCCGTTTGTTCTAGAATAATTGCAAAGTCCGCCATAGCCTATTGTTCCCGTTGTTTCGCACTGCTATTGAACTTTAAAAAAAAACTGCCGGAGACTCATTTAATCGGCGCCAAATTACGCATACATCATACAGCCAATAGGAGCAGTTTCTGGGAAAGTTTCGAGCTGTAACACAAACAAACGGCGAGTACGGAAGTTCTCAAATATGCCATGTACGTGTTGACGTCAAAACGATAAAAAATAGAGTTCAGACGCTAGTGGACCAATCGCTTAGAACTCAAAATACTGGAGAAAACTTGACTTTACTATGTCCGTAGCACAGTTATGGAGATCAGATGGAAATGGAGGCATGTCTCCATCTGAATGGTCGTCAGATGGAGTGGTCGAGAAGTGGCTACTCTCGACGTAAGAGTTTCGTTTACTCTCACGCTTACCCGCGACGCAGTGGTAAACATGACTTACCAGTGTGCTGCGAATAACGTAACTGGGAGCAGGCGTTGGCTACCATCGAATCAAGAGTAGACAGATGTTGTGTTGCTCTATACGCGCCTCTGCCCTATCGGTGGGCCCTTGGGCCCGACCTTGTGCGGGCCTCTGACGTCCGGGGAACTGAGCGGGCTAAGCCGTGGCCGCCGGTCATTGTCACGTGACCGAACTGCGGTGCGTGCGTCCCGGCTCGAAGCTGGGTCTTCTATCTTACGAGACGACCGACTGACGCCTGACGAAACACATGACTTGACACAAGACTAGTCGGCTTCCGAGTACGACGCTAATGGTCAATGCTGACTGACGCGAAAGAAAAAAATCCCTCTGCCCAGTGGCGTAGCCAAGGGGGGCCAAAGGGACCATGAAGTCCCCCTGAAGGCCAAGCGGGACCCCTGGCGGCCGAGCGGGTCCCCTGAGGCCGAAAGTCCCAGTGCTTTGGGTAGCGTGAGGCGCCCACAGGGCGTCTTACGCTGTCCGAAACAGACAAAGTAAAATAAGAATATTTTAAGCATTAAAGAAGGCTTACGAACCTAAAGAAAACGTACTCCAAACACACAAGAAGGCTTTGTGTGCTGTAGGAGAGGCAAGTGGTTTGAATGAGCATTTAGGGGCCCCTGCTAGCTTGTAGGGGAGTTCACTGCTTATCTGGGGAGGGCCCCTGTCGGCCCATAAAGGGACCCTGTCGGCCTCTGAAGGAACCTCCTTTCGGTCTGGAAGAAAGCCCCTGCCCCTGCCTCCAGAGGTCGTCAGGGGCCCTTTACAGGCGGAGAGGATACCCTCTACAGACAGGCAGCGGCCCCCTGGCCAACATGGCCCCTAAACGAATATTCAGGGGCCCCTGCTTTCCTGTAAAGATGTCCCTGCCGACCTATAAGAGGCACCCGCCACGTCGGCAGGAACGCCTTGACAGGCGAACATGGGCTCCCTTTGTTCTTCAGCGGAGCCTCTTTACAAACCAACAGTAATTTTACCCACATGGGGCCCCACCGATTTCGACGGCCAGGCGCGGATCCAAACGAGAACTAACTGGAGCGATCGCCTCTCTCCCTGAGGCCTGAGAAAGGTCCCCTGTCACACTTAAAAGGAGCCCCGAAGGTGCCCTGTATGAGTTTCAGGGGCCTCCATAACAACCTGACGGGCTCTTAATGCAGTCAGAGAGGCCTCCCGGAGGGTTAGATGACCTCTGAGACGCTTAGAGGGCCCCTGAAGTTCCCAAAGGGCCCCTGAGGCCACAACAGGGCCCCAATACGGCAGTGTCCCTGGGACCGCCAGATGGCTCATAGGGCCCCTGAGGCGACTAAGATGAGGACTGAGTCCCCAGGGGGTCCCGGTGAGTGAAAAGTTGAAGGCCCTTGATGAAGTCAGGGGGCCTCCGGGAGAGTTAATGAAACCCTGACACTCTTCTGTTACTTTATATGGCAAAAAAAAAACGCAAAATTTCACCAAATATTTCAGCCTGGACCCGAGCACAACGTTTTGTTCATGTCTGAAGAGCAAAAAATGGGGGGCCGGCCGGGAGGGGCGCCCCGCGCTGACCATTCCCCCTTGGCGAAATCCTAGATCCGCCCCTGATTGTACCATCCACGTCTGTAATGTATAACTATTATATCCCCCATGAAACATGGACATGAGGGAAACGGTCACAGAACGTAAAGTTGATGAATTTGAACACATTTTACCTAAATTTCCCAGGGTACAAATCGCATTACGTCACCAAATTTACGCAAAACAGAAATGCCAATAGCCGCCGCCCACCCCTGTAACTTCTGTCCGTGTAAAATTTATGTTTGCCGAGATGGCAGGGGGAACGGATGGCGCCCCTTCCCCTCCAGGGCGAGTGATTTTCGGGTAGCTTCCAGTACACATGTTTATAATTTCAGCGCGAACGATTTTACAAATGCACATCTCTTATCTCAATAAAAGTTGGTTAGTGACCTCACCCAGAACATTACAAAGTCGTCCCACTTTCTCACATGGACTATATTCAGCGGACACCGCAGGCCTACATTCTGATCAGGAATTCGTCATGTGTATTCATATAAGTCATGGGCGACGCTGTCCCATGCAAGAATTTAAGCAAGCAAGCAATCAAAAGTCAGAACTGAATCCGACTATAGAACGGCTCCGCGTTTATACCCCCGGACGAAAAGCTACCTCTCTACAAAAGCATCTATTTTCAAGAAATATTGGCATGGATTACTCCATACCAGAAGTATTCAAGCTTACACGCATGCCCGCCACATACCGTCAGGTTTGAGCTTTAGATCAAGCAAGCGTCGTTCAAAAATGTGGATCGACTGCTCTCTCTCGTCCTTTTTTTTGCTGGCTGCTCGTCTGCCGCGCTGACCCCTGGTAACTCAGGGCGTCGAGCAGACGACGGTCGCCGGCGCTGACCCCTGGTAACTCAGAGCGTCGAGCAGACGACGGTCGCCGGCGCTGACCCCTGGTAGCTCAGAGCGTCGAGCAGACGACGGGCGCTGGCGCTGAGCGCCGTACAACGGGGAAACTCCAGAAGCGTGTCCAGGATTTCAAAGGCGAATGCAGCTCACGCAAACCTACATTTGAGGCCAGGGACGTAGCCAAGCGGGGCCATGGGAGCCATGCCCCCCCCCCCCGGGCCAAGCGGTCTTCACTAGGTATATAGCGATTTCGCACCAATACGGAGTAGCGGTCATATATGTGTTGCAAAAGCAAACATTTTATGTATTCCTGCGGGTTAAATACGAAGTCAGTTACATAAAGTTACTGCTTTTTGCTATAAATTCCATCATATGGCAGCGGCATATGACAAAATTTGACATTCCCCCCCCCCCACGAGGACAATCCTGTCTACGTGCCTGTATGGGGCCAAATCTGAGGCCCTTTGTAAGGCAATGTGATGCATTAGGAATGGATTAGGCTATGGAAAAAATGAACGATGGAAGCCCCCTGGGTTCCGAGGCCCTCCAAATCATAGGTGGAGAATACGGTGGGGCGTGTGTGGTCTCCGCCACACCAGCTTCAAACATTGGTGTGACATGCTGCACCAACTTTTAAGAGCGAGTGTCCCCAAAGTTGGGTGCGACATGGAACCACCCACAAACCAAATTCTCCTTTTTTCGCAAAATTGTGGAGTACGAAACTGAAAATAAATTACACAGCAGAAGCATGCAGATTATGGAGCAATGTCGTCACAGAGCACTGCAGTCCAGTGCGGGTGTTTCTGTCCCAAGACAGACGAGGTCCCGAAATAGCTAAGCGCTTCTCAAGCTAGCTTTGCTTCGGGTTACGTACCTATACGTAACACCTCCCAGCTCAAAGCAATGGTGTTAATGTAGAATGGAGTCGAGAACAATCTGCCTCACTCACCTTCCACCCAAATTTCAATTAAAATAGTGCCCGCAAACTGTTACTATGCTACCTTTCAGTAAATAGTAAATAAAATCCATCTTGCTTCCCACAAAACATTTTCAACACAATACTTGGCCTACAACATACAACATATGTATACGCGCCACTGGGCGTTCCTTGCATCCGCCGGAACGTTGCCGAAAATGTGAACTTTCTCAATGACGCGTTGACCAGCGGTCCCCGCGTTCACAATATGTGAATTGCACACTGAACAATATGTGAAGGGCGTGCAGTGTGTACCATTTAGTTCGCTCCACTCTTCAGTGCTGGTTAACACAGTACTGCGATGTAAAACTGTAACTAGCAAAAAACAAACATAAGTATTTTCTAAGTCATCTCCATCAGTTTAGAAAATAAAATGGTCGAAATTCGATGACGAAATAATACAGCGGGGAGGGGGTGAAAACTTATATATTATTATATATGAGTCATATATAATAATATATATTATATAATATATACTCAGTCATAGAAGTCAGAGTCATATATAATAATATATATACTCAGACCCACATATATTATATATGGGTCTGACTGGGTTGACCTTTGACACACCAACTTTGAAAGCAGTTCTCCACCCATGCCCAAAATGAGACCAAATGTGCCCCCCCTTCCAACGAAAATCCTTGGTGCGCTCTTGCATGGTAGCTTTACGGGAATTCAGCATTCAAACATCTCTTATAATCAATTGTTTCGAAATTGTGAAAAAAGTTACGGGCTCCTCATCCTGAATGGGCTCAGAATAGGACCGGAAGGGGGGGGGGGGCTCGAAGGAAGATAGGGGGCGCTTAGGTCCCTCCAGAGGTAGGAAACTCCGTCCCTGGCCACTACTCCACTGGAATCAATTCCAATGGCCTACTGGAGCCCAATGGATCTTGGTGGAATCGATTTATTCCATTTTAAATCGGAATCATAATGAATTCAGTTTTGGAAAACTGCGCTGAGTTAGAATCAAAATCGATTGGGCATGCCATGAATTGGATTCGGAATCGACTCCCCTGGAATGGAACCAAGCAAAACCCTGATTAGTTCCGCAGCCTGAGCTTTTTGTAGCATAAAACAACCTTTTTCCTGTTTGCACCAGACTTGTACCTGATTCTTCTTCGGGGGAATCAATTCTGACTCTGAATAATGGCTTACTGAGTCAATTCTTTCCCGATGAAACGGTGCACAAATCTGAAATGTACACTCCGAAAAGCGGAGCCCGTCGGTTTTATGCCGCTCTCTGATGCGTGCTACGGTGGACTACGTGTGCTGCATTGGACGAGTATCTGAATCCAGGAAGCGAGTAACGGACACACCACGCAGCGTTACGCATTGCAGGGAATTCGTGTAGATTGTCGCATTCCATTGCCTTTCCTGACTCCGTGCCTGAGGGTCAGCGTTCCCAGGGTTTGCTCCCTGGCTGTCAGAATCACCTGTCGTGAGGTTGCGCGCGGCTGCGTCGTCCCTGACCGGATGCTGGCGGTGTCTCTTGTGTCTCTTGCGTAGCTTTGATTGTCGCAGTCTAGGTCGCGTCGGCCTCGCAAGTCCCCAACTCGGCGTTAAATCTAATTCCGCCTTTGGAGCCAACATTGTTTTATACCACTAAAACGCCTCGCCCTTTCTGTATACATTATCTCGTACTCTTATTAACATTAAATGCAACACTCTCACGCAGTCTACGGCGTTTTTCTGTGCGCGCACCAACTGCAGGCAGAGTGAGAACCACCAGCAATGAGAAAGAATGGTTCCCTGACGCGGCTTGAAAACAAGACGCCAGGACTACCCCGGTATTTCCGAGGCAGGCGACGCCTCCTGCCCGGCCGGGTGAGGTTCAGAAGACCGCCTCCCGTCATGACCGGATCCCATGACCGCCCACTCTGACACCGGCCGACCGGACCGGACTTGACGGCCCGAGGCGATCAGTCGCTTGGTCCACACAGGGCTTTACATATCCAACCTTTACATATCCTCCGTAAACCCAGTTACGACCAGAGACGTACTGACCTTCCGCCACAACTGGCACCGTGCGGCGGGTGGCCTCGGCCTCCAGGACTCCGTAACTCCGGGGAAAGGCGGAGGGTACGCAGCTGCCCAGACTTGACGGACTGGTAGGGTTGCTAGTCCCGAACGGTCAGCGGGAAGTGAGCCGCTTGCTTCCGGAGGCAGGGGACCAGGACTTGGGGCGACCGGGATAAGCGTAGACTGGAAAAGCTAGACGTGCGCAAGAGAAACGCTCACACTGGGACCCGGCGGTCCGTCTCTCCTGACACCAGAAACACAGGAAATCACAACACAGCCACGTCTGCTGGCACTATGTTCACTTTTCTCTCAGTATTTTGTTCACTGTCTCTGTCAATGGCGACGGCTCGTTCTCTCCCACAGCGCTGTGGTCTATGTTGGGTGTCTATTAGTCCCGTGACAGCACGCCAGACGGCCGGGACCAAACCGCCGCCGTAAGGACAGCCATCACAAGACGACCCTCACCCTTCCAATCGCGTAAGCCACCAGGCATCCGGTCCGCCTGCACTCAGTCAGCCAGACCCTGTTCAGTGCACGCACTTCGTGGCGCTGACGCGTTGTAACTGGGTATACGGCTCACGTTGCTGGCTGCTACTCCGTTTGAGCAATGAGGGAACGTTCCGCTGCGACCCCTCCATCGCTACGGTCCCGCCGGTCCTTCTGGCTGTCATAATCCACAAACAGCTGAGACGGTTCGGTGCATTTCTCCATGTCACGTGCTGTGGCTAAAACGGAACAGTTTTGATGTACGGAGATCCGGTCCGAAAATCATACACTGGAAGCCGCCCGCTATGGTCAGCAGGCGTCCGAACGCGCACGTCCCATCAGAGAGCGCGCACAATGGGCCAGTCCAAAATGTGATGAGCCGCCCGTATATGGAAGTGAGCTGGGTGTGCAGACGAGGTCCGACGCGTACTGCAGAGCCGGCGAGCTTCTGCGGCGACCCGCCGCGCCGCCACGTCCACGAGGACGGCGCCGGCAGCTAGTTCTTCCTGGTCTCGACGACCAGCGGCCGGCCCTGGTGCGTGAGACCGTCCATCTCCATCACGGCCTCGTCGGCCGCCATCCGGCTGGAGAGCGTCACGTACGCGTAGGTGCTGCGAACGGAGAGCGGGGCGCGTCAGCCGGCGGCCCTGTGCGCCGCTCGCGGCAGCGGCACGGTCCGACTGGCCGGCTATGGTACTCATCGACTACCGAGGCAGGGTGTGAACAGTGGCCGACCGTGCAACTACTGCGGACACTGGACGTCGGACACTGAACATCGACTGACCGCACCTGGCCACGGCCACTGGCAGGGGGGCCAGAGCGCTGCCTGGGTAGCGCGGACGTCGAATACATCGGTAACATGTGCACTGGTGAGTACAAACAACGCCCACCAACACCGTTTCCTTTTACGAATGTATTTAGAACACATCATTCCACTCAAATTTCGTTTCTCTACCTCTTCCCGTACACCTAGCAATCATTTGATGTCTATTTTCTCCTTTGAAACACTTCACAACTTGTCCGCTATGACCCGACAAATGTCAATCTGGATCCTGCCGTTTCCCCCAGAACTATTCGATCAATCTCAATGACACCTAGTAAGAAGTGCAGGCCAGCAGAATGAACTTTCGCGCCTCAAAGCGCACGTGACTTTGGTCAGGTTAATCGAGGTCAACCGAGGTCATGCAATGGCAATGCAGCACCTCAGTTGGAAACGCAGCACTGGTACACTTTCATGGAGACTGGACAGCATGAGCACGCACGCGCCAAGGCACAGTTAACCAAGTCACGTCAAATGAGTCTGTACAAGGCCCACTGGTTTGTCAGTTAAATCACCATGCTCTCTTTTGTCCGGATCCAGCCAAAGACATCAGTACGGTTTTGTGGGACTTAAATCAGCTGATATCCGTTCCCTTTGGAAAGCCCCAGTCGACTTCAGCTAGGCAAACCGCACTTCGGCGCATATTACTTTTAACAACTCACCAAATTTTGCGATACTCCATTCTGACGATGTGCAGCATTTTTTTTTTTATTTGATCCGGACGGTTTGAGATAGTGATGTTAGGGACGGGGCATGTGCTAAGCAGAGTTTATTGGATGGACTCCAACCCCCAGCAACCGATCGCGCAATTCTAGGCAACCGCTGACTTTGGGGTAAAGGTATAACGTGCTGTCAAGGGTGCGACACGATCGTATGGTAGCTCGAATCCCCTGGCCGTTTGCCAGCGGACCTACGCATCAAATATCGATCGTCTCGACATTTGATGATATGGTGATAGAGCGACTGGATAATATATTAGCGGTAATGCGACTCGGGCCCGCCCGGCCGGGAAGGGGAGAGCCGCGCTCTTCCAGCTGAGCTGCCGGTCTGGGCTCCGATCACGGACCAACCTGACCTCACCTGGCCTTGGATAACCTGAGCTCGGTCAACTATGCTCTTAGGTACGTCAGCTCATCATGCAGGCTTGTCCCTGCAAAATCTTATTAATGCCTTTCTTAGCTGGGATTTTCCCGACCTAAGTCTACGTGCTTTCAGGAATGTTAGATCATGCTACGACTGACTTCCAAGGAAGCTTCTTTACGATCGGTTCAATTAATCAGGAGATAGTGTGTGCGTATGCTTCTGGGGGGGGGGGGTGCAAATGTCCATATCAATGCGCGCTATGCTCAGAGGACCACCAGCGTTCGTACTGTATCAACACCAGCACGCAAGGCCCCCGACTAACACGGACACCAGCAATGTTCGTCAGCGACACGAGGCCGTGGTACACCATCAGGTCAGAGCGGGCCTGACCGGACATCAGCTTCAGGCCGCGTCCGTCCCGCCGTTTACTCACAAGTCGTCCGGGTGCTGGCTGGAGTTGTTGACCATGATGCGCACGTTGAGCGGCTCGTACTTGCTGAACATGTTCATCAGATCGTGCTCGTTGGTGCCCACCGGGAAGTTGGCCACCACCACATCCATGGGCGCGTGCAGCCGACTCTTGATGCGCTCCGAGATGGCCGCCGACGAGCGGCCGGATCCCGGCACTGCGGCCGACGGAGACACGGTGGCTACCGTCACAGACCCGTCACACAAACCGAGCCCGAACGGCCCGACTTTCCTCGGTGGACATAACACGCTCCGTAGTAAAAACCGGAAAAAACGCCCACAGCGGCAGGACTGGGACAAATTCCAGCTCTGCACGTCTTAAGACAGGATGACGAACAAAACAGCAATGGAACTCTCCGAGTCCGTCCATGTTTCGCTGCAGCATGCTCACGCACCTCAGGCATAGAGTCCTTCAGGCATGGAAATACAATCAGTGGACATCAGCTACTCCGCAAAGACATGGAAAATCGTTCCCCTTTGAGAGGCCCAAGGTAGGTACGGTGGAGGAGCATCTCATCTCTCGATAGGATTCCAGCTTCCCATGTTTTTCAGCGCCCATGCAATGTTTGGAGTCCCTCGAGAAAACAATCGTCTACAACGCATGCTCAATTCACTCAGTTTTGAAACCAAAATGATCTGAGGCTGTGATTTTTACACTTGTAGAAGCATGCAGAGGTGTCTATACAAAGTGGTCAAGGAACAACTTGTTTCCAAGTCCTGCTGAGGATGCCGTTTTTTTAAATGACCCATTTTTGGTTGAAAAGTAAGTACTATCAAAAGCATATTTCATTCCGTCTGGCTGCTGTTACCAGCAGTGGAGGCGAGACAGGGGCGCGCCGTCCACAGATGGGCCGGCCACTCACGCTCCCCGGGTGCGGACGGCGCCAGCGACACCGTCCGGCCGAGACCGGCCAGCGGCGGCGGCCCCGACGCCAGCTCGAAGCCACCCTCGCCGCCGTCCTCGAACCGGCTCCGCTTCACCAACGGCTCGCCAAAGTCCAGCTCCGACTCGTCCCTGCACCAGTCCCGAGCGCGTGACGACACAGTACACACACAGAGCGGACGGCCTTTGCGTGCGTACAATGAAGGCTTGTTCTGACACCATTGGTAACGTTATCATTTCCATCGTCAATTCCTGCCCTCTGAATTCAGACTTTCCTGATTCCTGGAAACACTCGTGAGTCCATCCTATCTTTAAATCCGGCGACCCACCCAAGCCTTCCGATTTACGGCCTATCACTATCATATCTGCTTTAGCAAAGTTGATAGAGCGCGTCGTCCAACGGCAACTCTATCACTTTCTTTCATACAATGACCTTCCGTTTTCGACGCAGCATGGGTTCCGTCCTGTACACTTTACAGAAACTGCGCCTGTGTCGGTTGCCGACCGGACTTTAGCAGCTACTGATAGAGAGCAGATTTCTAGTCTGTTCTTGATTAATCTCAGAAACTGTTTTGTCGTAACTGACCACTCTGTCCTCTTAAAAAGCACTAAGCTGCATGGCATTTGCACATCTTGGTTCTCTGCCTACCTCCACGGACATACGCAGCGTCAGCTCCAGAGACAACACTAATCGGAATCACTAATTGGACGTCACTTCCAGTCAACAAGGGTGTGTGTACCAGGGCTCTGCCGTGGGTCCTTTCTTGTTTTCGGTTTTTTTCGAATGGACTCAGTCCTTTTGCTTTAGGTGTCGATGTGTCTTAGTACCCTGATGACACGTAGTTGCTCGTTAGCGGCCATGAGACGTGCTGTCAGGAGACGTTTGCCACGTTGGAGGCTGCTCTTACCTCTCTGGACCTACGGTTCCGGTCCAACGGCCTAAAGGTCAATGCGGATAAAACACAAATCATAGTTCTTGGTAGCCATCAAAATCTACGCCATGCTGGCTATCAACGTCAAATTTATTAACATTACTTACGCGTCGCGCAAAGAACTAAAAAATCTTGGCGCAACTTTCGACAATCTGCTTATTTGGGGCTGCCACGTGACAAAGCTATCTTGCCGCTGTATCCGTACACTGCCTGGCCTTTCCCACCTGCGACGTCACATTCCCGGTCGTGCCACTGGAACGCTTGTGACAGTCTTAGTCCTGTCTCAGATCCGGTACTGTATTTCGGTCTTTGGTAACGGGTCTAGGAAGAACATGGTCAAAATAAAATAAAAGTCATTAGCTTTGCTGTCCATGGTGTCCGGGTCATTTTTAAGTCGTTCTAAATTCCAGCATGCGTCGGACCTGAGACGCAGGCTTGGCTGGATGTTATCTGGTGATTTGTAGAAATACCATACACTCAGCCTGCTACATCAAGTGCTACAGTGGTGGGCCTCAGGCCTCTGCGAGTGTTTTGCACACTAACGGTCCCCTGCGCGAACGTAGTGCCAGACCGGAGCACCAGCTGCACGTGCCGGGTTCTCGTATGAATACAGGAAAGCGCAGTTTCTGCAGGCGTGCCCCAGCACTGCACAGTTCGCTGCCATCGGACATGACCCACCTGCGGGCCAATAGGTTTGCTCGGACTTTAAAGAAACTGAATTTTGAATTGGAACTGATACTGGATTTGCCTCCACGCTGGCTCTCACGCTAATGACGGTCTCCTGCGTCGCTTTTTCTCGCTTCCTGCCCGTTCCCTTTGGTCTTGACATTTCCCCGCACAGCTAGCATGTCCCTGACTCATTTGATTTTCATTCGGTTCACATTCAGCGCTTTGCGGACCTCCGCAGTTGACTGCCCCGCGCGGAGGCGCTCGGCAATCAGTAGCCTCAGGGCCTGTTTCATCGTGACCTAGCGACGGAAGTGGCCTGACCTCTATTTATATCTACGCCTCGGACCCTGATCGGTCGGCGCCGCAAAATAATCCCTTCTCACTTGACCGTTCTGAACCGGCAGGTGTCGCGTATTTGAGCGTAACGCTCACTTCGCCGCGCCCTGTATCTTGCCACTCACTGATCGAACTGCTTTGAATGAACATCGGAGTGTGACTGTGTATGTATAGCGTGTTTGACCAATTTATCTGGTGTTTTTATGTACATGGCGCTGGACATCATAGCCACCCCGTTAGTGTGGACAACCCAGATGTAAATACACAGATACATACATACACGAATACAGTGACTCGCCAAAGTCCAGTTCCGACTGCTCCCTACACCAGACCCAAATGCGTGACGACGCAATAAACACACGGTGTCCCACGACACGCCACTGCGGACGACGGGCCGGTCTGGCCGATCACAGCGGGTCGACAGTGTTTCAGCCATCAGGAGACTCCAGGTCCAGGACGTCAGACCACCGTATAACCAAGGCATCGCCGCCCTCGCTGACTTTCATAGATGTGATTACCGGCCGGCGACATGTCCCCCCCCCCACTTCTTGGCCCGCGATGCCAGCGACCCTTTTACGCCACAGCAAAAAAAGGATTTCGAAGGAAATTATAAAAAAAAAATTCATTCAATCCGACCCCAAATACGTACCGAATCCCAGGTGTTCTTTTCCTTTTCTTTTTGCTGAGGGCGGGCATTTTTTAATCTTTTTAAAACAACCATCAGCCTCCAGGCACTCCCCCCATACATTGGTCAACCACTCCTCGTGGATACGGCGCCCCTTACAGATAAGCGCTCTCGTACAGGCCAGGTAACTCTGAAATGCCCGGCGCCCCATGCAGGCCAGGCATTCCCTCTTCCTGTAGAGATAAGACGCCCCAAAAGAATTTGGCTCCCCTCACAGAACAGATGTCTAAGATGCAGACGCCCCTTGCAGGCCAGGCGCCCCCCCCTCCCTCCTTTGTACAGATTAGGCGCCCCTCGGGGGCTCGGCGTTCTTGACGAGCGAGGCGCCCCGTGAACATCAGGCGCCCCCATATTTTTGGCCCACTGTACAGATCTAGCGTCCGCGTGGGCACTTTACGATGCAGCCGCCCCTTACACGCCCGGCGACCCCGTACAGATCAAGCACTCCACGGGGGCTCAGCGCCAATGGCGAGAAAGGCGCCCGTACACATCAAACATCCTCATGTATTTGGCGTCCCCTCTAGACCAGGCGCCCATACAGAAAACCTTAAAGACCAGACACATCTACGATGCAGGTGCCCCTTTCAGGCCAGACGCCCCCCCGCAGATTAGGCGTCCCTCACATTTTTGGTGCCCCATCTACAGACCAGGCGCTCGTAAGGGACTCGCACATGTATATAAATAAAAATGCATTGATTATATATATATATATATATATATATATATATATAGATAGATAGATAGATAGATAGATAGATAGATAGATAGATAGATAGGTATAGATATATATGTCATAAAACCCGTAAGTATCTAGGTAAACTTACCTATTTCATTCTAAACACACAGCGCCTCTGCTGGAGATCGGCGCCTCCCTTGGAGGTTGGCGCCCCTGGACGAATGGTCTCCCCCATTTTTCGTCGCGCTCCCACACCCCTGCTAACTCTATACAGTCCACAGCAGAAACATCTTGATAAGCAACGGAATGCCGGCGCAAGACCGGTATCTACACTCACACAGACACAGCGCTTACTGGCTGCATCCAGCCGGTCGGCGGCCAACGGCGAGAAACGGCGTGCGTCTACACTGGACGGTGGGGCCCGAGTCAGGCGCGCGCTCACCTCTGGCTGTAGCTGCGCCGGCCGCCCATGGCCGCTCCTCGACCGCGAGTGATGTCCATGCCGCCGAATGGACCGCCCTCAAACTGCCTTCCGACGCCGTCCAGCTGATAGCGGGCGGCGCCGTTGAAGTGGCCGCCCGCGGGGTCGCTGTAGTCCGGCTCGACCGAGAAGGCGGCCGGGCCGGGCCGGAAGCCGGCGCTGCGGTAGCCGCGGCCCCCAAACCGGCCGGCCGCCGGATCCGGGCCGGGCATCACCAACGCCGGCATGCGCGTCAGCGGCGCGCCGCGCCGAGGCCCCGGACGGCCGCCGCCGCCGCCGCGCCAGGCGCCGCCACCCAGACGGTGGCGCACCGTGCCGGGCGAGCCCAACTGGCCAGCGACCGCCGCCGGCGGCTGGGGCTTCGGCTGGACGCGCGCCTGCTGAGGCTTGGCTGCCGGACGGAGCAGAAGTCACGTCTCGGCAGAACCGCAGAGAACATCGCGCTGTCGCCGGCAATAAGCCACCCACACGACAAAGGTCCAAATCACCACAGCGCAACGCCGCACAGCGCAACTGGCTGGACGGCAGAACATGGCCGGACGGCGCGCGCCAGGAACGTGCAGCGCGGCGCCGGCCGCTCACCGGAACTGATGCGAGCGTCCTGGACGATGATCTGGCGACCCGCCACCTTGCCGCCGCTGAGCAGCTCGGTGGCGCGGCTCACTTCCTCGGCGCTGTTAACCACGACGAAGGCGTAGCTGCGACAGGATGCGGCCGGGCGTCAACGGGACGCGGTCGGCCGCCCCAGTCAAACGGCTGACCTCCCAGGCCACACATGGCTGTCCCGCCCCGGCAACACTAGCCTCGCCATGCCGGCGGGCGCCATCTGTGTGCCACTCGCGGCGCCGTACGTGAACGTCTCCGCATTTTCGCGACCCAAGTCGATCCTAGTCCAGGTCCCACATCCAACCCTCACGGTCCACACGACGATGGTCCCGGCCTAGTGGGACGTTTGCCCTGGAGCCATGCTACACACGGATACTACATCACCAAAATGTAAGCGGCAGCCGCACTACAGCAACGGTAATAGAACGGCCGCGAAACAAAACCATCAGATTACTCCAGGTATCATCAGGGATTTCGGCCCTTCAGTCTCCAACGTTCCACCACACTGGTCTCGATCGGGACCCAGACGACACGCATCCCCGGCCACAGGGGGCTGGCACGCCCTCTCACCTCTTGTTCTCCTTCTTGTAGAGGCGCACGTCGATCGGCTCGATCTGGTGCCGGGTGAACAGCTGCAGCACGTCATCCTTCTCCAGCTCCAGCGGCCAGTTGCCGACGAACACCTCGTGATGGGCGGCGCGCTGCGGCGCCGGCGGTCGCACCGGCGAACGGGCCGTCGTCTGGGCTCCGCGCACCATCGGTGACACGCCGCTGCCGCCGCCGGCGCCGCCGCGCCTGCCCGGCCGGTCCTGGGCGTACTTGACGTAGTTGACGTCGCAGAGGTGCGGCGAGTTGCGCATGCCCGTAATGGCGCGAACCGCCTCCTCCGGGTTGGCAAAGCGAACGAACACCCAGCCGCGTTCGTAGCCGCTGCAGGAGCCGCGCACCGAATGCGTGCGGCCGTACTGCGAGAACGCCTCCAGAATCTGCTCCTTGTTCAAAGCGAACACGTTTTTGAAGCAGACGCAGTAGAGGCCGTCCTCGCCGGCCTGGATCTCGTCCTCCATGGCGCACGGCTGCCGTCGGGAAACAGAGAACGCGGCGGCGATCAATGAGAGGACGAGAGCAGCCCGACCCGACCGGCCGCTCGGCGAGCGCTGCTCGTCGAAACGCCCCGAGGGGTGGCGGTGATCCGCAGGCAGGCGCCCGCGCCAACAGCAGCGATCGGCGCCGGCCACCACGGCCGCGCAAACGTCCCGGGCCAGCCCAGACGGACTACATGGCTCACCACGGTAACGGAGACGGTCCAGTAAGGCAACGGACACGCTGTGAGAACCAGGGGCCAGTAAAGACAGAGACGACAGCATGAGAGGCCACGGAACGGAGCGGACGACTCTGCAACGACGGCAAGCAAGCAAATTAGGCAATTTTCATGAGTACTGTAACGGATACGGTGCCGCGCGGCAGCAAACGCACGAGGCCATGACGTAGCAATCACACAATACACTTCCATTTTCATCTTCACACGGAATGAAGACGAGAAAAGGGCTCGGTTTTCATATCACTCATCATCCCTGCGTCATCACTCAGAACATGACGAAATGGGACGTCTCGGTCACGAGGAGATCGCGTTTTAGATCACACGGTCCGTCCTCTCACGGACATGGACAAGACGCTACAGACGTTGCCTCTGTCTTGCTTTTTTCACGGGTATTCCTGTTTGGCATCAGTCGTTATTCTTGGTCACGTATGGGTAACGGTGAAGTCCAGAGAAAATTCCCGAGATATGCCCCAACCGGTCAGGGGTCCAGGGCATCACCATTAAGCACGTCACCGCCGCGATCGCCAGCAGCAGGCAGTAAGCCAACGGCAACACTAGCAGGCTGCACGGCTGCTCTGGACGGTTTCGACTGCGAATGTCGTCATGACAAGTCGTTCCGTCTTTCGCCGGTCCTCGTGACGATGGGACGGCGACACGTCGCAGCACAAACCGGAAGCCTTTTTTCACTACTGTCCAAACTTCTGGCGTTGACAGACGACACGCACCACGGCTTGCACACTCGCATGCGTCCTGAATAGCAGGAACCGTTCCGGTGACCCGAGACCTCTTTCGGTATCGGTAAATGTCTGACAACATCGTTAGTGGATAACATCAGTACGTTGGGAAATGGTTATGCCGGTGAACTGAATCGTGGTGCCTATTGTTCCAAGCGTAAAAAATTCAACACTGCAGACTGCGATGTTGTCACATCTTAATCCGCACAGTTCACGCGCTGCGCTCCGTAGGTGATTGAAAGTTTATCGGAGCTCCAACGTCTGAGGTCATATCAGTCCCCTCATGCGTTATGGACATCGAAGCCGCTGAAACACTTAGCCGTCATGTCCGATATCCAACTGTTGTCCTTAGAAAACAATTACAGGAAACAGTTACATTGATGGTGATGCTTTGTTCCCGATGAACTCGAGTCATCACACAAGAAAAGCGGGATGTCCGATGACTTTGAGCAAGATTCCAGAGAAAGATCCAAGCACATACGAAACGTTTTGCATAGACTCGAAAAACCATGGGCGCAGAGGAGTCCAGCCGTTCCGGACGCGATAACAATGAAAACTCAGTAGCCCAAACGTTTCGGACACGATGGCGTGAAAACTCCGAGACGCTGCGGTGTGACCTGACGATCACCACTGCAGACTGACAGCCAGCAGGTCTGTGGCGAGCAAAATGCTGGAAAAGATACCAGCGGCAGAATACCCTGACAGGAAAACCACCTTCAAACTCTATCTAGCACGATCCGACCACGAGGACCAGGCCGTGACTTTGCTGATGCGGGGTTCATAAACCAGGAAAACGGTGGCCATGAAAGGTGAGGTCCGGCTGCGGCCAGGCCTCACCGTTACTGGACACTCTCAAACTAGGTGTCGTGACATTGTTCGAAGTGTGAAGTGTGTTCGAAGTGGGAAGCGTGTTGTGGAGGTTACATGCCCTTTCTATATCTGCCATGAGAACCCAAAGAGCACCATATGCGAAAGGCAACGGGACCAACCATACGACGCAGTCCCAGAACAGGGAAACGACCTTCGAACCCTGAATCTCGTTAGAAGGTGTCCGCGAATGTCTGCCTGGCGTGTTTACCACGAGCGACATTCATGCGATTTACGCAGCACGGGGTCCGGAGCTACTTGGACGGCGCAATACGAGTGCTCGGGCGAACCGAGAAGTGTTGCCCGTAAGAATATTTGTCGCAAGGATACGTCAGGAATGTGATAGAGAAATAATTTGCAACACGCATTTGTAACACGCTATTTTGCAACACGCATTCAGTAAGACTATGTCTGAAGACTCATCAAGAATCATCTGAACGTTTTTCGGTGCACATCAATCATGGTTTCTGCAACCCTTAAAGCTACGTACAGTCGGGTGGGTTGATCTATGGTTACAGCCAGATCCAATTCCTAATTGCCTGTCTAGCAACACTCAACTTTGATGTGATCTGCATTGCTACACAGGCTTGTGGGAACATTTAAGAATGCTGGCTGTACATAACGTCATACCTGCTCGGTTCCTTACATTCTTGCAATGAATCATTATTTTCAGGTGCGATACAATCAATAGTTTCATACAAGATACGTCATGAAGTTTAACCATGAACGACCGAAGTGCCACAACATGGCTGTGGTGTCTCTTCATTTGTGTCAGCACGTGTCTTCACCGAGCAAGGTATGAATTTCATTCTTTGTCTGCAGAGTTTTGTCATTCTTTCCCAATACGTCTCTCTTAATAAAGCATAGGCAAAGGCACCCACGAACAGGTAAAAGTTCGCAGATGCCGATACACGTGTAGTTTCTCTGATCGTTTTAATACACGAAACGGCGATTTTCGCTCCGACTGACGTCGGGCGCCGTAGACCAACGTGGCATGAAATTAACGGGAGCTAATTTCAGCGTTTCTTTACTGTCGAGAAATGTATCTTTCCATGTGATACTTCTTCAGCCTAGTGATTCCTGGGTGGTTTCTCATGCTTAAATTTTTGAAAAAAAACATTATTTATCACTACATAACTGACAGCCTTATTCGCGAGAGCCTGCTTATTTCCAAAATACGTAATTTCTTGAGACTTTTTGAACTTTTTGAGATTACTCACAACTGTGCGTGCCAGTTCTGCCGTTTTCTATCCGTTCTGATTAAATCATCGCCGATTTTGACACCGATGCATTTTGGCTCATACCAGTTATTCGTGATCTGACCTCAGATCAACGGTCGGAAGTCACTGAGACTTTGCCCAAAGATGGTAACTGGATGTCTGCATCACCCAAACTAAAAATGTTACAAAATCCAAAAAAACGGCGACGTGTCCGAAACTAAAAATGACACCAGTTTCGAGCTCTACTTGTCACGAGTTTTCCAAACTCCAGCGCACTTATTTTTATCGTGCGACCAAACTTTCGTGAGTTAGACGGGGGGGGGGGGGGGCAACCGTCCCCTCCGTCGGGAGTGGTTGGCGCCGACTACCAGTAGATGCCGCTTAATGATGAAGAATGAAGGATGAATTCAAAATACCACGAGGAATTCAGAACACCACCAGAAAAATTCAGACTAATCAAAGATACCTCTGTGGACAAGGCAGCCTAAACCAACGCAAAACTCAGCCAGTCGAGACCACATGTGCAGAGCTATCATGTGAACCCGAAGTAGACGTCCAGTCAACAGCAAGGCTTTTGGACGTGTCGGGGTGAATCATCAGTAACAATTGCAATAGTTCCGTAGTCTCATTCACAATGTCAATGTGGCCAGTTCATTATTCCCACTTTGGCCTGCTTATTCTAACTACTCTTAGCATTTGGTCATCAGTTTCCCACGATGATGGCATGTAGCAACTATTTTGAACCATCAGATCAACATTCGCCAACCACGTATCCTCTGGGACCCAATGGTGTGACAACACCTTGTTGAAACGGCCTATCTGAGCTTCCTCTACCCAACAGGGACTTGTGCCATTTGCCGTTCATTTTCAGTTGTCACTTTTTTATTCGTTACAAGTGATAATAATTACCTACTTCCTCCGTTCTTCTACTCGAAATAATGCAAAAATGTTTCTTATCCACATCACGTCACGTGATGAACAATACCAGGAACGATGATGATCACGTCACTCCGGGCCGAAATGACACCGACCTGTCCAAAACCAATTTCCTGGAACATCCTCTTCATGTTCTACATTTTCACAAAGTATTTAACAGCGTTTCAATGTGAATGCATGGCGCCGAAGACGAGGATGGCAGCGAAGATGACGCCAAACCGCTTGTCAGAGAGGACGTGAAGCCGAGCATGTCAGCCCAGCTGCCGAGCACGTACTCGTAGCAGCCGAGCACTTCAGCAGCAGCGGCCTAGCAGAAGGGGGCACCTCATGCCTAAAAAAGAGCGATCCAGCGAAGTTGCCACGGTATGTCGTTTCACACGAGAGCACCACGCAACTATGCTGGCTATGACGCAAGAGGAGCACCGTGCCAAATGGAACTGCCCCGCGAGAGAGAGAGAGAGAGAGAGAGAGAGAGAGAGAGAGAGAGAGAGAGAGAGAGAGAGAGAGAGAGAGAGAGAGAGAGAGAGAGAGGCTGAACGCCAATAGCGCAGAGGGGCATCGCCTCAAGACGCAAATCCCACAAGGAAATTCCTTCTTCGCGTGTCCAAATGTTCTTTCGACAACGTTCCTGGTTTTCCAGTGAGCATAGTTATAACGGCGATCGGCATTTGTTTTCGCTCGGAGCAATGGGATCAGGAGGACGTCAGGGTTAGGATAACCATTACCGCCAAGAATGACGCCAAAGTTTGGCTGTGTGTCAAGCCGTCCCTTCGTTTTTATTCTCAGAGAACAGCTGCCCCATACCCGAGCATCAGGTGTTGACCCAGGCCACCTGGCAACGACACTGGTAATCTTGTGCTTTGTGTCACCCGTGGCCCGCGCATTCAAATGCATCCCTGTTCCTGAAGAGTGCGGCATCAGGTCCCGGACACAGTACAGGTAGATGAGTCCCACCAATTGCACCGATTACACCCGGAAATCCGCCAATGTTGTAAAACCCTTGTTAACCTTCTCATCCTCTTGTCGCGTTTCAGGAATTCTTTTACAGCATGGACGCAAGCTTGCTATCGCACGGATCACTTAAGGCATCTTTCGGCCAGTGGTTGTTCTTGCTGCATCAACATCTCCGATTTCACGGTGGAATGTTCCAGTGGCGAGGAACCGAACGTGAACGTGACACTGTAGAGAAGGCGACAATGCACGCTTTCTGTCACTGTTCTCTTTGAGCTGATCTTCCATTAGAACAAGGCGTTCCAATACATTTTGCTAGCTGAGGCGAAAATGGTCCAAAAAGTCAAAATCGTCATAAAATACCAATGGATCTGTTCTTGCTCACAGAACGTAAGACCACCTTACCCATTCGCGATCATCTCCATCTTCTCCTTCGGCATAAAGCAGCTCTAGCTGATGGCAACGGCCGTCCCACTGACATAAAAATAACACCAGACGGCCGACTCACACTTTCGCAACACTCTCCAACGCCGCACCGGAGCAAGTCTTGAGAACGGTGGAGTACGGTGTTGAGTGTCGGTGGATGGACGAAAACGGGAAAATCTTGCGCTGCGCATGGTTGTGCGAAGACATGCGGAGCGAGGATGGAAGTCACGACACTTTAAATGGTCTTTAATGAACACGAAGTGCAGTTTCATTCGAGGCAATACCACCCAATCTTCTCGTTATAGACCTTGAGGAGTTATTTTCTACTGTCTGATGCAGCATAGAAACAAAGCATCAAATGTATTTTGTGTAGAACCATTTTAACCAGTTGATGTCCCTTGGCTGGTGCCTTTCGACTTGCAACGAGTTAATCTGTGCATTGTAGTCTACCTCCGTGCTATGTCAGCAAAGGCTAGGATCGAAAGGCAAACTTGAAAGGTTTGCTCACGTCAAAAAAAGATCATTCCGATGACAATGGTTTGTTTGCAGGTTACCATCGCCACATGTGAAACTAAAGACGTGGCTTGTCGCTGTCAGACGGCAGGACCTAAACCCTGAAAATGTTTCGAAGGAGTGTTATTACCTCCGCAGCCCGCACTTCTTGGCGAAGGATTTTGTGCAATATGAGGAAAGAAAAAGCTTGGGAGATGTGATGCCATAGGTGTTCGATTTCTCCGCACATGTGATGCAAGTTCCCAAAAAGAGGAGAGGTTAACAGGCATGCTGTTGAGGTAAGCGAAGGCGTCCTGAGCATCCTGCAGCAGCTCTCCCAGAACATGGGTATCCACAGGAAATCGTGACAGCTGAGGCCTTTTCCGAGAAGGAAAGTCAGCACAAGGCCACCCTGAAGAGGGTTCATTATCAGAGAAAGTGCCCGAGACAGAAGCTGAACAGGAGGGGCGGGAGGCTCAACTCTCCGGCAGCCACCGTCAATACCCTTCGGAGGAGCGTCTCGTGGATAGCGGCATAGCTTACATGTTGCATGTGCGCTGTGAGAATAAGGTTGTGTCAGACCTCTTCAGAAATGAAGTATTCAATGGTCGGCAGGAAGAGGGGGGCTTCGTTACACGGATGAGATCAAGCGGTTCTACATGAATGTAAATTACCATTCACCACGATCGTACGGTTTCTTGGCCAAGAATTCTGTCTTGTCGAGCAGGTCCTCGGTCACCGACTGGACCACGAGTGTGGACTGTGATGTGGGAATCCTGGCAGCCGACAGCTGGTCATGGGTCGGAATAGGTACAGTTATTTCGGTCGCCTGGACAGCCGCTGACGTGTGTATATAGCAATCCGCTCACTTCCTTCCTTAACTCGGCGCCACCTGGGGGATATCAAAAGGCACCTCCTCGATTTTCGTGAATAATTCCTGAACCGCTGGAGCCAGCCCAACCAAATTTTCAGCACCTGTCCACCAGTCAACTTTACATATTCTGACACCAGAACTATTTCCATGGCGAGACCGGGCGACCCAAAAACACGCGCTTGACGGAACATGTGGCGGCGCTGAAGCACAAAAGATCGGAGTTTTCACTCCTAGCTGAACACTGGCTCCAGTGCGGCCAGCCTTTTGACCCAAGGCAGGCTTCCGCATTGCAGCAGAATCAACATGGTCCCGCCGTATCATTAGGGAGGCGATTGCGAGCCGGCTGAGCAACCGCTCCCTGAACCAGGGTGTGGACAAATTTTCCCTCCGTCCCATGTGGAATCTAGTAACCTTCCCCGCTAGGAGTACAGACTATCAATTATATCATGTTTATTAGACCTAAAAAATCGTGTCGATGGCAACTTGATTTCCCGACTGTTCTACGGCCGACACCTATTCCTCTGAAGACGCATCAATAAACGTCGAGGTACTGAGCTTAAAAACTTTTACCACCCTGAGTTAGTTCGATAAATAATCATTCATCGCAAATTAGAGATCTGTTCAAATTTCACTGTCAACCATTGCTCCGTTTTCTGCCCAGATTACAGATTTTTGTTCAAGGTGGCCTCGCTGCACATCTGTGCAGCGAGGAAAAGACACTAGGAAAAGACAGCGACGCGCAGCACAACACCCAGCTCCTGCCCTGGGAGTGCGAGGAGACATGCGCGACGCTACTCAAGACGGTGGAGGACATGGTTGACGCCTAGACGGCGACTGACCGGGAGCGGCAGCCGCATCAGACGACAGCAGCAAAACCCGTGGGCCTCCTCCAATCATTGTGAACTCTGGTCGAGCCTCGCCCAATGTGACACCAGGATCACGAGGGAGCTATGCCTACTGACCAAGTACGTTGCTGGCCACTCGGCTAGCGTCATAGGAGACGACTTGGGTGACAGTGCGAGCGTCAGCTACCTGATCATGTCTGTCTCCAGTCTCATGTCCGTAATGCCGTCGACTTGAACTGGTCACCTATATTAATATGCGGTTGGATTTTTTAGGTACATAATGCTCAGGTCTCAGGGGTCTACAGACAAGCGGACTGCACCGTGCACAACTGCGAAATCGGGAGCGTGACTTAGACTATGTCGCGTTTTTCGGATATCTTCCGATTTTTCTTAAATCGAGAAACAAAAAAAGTACGGCTTTGCCCGGGCCATATTGGCCGCCGGCGGCCGTTCAGCCAAACCGCCAACGTGCCATGCACAAATTTGGTATCAATCGAAGCGCGTCGCCAAACTGGTACCACCTACATACGTATAATACGTAAGTAGTTTTGCTCAAAAACGCCGAAAAACGCCTGGAAATGCCTTAAAATTGCCAGAAAAATTTCGGCCAATCGTTTTGTCACGTGGCCGTAGTTGTCACGTGACTTTCGGCTCGGCGCTCGCTTCGCGGCTCCTATTTAGCGCGGTGGCAAGTGGCTCCGAAAGCCAAGTGATTCTTCGCCATCAGTGTCGTGTGCAATCGCATTCGAGGTGCATTAGGAATGTTCCCCGTTCAATTCTGCGTGGAATTCGGGCCTTTTTCTTGCAGAAAAGTGCAGTAGCGAAGTCTGCAGTCCACTGACAGAAGGTGGTGTCGGGTCGTCCGAGGGCGGTTTTGCCACACTGCAAATCGGCACCGACAAGAGGACAAATTTAATTGCGAATGCGAGAGGGCGAGCCGAAACCACTTTTGTTAGATGGACCAGCACGCAAGCCATCTTCTGGTATGTTTTCTGCGGGTTAAATCCGTGTAAACACTTGAATTAAAAGTCGAATGTTGTGCTGAGTCAGCGCGGCACTACGGCACTCCTTCAGGCCTTATTACCTTATATATATAATACGGCACTCTTAGGCCGTATTAAATTACCAGTGCGCGATGGCCAGCTCAAAGTGCTTCTCAGAGATACAACAGTCGACAAGGTTTCTTCTGGTATGCGTTGTGCGGGGTAAAACATGCTTTAAAGCAACAAAAAACCGCATTAAACGTTGTGTGTGCGTCACTTTTGCCCTCCAACATATCAGAGGTATTATCTAAAAACGCCTGCAAGATGGAGGTGTGAAACCACTTTGGAAAGACAGAGCAGCAGGTAAGCTTCATTCTGGTATGCATTTTGGCAGGATTTCCATTTTCGTCTCTGCGGAATTCATGCATCCAGCATGCCCAGAATTGTTCACAATTGGCGTCCCGGTTTGAACGTCGTGCGACGGGGTGTCATCAGTGAAGAAAGTGGGGCAAAAGCAATAATTTTGTGTTTACATTAAATACCTACATTCCTTTGGCAGTTTTATGACGTAACCCCTTGAATTTATTGACTTATCTGATATTCCTCATGGTGCGGAACCAATGCGCAGGCTGCGTATCCGACGTTTGCTTTAAGGGTCTGCGTTTAATAATGTCTGTGTGGCAGAGATCTGAAACCTCAATGAAAAGACAGAGCAGCAGGTAAGCTTTATTCTGGTATGCATTCTGAATGGATTTCTATTTTCGTCTCTGCGGAATTCACGCATCCAGCATGCCCCCAATCGTTCACAACTGGAGTCCCGGTTTCAGCGTCGTGCGACGGGGTGTCGTCAGTGAAGAAAATGCGGCAAAAGTAATGATTTTGGGTTTGCATTAAATGCGTACATTTCTTTACCACTTTATGACTTAACAGCTTTAATCTGTTGACTTTTTATTTTCCTCATGCTGCGGAGCCACCGCGCAAGTTGCGTACCCGACATTTCGTTTAAGAGTCTGTGTTTAAGAATGCCTGTATGGCAGAGATCTCAAACCTCATTCAAAATACAGAGCAGCAGGTAAGCTTTATTCTGGTATGCATTTTGACTGGAATTTCTGTTTTCGTCTCTGTGGAATTCACGCATCCAGCATACCCACAACTGTTCACAGTTGGCCTCCCGGTTTGAACGTCTTGCGACGTGTTGCCCATGGACAACACAGGTGGTTTGGGATCAGCAGCGGAGACCAAAGAACGCTAGCAGAAGAGTCCTACGCGTCACACCAGCGGGAGACTTCAGAAACCTTTTTCAGGTTCTTTGGGAAAATGAGATTTTCCAAAAAGCCATCCAACACAGAACATTCCCTTTACGAGTTGCAATCATCCCAAAAAAGGTAGAGGAGTTCAAGTCACCCTGTCCATCATGTCAATTACCCGAATTCTGACTGTATCGTGGTAATTGACAAAGCACACATAATTTCCATAACAACGCATAGCACTGACCGTGTCAGAGTCTTTCAGTCCAACTCGGCATGAGAGCACAACATGAGGTGCAAATGGTCTCAGAAATCGAACTGGAGGCTTCTTGTCCAAAATGTCGATAGCTGCTAAAGGTAGCACTGCCCTCGCCCCAATTATATGCCTGTCGTACACAGTTCCTAGCAAATATTTCTAGTGTTCAGAATCGATCACATCTTCCCAAAACTGTCCAAACAACTTTCTAATTTCTGGACATCTCGGAACGCGTCGCCGAAAGATGCCCTGGAACGTTCCGTGACAGTTTCTGTTTGACGCCTTTCATCCGAACCAATTTCCGATGGAAGATTTCAGGAATGTGGAGCTTTCCGTGACGGCTTTCACTTCCTGGACAATACCTGCTCCCACGTCTAGTCCGTGCCAGGGACGCCCCGGACTCGTCCGGTCCCGAGATCCGCCGTCGGAGACCGCCAGGCCACCACACCACTACGGCAGTGGCGGCAGCACCATGTCCATCACCACGGCCGTGTGACCGAGCCGCTGGCACAGGTCCGGCACACGGCTACTCTCCGCATCAGGCGGCTGTCTGCTGTGGCTGGTACCCCTGCCGCTGCTGCCGATCACAGTCCACGACAGCGGCCTGGTACGGAAATGTGTGACGACGCAAAACTGACCTGATACTGAAGTCGTCGCCCCCGCCCTACGGCATGAAGGCAGGCACGAAGATGCAAATACAGGCTTCGGCGGGGCGCCTACGCTGCCCGGTCAGCTGGCCAGATGACGAGTCTACGGTCGACACACCGCAGCCATCGGCTGGCAACGAACCGACGAACGTGGCACGCTCGCGAACACCGGGAACCGGACCCTCACTGGCTCCGAGTGTAATTAAATGAATGCCAGAGGAACGAACGACTAGAAAACGAGAACGCGACGACTCTGCATGCCCGAGGACGCCACTCGTTCGGAGACTGGGCTGGCTGCAGGGCGTGCGGCACGTCGGCTACATCACTCGGCGGGCGCAGCAGAACACCAGCCGGGCGCCGCGCCGGGCCGCGCGGGAAAGAAAGCGAGGCGCCGAGGCTGTGCGCTCTCGACGCGCGCCGTCCGGAGCCGGTCCCTCACAACGGCCCAGCGGTCTGCCGGCGCCGGGCCTGCGCGGCCGATACGCCCCAGGGACCAGCCATAGATGGCCGGGCTCGGTCTCAAGGTATTCAAGCAGAGCTGCAGGAAGTGATCAAGGCAAGAAGAGTCTGCGCGGGCACAAGCCGCTGATAAAAGCACTATCAGGCCGCCTGATCTCAAGCGGGAAACATGGTCCTCCTCCGTATGTGATGTCCCATGTACATCAGCTGATGAGGCCGTGCCTCGGATGCCGAAATAGAACGGCAACTTGCGATCGCACACGACGGAAAATGAAATTGCATTTGGCTGGGACTTTTCAGTCCTGGTTGCCAGCTGCGTGTGAGATGGCACGTGTCCTGGCATCAGGCGTTAGCTACGAACGTCACGCAAACCATGAACTGGAAACTGACGCGAAGCAGCAAGCCCGTAGACAAGGCGTTCATGTGCGCCCTGTCCTACAGAAAATGTGCCACGGAGACCGTCCGTGAAAACATCTGAGTCACAAAGGCAATGAAAAACGCTTTGGGAAATCCAAGGCGACACCGCAATGCTTCGGGCAAGTTAACAAAGATTACGACACAATGGGAAATTGGCATAATGCATCCGAGAACTCGCCAAAGGCAGTACAAATAAAATAATGTTACTCAGACGGGATACAAACGAGTATTAAAATGTACCAAAAAAAAGTCCATGCCAGCCATATCAATGAGAGAGCAGGTGTTCAGGTAACTTGGTCTTTCTAGTAAATAACGCATTCACAATGACCTTCGTCCTCCATGGCTTTTTAGGTACGAAAGAACAAAACAAAATAAATTGTCCATGTCGTCGCCGGACAACGTCGGGGAACGGCAACTACAGTTTCTGAAGGAGTTTCGCGGGGTCAGCCTGTAGCACTGTAGGCAGGATAGACACGCATAATTCTGCTGATTCAACACAGAGTGTAATGTTGCGGTACGTTCCCAAACGTCATGAACCGATAGAAAAAAAGCAGTAACACATGCTCGTTGATGCTGCTTCGTCACAGGACATAACTGCACAATAAATATAGTGACCAGATATGACCAGAAAGGTTACCTAGTAACGCAATGACACCACTCAAAAACTTGCACGCATCCAAGCAGTCACTGGAACAGGGAGGATATCATTACAACATGGCAATACCACCTACAAGGGTAACTTTAACAGGTAACTAATTATTTCCAAACCTCTGTTGCACAATTCACCTGAGCATCTGACAGCCAATCATGCATTGCTTCAAAGCGGAAAAATACATTCAGTAGTAATGAAGGCATTTTTTCGCTTTGGAACAAATTATGATTTACTGTCAGATGCTCAAGCTGGTACTGGACCAGTGCCAACAGCACACCCATATTTTTGGAGTATGGCTTCAATCGTTAAAAACGTTATGTCTCACAGGATATAACTGTAAGATAAAGACAGTAACTAGATAAGACCAGGAAGCTTACCTGGTCACGCAATGACACCACTCAAAAACTTGCACCCATCCAAGCAGAAACTGGAACAAGGAAGACATCATTACCATGCGACAATACTACCTACATCGGGAACTTGAACAGATAACTAATTATTTCTAATCCCCGATGGCACCATTAACTTGTGCATCTGACAGCAAACCATAAATTGTTCCAAAGCGGAAACAATGTACATTCAGCAGCAGCATAACATTCAGCAGTAATGAATGCATTTTTTCGCTTTGGGACAATTCATAATTTGCTACCAGATGCTTACGTTGATACTGAACCGGTACCCCCAGCACACCCATATTGCTGAAGTATTACTCCTGCCATTCCAAAACGAGGAAAACAATGAAGACCATCATACTAACCCTCGCCGGACGTACAGGTTATCATCTCGGCGTTCGTCGAAGGGGTTGCTATCCCCTACACAATTCGATCCTGGCTGACATAGATCAACGAAACAAAAATGAGTGTGTCGCACGTCCCATTCTGATTCGAATGATACCTATTTTCATTTTTTCGGGTCATACGGTGACGTTTCAGAGCACACCGAAAGATGACACAAACAAACTGATGCTATTTACATGGACTACTCGCAGCCTCTCAGAACGTGACCCATATATCTCTCCACAAACTACAACACTTCAGGCATTGTTATGCAGTGGTTTTCTTCTTTCCTTACTAACAAAACAGAGGGAATAATAGCAAAGCCAAGGCTCAGATCGCGCAAAAGTGCTTTACGGCGTTTAGGGAAGTCAGCTTTTTCCCATGCTTTTTGCACTCCTTGTTAACAATCTTCCTTCTAAAATAAAGTCCAGCTGCCTACTTTTCGCAAACGACATCAAATGTTTTCACAGTCACTGATTCTCATGACTCTGCTACTTCAAGCCGACCAAATAAACCTTCATCACCATCATGCTCCACGCACTAAAACTCACACTCACCCATCCAAACGTAAATTATTCACCATCATTGTCATACAAAATCCCATCTGAACGGAGTACATTATGGCACCAGAGCACTGGAATACATCACTTGCAACACAGACTCTGGCCTTCTTCTTCTGTCAAAGCTCGCTTTTTAAGATCATACCAATTTTACAGTGTCTAAGACAACCAAGCAGACATGTGCCTGGATCTCACAAGATCTAGCATGCCATCCGAGATCTAGATCCTCAGCATGGCAATGGTTTTGATGTCAACATATTCAAAATTGACTGACGAGCAGGTGCTGAAAGTTTGGTTCCGCTGGCTCTAACGGTTCAGAAGTTATTCGCGAAAAACCGAGAGCGGTGCGCTATCTGACACTACCCCAGGTGGTGCCGGGTTAACGCGCGCACCACCCAGTGGGCTCGGTGATCGGCTCCATGATCTCGCCACGTTCGAGCTTCTTGAGTTCTGGACGAAGCGGCTCACGCATGGACGGCGGAATCCTCCTTAACCCGCGTACGACCGTCGGTCCGTTTCGAACATGGGCGACTGGGGGGGGGCAGTTGGCTGCCCCCCTCTAACTCACGAACGGTTGGTCGCACGATAAAAATAAGCACACCGTTGGAAAGCCTGTGACGAGTAGAGCTCGAAATTGGTCTCATTTTTAGTTTTAGATAATATGTAAGCCAATTTACGCCCTATATATGTTTTCCCATAGCCGACTGCATGAGACCGAGAAATGACCTGAATCTCAAGGCTGTGACTTATAACGCATAGGTAAAGGCACCAGCGCACAAGTAAAGGTCCGCGGATGCCGATTCATGCCTAATTTCCCCAGATTTGTTCAATATATACGCCGAAACGTTGAGTTAAGGACACGGCAATTCTCCCGCCAGCTGTCGGTGTGCGCCGCTGCCGTGTGCGGTACCAAATTGAAGGGAACTAATTTTAGCGTTCCTTTATTTTCGCGAAAAAAGACGATTTATGTCAATTTTATTGATCTTTGTGGTTCTTGTGATGGTTTTCATTCTTAAATTTTGGAAAAATTCATTAGTTACCAGTCTACAAAGTTGGAGCTTTATTCGCGAGAGCCTGTTTATTTCCAAAATATGCTACTTTTTCAAACTTTTTGAGGTTCCTGGTATTACTTACGTCTGTGCAAGCTGGTTCTGCCATTTTCTACCCATTCTGAGTAATTCATCGTCGATTTTGACGGTGGTACATTTTGGCTTACTACAGTTATTCGTGACCTGACCTCAGGCCAATGGCTGGAAGTCATTGATACTTTGCCCAATGACGGTAACTAGATGTCTGCTTGACTCCACACTAAAAATGTTATGGAATATTCCGTCAATTTCCGAAAAAACATGTCTTAAAAATGGGTTTGACCTTAGGTCAATGACCCGGAAAATTCCGAAAAATCTGAGATAGCAGATTTGTTGCATCTATCACGATCACTAATCCCTGAAAGTATTATTGAGATATCTTGTTTTGCGAAAAAGTTAGAGGGCGCTAAACTTTTTTGGACATAGGTCCGTTTGATCTGACTTAGGTCAGGCACCGGACTTGACCTGAGGTTAAAATTTTGACACGCGATGTAAAATTGATGGAGCAAAAGGTACACAAAGTTTCGTGACTCTGTGTTGGTTGGTTCTCTCGCAATCCCAGAAAAACCTCAGGGGGGCAGTCAACTGCCCCCCCCCCAGTCGGGGACGGGTTAACGAGCGAATCCCGAACGGTGTGGCGTCCTCCCGAAGACTGATCTTGAGGGATTCCCCAGGCATGATCCGCACTGTGCCGTCCAGGACGTCTGCGTACTCATCCAGCGGAGTTTCAGCAATGCTGCGAACAGCCGCAGGCGGTTCAAATAGGCCCCGGTTCCTGCTGGGCTGCATCCGGCTGCGGGCCCGCCGAGCGGCTGCTGAGGCGGGGGCTGCCCGCTGGTCCCCGTGCTGAATGTCCCGCGGATTCGTGGTACTCAGCCAGCCGTGCTGGCCAGCGTGGATTTCTCCAGTCCTCGTCCAGGCGGCACAGGCGGCGGCGTCCAGCTTCTTTGGCCTGGTCTGTTCTTCACGGGTGGCGCCACTTTAGGACGAACGGTACAGATGGCGCTGGCCTTGCTGGCAGCATCGGCGGCGATGCGTGGCGGGCAGCAGGGCCGCTCCGTTTCGGAGATACCGCCACTTGGGCGCCCACTTCATGGTCTTTGTATTTCCATTCTGGAGACATCTGCTGCAGGCACGAAGCAGGAATCAACTTCAGGGTCCTGAAAACTCTCCACAACAGGATAAGTCTGCGAGCCTGGGATGATGTGCACCACGTCGGGAACAGTGACGTCACCGACCGGGAGGTCACTGGCCGCGTACCGACGGACCGAATTAGCCGCCCCTCCGTGACGCCGGCTATTCCTGCGGCGGCGTCAGGGTTCGTCAGTCTTCTCAGAAAGTGGACTGGAAGTCTATGTCATGTCCGGTGGAGCGAGCACGCTTGTACCCTAAGCCGCCGAGATCTCAACTCTGACCTTCCATGCGGAGGCGAGGGACGCCCGAGGCGACGGTCACTACCGAAGCGACGGGTACGCGTCCGTTTAGCCTGAACTGAAACACGGCAGCGAAGTGCCCGATCTTGTTGCATTTTTCCTGCTAGTACGACTGCGCGCCGCACAGCTATCGGCGTCACGCTGCGCCGCCCCGCAACAGCCGCGCTGCCAGGGGCCGTTACCGTCCCCGAAGCGGGTGTTTCCGATTGTTTTGGGGCCGAAGTCCCGTTCGGCAAGTCACGACGTCAGTCCCAACAATGTCTCCAGCACCACGAGAGGTCGCTTCCTGTGAGCGGCAGATCTAAATGGCTTGAACGCGTCGGACGCGGGATAGCACGCAAAGCTGTTTCGGAGCCTCGAAGGCCAATCACGACCCGCTCTCAGATCAGTGATTCGCGGCAAGTCAAAGAATCCACAGCCGCTCCTCAGCTTGCGCAGAGCGGTCAAGAAATCATCGAATTTCCCACCCACTCGCTGGGTTCGTAGGTTGAAATTTCGTCTTTATAGCACATCACTGAGTTGCCCTGGGCGTAACATTCCAGGCCACGCATGACGGCAGGCAGGTCACCTCCTTCCGCAGGCGACAGCTCGAGGTTGTTCAGAGTCTTCAGGGTCTCGTCGGAGAGACAAGACCGGAGCACGCCACAGTACTGCATCGCTGGAGGCTGGCCGTGCAGTACCGACAGCAGCGTGTGATCGGCTAGCCGGGCACGCCACGTCTGGAAGGCTTCGCCGCGGCCCGACCGGAAATCGAGCTGGTGAGGCTGCGTCGCCTTCCCTGGCCAGCCAGGTTTGCGAGCGGGAAGTCACGGGTCCTGAAGGGATTCCGCGTCACGGATCATCCAGGTTGCACCATGTCTGAGCGCTCCCGGAGGGCGCCTCTTCACACTCGGATCCCGTGGTGAACTGTATCAACCCAACCCCGACCGGGGGGAGTCGGCTGGCCGTCCCTCCCCCCGAGGTTCTTCCAAGACCGCGAGAGAACGAACGAACGCAGCCCTACGAAATTCTGGGCAGCTTTTGCTTGATCATTTTTACATCCTGTGCCAAATTTTTTCACGTCAAGTCAAGTAACGTGTTTGAACTGTCAGGCCAAGTGGGCCTACGTCCAAAAAAGCTTAGCGCCCTGCAAGTTTTCTTCGGAAAGCATGATATCAGAATAAAATTATCAAGCATTGAAAGCCCTGAAAGATGCAACAAATGTGCGACCTCAAATTTCTCGGAAGCCTCTGGGTCGATCACCCATGTTCCGGCCCATTTCCGAGACAGGCCGTTGTTTCTCAGGAAATTGAAGGTTTTTTTATAACATTTTGAGTATGGAGCGATGCGTATATCCAACGACCGTCACTAGCCAAAATGTCATGACTTCCGACCATTAACCTTAGGTAAGGTAAACAATAACTGTAATGAGCCAAAATGCACCGTAGGTTGCACCGCTGTGAAAACTGGCGATGAAGGACTTGGAACGGATAGAAAATGCCACACTTGGTTCTCGCAGTTGCGCACAGTACCAAAACGTTAAAAAGTTTCCAAATGCATATTTTGGAAATAAACGGGCTTTTGCGAGCAAAGCCCCGCCAACTACGTATATTAGTAACTAATCAGCTGTTTCAAAACTTAAAAACGGAAAATCATAACAAGCACCTCTAGCATCAAGCCATATCACTTCACAAGACTTTTGTGGCCAAAATAAAGGAACGCTAAAATTAGTTCCCGTTAATTACACGCCGCGTTCGGCACCGGTGTCCGTCGTGCAGTAGTGCAAATATTGCTGAGTCTTCAGCTCAATGTTTCCGCGTATATATTCCACAAATCAGAGCAATTAGACGTGTATCGGCATCTGCGGACTTCTGACTATTCGTTGGTGTCTTTACCCAGACTTTATTAATCACAGCCCTGGAGATCCAGGCCATTTCTCGTTTTCATGTAGTCGGGTATGAAGCTTAAATGGCTTACATATTAATCAAAAATAAGAATGAGGCAAGTTTCAACCTCTACTCGCGACAAACTTTCCAACGGCGTGTTTATTATTGCCGTGTAACGAGTCTTTACGGAGTTAGGAGGGGGAGGGTCTGGACTGACAGCTGGCTATCCTATGGCGCTATGATCATATAATGCAATCATCACTATGCTACTTGGTACCAAGCATGTGTCACGATCTGGAACAAAAAGATCCGGGATCCATATCACGAGTCTAGACGGATCTGGGACTCTTTAATAACCTGGGTCCTATGTGCCAATTTTGTCGAAAGATCCGTTTAGATCCTCGATCCCAAACCTACATTTCATTCAGAATCCTTCAGATCCCTGATCCCAGGTCAACACTTTGCTGAAAGGTCCTTTTAGATCCAAGATCCTAAGTCTACGCTTTGTTGACAAATCCCCGCAGACCCAACATCTCTGGTGTTCACTTTTAAGGCTCAGGAATCTGGATTCCATGTCAGTTGCGTCAAAATATCATGTAATACTATATATATGTATATGCATATATATATCTATATATATGTATATATGAACTACGAAATATAGTAGATTATTAGGGGTATAGTTCATGCAGTTTTGCCATCACGGTGCAGACAAATGTATGACACAGGGGCAAATGTCATCTCCACAGAGATGAAAAATCGGGCTTGGAACACTTCTCTCATCATGGACTAGGGGGAACACCCCAACTCCCACCTCTTTCAACGGTGACCAACTCAGTTAAGTACCGGAGTGCAAGGATCTGACCGGAACGAGACTGTGTTCCAGCCAGGAGGAACACCATTCAAATCAGTCTTAGGTAAGCGATATTTACATCTCCCACATTACAGACCACTGTTGTCTACCCAGAATGTTATTTGCACCAGTTTCACACAAACACAACAAGCACTCAATGGTCATACAAACCAAACTGAACCCAATAACATTCATTTGCACTGGTGAAGCTCTTCCATGGCACACCCAAGAATTTCTAAAAGCTAAACTGAAAATATGTCTTTAGGTCAAGAAACATACTGTTTCTCACTGATTTTAACTACAATTCATACCCCGATTCAGCGACCTTTGCGGGAGATGTGTCAAACTGGGTAACTGTCAGGAGGTATCTACACAGAAATGTATGTCTGCAATCCTCGACAAAATGCTACCTACCTGAAGAAGACAACTAAATGTGAGGCTTAATGCCCCAACAGGCACGGCCCCATTTCCAATGGTCAGAACATAGCTTATAAACAAGACATCAGCTGCCGCCATCGGCCCGTGGGGTGTCGCCATTTTTAAGCATGACATATGGGTTTGATTATCTCTGAAGGCTACGGAAAAAATGTTTTTTTTTCACGGGCTGATATTGCAGCTATTGCAAGAACGAGCAGGTGCGGACTGCCCAGTCTAATAAACCTTCTCCTGCAAGCAATCCAACTGGGTCATTTGGATCCCACCCAGAATGAAAATAAAAGCCAGTGGCTGGTGAACTAATAAGATTACCACTGGCATTAACCACCCGAACCAATGACATGCAGAATGCAGCACTAGGTGAATATGGCATTATGAAGACATGCCTGCGTCTTCGTTATTCACTCAACTCAGGCGTAGATGTTTTTCACTGAAAGAAGAAGGCATGGTGCTATACTATAACCTGTCCACTTGGTTAACGATCTGACCCCCAGGTAAAGAGTTTCGGATTATGTTTCATTTCCAAACACATATGCTGAGAAACACCACTGCACACAATTCATGGCATGGCAGAGAATTGAGCCTCCCTGGTATAAGACGTTATTGTGTACTGACTGGTTTAGTACACCATTCCACGTGTTTATTGCCTGCAGAGGATGTAAAATTCTGGTCACCATCAAAGGTTCATTGTTGATATTAACCAACTGCCTTTCAACTTAAATGTAAGATATAAAAATAAAACTGTGCACATTTTCATGTAAAAACTACAGTTTAACCCTATTCCCGGAGGGCTAGACGGTATGGTCGATTCCCGGCGGGGGGGGGGGGGCGGATTCGGCCCCCCTGGGGTCTCGAGAACTACACATCCAATTTCATCGCAACAAACGGCAATCGATTTGCCATGAACGTGAACTACATTTTTATAAAAAGAGATTCTCAAAATTTTGAAAAGTGTGAATACAGAGGGCAAAAATGTCAACATTTGGGGTATTTTTGGACTTCTTATAACTCTGTTGTTTATGGACAGATTTCGATGAAACTAGCATGAATCGAGAGATTATGGATAAAACTTTTACCATTGGTACACACATCTGAAATTTTGGCAAAATTCATGGGCGTTTACAGGGTTTCAAAAAAGGAGGATTAGTTGTTTAACAACTGAATGAACAAAAAATGCAAAACACGTTTTTGGGCTTCTGCTAGTCATGTTATGCTAAAGAAGTACAAATCGCATCACAATGTTTGTAAAATGTTAGCATGGGCGGTGCCAGGGACATGAAAAAAAGGGAATGGTCATGGTCAAACGTTCTTCAGATCAACTTGAGACCTATGACCTTAAATGACCTCCAATGATCTTGGAGCCACTTGGAATGATCTCGTGTGCATTTAACATTGTAAACGTTTTCAATCATTTGAATTCACTCTATTTAAAAAATTTCATTTTATGGCTATTGCGATATAGGGTACACTCACTGACATTTTAGATCATAGCTCCGTGACCCGACCTGATATCAGGCTGAAACTTGATACACAAGTAGAGGGCATCTTTTTACACCATATCTATCCTGGGTTTGGCATTTGAAAAAGCAGCGCAAAAATTATTGCAAAAAAGAAACAAATTTGGACTTCTGACATTGACCTGACCTTATAAAGTGACCTCAGACGAGCAAAATTATATCTGCACATTGCCCAACTATTTTGCTATTCATCCATATAAAGTTTTAAGTTCTATCTTAAAAGCGCTGTTTTTGGCAGACACTTTCCTTTTACCCTCAACATGGCCAAAATGCCCTGAGGTGCCTCCCAAAAACGTTGCCTGGCTCTGCCCCTGACAAATAGAATTTTGAAATTTTGTCACAGCACGTAGAAAGAACAGCTTGGAAAAGTCACCAAGTTTCGTGAAGCTACGTCAAACACCCTGGAACTGGCAAGCAAAAAATCCGAGGGGGGCGAATTCAGCCTGCCCCTGCCGGGAATAGGGTTAAGGCCCACGTTTTGTTGAGAGATTCTTTCAGATCCCAGATCCTATGTCTGCACTATGCTAAAAAAATAATTTCAGATCCTGAATCCTTTGCAAAATTTTGCCAAAAGATCCCTTCGGACCTTAGATCCTATGGCAACATTTTGTGAAAGGGTCCCTTCAAATCTTAGCTCTTAGCACCTCTTCCTGGTACCCACACAGTAAAGCAGTTGTATTCTCAAACCTCAAGGTGGCTATCCGATTGGGTCAATCTCCCTAAGTCTGCCATAAAATGGCAAGAATGGTATCCAGCCTTTTTATGTTAACCCTCGCTGGTAGATCCAGGCCATGCAAAAGGATAACAAAACCTCCATTTTTGTAACCTAGCCTACTCCAAATGTTTATTTCTCTTTGGATTTTGGCGAATTTGTTTCATCATTTCAGGAAATCAGCATGTATCTATCGACCTGTCTATATATATATATATATATATATATATATATATATATATATATATATATGTTTCAAAAACGAAATATCTACCATTTCCAATACACATGGGGCCCAAAAAACCTGCAGGCTCCAATTTTTCCCACCCAAGCAGTGCCACGATCCTGATGGCTCCTCGGATCTGCCAGTGTTACATTCACCCCTTTATAAGAATCCTGCACATGCTACAAACACATCTCACAAAAGTGAGGAGGGCATGGCTAATCTTTTTACCAATTTTAAACACTGTATCTGCTGTGTGACAGCCTGACACTCATGTCCAGTGCACTCCAACTGAGTGCTGATAATGATTTTCCAACAAGAAAAGGTATGTCTGTTGATGAACCAGTTACAGCAGAATTTGAGCAGAAGTCAGAGAGACCAGTGATGTGGTGGACAGTCTGTTGACAGACTGACAGACACTGGCAAAGTAGCAGTGTTTAAATGAATACTTACAATACTTACCATGCCACAGCATGGAATGAGGAAAAGACCAATTAAATCCGTTATTCTGCCCACCACATCACTGGTCTCTCTGAATTCCATCCAGTGTGCTGTAACTGTTCAACAACAGCATTTCTGGGACCCAGGCAGCTTGCTGCTGCTTATGTCGTCAACTTTTCAGAATCAGACCATATATTTCGGACGATTTCGCTCGTCCTTGGACAATGGTCGACTCAACCATATATGGTATATATGGTCTGGTTTTCTGTTGAGATCGACCTTCCTTCAGTGTTATTTGAAAAGTCTGAAATCTGATAAATTATCCTGAAGAAAAAATGACAACGAAATGACACTGTGTCAACACATAGCTGCTGTCATTAAATTTTCCACTACAGTAGCCTACTCTAACCTAGCCTAACCTAACCTAACCTAACCCAACTATTGAGATTTCCCAATCTGATGGCCTCATCAGTCTTTCAGCAGCTCATCAAAGCATCACTGAAGCAAGCAGCATAAACAGAATGGTGTTCCAAATTAATTTCAACCATTTTTTTTTTGGGTGCAAATAATCAGAATGCCACAGACAAAATGAGCTGCGATGAATTCTGTATGAGAATTCGTCAAGGCTACACTGGAAAACTACAACTCATGGGGGCACCTTTGTTTTGCTCAAAAGTACTACCACTGGAAAGGGCATCTTCTGGCCACTTAATGATAACAGGGACAGATACAGGAGGCTCCCATATTGCCAGATAAAATCATGATTCCACAATGGCACATCAAGTGCAATAGTCACCTCTGGTGTGTACGTTAGGTCGTGTAAAGAATAGTATTAAGCTATATCTAAATAGGGACTATGTGCTAGCTGGCTGTCTAGAAATAACTTGCATATCTGCTACACATTACTGTATGTTAGTACTATAGGTCACCATGCTTTCCTTCATGGCTCAACAACTAGCTTCAGTATGATGCAGAGAGCATCTCTGTGAGACGGATCATTGCCAAATGACAAGGGGCTGACAGTTCAGAGTATCAATATGACATCACACATGTCAATATGACTTCCACAAAAATGCAAGTCCCAAATTTTGAAATCTGAGACAACACTTCAATGGGACAGGGAGGTGGACTGGGACCAAACAAGGACAAGCATAGTGCCTCAGAAGGAACAGGGACATAGACAGAACACTGGGATAGTGCAGGGATATGGAGGGGGCCTGAATGAGATAGGGAGAGAGCAGTGCCAGCTCATCATCTGCAGCAGCTGAGGCAGTCCCTTAACAAAAGTACTGAGAAATGTGGAATTCATATCACACATAATCTGTGAGTAACAACACCATTTATAAAATGGAATGTGTAATCAAACTGGAATAACGTGCCCATTTTATTTGACATTTATCAACAAAGAAGGGAACATGTCCCCAAGGTGCCCCACTCTGTGCCACATCCACATCCCACACTGCCCTCACAGGCATATGGTGCAAGGCAGTTATAGAGGCAGCCAGCTCACCATCTCAGTCAACCCTGGAAAATGTAATACAGCACCTCTGGTGAGCATGCACAAAACTGTATGTTGGCTGTCACCAATGTAACTGACAGCCACTGAGAGGCAAGATGTAGTACTGACTTTAGCCACCTCTGCTGTTGTGGCAATACCTTTGGATTCACCAATGAAGGATGCTCAACTGTGCAACCTGGCATCAGTGGCCAAGAAAGTAGGTAGGGTCTGTGTCTGTATGGTAACTACTGATTTAAATATGAAACATTTACATTCCACATGAATGGAACATAGTGCATATGCATTTGGGAATTGTGCACAAATGACTCAATAATATGAATGTATGCCCCTGCAGTGATGGTAATTTATCTGCCCTTGAAACAGGGAAGAACTTTCCACCTGGGGTGCTGGATGCCAGCAATACAAGATTTTGTGGTGGTGGGTGCACATAGCATTTTGCAGATACAGAGAAAACACCAAAAGTGGCACTTCATGTATATTCCATTTGTTTTACATACATCCATCTGATAAGGGTCAAAATCATTTACAGCTTAATAGTTCAGCAACATAAATAACAACAGACAGCCACCACTTGTGTTGAGCTTCATGTGTTCATGAGACCATGAGCCACCAATGGGAAAGAGATAATGACTGTAATGGGCCAGGCATGGAAGGGACAGGATGTTAAAAAGAAGCTGGAAAGGGAAAGGGACATGTGGATGGGGCTGGGAAAGGGACAGAGAGGGATGGCAAAGGGACACAAACAGGGAAGAGGGGCTGCAACAGGATGGAATGAAGAGGAGATCAGGATGGCACAGAGATGAAGAAACAGGACAGAGGTGAACAAGAACAGGATAGGAACAAGACGGATGGATTATAACAGAACATGTGCAGTAATGGGATAATAGAAGGGGCCATTAACCTGGCAATGACTGGGGCTTTTTGCCACCTTTCACTGACTGGGGGGGGAGGTGTTAATCCATCTTTGCCAGGAACCAATCACCCAATTCCACTGATTCAAATGGCAAGCACTTGCACTGAACCTTTCTGTCTTTGTCATACACAATGTTTACTTTAAGGCTACTGATAATGTCATAATGGCCAGGTCGAACATCACCAATGCCAGGTTAATGGCCCCTTCCAGTACCTCATTATTGTGTTTGTCCTGTTACAGTCCATTTTCCTTGTTCCTATCCTGTTTTTATTCACCCCTGACCACTGTTTCTCCATCCCTATCTCCTAATCCCAGTCTTGTTACAGTAATTCCTTATTCCTATCCTTTCCCCATCCATCTGTCCCATTCCCATCCACTTACTTGTCCCTGTCCAATCCCCATCCCTTGACTTGTCCCTTTCCCATCCCAGACTCTTTTTGCCATCCTGTCTCAACAGCCTACCATGCCTGGCCCATTACAGTCATCATCTCTCTCCCTTTCCCATCTAGGTGCCCCTCCATATTCCTGTATTGTCCCATTTTTTCTCCTCTGTCCCTCTTCTCTTGGAGGCACTAATATCTGTCCCAATCCACCTCACTGTCCCATTATGTGTGGTCTCTCACACCAAACTTCAAGACTGCTGTTTTTGCTGAAGTCTTCCAGTGCATCATATTTTGGGGCACTTTTGTGAACTGTAGACCCTTGTCAGCTGGCACTCATCTGTCTCACAGAGATGCTCCATGCTTCACAGCCAGGTGGGTGACTGAATCACTTCTAGAGGTTATTTTGTGAAGATTATGGTTTTGATAAGGCACAAAATGATTTTAACTGGACTATTTCTCCATGCATCTCTTGGTACCAATATGCCTTGGCAAATACATTGATTTCCAGAGTTCTGATGAATGGGAGTCCTGCCCAACTAGTTCCCACATTTGTCTGCACCAGTTTACTTTGGTCTCAGTGTGTGATATGTTTTATGGGTATGATTGGGCAATACATCACTTTTCACCTTTTAACAGACCACTTTTACTATACAATACAGAGGAACTCATAACTTTCCTATGAAAGCAAGAAATGGTGACACTACCAGCATGGTTTCTGAAAGAAATGGAGTTTTATTTCACTGTAGGCAAACTCCATGCCATTTTTCTACACTGCCTTGGCTCCAAGGATGTCCTATGTACTGTACAATGTTTGATGACATCATCAGTAAATGATACTAGAGACGGCAGTCTGACAAACGATGTTCACGGGTGTCCTGTTTTGCCAAAGGCACAGGTATAGGATACTAGAGGCTGTATGCCAATAAAGTGAAAGAGTAGTTATGCCAAAGGCACAGGTATAGGATACTAGAGGCTGTAGGCCGATAAAGCAGCAGAAGCGAAACAGACAAGTGGTGCTGTAGTGGCCAGTGACCAATGGAGCGGCAATACGATTTGGTAGTTTTTTCACTTTCTTCAAACTGGAGTGATATTATTCAGCAACCAAATCATGAGTGTTTGCCTTAAAACTGCCTGCTGTCTGGTTTTCACGTCATTTATGCTGTTTTTCAATGTATGGCGAAAATGTGATGTATGGCCTATGACTGTTTGTAATGCACTGAGCATTCCCTAAAGGGACCTTGTGTGGTTTTTAGGCTGGAGGATTAGTCCTCCCACACAATTTCTGCCTATTTTACAGCATGACATATGTAACAAAAGTGGCCTGCAAAGATGATATACAATAAAGTAAATGCAAACATTGCAATATAATGCCTGCCAATCCTTTCAGATCGAGCTAAACCTTGCTATCTGTTGTCTTCCTGACACACCGTCAGACCTGCGTCAAGCCAAGTCTGGACTTGAAGGAACACCGGCGTATGGACGTTTGGTGTTTTTCCCAAAAACAACTGACCAATGTGAAGCTTAGTACGCCAGAAGTCCTACTCCTGCAAGTGCGCAGCGATTTGCCACCACAAGCGGCACCAAAACTATTACACACGAATAAACAATTATATTTCTACGTTTCCAAATACCAGAAATGCTCCTCAGTGCCAAACTTACCCAGCGTGAACCGGTAATCCAGGGCCTTCGCAACCCTAATCGTTCGTCGCACACCACGCGCAGCGCCGAGGCTAACGTTAACGCGCGTTTGTATTTCTCGACAAAAACACTGACATTGACTGTGGTGGCTTGGCTCGAAAACCAATCGCGCGCGAACCAGTCATCCGATTCGGCTGATTCAAACTCCAATCAATGGCGCCGAGCCTTGCGACCCTGTCACTAATACACTTTTTCACTTTTGACTCACCCATGATGTCAGTGGTCAGGTGAAACGCGAAAAAAGGGCCATTTTCTCCAGATTCGCCAAATCACAGTTGAAAGCAGATCGACAAGTATGCGTGTTAATATCCTCCCGTCAGTTCAATTTCTGTTCTAGGTACCTCTTGACCCAAGATCCATACCACATCAAGGTCAAAGCTTGGGACAAATTTGACTTCCATTATAACGTATCATGCGATACGTCTTTCCTGGCCCATTTGGCACGAGGATTCTAAAAAATTCTAAGAAAAAAAATTCAAAGAGGCCAGGGCACAAAAAAACATTGCAGTTGTCCCAGATGTGTAGTTTCAAACTCGGAGTACCACAAGATCACGTTTGACCTCAGTCTTACATCTCTACACGACCCGATAAGTCAGTTTGTCTAGGGATGTGGTTTCCTATCTCTTTGTGGGTGCCACGGCACCCACAAAATGGAAATGGGTACCCGCGATACGATTTGGGCACCCACAACCTAAATAATCCTTAAATATTGAAATATAGTTCTATTCTCAGTCCCATGACGTTAACCATCCAAAATCAGTTTTGTAAATAACATCAGAACTCATTTATTCCATTGTCACTCACCAGTTGCTTTTCCACACCACTCTCCAAGTCACAATGTGTCAAGCCGGATTATCACCGGGTCCTGGAGAAAGGTCCTCTATTAAATGGAGTGTATCTATCGTGAGTGTATGTATCATATCGTGGTTTTTAACTGTGCACGTACGAATGAGAGGGACATTTTTATGAATTAAAGCGTAGGCGCCAGTTATTCTTGCCAACTCGCTCTCGTTTGCTCATATTTTACTCAGGTAGGCGATTACGCTGGCTGCCAGCCCAAGCTTAATCCATTTACCCCATTTTCTTTTCAACACTTAAATCGCCGATGAATCGGGTTGACGTATCGTTAGCCTCAGCGACGTCGAAGCTTATATCAATGGACGAACGCCAAAAGTATGACAGCGGCTATCATGGACTCGGGCAAGTACCGTTGCTGTTCCTCGAATCTCCCTCGCAGGTATGTTTTACGTGAATAGGTCGAAATACGTTAGTGCTGTTTGCCAAAACAATCGTCGTGCCGTTTGTAACTGCATTAGGTACAGCAAGGCAGAGTGCTGGGTAAACATCGGGTGCGCCCAAGGTTTACCTATGTATTTTCCGTTCGCCGATTAGCTCCATTTTCTAGTATTTTGTAGTGTATTTTGCCTAATAATATCACTGTCAATAAATACGATAACTAAAATGCATGAAATATTGGTCTAAGATGGCCAAAAACACCTTTTATTTACATGATAATCCATAACCAATCGTAAGTCTTCCTCGGAGTGCGTTTTCGGGATACCGGAAAAACCAGACATATTCCCTTTAAGGATGCCACCACCATAAAACCATGTATGATTTATGAAAGTCATCCTTTCGTAATTTGCCTCCCGTAATACCTTTTTAAACTCATTTCTCTGAATTTAAGGCATAAACGCCTATCACGACCCTCTCCCCCCTCCGATACGCAATGTCTGGATGTCCCCATATGTGTTTTGGTCATCCACAATCATTATCCGAAAACCACACCCATGAGTTTGTACCATGTTGCACATTTAAGCAACTTTTTAAAGGCCGATATCTGCACACAAAATATGCATATTGGTTTGCGCTACGTAAGCATACCGTGTAGTGACTGCGAGGGGATCATATGGGTAACAACATTGCAATGTTCAAAATCACGAGAAACGGAAGCCAACATTCCCTCACAATATGACTTCAGCAGTGCTGATGTTCACCATCACATTACCTATTCTTGATGAATAGTCTGTACCAGAAGCTTTTCCATATTGGTGTGCAGTAGGTAAGTAAACGGTGCGTTGAAATCGTGGGGACCGTATGAGCAGTAGCACTGCAGTGTTAAAAACCACGCTGAACAGAAAACACTGTCCTTGCTCAGCAGAATGCCAGCAAGAATGATGTACGACCAACCACACTCCCTATTCTTGATCAGTAATTCATATCGGTACCATTTGTATATTGGTGTCCGTTACGTAAGAAGACGGTGCAGTGGCTTCCTTGGGACCTTGTGGGTAAAAGCATCGCAGTGTGAAAGGTCACGCTGAAGAAAAAACGCCGTCTCCGCACAATGTAACATAAACAATAATGATGCACGACCATCACATTGGCTATTGTCTGTGAATAATCCTTACCAGTACCGTTTGCATATTCGTATGCGCTAGGTAAGTAGACGGTGAGTGAATGCTGGAAATGGGCAATAACAATGCAGTGCTAGAGATCACGTTGAACAAAACAAAAACGCTGTCCTTACACAGAAGAACGTGAGCAGTGATGATGTAGGAGCATCATATTGCCTGTTCTTGATAAATAATCCATGTCAGTACCCTTTCCATATTGGTGTGCGCCAGGTAAGTAGACGAAGCGGTGGCTACGTTGAGGCTGTGTGGATAATAAAAATCTAATGTGCAATATCACATTGAAGAGAAAACGTTGTTCAGCACAATATAATATCAGCAATGAAAATGCACGATCATGACGTTGTCTGTTCTCGATCAATAAGTCGTACCAGGGCCGCTTGCATATTGGTGTGCGTTACGTGGGTATACGATGCGATGCCTACGTCGGGACCGTGTGGGTAATAATAGCATTGCAGAGTGAAAAATCACACCGAAGAAAAAACTCGTTTCCGCACAATATAACATCAACAGTAATGGTGTACGACCATCACATTGTCTGTTCTTGATGAATAATCCGAACCAGCTGCGTTTCCATATTGGTGTGCTCGTCGTAGGCAGACGGTGCGTTGAATACGTGGAAACAGTATGGGCAATAGCGTTCCAATGTTAAAGATCACGTTGAACAAAAGACACTGTCTTTGCAGAGCAGAACGCCAGCAATGATAATCTACAACCATCACACTGTCTGTCCTTGATCAGAAATCGGTATCAGTTCTATTTGCATATTGGTGTGCGCTAGGTAAGTAGACTGTGCGGTGATTAAGTTCGGACCGTGTAAGTAATAACAATGCAATGTTAAAAATCACGCTGGAATAAAAACGTCGTTTCCGTCCAATATGACTTAGACGGTGACGACGTATGACGATCACATTGCATGTTTTTGATCAATAATTCATACAAGTACCGTTCGCATATTGGTGTGCGCTACGTAAGTAGACGGTGCGGTGGTTACATTGGGACTGTGTGGGTAGTACTGTAATGCGAAAAATCACGCTGAAGAGAAGACGTTGTTTACGCACAGCATAGCATTAACAGTGATGGTGCACGACCATCACATTGTCTGTTCTTGATCAATAATCCGCACCAGCATCGCTTGCATATCGGTGTGCGTTAGGTATGTAGACGGTGCGTTCACTACGTGGGGACCGCGTAGGTAATAGCATTGCAATGTTGGAGATAACGTTGAACAACATACACTGTTTGCGCAATAGAACACCAGTAATGATGTTGTACGGCCATCATTTGGCCGTTTATTGATGAATAGTCCGTACCAGCATCGTTTGCATATTGGTTTGCCCTAGGTAAGTAGACGGTGCGTTGACTACGTGGGGACTGCATGGACAATAGCATTGCAATGTCTAAGATCGCGTTGAACAAATAACACTGTCTTTGCACGGATTGCTGACCAAGAACAGGTGGTGTGATGGTCGTACATTATCTTTCCTGATGTTGGATTATGCGGAAACGACGTTTTTATTCGTCGTGATAATCAGCATTGCATTGGTGTTGCCCATACGGCCCCCACGTGGCCAACGCACCGTCTCCTTACCTAGCGCACACCGACATGAAATTTTTAACTTATCTAAATGTAAAATATTTAAATCAATTTAATTTATCTAATTAATCTAAAACTTACATCTTTCCCATTGCAATACGATTACCCACATGGTCCCAAAGCAGACGCCGCACCGTTTACTTACTTAGGGATTATTGATCAATAATAGGCAATGCTATAGTCGTACATCATCGCTGTGATGTAATGTTACGCGTAAATGACGTTTTCTCTTCAGCGTGACCTTTCATGTTACAGTACAATTACTCACACTGTCCGAACTTAGCCACCGCACGGTCTTCTAACCTAACGCACACCAACATGAATATGGTACTGTTATGGATTACTGATCAAGAACAGGCAATGTAATGGTCGTCCATCGTCACTGTTTACGCCATATTGTATGGAAACGACGTTTTTACTTCAGCGTGATCTTTTGCACTGTTAATACCCGCACGATCCCAATGTAGCCATCGCACTGTCCATTCACCTAACGCACACCAGTATGCAGACGGCACTGGTAGGGATGCACCGGATCGGGATTTTTGTGATCCGGCCGGATACCAGATATGCCGGATCGGGTGCTGGATATCCGGCCGGATATCCGGCCGGATACCGGATATTATGGACAACTATTTTTATTTTATATTTGTTGCTGGAAAATGAGACGAAAAATGACTGCGCTGGAAAAGAAAAGTCTGGAAAACTGGCAAATATTAAATAGAAAAGAATATTAACAATTTGCGAATCATCCCACCTATCGTTCAGAGTTATTGCGAGGTTTCCGCATGTTTCATTCTAAAAAAAGAACAACTAAAGAACACAGCGATCAAAGCGTAGATCACCGATCACCATCCCTGTCTGAAGGCAAAGGGCAAAGGCTCCAAGATGCGCAGAATGCCATTATAGCGCCTTGGTAGACCTCAAATATCAGGCTTGAGAAGCATTCTGTACAAATACTTAGGTGAGTCCACTGAAGTACATTGTCCCTTAACCAGGGGCGCACCCAGGGATTTCTTGAGGAGGGGCCCCGGAGCCCAGTGTGAACTGAAATCATACGAAAACCGCCTGCTGGGAAGAAGATGTGTAATGTTTTTCACAAAAACTGTGGGTCTGAGGAGGAAGTCCGGGCCCCCAGGCCCACTTTTGGCTGCGCCAATGCCCTTAACACTTGCCGGTATGGGGCCTTCTGCATAAGGCGGACGTATAGGGGAGAGGGAGGTTGGTACGATCCCCCCAGCCATTTCAACACCTTGCGTCTTAGAGTGTCGCGGAAAAAACAGCGTGTTCCACGTGACGAGATCTCACGACTGGCATCCCTTCTTAAGGTCTCGGGTTAACGGATGATTTTCCACATCGGGTCAAATGTCAAAAATTGGCAGAAAGTGGTACGTTGTGAGTTAAGTGCAAATGAACGTCAAAGAATAAATGATGATGAAACGGAACGGATATCATAGTGTTGGTCAATCAATTATGAGTCTATATGTACACCACATGATTGTATTTAACCCCTGAAGTCCGATCCAGGCCATGCTAGGCCAATCCTTGTCAAGCGGGGTCGTCAGCTTCGATGCGTTCTCGGAGCTGTAGAAGCATTCTTTGTATACAGTTATAGATGCCGGAGTCAAATGTAGTATCTCAATTAACAAACACTACTGTCAAATAACATATAAGGGTCATCTTAGGTTACCCAAGGTTATCTGAATCCAATGACCTAGGGTGACCTCGGTTTTACTGACAGTCGTAACCTAGATACCTTAAAAGCGTTTTTCGAGTTGAGATCCAAAGCAAAGTTGAATTTTAGGCATGTTCTCGTACTGCAGACTCATCATTCCGCGACCGACGCCGCTCTGCCCGTCGTAGCAAAAGTCAGGCGTTCGTTGCATTGCGCCCTCTTTAGATGAAATAAGGGGCAAACTGCACCAAGTCTATACCACTCGATTCCTTTCAACTTCAGGAATCCGGATATATAGGTTGTTTTGCAATACTTATTTTCCTGTGGCATTCCCAAAGATAAAAAATAACGTGTTTCTCGTTGTACCTCATGACCACACGACATGAGCTCAACACCCTCGGAAAACCTCAGCGGGTTGCATCATTCCCCCCTCTCACCACCAAACCCCTAAGAGGGTTAATTAATTTGTACAAGAGTATTTGAGACAAATAAAAATGTTTGGAAAATAGGAGGATGATGTGCCACGAAATGGTCGGCTGAGCATATGCTGACTGTTACTGCACATTGAGCTTGAGTCCAATCCTTGCAAATAATGCCTCAAGTTTTTTGAACTAAGATGAAAAAGTAGTGCTCCAGACAGACCCTGGAGCTGTCAGAAATATCGACAGTCTAATATAGCAAGGCACGTTGCTCCTGAAACGGTTTTATAGACAGACGTAAGAACGCCTCGATTGTACAACGAAAGGCCAAATATCCGACAATATCCGGCCGGGTCATGGAAATATCCGGCCGGATACCGGATACCGGATAATCTCAAATATCCGGCTGGATATCCAGTCGGACCGGATATCCGGTGCATCCCTAGGCACTGGTACGGAGTACTGATCAATGTGTAACGTGATGGTCGTACATCATCATTGCTGGCGATCTACCGTGCAAAGACAGTGCTTTTTTTTCAGTGGTCTTTAACATTGTAATGTTTTTGTCCATACGTAGTAAGCGTACCGTCTACTTACCTAGCGCACACCAGTATGCAAACGGTACTGGTAGGGACTATTCATCAACAGTATGCAATGTGATAGCCATACATCATCATATTTGTCGTTGCATTGTGCGGAAACGACATTCTTACTTCACTGTTATCTTTCACATTGCAATACCATCACCCACATGGTCCCAACGTAGCCACCGCACCGTCTACTTACCTAGCGCAAATTAATCTGCAAATAGTGCTGGTACGGATTTCTCATCAGGAACAGACTGTGTAATGGTCATATACATGGGTGTGGAATTCGAAAAAAAATTGGTATGGAAAAATGAATTCATCGGGCTCCAAAATGCGACTGTGATAACTTACTGATTTCACTCTATAAAACAAGAAAACATGTGATGAGCCAAAGTAATGGTATGGAATTCCGTACAAACAATTTTCTTTAGTTTAGGAAACTCCATAACAACTGTATACAATGCTATGCCCCTGGTCGCGCATCATCATTGCTGGCGTTCTGTTCTGCAAAGACAGTGTTTTCTGTTCAATGTGATCCTTAATATTGCAATGCTATTGCCCATACAGTTCTCACGTATTCAACGCACCGTTCATTTACGTAGCGAACGCCGACATGGAAACGCTGCTGGCTTAGATCATTGATGGAGAAGAGGCAAGGTCTTACATCATCACTGCTGGATGTTATATTGTGCGGAAACGACATTTTTTCTTCAGTGTGATCTTCCACATTGCAATGCCACAACCCACACGGTCCCAGCGTAACCACCGCATCGTCCTACTTACCTAGCGTACACCAATATGCAAGCGATACTGATACGGATTACTGATCAAGAATAGGCAGTGCGATGGTCTGCGTCATCATTGCTGGCGGTCTCTTGTGATTGCAAAGACAGTGATTTTCGCTCAGCGTGATTTTGAACATAGTTATACCATTGCCGATACTGTTCCAACGCATTCAGTGCACCGTGTGCTTACCTATCACACACCAATGTGGAAACGCGGCTGGTACGAATTATTTATCAAGAACAGGTCATGCGATGGTCGAACATCAGCACTGCTGACGTCATATTACGAGGGAATGTCGGTTTTCGTTTATCGTGATCTTTAACATTGAAATGTTGTTACCCATATGATCCCCACGTAGTCACATCGTATAATTACCTAGCGCATACCAATGTGCAAACTTTGCGTGCGGATATCGGCCTTTGAAATATTGCGTAAATGTGCAACATGGGACAAACTGACTTGTAGGGTCATCTAGAAATGTGAGATAGAGGTCACATACGTGATCCTGTGATACTCCGAGTTTGAAACTACACATTTGAGGCAATTACAATGCTTTTTAGTGCCCTGGCCTCTTTAAAAATGTCTTTTTTAGAATTTCCATGTCAAATGGGTCAGGAAAGACGTATCGCATGGCACGTTATAACGAAGGTGAAATCTGATCAAGGCTTTGCCCTGGTCTTGTGTGACCTTGGGTCAAATGGCACCCAAAATAAGAAATCAGAGGGATATTAACACGCATACTTCTCGATCTGCTTCCCACTGTGATTCAGCGATTCTGGGGAAAGTGGTCCTTTTTTCGTGTGTGACTTGACCTGTGACTTCATCAGTGAGTCAAAAGTAAGAAATGTATAAGCGACAGGACCGCAAGGCTCGGCGCTTTCGATTGTGAAGAGAGTGGTGTAAATCCTTGGGGCGTAGCACTTCTGCGCCCACCAGACACACATCAGAGCTCATCGCAGGGGACTGACTCGACTCAGGATCAGGATCAGCTCAGGATCGGGAGAGGTGTACGATCAGGGGACTTTCGGTCGCGAACCCTGGAGCACATTGCTGAAACATTGCACATTGCAGCATATGAAAACGTATACAGACGGATCAAAGACGGACGCTGTTGGCAGCTGCGCATTTGTTTGCGGCTCTGCCACCCGGCCACTTATTTTGCTGACTCACGTGTCGATGTATACCTCGGAAATGGTTACCATTACAGTAAAGCACTGAGTTTTGTTGAGGTCAGTGAAAGGGTTATAAGCGTTGTGTTTACAGACTCAATCAGCAACTTTTCATCGCTTAAACGCTTTGACCCGTTGCACCTCTTCCTGCAGGATGTTTTGACACAGACAATAGTGCTCGATGACACGGGAAAGAAGCTGGTCTTTTGTTGAATACCAAGCCACATTGGTGCATATGTAAATAAGCGAGCTGACGCGGCTGCGAGGCGTACCTCACATACCACGCACACTCGAAATATGACACTTCCAGCCAGAGACATGTGCCCGGTATGCACAGATTTCATACTCAGCGAGCGACAGAAAAGTTGGGGCACACGCGAATCTAACAAGCTTCGAGCCATGGAGGCCCAAGTCGGAAAATGGATGTCGTGTCTGCTCTCTCGGGGCAGAACCAATGGCCACTTTTTCAGTGCTACGAATCATTTCCCTTTTCTATCAATGATGTATTATCGGGGCAAATCGTTGGGGAAAGAGCCCCCTCCTCTATCAAATCTTGAAGGGAACGCGTCCCCTCCCCCCCCCTTTGGCGTTGTCCAAACCTGATATCAATGACATACATCTGTCCAAGGTTCTCTTTAAAAAATCATTGAAAATCGCCTACAGTCATTCGTATTGAATTGTGCACGGGGGGATGCCTGTGTACTTTCATATCATATCTTAAGGATACATATTAGTTTGGAGTTTTCTATCCGTATTTTTTGTTTTTTTATTTGTTTCTGCAACTTTGTAATTTTCTGTCCGACTGAGTTTCCTTTACCCAACCACTGTCTTTCGATATACATCCTTTAGCCTAATAATGACTGGGGTATTTTGTCACCTTCCATTGACCGGGAGAGGGGAGGGGGGCGTTTGATGCCCCATGTCTGTCTCGAAGCCGATTGAAACGGCAATCAATCATGCTAGACCTTGTGGTCCTGTGATATATATATTTTCTCCTTGTGGGCCACTGATGACGTCACAGATTAAGTCAAACACGAAAAAATGACCGTTTTCTCCAGTCGCCTGGTCACAAAGAAAAACAGACCGAGACTGAAGCTTGTGTCACAATACGTTCCTGGCGGCTTTATCTCGTATTCAAAGTACCATCTGTCCCAAGGTTATGTGTCAAGGCCGCAGGTGGGGTCAAATTTGACCTCCGTAATAACGCGTCATTCGATGCATGTTTTCTGGCGCATTTAACGCGGGGAGTCTAAAAAAAAACATTGTCAAAGAGCCATGGGTACAACTAAACCTTGCAGAGGCCCAAATTACCGTGCATTTGCAACATGACAACATTTTGTTTGAATGAAAGTTGGATTAATGCGAACACATTAATGACCTTTACCTGACAACTTTGGATGATCCTGCAAGTCAGTTTACCCCATGTTGCACATTTTCATGAAACGTTGCATAATATTACAAAGGCTGATATCTCCACTCTGGTCATCCAGAACGTCAAACAGACGCCACCAATTTGCTCGCTAAGATGAGATTTGAATAAAACTACCAAAGATCAAACCAGGAATGTTGGAGGAAACTGCTGTGTGGGTGTACGCGTCGTTTGCTGCAAGAAAATTTGGTAATCTGTCTGACCGTATCCAAAAATTAGTCGATTTAGTCCTTATTCTACAACGTATGTTTAAAAGGGGAGTCGGCCATCACGCCACCAAACAGCGCTTCGCAATTAGCAGTGCCGATCTACTTCCTGCAGTGAGTCGTCGGCCGAACTCGTCGCTGAAAGCCAAAAGCGACGGTATCGCCGTCTCGCTCGCTTGCCACACGGTCGTTACGCGCGACCCGATATGCAGTGATGTGTTGCGTTCACCGCAGAGTAACCCCGACACCCCACACTAAGGAGAGGAAACATCCTTTTCTTACATAGCCGTATGTTACTAATTTTACGTTGACCGGAAAAGAATTAGCCAAAGTTGTTCCAGTGATCTCACTATCAAAAATAAGAGCACAAAAGATACAAGGTACAGAGCGACAAGTGCTGAACATCATACAAACATTTTAAGCGAACTGGGCAGATTTAAGAGAATCCACAGCAAAAGCAAATGTATGAGATAAACAGGAAAACCCCACCCTTAAATACCCAAGCCCACGATTTATCCCTAGACCCAGGACCTACCCCAAGGAGGCCACGGTGCGGAGTGCCCCGAAAAACGGCCTTTGCTTGTCTGTTTTGTAACACAAGGCCGTTTAACCAGGGTTAAATCGGCCTGGAGATGAAACTGAGGTGTGTTGGGAACAGCTCCATTTATTTAGTTCCAGACCACTCAATGCGCACTCCCATACATGTTTTAAGCCGCGATGTCAGTCCTGTATTTTGGAGGTAATCGAAGAGACGATGTAAGAGGTACTGGGTGATCGTTTTCTAATAGTAGGAGGTGAGAAAGAGGAGATTTATTAGCGGCTGCATGTCGGAGGAGAGAGATGTGGTGACGATGGAATTTTGGAAAGCCAAGATGAAGCTGTTTCACTGATAACTGTGTTCCGCAAATGTCGCGTCGGTGCACGAGACAGTAGGTGACTATGTGTTAACAGTGTGTGTCCCAGCCACAGACGGGCCAGGACCACCTTCCTCTGCCGAGTGGGCTGGTGGCTGCTGGGCCAGGAACAAACTGCTGGGCCAGGAACAAAGAAATGGTTTTACTGTGTGAGTGATCACGGTCCCACATCTCATGGGCGGGAGCCGCGAGAGCCTCGAACACCAGGCGGGTCGCCTGCTCAGTGGAGGCGGCAAGAGGGATGACCGCTGTGAGGGCCGAGCCGGTTCTCGCCAGCTCGTCGGCCATCGCTTTCCTCTGGATGTTTGCGTGACCTGGCACTCAAAGGAGTCGAATTTCAAAGTTCTACGAAGACGCGGAACGGAGAATATGCTGGATACGAAAGACGAGGTTGTTTGAAGTGAATGACGTGTTTTGTATCGCAAGAAGGGACTATTCTGAGTTGGAACGGACTACAACCGACAGAATGTGTCTTAATTTTACATGCCGTAGGGCCCGGAGAAAAGCGTAAAGTTCTGCTGAAAAAAATGGAGGAAAAGGAGGGAAGACGGAAAGCCTTCTGGCTAGGTCCCCAGAATGCGGCACCGATTCCATACTCCGACTTAGAGCCATTCGTGTAAAAGAAAACGGAAGACGAGTGGGCTGATATATATGCGTGGAAGCGGACAAGGATTTCTGCGGGGAGACTTCGTATTTGGGAGTCTATGAGCAGGAAGTCTACCCGAGGTGGCCAGTGGATCCGGAAAGGGAAGAGAGGAGGCCTGACCACGATGCAGAGGCCAGAGAAATCAAGTCGGGCCTTTGCGATCCATATCGTGCGCACAACGGAACGGATCGTTCAGCCCTTTGGCGCATGCGCCTAACCCGGCAACAGCATCCGAAGCACCCGATGCAGCGCCCACCATCGCCTAACGGCCGACCTCGGTTCCACCGCCGGCCCAACCAGACGACCGAGACGACCGCCACCTGGCGACAGGCGCTTGAATCAGGCACCCTTGGTGCCGGTGATGCGCAAAAGGTAGCGTTCACCCGCGCAGCCCGCAGAATGCCGACCACAGAGCAGCCCCGCGCCGTGGCGGGCGAAACATTTTACATATCCTCTCTGGACACAGCAACCGGAAAATGCATATTTCACCTAGGATGACGTAGCATAAGGTCCCACGTGCTTCAGATTAAACTCTCAGGTTATGCTGATATGCAGTGCTAACCAATCATCACACATTGTAAAAGCACCGACACCGGTGGTGAAATAAAACTGGACGCGAAATTGTAAATCAGGATCGTTTTTATGACTTCACTAAGACGTGACGTAACATGACCTCGTTTCCACATTGTTGTCAGTATGTGCACAATTGATGTAAAAAAGTTTCTGAAAGTTTCAGGGCGCTGTGTTCTTTCGTTCGGAACATATCCAAGAAATGTGCCGGAGAAGGGACGTAGCCTACCTGCTTCATTCACCTCAAGTGCCCTGGTGCTGGCGACGTAGCCTATCTGATGGCGTCGTTGGCTGACCTTTTCGGTCCTGTGGACCTGGGGGCTGTGCGGCGGCGACTGCCAGTCACCGAGCAGGCGTGGCAGCGGCGACAGTCGGTCTGGACTGACCGTCGCCGACCAGTCATCGGGCCGGTGGATGCAACATGACGCCGGTTACCGCCCGATGCGGGAATAGCCAGTGTACCTCATGTTTTGCTTTCTAATTATTTTGAGATTCGATAGGGCCATGGCGGCCTGCACAACAGAGTTTGCACCCCTTTCTCATCCTCACCTTCTGGTAGTAGAGTTCCTGTTACATACCTTTTAACCACTGCACTAATCTCTTTTCCCCTTTTACGTCTACAATACTTTCCGTGGTTGCTGGGGCATTGCACGACTGCGCAGCCTGGTGCCCAACACTATCATCACTCAGATTTTGATGAAAATTGGCTCAGCGGTAACCTCGGGCGCCAAACACGGCTCACAAAACATTTGGCCTCTCAGATCAACAGTTGACAAGTTGCAGACTCCAGTCGAGCTTTGATGCTGCTGGTTGGTATTGGCATCTTTGACAGTCAGTAAAACTGATAAAAAAATCATCATAACAGTGTATCAAAATACATTACATCATCCACAACTGTCCCAGAAATTTGGTATGACGTCAGTTTTGACAGTTAATGGTAATATTTAGTTCGCCTCGTGACAAAATATTCAGTGACCTGGCTTGACCTTAAGCCAAGCAAAACATTAGCTTTGTAGCACGACAATAAAAGCTTAGCCAGTGTTCTCGACATTAAAACGACAAAGAAGATGAGTTTTTACTTTTTCATTTTTCAATTTTTGTTTCTCTTCTTAACCCTCGCCCGACCAGGGGCGGCGTTTCGACGCCCCCCCCAAGATGTTTGGTAATAGCGAAAAAAACAGCGCGTGCAGCACGATGAAATTTTCAGTTTTGAATCAGTTTTGATGAAATTTTCAATTTTTGCGTCCCGCCGTCTTTTTCAAATGTCATATAGAAAGCATAGTGCGCTTCAGTCGGAATCTTTTTCGACAGATGTTATCAATTAATTTCCCCTCATACAGCGCGGTGGGGTATAAAGCAGCCGCTGCTACATCCCTGCGCTGTTTTCGCTTTCCCGGGTTGGACAGGTGCGAAATGTTTCTTTATTCCATTTTCTTCTTTATTTTCCTTTATTTCTTTATTCCATCTTCGTCAGTTTTCACCGTCCCAGTTTCCGTAAAGATCTCCCACCTTCTGTCTGTTCCCACGGTGTCAGCAAGTCCTCCTCGGTGTCCCTGGATCTCCATCCGTTTCAGTCGACATCCTTCGATCTAGCTCGATCTCCATTAGTCTCTGTCGTCTCCTTTGGTCTCCATCAGCCCATCAGTCTTTCGGTCCCTCTAAATCTTGTTTGATGTCCATCGTTCTCTGTCGGTCTGAGCCGGTCTCCGTCGATGTTCCTTTTGGTCTTTACCGGTCTCCACCGCTCTCCACCTGTTTCCGTCGATCTCCGTTTGTCTGTCGATCTCTGTCATTCTCTGCCGGTCTCCTCGGCGTCCCTCAATCTTCCTCAAATTTACTAAGTCTTCCTTTGTTTCCCACAGTCAATCGTTTTTATCTCTTTGTCGTCTTTCTGTCTTCGTCTCACTCCCTGCATCTATATCTCTGTCTTTTAGTATCTGATATCATCTGTCTATTTTGATGTTGCCATAATAGACAGACATCAGTTTAATGTCTGTCTCTGTGTGTCTCTGTTTGTGTCTGTCTATCTGCTTCTGAATCTAGCCGACCCTATATGTCTATTATGGCGACAGTTTTAGTCCTGTAACGTATTGGAAATCCCGAAATTAGAGGCAGCGTCAAGGTCAAACCGAATGCGATGGAATCATACAAATTCTAGTTAAGAGCAAAAACAAGCCCAAGACGCATATGGAACATCCAGACATTGCGTATCGGAGGAGGAAGGGGTCGTGACAGGCATTTATGCCTAAAGTTCAGAGAAATGAGGTTAGAAAGGTATTACGGGAGGCAAATTACGGAAGGATGACTTCCGTAAATCATAGATGGCTTAATGGCGTATTAAAGATGGCTTTTTAGCATTTCCGGCTTGGTTTCCGATTGCGAACGGAGAAATAATGCCAAGGACGCACGCAGCAGCTATTTTTTTCTGAAAGGAGGTAGAAGCAAAAATGCACAAAGTGCTGGCAGGTAGGCCCTCCTTCCGCAATTCCTTGTCTCTTGTACATCCAGACAGACTGTTAGGAGCGGCGGCACGCATGGTTTGCATGATTGGCGGCATGGTTTGAACACACAAAACGGAGAGTCCGCTCTTGGATGTGTCTCTGAATAATTCCTTAATGCGCCGGAGCGACTTTTGTCATGTTGACGGCTTTTTATCCCTGTAAACCTCTATTTAGTAAAAAGATACTTTGTCATCTGCATCTGACAGTGTGTAATCGCCATTTGAGACTCTGCATGACGTTCTGCCAGGCCTGTGTTTTCGGTCTGACCTATGTGTGGCAAAGTCTCAGGTCACGTAATCCGCAAACATGACCTGATGTTAAACGCATACGAGAGAAGCCGTCGTGAACGTAATAACCATTATCTGGAGCGCATTCGTGCAATCTTTCACGACTGCACCAATACTTTTGCTCAAGTTGCAGCGCATTTACCGCAGCTTAGCGTTCAAATTCTACAACAGGGTCGCGGATAACCCTTGTTTGCTTTTTGGAAAAAATTAACAAACACAAATAATAAAAGTCAGATAATCACTTGAGAACAACTATCACTCTTGGCTGGCTTACGGTCACAATGGGTCACATGACCTAAGATCACGAGGTCACGTTCTGATAGTTGGCCTTAAAACAAACGACGATTCCAAAAATGGATGCAATGGTAATTTTTTAAGCAAATAATATATTTTGTCGTCATAACTGGACTTATTTTACCCGGTTTATCCACCACGAACGACACCCCTTACCATGCAATGGCCTAAAATGGCGGAGACGATAACTCCCAAACCATGAGTCTGACCGGTCTGAAATTCGAAAGCCATGTTTGGCATCCAAGACAATGCCTGGGACCAACGAACAGGAAACTCTCAGAGATGAGGATGTCAGTTTGCCCTCCTGACAGATTGATTTGCCCTAGAATGCCCCAGCTATATTTTACGTGAAGTTTAGTAATCTGAGTCTGAACTTGTGCCATAAATTGAGACGGTGGAACCGAACACATGCGCACCAGCAGGACAACATAGCGCCGAGATCAACCAGCAGCAGATCACAGTAACAGGGGAATAAACCAGCGGTAGGGCACAATAGCAGCGAGAAGAACCGAGAGCGGAACACAGCACTACCGAGATGAGCAAGCGACGGAAGGGACTAACGGAGGGACACCGTACCAGCGAGACGAAGCAGCAGCGAAACATAATAGCAGGGAGATGAACCGGAGGAGGGCGGAACTTCGTAATATCATGGTCACAACCCAACAGGTACGTAACAGCAACTTGCGTGGAAGCTAAGACGCAGTGAAGCCTGGAGTTGGCATCTTCAGAACAAGAAAAATGCCCTCCGTCAAATTAACATGTTACTGCGTCCTGGTTCGAAATTCTATGGTCTCCAAGCAGGGGCGTGGAGCTCATTCACGGCTGACGGGGCGACTGGGGCGGGGGAGGGAGTGAGGGAAGGCAAGGAAGCATTTTGGATGAATTCTTTCAAGTTAACACTCATATGGTTATGCATTGTACAGTACAATTTATTATACGGCCAATGCCATTTTTCCCGACATTATAGGGTCAACATTACAAAATACAAATTGGGCCTGGTTCCGGAAATTCTTGGAAAAGGATGGAAGGAACTGGAAGCCTGAAATCCGAAACCGGAAACACACGCCTTGTGTCTCCCTAATGCTTGAATCAAATTCTGAAATGGAATAGATTGCATCCAAATTAGCCTTTACCTCGACGAAGCAAAGGTTACGTGATTCATGACAACCGTGAACCGCGAGTAATTATAAAGATCGTCTTAAACTAAAGTGGGGTCTGATCGAAACGAAGGAAAAACTGTCACAGAAATAGAGAAAAAGTGCGCCGCTAAGATATATTGAACAAAACGTTAATAACACCACGACACATTTCAGAAACACATACGGCAGTCTTGACAAATCTACGATTGGCTCACAAAGCATCAGTCAAAATCATCCTCCTCCATTTTGATTTTCCTGGGATGATCGGTTTTCCGCTTTCGCACGGTGAGGTCCAGTCCCTCTGTGTCGGATCCGGAAGCCGACTCCTTTTCCAGCTCTCGTTTTAGGATTGGACAGTCGGCGGGCGCGGCCGTCGGCGCGCCAGCGGCCTCCGACGGCGGTGGCGGGGGCGGCTCTCGGCGCTGGGCGCGGGCCAGCAGCTCTTGACACACGCTCTCAGGTACCGGGATCGGCAGAGGCAGAGGCACCGGCACCGCCACCGGCACCGGTACCGGCAGCAACACCGTCACTGGCGGCAGGCCGGCCGGCAGCGGCGCTCCCAGCAGCGGCTGCAGCAGGTGGTACCGCTGCCAGGCGGCGGCTGGCGGCAGCGGCCGCTGCGGCGGCGGCGGCGGCGGCGGCGGCGGCGGTGGCGGCGGTGGCGGCGGCGGCGGCGGCGGCTGCAGCGGCGGTGGCGGCGACGGCGGCACTGGCCGCTCCCGGATGCCGGCGGCCGACAGCTGGCCGGCCAGCGAAGCGGCCGGCGCGGTGCCGGTGGCGGCCGGCGGCGGCGGCTGAGGACGCGCCGGCGCCGACGGCCGCCGGCGGGCGCGCTCCCGCAGCTCCAACACCGGCATGGTGTGACTGCGCGCGCGGACGCCGCGGCCGGCCGGTCGCTGCAGCTCGGGCCGCGGCCGCCGCAGCCGGCGTCGCTCGGCAGCCAGCGGCCCGCCGTTCTCGTCCGTGGACAGCGGCGCCGCCTCACCGGACACGGTGGCGCCGCCTACCAGCGGCCGCTCGCGCTGCCACATTTCCGGCGTGATGAGCGTTTCTTTGGAGGAGCGTGACACCAGCTCCCGCAGCTGGGGCAGCATCTGAAGGTGGGCTTCCGTCTCCTTGCAGAAAATGTTCATCTTGTACGCGTTCAGACAGCTCTCGCTGTAACAAGAGGCGGAACTGAGGTCGAGCTGTCCGGACGGACAGCCCCGGGTGGTCTCGGGCCCACAAGACCTCATTCCCGGTTACAGTTAACTTGGCTGTTATGAACTGGGACCCAGTTCCGGGCCATGGAATATGACGCATGGCAGCGATATACAAAATCATCCCTGCTAACCTACATATACTGCACTTCAGCGAACGTTAATGCAATTAGTTAAGATTGCTATACGATACTTCCTGCTACGAAGGCGTCCGCAAAATTCAGGACTGTTCCGGGGACCGTGAATACAACAGAAATCTTTCGTTCAAGTGGACCAAACAGAGCTAATCTCGTCGCAAATAAATATGTGGCGTGCCTTTTGAAGCGTTTTAAAGGTGGAACCGCGATAGAGCAGCATGGGACGCGTCTTTTCTCACTAATTTCAATTTTGCGTCTTCGGCCGTCTTGAAATGCATGTGTCGAAGCGCGCGAGTCGTTAATTCGCCCTGCCTTTTGACGTAGACTTCAAATTTGGGATAACAGTGCCTGAAAGAGTTAAGTTTAAGAATGAGGGTAGGCTTTGAGAAATGGCACATTGTTCGGTGGATAGTTTTAAGCCGCATGCTTTCGTAATAAGTCCGCTTTTCCTCTCTAGTCCCATTAAAAAGGAACGGCGTGGAGATCCGCAAATCGTGATTTAAGCTTGATTTGCTTTCTTCATTCCATCATGAAGGTCCAGTTTTGATGCAACAAGCTGAAGCGCGGCCTTGTGCAAAATTCAATTCTGCCTCCTGCTCATGTGACACGGAGTTATAATGTGTTCATCGTGACGTGAGCTTGACGTATGACCTTAAGCTCAATTTCAAGATCACCATTTCTTGGAGTGAGCAGGAGCGCATAGTTTCACATCAGACTCGCTCCGGTAGAAGCAGCAGAACTGAAGATAACAAATAACAGATATCCATTACGAATCCGGACGCATCGTTTGTGACAAAGATATAACCATGATTTCCTCACTGATAGAAAGCTCATTAAAAGACACTACATAGGTATAAGCCAATTTTCATGCACTTAAACAAATTCAAAACTTAAGCTGACGGAACTTTGCAAGATTGTCGTTTACGAACTCATCCAAAATACTGCATAAAAATATGAACAAGCTCATATCAGACGTTACAGCCTTTTATACTCCACTGGGCGTCCAGTGCGCCTAGAAGCACAGTTTATGATGTCCTTAAGTTCTGTGATGAGCGACGTATAATGTTGACCACAACAGAGTTGGTAGAAAACCTCTGAAACTGAATGGAATCAGGAGGAAGGCCCAGTGAACGCGGAGACGGAAAAGTGGCCGTATCCTCGCGTGTCGTGGCGTGGCGGCGTCCCCGCCGGATAATCCAAAAGACAAAAAAAAGTTCCTTAAAAGCATGCGTTGCAGGGAGGCAGTGGCATGCATAACCGAACGTGCGGTTACATCACATGGTCATAATACTCTCAACACCTGGTTTAGGCAAGATGATCGTTATCGAAAAACCAAGACTAGACATTTGTCCCGTGCTTATACACGAGGGTAATAAAACGGCTGCTGTAATGAAAGACAAATCTGGTTCTACGTGTACGGAAGGCAACATGCCTGGGCATGGCGGTTTTACAAAGGGGTACCCGGTGAAGGTCCTGGAAAGGCGTGATGCAAGGTGAAAAGGAGCTTCCCAAGTAAATTAATGGTTTAGCTGGTCGTCTATAAAACGGATGCCTTAAAGCCCGTGTTCTGCAAACATTTTTCGCGATTCTTTTTTGTGATGAAATGGTGGCTTGTGAAGTAATGATTTGAATGGTGATGAGTGAAAATAAAACTATATTTATTATTTTTTTCGGCAAATGCAAACACATTGCAACAGTGAACGTTGACTTTTGCCGCGGAAACTGAATTCGTAAGGTAGTGGTACCTCTGTTAGCTCCAAAATATCCAGAGGTTTATTTTTCGCTTTGACCTGGCCTAGCTGCCTCTCATTGCAAGTGCCTTATGTAACCAGGGAGCTAAACAATGCACACTGTCCCATCTTAGGCCTATTGAAGATATATTGGAGAACCTGGAACAAAAGCTGTAAGACGGCGACTGGAGAATTCCAAATGGCGAGCAGGTCATGAACACGAATGGTCGTGGTCTGAAACTCCTGGATAAGGAGTTTCAAGGAAGACAAGTGCCCCCCCCCCGAGCGTTTACAGGCAGCAGACACCCAGTCAGCGGAGTTCCACGAAAAACAAAGCAAGTAAAACATATTTACACCTCGGTTCATGCATGGTGTTATTGTCTGTACCCATTATTCCCGGAACTGTGATAAAAATACGGTCGTCGGATTCATACGGCCGTCTTAGTTGTGGTCGCTGGAGCAGTTTAATAAGTTTGCGGGCAAAACCTAGGGTATGAAGCGAAAAACAACAGCGGTGAAAGAATGCATATACAAAGGCTTGGGATCCACCGCATACCATGTAACCATCACGTGAAGACGTTCTCCTGGTGTAGTCAATGAAGGGTGTTGTTGAATAATGTTTATCGCTGTTACACATAACAAATTGTGCATGCGCAGTGTTGCAACAGACGACGCTGGCGAGTGGCGAGTGAAGGAGAAACGGATGATTTGTGGTTCACTGCTTGAAAACACAATTAAAAAGAAGAAAAGCTCCTGATAAACACGATGAACTGTCAACGGATACCAACCATCGCGCATGTATAGTAAGCGGCCATAGATTTATGGCTGATGCACACGTCGAGAAAGAAAATAGGCACTTCAAAATCTGGAGAGTTCTTTGCTTACCTACAAAACTGCAGCTGTTGGTCGCCGTTGACGTACTCAATGTTTAGCGTGTCCCGTATATTTTTGCACCAGTCGCACAGCTTTGTCTTCCGAAAGTTTGCCACTCTGTAAAACAATGGGATACAGAGACATGTAAACTTAGAAAACTTCCATCGACATTGAGAAGTTTTCTTGAGGTTGGGCTTTTAAAGGGAATGCTCCGAGTTTGTTGACTTCCGTAAATAAACTTGGTTGGTTTTAAAGATGTCGCTCATGGTGTTTTCAGTGCTCGTTTTGTAGTGCCCATCTGTAATTTTTCATGGGACCCTCTGGACTATTCTCATGCTCGGAAACACAGAGCCTGTGACTGAGCAGATGAACAGTAACGGGTCACCATTATCCTGATCAAATGAACAGAGGCTGAGTACCGCTAGCACAATGATTTGAAAAACATCACAGCACGGTTGTCATGATCATATAAATAGCAGCAAAGTATCGCTACCATGATCACATAGCAGCACTTAAGCACCGTTATCCTCATCAAATAAACAGCGGTGCAGTAGCAACAGAGTATTGTTATCTTTATCAAATACGCAGCAACAGGGAACCGTTATCATAATCAAGATGTCGATAACAATCAGGATAATCTAATCAGGATAACAAGGGAATCACGATCATGATCAGCTGCACACAAGCAATGCGCCGTTATCCTGATCCGGCTATGGTGATGATGAGTCAAAACATAAAGCTACGTTCCGTCAGAAAGCTGCATTGCGTAACACGAAGGCAGTGATCACATTGCCCCATCACGCTCGCCTGGTGATCAAATAGTGCCTGGTTCGAGTCCGGGAAGAGCCGACATTTCCCGTCCCTCGTGACAGCCGGCGTAAAAGCCTGCGACATCAAGTAACCCTGACACTTCGTAACACGTGGTTAGTCTAAAACGTCGATAAAAACCCCAATAACCAACCGAACAACTTAACTGACACTGCAAAAACCAACAGACCTAACCTCAAATTGCCGATTTTTTTTTCTCGCAAAATAGCACGATTTACATTTCACAAGACCTAAAAGACTACTGACAGCCATTTTAAGATTCATCAAAATTTTCTACGAAGTAAGTCCAGGCAGAAACGCAAAATCAGGGGCTCTTCAGACTGGTTTCACGTGAGATGCTCTGGCCTTTCCAAGTGAATGGTATTGGTAGCCAGGATACCTGATTGGCAGCGAACCACGGAGAGCCCAGCAGGCTGCACTGAAGGTAGGACTTTTGGTATTTCAATGTGCATCCGCACCCGCTCTGATACAACTCAGTGGAAAGTTTTTATGGGCTCACTTTGGCAGTCAACCAAGACATTGCCATGTAGTTTTCTTGAAATAACGGAATGAATTAAAACGCAGTCTGTCACATCAAATTTTTCCGTTGTGCGAACCCCAACGTTAACGAAAGTTATATCTTCACAGTCCGTCCTGGCAGTTCTGAAAAGACTATTCTTGCACAATCGTCCTGAAAAAGAGGTGAAATTGACGAGCCGGCCGAACTAATTACAGCATTCAGAAATATTTTGGGTCTTACGCTGATGCTGAAAAGGTCGCTCGAAACTGATCTGCCTGCGTGCGGCATATTCCTTTAGACTGAGAAAACGACTTGAAAACATCTTACAAGCTTATTTTAAACCAGTTTTAGGTATCACATTCTAGCTTGAAACCTCTGCTGAATCTCTTGCTAAACCAATCTCCCGCGCGAAATTGCAGGGCTCATTGTAAACCAGCAGATGTTCTATAATTGTCACTAGGGATGCACCGGATCGGGGGTTTTACGATCCGGCCGGACACAGGATATGTCGGATTGGGGCGCCGGATATCCGGCCGGGTATCCGGCCGGATACCGGATATTATGATTGCCTTTTTATTTGCTATTTTTACTGCACAATGGAACGAAAAAGGCTGAATGGAAAAAGAAAGATATGAAAAACCGAAAAAAATTGAACAAAAAAATGTTAACAGTTGTGAATCGTTCCCTAGTGCATACACTTACTGTTAGGTTTCCAGAGATTTTTCTGCAAAAAAAGATAAATGAAGAAGGAAGGAACACAACAGTCATAGCGGAACCCACCACCTCTCACTGCAGGCAATAGCAAAGGCAACGGTTTAGGAATTGGGGGGGGACAAGCTGGCTGCAATCCACCAAGTACAGGTATGACGACGGGTAAAAATTACTTTTTCGGGCGTTGCATGACAACGCAAGGTTGAAAGGCTTTTGCTGGATTTCATAGTTCAAGAAATCGTGTCGCCAATAGAAAATACCGACCTGATACCTTAAAAATAAGGGGACCAATCCCCACTTCTGGAAAACTGCGGGGCGCATGTCCCCCGCAGCCCCCGATGAGATTACGCCATGGGCAAAAGCTCCAGGATACGCAGAATGCCATTACAGCCAGCCCCTTCGTAGGACTAGAATACCTGATTTTATAAGCATTATCTATGATTATTACCCCGTCCCCGACTGGGGGGGCAGTTAACTGCTCCCCCCAGGTTTTTTTCTGAGATTGCGAGAGAACCAACAAACACAGCGTCACGAAACTTTGTGTACCTTTTGCTCCATCAATTTTACATCTCGTGTAAAATTTTGACCTCAGGTCAGGTCAGGTCAAACAGACCTATGCCCGAAAAAGTTTAGCGCCCTCTAACTTTTTCGCAAAACAAGATATCTCAATAATACTTTCAGGGATTAATGAACGTGATAGATGCAACAAATCTGCCATCTCAGATTTTTCGGAATTTTCCGGGTCATTGAGCTAATGTCAAGCCCATTTTTAACACATGTCGTCGTTTTTCGGGAATTGACGGAATATTTCATAACATTTTTAGTGTGGAGTGAAGCAGACATCTAGTTACTGTCATTGGGCAAAGTATCAATGACTTCCAGCCATTGACCTGAGGTAAGGTCACGAATAACTGTAGTGAGCCAGAATGTACCACCGTCAAAATCCGCGATCAATTACTCAGAATGGGTAGAAAATGGCAGGACTAGCTTGCACAGACGTAAGTAATACCAGGAACCTCAAAAAGTTTGAAACAGTAGCATATTTTGGAAATAAACAGGCTCTCGCCAATAAAGCTCCGCCAATTGTGTAAATTGCTAACTAATGAATTTTTCCGAAATTTAGGCATGAAAAACCATCACAAGAACCACTAAGATCAATAAAATATACATAGATCGTCTTTTTTCGCGAAAATAAAGGGACGCTAAAATTAGTTCCCGTCAATTTGGTACAGCATACAGCAGCAGCGCGCGCGTAGCAGCCGCCGCGAGAAATGCCGTGTCTTTAACTCAACGTTTCGGCGTATATATTGAACAAATCTGGGAAATTAGACGTGTATCGGCATCTGGGGACCTTTACTTGTGTGCTGGTGCCTTTACCTAAGTTTTTTTAGTCACAGTCCTTGAGATTCAGGCCATTTCTCGGTCTCATGCAGTCGGCTATGAGAAAACATATATATAGGGCGTAAATTGCTTACATATTACCTAAAACTAAAAATGAGACCAGTTTCGAGCTCTACGCGTCACAAGCTTTCCAACGGTATGCTTATTTTTATCGTGCGACCAACCGTTCGTGAGGTAGGGGGGCCCCCCAGTCACCCGTGTTCGAAACGGACCGACGGTCGTGCGCGGGTTAAGGCCTGTGTCTTGAAATATATTGCCCCTTAATGCATTTGTATCAGGGAATTCGAGAAAGCTGGAAAATATTTGGAAATAGGAAGATAATTTACCACAAAATGGGTTGCTGAGCATATGCTGACTACCTTTTCAAAGCTTTCACGGAAGGTTTTCAAAACACTCGTGAAACATCGTCCCATCTAGTCTTTCCTGCTTTCTCATCATAACGTAAAATTGGCCGAATACATCTTAGTTTAACCTCAGCATATGCTACCCTTTGTGTACTAGGAATGGTTTCAAATTTGTATGCACAACCAAGGGCGCAGCCAGGAGGAAGCAACTGTCGTCTCTAGAACCTCTGAAGTCGTGGTGCTTCTTTGATACTGAGGACGAATACAATAGTTGCTATGCCAAGGGCTTTCTGTTTATTGTCTATTGTCTATTTCGACAGAAAGGTAAGCCCTCATTTCCGACTGTACTCCAAACAAGGGAGGACAGTAGCCTATAGTACACAGATGTCACCATCGTCGTCAAGATCTGGTTAGATATAATGGTAAATTTTCGAGAACGAGACCGTTCGATGTCCGATTTCACACCGCGATCAAAAAAAGAAAACTTGTAACTGTACAGTGTACAGTTAACAAGTTTTCTTTAAGTGTACAGTGAAGCTCTGCTAAACCACTTTTGGAGAGAGCACTTATCCCTAGAAGCAGGGGCGTCGATTTCTGTAAACGATTGGGAGGACCGAGCCGAGGGTCCAAAAACACATCTTCCCCAAATGTGGGTTTCTCAACGGATTTAACCCACTTTATTTTGACCAACGGAAACTTGGGTTTTTGTTACTATTTATGAAGTACAAAATTGCACTTATCCCCATGTATGTATATATATATACATATATATATATACATATACAAAAGACAGAAAGATAGATAGATGCATCGCTTTAGACTTCATTCCTTATTTTCTGCCTATCTCTTATCTATTGAGGCCGATTTTTCGCTACTATTACTCATTCACTTTCAAAACCGGCAGAAAATATTGGGTGGGTCCAAATCAACATTGGGTGGGACTAAATCGACATTGGGTGGGCCAGAGCCCCATCAAAAGAATACAAATCGACACCCCTACCTAGAAGTCGTTTGAAGAGGCCCTTTCCACCATTCACTTAGCATGCAGTGGTGTTGAAAACATGTCCGGATTGTGTCACACATTTGCGTTGCCATACCGCTATTGGTGGTGGTCCCTGATATGCATGATTTCAAAATGAAATCCAACAGAAGCTAAAACTATATATATATATACATATGCTTCATGCTCAATGGCCAGTAGGTCTTATATTCCGTTTCACTTCGTTCGGTAAATTAAAGATCAAATTGCCATGCTGCTGGTATGTACTCTTTCATAACGTTTCGGAAAATCTATTCCCATCTTCAGACACGCACGTAGCCAGGATTGTCCTGGGGGAGGGGGGCAAACGTCAAATTTTGTCCTATGCCGCTGGCATATGGCAAAATTCATAGCAAAAAGTAGGAATTTTATGCAAATGACTTCATATTTAACCAACAGGAATACATGTAATGTTTGCTTTAGCATCACTTATGTGATCACTTTTCCGTATTCGTGCAAAATCGCTACACATCTAGTGCAGACCGCTTGGCTCAGGGGGGACCATGGCCCCCATGTCCACCCTTGGGTATGTCCCTGCCCTCAGAAGATGTACAAAACAAGTGTTAACATATCGAGCAAATTGGATACAAGGTTTCTTAAAAATGGATAAATCACAGTCGAACACGCGACGCATTTACATATGCCTTGGTGATTCGGGATGGTGATGGCAGCAAACAGATCCAAGACGGCAAAAATACAGGTGCAAAATCTATAATGTGATCCAAGTCTAAATTTATGCAGTACTATCCCCACTTTTTAAAGCAGTTTTTCTCATCCCCTTAAAGTAAGAGTGACACATAACTACCCGCTCTTTCAGCGACGGGGGACCTCCCCCGAAAACGGCAAATATCTTGCATTTCTCAGAAATGAAATATCATATACATTAAGCATACTCAGAAAAACTTCATCAATGCTGCATGCGTCTTGGTCTTGCCTGTGTAAAAGAGAACTTTCTACCGGCGAACGTATACCATCATGCTGGAAAATCCTGAGTGCACCGCTGGAGAAGACCACCACTGACCTGGACTGGCTGAAGCACGGTTCGGAGCAGAAAGCCTTAGATCCCATGGTGTACAGCTGGGCGCCAAGTTTGTTGCACCAGGAGCACACCACCGGAGTTCTCTTGCAGCCAGCTTCTGCCGACATAGACATGTAGTTCTTGTGGCAAGCACGGTCGTGCGAGTCGAGACTGCGCAACACCCAGGCAAGAACTGGAGCCCAGCGGGGAACGAAGTCCTCATTCAGACAGGCAAACGAGAATTCGGCGAAAACCCGGAACACCCGATGATCAGTTTCGTTGAGTACTTTGGCTGGTGAGGGAGTGGTGTGAGTGACGAATGATTCCCGTTGACGGCAAGTGATACAGCACGCGGCAGCCAGCCGAAATCTGATCCGCGGCGGGCGGCGTCTGAGTCCCGGGAAAATCCGGCTGACATGGTGCAAACGGCCAGTCCACGTCCGCGCCCTAATGCTTCACTCCCACGACTCTCTCGCGGTGTCGCGAACGAGGCTGCTGGTGCCAGGCCGTCACCGGTTACCGGAAAAGGACCTGAGGTCGCCAGGTCAGGTCAGCCGGCGCCTGGAGGGCGTGTGGGCAGAGGTGGGCCGGCCGGGCCGGGTGTCACGTGGACAGGTGTGGCCCGGGGTGTCCGGTGGACACAGGTGGGCCGGCCGGCGCGCATTCCCCGCCCATAATCAGCCCCATCGACCGGCGGTGATACGGCCCGGCTGTCGGCCGGCGGCTCCCGCCACTCGGCTCCAAATGAGGGTAACGCGAGCTGGCCAGACGCCGACCGACGCTACCTGGCCGGCTCCGGTGGCCGCGCCCACCCGGCTCCAAATGGGCGCGCGAAAGACGATAGCGGCCCGCGCTCGTCGGCGCTGCAGTCGGATCGTCCCGCCGCCGCTGTAGCTCTCCAGCCCCGCGCCGCAAGGCCTCGGATGTGGCAAAGGCTCGACTGAAGGCTCCGCTGGAGACGGGCCGCCGCGCAGAGAGGGACTCGTGGCCACGTCACTGCGCCACCACAGCTCGTAGCGACGCTGACACTGATCACGACACGCTCGGAGACATTCCAGTAACAATGAGAGTGTTCTGGTGATACCACGGCTGGTGCAAAGCTCTGCGATACCTAACAATTCAATGTTTTCCGCAAATTTGACATTAAGTTCATAGAGTGCATTGCACTTCGTCACTTCAGATTAAATGTTCATTTCTGAAAAGGGACCGGTAATAATGGCGCAATAAATAAAAGTACATATCGTAGTCGCTCCACGTTTTTATTTCATTCCCTTTTCGGCCCTTTTGGCCCGCACCCAAGATAAGGTGACCAGCTTTGTTCCATTCCCATCCTCCACGGCACATGTAACTCAGAAACCCGAAAAACCCAGAACAAAGCGTTGTTAATAAAACAGTAAATATAACGATGAACATAATGGCATTACCTACTCAAGGCAATGAATTGTTATTTTTCATTAGAATTTAATAAATTGCGTAAGAAGAGGAAGCAGAGATTGAAAACAATTTTAACTGCCCGTTTTAATGAACACCTGTCATTGATAGTTGGAGATTTTTGCGTCGTAATACTGTTCAATGATTTTTAACCTTGGCATGCCGAGGAGAAACGCCCTGGGTCACATGGAGCACCAGTATCCAGAGGTCGTAGAGTCATGGGTACTTTAAAGGCACTTAATAATCATGGCATGGGATTCGTCTAGTCTTAGACATTTTTGTATTTTCAGTACTGATGATGTGAGCCGACTGCCAGATTTGCTGCAGTGCGTGTAAGGCAGAGCAATATGCATATTCATTACGTATGTATAATGGAACAACAACGTTTCTGAAGCATAACGCACCATGTAGCTCCAACGTTACCAATTACAGCTACTACGCTACCAACCGCCATGCAGCTTGTCTTTCTTTTTTGAATGGAGGAAGTGATAACAAATTTTCAGCGAACTGGTGGAAAAGCCAACATCATATTTATTGTTAGGATTAACTTAATTATTTGCCGTGCGAACATATAATGTGGCGGTCACACGAAGCACAGCAAGCTGTAGGGCCTGCCGGTATGTGTATGCAATGGTAAATACGTGGCACCGCCGCCCCTGTTACGACCGCAACAGCCCGTCCAGCCTGCAGCAGTAATCCTGGATTACTGCCGTTTCGGACGCTGCTGACATCGCGCCAGGTAAACGGTCCCATGTCTCTGTCCGACGGTCAGCAACGCACCGCGACACATAGCAACGTCAGGGGGGGGCTTAGGGGCGCACCGACTGCAGGGTCATTCGGCACATAGCAACGTCGCTGATCCCCAAACACATACATACATCAGCGCCATGCATCGGCTTACGATAGACCACAGAGACTGTTAACTCGGTTATCTCACGCGGGCTTACGAGAACTGACTATCAGTACTTACCGTCAGACAGGGCCTCTTAACACTGACTATGAGACAAAGCTTTCATTACTCTCAGCCAGACAGAGCCCTCGTGACAAACCAATGGACAGCACCTTCTTTAGTGACCGCCAAAGCCCTCATGACGGACTGACATCAATGACCGTAAGACGCGGTCCTCATCATTGATCATTGGACAGAATCCGCATCACTGACCGCCAGACTCAGCTCTCATCACTGATCCTCAATCTTTCCCGTCAGACAGACCCCTCATCAGTGACGGTTTATCGATCCTCGTCACTGACCGTCAGACACAGTTCTCAACACTGGCCATTAGACGGAACGCTCGTCACTGCACCGTCAACAGAGCCCTGACCACTGAGCGTCAGATTTCGTGGGTTCGCGCACCGTTGGCCAGCACAGCGGAGACGGGAGAGACAGGCCTCGGCGACACGGAGCCGTCGGTGACGGGCGACGAGGGCCGGCTGAGCCGGCCGACGGTGGCCGTCGGCGGCGACGCCGGCCGCCGCTCACACTGGCCAGCCGGCGGCGAGTCGCGCCGATCGTAGCCGTACCAGCTCAGCATCTCCTTCATCGCTGTCTCGGCAAACTCCTGCGGCAGAGAGGCGGTCAGATGGCAGAAGCCTCGGAACAGCCTCTGACACCTCCCGTGGCAGAGCAGCAAAGAGCTAGCAGTTCACTCGGAGGGACCACCGACACCGCGAAGGGTTCCCTTCCTCGGTGAGGAGAGCCCGTCGTGCCGGAAGTGGGAATCTTCGTCGGATTTGGTGGCATCGTTAGAGAGAGAGAGAGAGAGAGAGAGAGAGAGAGAGAGAGTCACTGACGGATCAGATCCTTTACACGCGCACTGGAAAGGGGGTCTTTTTGTCTTTTTGTTTTTTTGGAGCTGGTTGCTGTTACTTTGTGACATTTATGGAAATTAAATAGCTCGTCGACTGACGCAAAAAACGAAAATCGGCCGAAAATTTCTGAAGTTTCAAGTCTTTGAAGTCAAGCAAACATAACGAAAATAACGGTTGTCGCTGACAAATTGACAAATTGGAACTATGCGACAGCACCAGCGTTCTACCTAAGATTACCGCTTGGACAACATTAGGCGACGCCATTCAGGCATAAGTGATGGATGTACTAACACCAAAGCCAGGGTCAATAAGGGTCACGGTCATTAAAGGTCAAGGTCAACCAGCTTGTGACCTGATCCAGGTTTGCTTTGCAACAGGTCGGTTTGTATGAAATATGCATTCAGAGACCCTAATAAAACACGTGCGCACACTGATACGCTTACATATACCATGGTCACTGAAGGTCAAGGCCATCAAAAATCAGGGTCAAATATCTTGTGACCTGGTCCAGATTTGCTTTGCAATGTGCCGATTTGTATGAAATATGCATTCAAAGACCGTAATAAAAACACGTGTGTCCACATTGATACGCTTATATATAGCAGAGTCAAAGCGGTCAAGATCATCAAAGGTCAAGGGTAACTATTTTGTGAACTGGTCCAGATTTGCTTTGCAATATGCCAATTTGTATGAAATATGCATTCAAAGATCCTACTAAAAACACGTTTGGCACACACATACTCATATGCATATACATATACACATATGCATACATACATAAATACAAAGGCCGGAATTGATCAAATGTATCGATGTGGGCTACCTTCACTGAAAATACACCAGAAGATGCGTGTAGCGCCCTCATTTACACTCAAGCTGTCCCGTGTTGCTCGTAATCTGATCTGCAAAAGATAAAAATATGACGGCATAGGTCAATGACCTGACATGACCTCGGCCCGAAATCCTCGGTCAAGACGCCAGATAAGTGGAAGTTGCCGTATTACACGTTTTAATGCTCATACAAACACCCTTTCCCCGTTCCGTTCGAAAAGTTGTACGGAATGGCTTGTACAGGCAGAGTGTCCAAAGTTGACCTTTTTGACCCCATCTGACCTTGAAGATATTGATCCAGGGTCATGAAAATTGCACACGATGTAAATCGTTATGGCCCTACCCTGTCCACAAGACTTCATGTCTTTCCGTTTCTTTCCCTTTCCGTTTTCGGGATCAGGGGGGATGCTTTTGGACTCCCCCTTCCAATGCGCATTAGCGCGAAACCCCCTTCCAATGCGCGGTTTAACGCCTCCAGTTGTCTAGAGCAGGACTAGGAGAAGAAAAAAGAGGTGTGGGGTGGTTTGTAGGCATATTTCAGAAAGGCCGTTTAATGGGTTAATTTTTTAAAGCTTGGAACTTCTTATGATGGCCGGGTCCTGCAAAGAGGCATACTTTGGCCAAGCCTAAACGTGGTTCTAAAAACGTAGTAGAATTTCTCAGCGCTCGTCAGTATTCGATACTTCGCTACCTTCTTACAGGGAACAGGTGCTAACTGACTCCCAGCAATTTACAAGCCCTACGTGATAGGTGAATGAAAGGAAACGAGCGTACGGCTTGATCTTTTGGCGAAGGTGCATAGTGACCTTACAGGCGATCCTTAGATCATTCCCGTGCATTCTGGTTTCCTTTGACTCCAATGGGACGTGACCTATAAGGCGCTTTTGAGAGACCAGAACGACTTCTGACAATGTAAAAAATCTAAAAGTAGTATTTCTAAGAAAACTGGCAATTTCGGATCCTGAGGTGAACTCCCTTAAAAAAACATTTTTTGCAAGACAATCAGCAAAGATGTTTTCTTATAGCATAAACCTTTCCATGAGGCGTTTTGAAGTCTGTATTCAAAAATCTAAAAAATGACCATCTCCAAGGTCATCAAAATGTTCACTTTTTTGAAAAATGTTGAAAAATAGAATGCATTTCCCTGCCGATCGTGATGAAAACCACTTGGAGAGACGACTTCAAAACCAGAATGCTGCAGCTGACGAATGCTTTCCAACGGTACCAACGTTCTGTGTACTGGGTCAACCGTTGACATTTCAGGTCAAGTTAAAGGCGGGATTCTCAGTAGTTTTTGGTAATTTCTAAAATGCTTTTGCTCCAGTAGCCAGGAATGGTTTTATATCAATCCACAAGGTACTAAAATAGAATCAGTCAACTCTATTGCAAAGTCAAAAAGAATCAGTCTCAGTCAACACATCGATTGACAATTCATACGGTGCATATCGATGCTAAGGTCATGAGCCAGGTCAGTCAGTGTTACTCCTATATTTGGAGGTCCGCAAGCGAAACCACAGACTTCTAAATTTTGGATAACATACAGCGAAAATGAGCGCTGACTTCGAATTCAATGCCACAAATTACCCTTAGAGGATTCCCGAAACGCCTGATGCACCGGTCACGTGTTCGGTCAGGTTACCACTTATGCATATGTCCCTATTTTTGTAAACCTCCAAGTGAGTCCCGAATTTCAAATCTGGAGTGGCGGAATGTAGATCGAATTCAGTGCACAAAATTTCCTCGCGAGTAACCCTGCCGCTCGGAAAAGGTCACTCGAGGTCATCTGAGGCCGCTCGAGAGTGGCCCAGAAAAGATGAGCTTCACATCAACATGCATGCCTTTGCAAGCATTTTGGACTGTCGTGTATGAGAGTGTATGAGTCGTGCATGAGATTGATCGCTCTTTCTGCGGGGTCAATGTTCTGCGGGGTTCTGATGTTCAGTAAGGTGACCCCCAGGGAAAAATGTTTCTGTTCAAAAACATTGCGCAAATGTTTTTTCCCATTTCCTGAAAATTTTTAAAAAACACCGTGAAAACCGTTTCCATAAATCTAAAAGGTGGCCATTTGCAAGGTGTTCAGTCAACATCAAATGTGGAACGACCACGCATACAGAGACACCAAACCCATGCAAGACTGTGTAGACGACTCTCGTGATCACGCTGGGGTGGAGTACCTCATGCAAACAACAAGTACCACCGCAGGACCAATCTACAGCCGTCGGAAGCAGCAGTCGTGAAATAAAAAGCGCGGAAAACGACTGCGGGTCTCACTATATCTCATACGTACATTTCGTATGCATTAATACGTTTAATAAATGAATTTCTGTCAACTTCTCTGAAGTTGTATGGTCAGGAGACATGAAGTGATGAGCCTGAAATGCCTGCAAAGGTATGCATGTTGAGGTGAATTTGACCTTTACTAGGTCATTTTTCTCGGGTAGCCTCAGATAACATTGAGTTACATTTTTCGAGTGGCAGCATCGCAGGGGACATTTCGGCTGCTGAATTCGATTTCAGCGCCAATTTCTACCTCGGCACGCCCTAGATTTTGGGATTAGAGGCCTCCTTGGGGTTTACAAAAAAGGGACAGATATGCTGACCTGATCTCACCCGTGACCGGTGCATCACGCATTTCGAGTGTCAAATTCCTCCAGAGACAATGTATGACGCTCATTTTTACCTCATATCACCCCAAGTTTATAATTTTGGGGTTCCGCTTGGGGACCTCCAAAAAAATGAGCAACACTTTGACGTGACCTGACCCATGATCTTAGTTTCTATTACCATCGTATGGGGTGTTAATCGATTTTCGATTGACTGAAGATTCTATTTAAGTAACTTGTGGATTGATATGAAAACATGTCTTGTTACTGGAACAAAAACATATCGGAAATTACCACAGACTACGAGGGGTTTTCAGGCAGTTTTCGTATAATATCGGTTCACACTGAGCTTCACCCCCCACCCCCTTAAGAAAACCGCAGCTGCGCTCCTGCAGGGGATTAATTGCGATTTTGTCGTTTTATTTTCAAAAGGTGCAAATTTTGATGGCTTTGGGCGATGGGCATTTTCTGGATTTTTGAAAAAGGCTTTCAAGATGTTAATAAGAGCAACGCCTTTTCTGAATGTTTCTGGTGAAAAAAGTGTCTTTTTGGGGTCACCCTAATAATACCGAACCCTTGTCCGACCGGCAGTCGGCGCTATGCACGCCCGACTTTGGAGGGGGGCGTTTGACCCCTCTAATTGGCGAACGGTTGGCTGTACAACAAAAATAAGCACACCGTTGGAAGTGGAGCTCGAAACTGGTTTCATTTTTATTTTTGTACGCCATTTACGCGCAATACATGTTTTCCCATAGCCGACTACATTAATCCGGCACCGCCTGGCGTTTTTATACCCGCAGCCACCCGAGGATGTCAAAAAGGGCACCCCGCTATTTCAGGATCTAATCGTCGGATCTGAAGCGGTCTACCACCAATCGATGGCACTGAGTCTTACGATTCAGAAAATACTATGTAAGTCTTGGTCATGTGACTGATGACGTCACAAGTCACGCGAAACGCATAACAAGACGTCGGCAAAGTGATATCGGTACAGCAGTTTTCTGCTTGGCGCGATGGCTTGACTATTGGCGACCTCGTCTGTGCCAATATTCCTCTTCTTCGGCACTTTTCTTTTCACCGTTTCTCCTTCCCAATTCTTCGTTTATTCGTCAAATACACAGAGCTTCCACTCTCACCACCTATATTTTTGACATCAAACACTGACCACTCACAGCACTAACGCTTCAATACGTCACGAGCGTCTCGAGGTCCACCACATGTTGAGCCGACAGAGATCTTGATGGATAGGTAGATCGATAAATACTGAGCGAAAACTGGCCCTGCTTATATACTGCCTACGGAACGGAAATGATGAAAGGGGACTGTGCAATTACGAATCATATACAGCCGATCAGGAGGCGCTTTGCAATCCGAATATTTTGGAAAGACTAGGCTTTAGCCAATGAACGAGCGTGATACCGCACGTAATTCAAAGAACTGGCTGATGTAAGACTGATGCAAGAGCTCCAGAAGTTTCCGCGGGTGTGAGCTATTTTAAGATTAGAAAAAAGAAGCATCGTTTAACATTACGGATATGATTTACCTAGCGGCACTGCGGCACGATTGATGTACTTGAGACGTTAATGCGTTCTCAGACGTCTTTGTCTCATTCCCTTCGGTGCGGACTCTGGGAACTAGAGTTGAAGGCGTCTGGTAGCCTTAAACAGTCTTCACAAATCAAAGGCTTTTGAAGGTAAGCCTCTAAGATTTAGAAAGATTTACCAAACAATGAAATTTGAGGGTTTTCTGATACGGCAACTTCAAAGCCCCGACGTGAACTTTGTTACCATCGGTTTGTACATCATATCACGGCAATGCTAGTCTTAGAACCTTCAATTGGGCATCAAACGAAAGGCCGCGATCTCCTACATTAAAAGCATGCCAAAATGTAGCAAAATGCCAGGCCAAGGTCACCCTAGGTCAGGTGAAATATTGGTTTCACTTCACATGCCAAAGATCGGTACTAACTCGCAGCCGTTTTAATCCATGTGACAAAAAGGACAGAAATGAAATGAAAAATATTGTCAAGAAAAAGAAGCATGTTCGCGCCACCGCCCAAAGAGGCGAAAACATGCATGCAGGGGTTCAGTTATGATGCCATATCTCTATGACCTGACCGGGCATGGGAGTGGTTTTGATGTCAAAATATGTAGAATTGATTGATGAACAGACGCTGAAAGTTTGGTTGCGCTGGCTTTACTGGTTCAAAAGTTATTTACGAAAAACCGAGGGGGTGCCCTATTTGACATCCCTCGGCGGTGCCGGGTTAAATCGATCAACGGCCTGGATATCAAGGGCTGTGATTACCAAAGGCAAGATAAATGCACCAGAGAAGAGGTAAAGGTTCGCAGAGGCTGAAACACGTCAAATGTCTCTGATTTGTGCAATATACACGAGGAAACGCTGAGTTAACCCTATTCCCGGAGGGCTAGACGGTATGGCCGATTCCCGGCAGGGGGGGGCGGAGTCGGCCCCCCCCCCTGAGATCCCGAGAACTACTCGTCCGATTTTATCGCCACAAACGGCAATCGATTTGCCGTGACGTGAACTACATTTTTATAAAAAGAAATTTTCAAAATTTTGAAAATTTGTGGATACAGGGGGGCAAAAATGTCAAAATGGGGGTACTTTTGGACTTCTTATAACTCCATTGTTTATGGACCGATTTCGATGAAACTGGCATGAATCGAGAGATTATGGATAGGGCTTTTACCATGGGTCTCCAAATCTGAAATTTTGAGAAAATTCATGGGCGTTCACAGACAGGGTTTCAAAAATAGGAGGATTAGTTTTCTAACAACTGGATGAACAAAAAAGGCAAACACCCTTTTTTGGCTTCTGCTAGTCATGTTATACTAAAGAAGTACAAATCGCATTACAATGTTTGTATAATGTTAGCATAGGCGGTGCCAGGGACATGAAAAAGGGGGACTGTCATGGTCACATGTTTCTCAGATCAACTTGTGACCTTTGACCTTAAATGACCTCCAATGACCTTGGGGTCACTTGGAATGATCTCCTGTGCGTTTAATATTATCTTTAAACGTTTTCAATCATTTGAATTCACTCTATTTCAAAAATTTCGTTTTATGGCTATTGCGATATAGGGTACGCGCACGGACATTTTAGGTCATAGCTCCGTGACCCGACCTGATATCAAGCTAAAACTTGGTACACAAGTAGAAGGCACCCTTCTACGTCATATATATTCCGGGTTTGGCATTTGAAAAAAACAGCCCCGAAATTATAGCGAAAAAAAATTTTTTGACTTTTGACCTTGACCTGACCTTGTAAAATGACCTCAGGAGAACAAAACTATATCTGCACATTGCCCAACTATTTAGCTATACATCAATATAAAGTTTTAAGTTCTATCTTAAAAACTCTGTTTTTGGCAGACATTTTCCTTTTACCCTTAACATGGCCAAAAATGGCATGAGGTGCCTCCCAAAAACGTTGCCTGGCTCCGCCCCTGAGCAAAATAGAATTTTGAAATTTTGTCACAGCACGAAGAAAGAATAGCTCGGAAAAGTCACCAAGTTTCGTGAAGCTGCGCTAAAAAGCCTATAATTGGCAAGCAAAAAACCCGAGAATAGGGTTAAAGGAACCTGCCACCTGCCTGACACCTGCCGGGAATAGGGTTAAAGACAATGATATTCGTGATGCTTCAGTAGAACGCGGGATGAAATTAAGTTTCAAGGGAAATAACTTTAGCGTTCCTCTATTTTGGCGGCAGTGTTCTATTCCTCTATTTTGCAAAGTGATGTGTTTTGATGCTAGTGATTCTTGTGGTGGTCTTCTGTCCTGAATTTTTGAAATATTTCGGTAGTTATCATTCCATACAATGAGCGGAGCTTTATTCACAAAAAACCTGTTAATTGCCACAGTTTGTAACTTTAAGAATTTTTTAGCTTCTAAGCATCATTCGCAAGTAAAAGAGACAATTCTGGCATTTCCTATCCCTCCCAAGTCATTCATCGCCGATTTTGACGGGGGTGGATCATTGCGCAAAACAGTTACTGGTGACCTGACTGCAGGCCAATGATTGGAGGTCATTAATATTTTTCCCAGTGACGTTCACTGGATGCCTGCATCACCTCACACTAAAAATGTTATAAAATCCCGCCAATTTCCGAAAAAACGGCGGTCTGTCTTAAAAATGAGGTTAACCTTAGGTCAGTGAACCAGAAATTAAAAAGAAGAGATGTAAAATTTGTTTCTCCCATCAGGATTGTTTAACCTCCGAGAGTTTTATTGTGGTATAATGTTCTCCGGAAAAAGTTACAAGACGTTAAACTTTTTTGGACATAGGTCCACCTGACCTGAGCCAGGTCACACACCTGATTCGGTCCACCTGACCCGACCCAGGTCAGACGCCTCATTCGATCTGGCATCCAAACCTTGACACAAGATGTGAAAATGATCAGCGAAAAGGTAAACAACATTTCTTTGCGCTGCATTCCTCCATCCTCTCGCAGTCTTGAAAACACCTCAGGAGTCTGTCAACGCCCAGACAGGACCTGGTTAACGACCGACAATAGTCAATAAAAGGCCAAATAAGTCAGTGTGTTCAATTTGTAATTTTGGTCTAAGATGAATGGACCCAAAAAAGACCTCAAGTTCAGATATCACTGGCACGATGGTGACGTCTGTGAAACCAGTGACATCCATGCATAAGACTGAGTAAGAATGAACAATGCAGAATGCTTCCTTTTGCTATGCGACAAAGATAGTCGTCCATTCAGAGCTCCTCAACGGCATGCTCTCGAGAAGTGGGTCATAGTTCAGTAGCATGTCAAGATATTGATTTCAGATGTTCAGAGAACCAGTAAAAATGCTTGTGACTCCGCCACACTGCAGAGCGATTGGAGTATTCATTAGCGGCCAGCTTACGAAAGTCCCAAATCTGAGAGGTTACACTAGCCCCTGCAGTGGCAAGGATTCGCGTGAATGTCGGAATCCGCATAACTGAGTTCACTGATTGATATACAGTTCATACGCGTGCTGGATTAGTGAATGTGCGCACAATATAAGGTCGTGGGTAACGACTTCCCTGGATTAATCAGCGACACGGGTGCGACGGAGACGAGCCGGACTCGAAACCAAAGACTGGAGTGCGCCCACACTCTGCCGGACCCTGTCTGCGCTATACGAGCCTGTAATGGGCAATGTTAAATTCGGTCATTGTCGCTCAGCCCGTCCGCGTCTCTGGTGAGTGGTACACCAACCCAGGCACGTAGCCGAGATTTCCTTCGAGGGGGGAGGGGGCAAGTGTCAAAGTTTGTGTTATGCCACTGGCATACGACGAAATTTATAGGAGAAAAGCAACAAACTTATGCCATTTGCCTCATGCTTAACGCACAGGAAAACATACGATGTTTGCTTTTGTAAGATATATATATGATCACTATTCCGTACTCCTGCGAAATCTCTATATATCTGATATTTGGTGCAGACCGCTTGACTCAGGGGGGTGTGACCCCATGCCCCCCCCCTTGGCTACGTCTCTGCACCAACCTCATGGCGGCTTGCACCACCAGCCGATAGCGAGGCCACCGTAATGTATTACCCGCGAATCGATACCGAGCACGCCAGTCTTGCGTTTCGCGAGATTCGCGGTGTGGGTTACAAAACAACGTAACCGTAGCAGCCGTCTATTTATACGGGACCAAAGTTAAACAGCTGGCGGTGTACGGTTGCACCATTCCGGCGTCACCGGATACTGGCAGGCGGCCGGGTTCGGTTACAGACGGTCCATTGGGCCCGCGCCGGGCGCATCCGCCGCCGCAAGAACGCTTGCCGCCCCGGCCGTCAGGTGGCAGTGCCGGCGGCCGCGGCCGGTCCGCCGCGGCCCGCCGGCCGGCCGGCCGACCGACCGCCACCGGAGCCTCTCGGCTCCAGTTCGGCCCGGATCGTGAGGGACCCAGCGTGGTACGGGCCGCGCCGGTATCCTGTTGAGGCCGTAGGAGATGAGCCAGCAGGCCGGCAGGAACATCGGCGCCACTCCGACGGCCGTCGGGTGGATTTACAGCTCGCTGCGTCCGATAAACGGCCGCTGAACATTGGGAACCCAGAACTTATCACCTGGCATTCGATTACGAAACAATGACAGCTGCGCCATTGACATAGGAAACCCGGCCAGCGGGCCTCGAAGATGCATTCCGTATTTCTTTTCCACTTTTTAAACTGTCTCTACAAATTTAGGTTCCGAGACAGCGGTGTTTGTTTAAATGATTTTGATGGTGGAGCGGGGGGAGGGACGAGCTGAGGGTCTGACAACCTAACCTCCCCAAATGTGAGTTCCTTAACGGATATAGCGCACCTTATTTTGACCAACTGAAATTTTAATTTTCATGTACATTTATATATATATATATATATATATATATATATATATATATATATATAATTGGGTCATAATTGGGTCCTTTTATCCTTCCTTTCATGCTCTCAGCCTATTTGTTATCTACTGCGACCATTATTTTCATAATTATTGTCTATTTCAAATGAAAAAGGTAGAAAACATTGGGAGGCGGGCAAAATCAGTGGGGGGGGGGGGGCATGGACCACCAAAAGAAAACAAATCGACACCTCTGTTCCGGGATATGTTCAGTACACCAGGACATCCATTTTTTTAGTTCGGGCATCTCAAACTTCTTCCTACTTGCGCGAAACTGACCTAGTCCGTAATCCAGGGGCGGTTTTCAAGGGCCGGCAACACGGGTGTCGTTTTGTGTAAATAATTCGGGGGTCGAGCCGAAGGCCCGCCAACCTAACCTCCACAATAAATGTAAGATTTTCAATGGATTTAGACAATTTAGTGTTGACTGACGCAAAATTTATTTTCTTTGTTCTGCTCACCATTTACTGTACAACAAACTAGGTCTCTCTTGTTAAAGCTGGCAGAGAAGTGGAAGGAGAGGGACGGGGACAAAGGTCACCTTCGGAGGGGCAGAGATTCACAGTTTTCCTTCCCATTGGGTCAACCATTCCATTGCCCCCAATGCCCTGTCCATTGCGGGCCATGGACTCTACAAAAGAATACGAATCTACACTACTGGTAGGCAACGTAAACATCGTTCACAAGCTGGAACACCATGTGGTTTTGACAAGCCTCTTTACCATAGAAACAGTATCAATACAGAAAACACTTACGCAAGATCGGGAAGCAAATTTCCTCAGATTCCTCTTCATCTACTTCTTTTTCGGTTTGAAACCAACATAACCGGAGAAAAACGTTGTTTCATCTCCTTTGCCACGCCGACTAGAAAAACAACTAGGCTACCGCTGCTAGTTTGCTCTTTGTTAAAACATATTTAGTCTGCAGCAAGCTTCATATCAAAGTTTTTGCGTCCATTGTGTCAGTAGCTGTTATCACCGTTATTATCAAGGTTCGGCTTATAATTGTCCATAAGCAATTAAATAAGACATAAATATCTGCGCTCGTCGATTGATTACCGAGCATAGTTACGAATCGTAGATATTTAAACATATAGTTGTATTTAAATGGTTAACGTATTTGCAGTTACTTTTCACGCAGCTTAGCTTCGAAGGTTTCGCGATATACTGTGAACAACGTAATGCAGAAACAGTATCAGGTTACATATCTGTGTATCTAAAAAATGGATATGAGGAAGATAGATATCGCTAGCCATATCTTTTCTCACTACAATGCCAGGAGGCGGAAAATGCAGAGCTCTAGTTGTTCTACGCTTGGTAAGTAAAGTTGCCTCACTGCTTTTGACCACGTGGATTCGAAGGTCGCGAGTCCAGCGGAAAGGGAAGAGGAGAGTGGAATATGGCACAGTGGTGGCGGAGCGATTACTGGTGGGAGAAGTTTCCTGCCACTGACCCACATTCCGCTCCAACATTCGGCGCCTTGTTCTTCATTGAAAACGAAGTCGCTAGTTTTGCCTATTGTTACGGACAAAGTACTCCTTTCGAGACCGATCATGTTAACTTTACTTGAAACGTACGGACAGGTTGCCCACCCAACAGTAACGAGCCATCCACACATTAGCATAGAACACCATAACATGTTGCAAAACCTTTGGTTCAAATGATTAGGGAACCAATGGTGGCTGCCCTATGATGGAGTTACCGTTCAAAATGTCTGGAGCTCGTTAGCCAGAGTAACCTGTTGGATCCAACCCGCAGAACAATCCTCAGTAGATCTCTAGGGGCCACTGCATTTGGGTGACCAGCCCAGATGTGCATGCGCTCTAAAGGAAGAGAGGGTTCCCAAAACCAATGCAGACCGATCAAATGTTTCGTTTTGTTGTGTCAAGCTTATTCGTCTATATACAGTTGTAAAAAATTTCACCTGTAATATAGCAGTCAACAGACTGCTAGCACCTTTCTCCAGCCCCTACATGTTCCCGTTGAGACTCAAGTCCATTAAACCGATGGGTCAGGGCTGATAGGTCAAGGACATCCTCAGCACAGTAAATAGGGGACGGTTCCTAAGTCGGAATATCGCCCCCCCCCCCACATTAGGTCCTTTCTACCAGTCTTAACTCTAGCCAGACGTGGTGATTTTGACATGTTGACTGCATCCCGGTCATTTCTCCCCTAATCGAGATGAAGCAGGGGAACAAAGACGAGTGGACAGTCCGCCCCATTCGTCTTTTATACATTGTGAACTCATCTGACAAGCGCTTGTAAGATTTACAACCACAGGAATTTACCGCGAAATTGCATACCCTTTGCCTTGTTCGAACACATCTTTTCGGATCACTGTTTTATGAGTGTCTTGCATTTCGACTATCCAATCGTTCGTCGTTTGTCGAGGTCGTTTATTAGAAGAAGAAAATCACACATCTCTGTAAATCACACAAAAACCGAGAGGAAAATCACGCATGTGCCTGGTAGGGTTTGGAGCCGGTCGGTTTGGACGAGGTTCGGAGCCGGTCGGTTTGGACAAGGTTTGGAGCCGGTCGGGCCCGAACCGGGCTTTTCGTTGGGCCTGCCGGGCCCTGGTTTTGACATCACTGCCTCCTTACCATGCATAATTCCATGTACGGTTGGTTAAGGAAGGGGATGTCGTCACCCACCTGAGTCAAGTGGTCTACAGCCTACCATAGTGGTGCCAAAACCAGGGCCGGGCAGGCCCAGCCATTAGCCCTGTTTGGGCCTGTCCGGGTCCAAACCAGGCGTTTTGTAGGAAATTTGCTCATATTCCTTCAATTTTCCATTGGCAGCCCCTCAAAAAAAGAAGAACTGAGCCTAGACCGGGCCTCGTCGTGGGATGGTTGGTCCCCGGTCCCGGACATTCTCCAAGACTGACACCTAAATATTGGTAATATACATACCCGTATGTTTGGCAATGTGCAAAAGACACGGGTGGGGTAGCTTATGGAAAAATTGGCGCCACCCGGGGAAAATCTGACGGTCATTTTGCACGTAAATGAAACAATGAAGTGTCAATAGTTGTCTAATTCTATTTTCCAGTACTTCTCAAAATTGGTTGCTATACAAGGGTATCAATCTTTATTCTTTTGAGAGGGCCCCGGCCCACCGAATATTGATCTGGGCCCATCCAATGCTGGTTTGCCGTCCCCCCCCCCAATATTTTCTGCTAGTTTAAAGGGAAATGAGTAATAATAACGAAAAGAACGACCGCAATAAACAAGAGATAGTCAGACAGTAAAGAATAAAGTCTGAAGCGTTGTATCTATCTTTCTATCTTATGTGTATATATATATATATATATATATATATATGTGTGTTCATATTATATATGTATCTATGTACATGGTAGTAAAAGCAATATCCGATAAACAGCAACAAAAAAACTTGTAAATTCCCGTTGGTCAAAATAAAGTGGGCTAAATCCATTGAGAAACCAACATTTGGGTGGAGATCAAGTCGTCGGGCCCTCGGCTCGGCCCCCTTATATATATATATATATATATATATATATATATATATATATATATACACCGGCCCCCTGTCATTTACAGAAATCGACACCCCTGTTGCAATATATATGTATATATATATATTTATATACGAGTATATATATATATATAGTAGACAAACGCACACACACTCTAATTTGACCTTGTCCGTCGATATATATATATATATATATATATATATATATATATATATATATATATATATATATATATATATATATATATATGTGTGTGTGTGTGTGTGTGTGTGTGTGTGTGTGTGTGTGCGTGCGTGCGTGCGTGCGTGCGTGCGTGCGTTGCGTGCGTGCGTGCGTGTTTTTTTTTTTTGTGTGTGTGTGCGTTTGTCTACTCCTTGCGGCTTCTAACTTTCCAGCAAGACGATTAAAATTTTTGAAGCCAAGCGTCTTTGGGAATACCATATGATGTTTAAATTTAGCAGTCATGATATAGGGATGGCAGTATAAACTTGATTAATTTCGTGGCACTTGATAGTGATGCAAAAGAGACAAAACTGAATTCCGTGTAATTCCGTGTTGTTTTTTCACAGTCGTGCGGCAGTCCTCGCAGAGGTCGAACGCACTCCGCTCTTAGGTCGATTGGATCGACACGAATACTTAGCCTCTTGTCCACACTTAGACTTTGCGCTTTTTGATAGCGTTTTTTTACACCTCTTCGTTTATTTCGGCGATCTACAAACTTTTAGGGAAGGCCTACCCTCCACTTCAAGTTTTCTTTTCCGAGCTGTTCCCGGACTTCTCTGTCATGGGCATGCCAGGGAAACGGAAGAAAAACGACACTGACTCCATAGGCTCGAACTCGGACTCTGACTTCAGCCCCTCTGCAGACAATGACACTGGTGTATGGGACAACTCACACACAGAAGGCGATGACCACGGCTTGAACCCGGAGCAGACCTCTACACACGAAAACATTTCGTCTGACGCGACATCGGACACTGACCTTAGCACGAACGCGGCCATTGCTCAGAACCGCACCATTTTCGGACACACTGACGCCTCACGTTCTCGTGACCTTGACCTGCCACTGACTGCGCCCGGGCCCCACGGCCCTGGCAGCGTGCCAGAACCGGTCCGGCTGGAAGGATCTAAGGACTTACCCCGACCCGAGCAAGCAACCAGGGCAAACGACATGTGCGCTGTGGCAGGCGATACCGTCGGGGCAACACGCGATCAGACGCACGCAACACCATGCCCGGTTCGAGAGTCCTACCTGGACCCACTCGGATCATACGTAATAGTGAAACCTACGAACTCGAACACCAGCTTCCAGAAAATCAACGTCTGGGCGCCTCCAAAACAGACAGAAGCAGTCTGTGGTTCAAACATTCGGCTTCACATCCAAGCACCTCGCGACGGCTCTCTCAACATGAAAACAAACAACCGCCACCAAACAAAAATGCTCCTCAAACAGACTACTTTCGGTAACAAGACAGCGACGGTCACCCTTCACCCTACTCGAAACTCGTGCAAGGGAATTGTGTTCGCACCTGAACTCCACTTCATGCCCAAAGTGGAGATTCAACAAGAACTGAGGGACGAGCTGGTCAGCCACGTCCGTCGACTGACCATCTTCAGGGACGGACAGCGTCAGGACACCAGTCTTTTTGTTGTCACGTTCGAAACTCCCCGTCCCCCTCCGAAACTCCACGCAGGCTACCTCTGCTACGAAGTGCGCCCATTCATCCCCAACCCTCTGCGCTGTTTCAACTGGCAGTGGTTTGGTCATGGCCTCCACAACATCAGACAAACGGCTCGCTGCGCTCGCTGTGGTGACACTGCGCATGAGGGCTCCTTGCGTTCAAAGCCCGCCAGGTGCATCTCTTGCGACTCTTCCGATCACGCCACAAACTGGAAGAACTGTCCCGTCTCGCTAACAGAAAAAACGCATTTGTGAGCTTAAGGCAAAAAACGAACATTTCATATCCCGGAGCACGGCGTCAGGTACAACCAGAGAAAAACCACACTTAAAAGACGTATGCTCAAGTCACATCAAAAAGTACCATCTCGTCGTATGCTCAGACTGATGACATCCCACAGCTTCCTCCACTTCAGCTCTTGAGGCCTCTATATCGCGAGTCTAGTTCTGTCGGCTCTTAGTCCAGTCATACGCACGCAGTGACTGAAACACAAGAAGAGACTGGTGCAAAACAGCCTGCGAGAGGGACATCGACAACTGCCTCCGCAACTCCGGGGCAGTTTGTCTCCAGGAGATCCCAGAAGCCAACGCTCCGGTCACACCCACCCGCACACCACCCAGGTGCTAAGGCTCTACCGTGGACTCCGCGTACGGACAATCAACCTCCATCGCCCCGTCCCGGCCCCAGTCGACCCCGGGGCCGCTCATCCAGTCATGGTAGGACGCAGCAGGGGTCACAGGCCCTTTCAGGGATTTAGAGCGTCTTTAGCCAACTCACACCCAACGCCACTTCTTTCCCAGAGACAGGGTTCCTGCCTTAGGTTCAACGAAACAGTAGTAATGACCTCTATTTTACAGTGGAATTGTCGTGGTTTACTTAGTAAATGGGCCGAGATCGAACCTTTACTGATGTTTTGTTTTTCTAACATTATATGTTTACAGGAAACACACTGCCTCACGGACGACCCGTACGACTTCCGTCTACCCGGATACTCTATGTCCACAAAATGTGATGACGTTCATAAACGCCATGGTGGAGTTGGCACACACAGAACAAAATCCCCACACAGACCAAAATCCCCATGACTTGGAAGCACGCTTTTGTGGTTCCTCTTTTAAAACCGGGAAAACCTACAGACGCACCTGAATCTTATCGACCAACTCAACTTACTTCCTGTTTATGCAAAATCATGGAAAGAATGGTGAACTCGAGGATGTTGTGGCACGCCGAAACATTCCAAATTCTGTCGAAATACCAATGTGCTTTTCGCCATGGGCGAACCACAGTTGACCATGTACTGCGCCTTGAATCAAACATACGCGGCGGCCTCTTCGCAAGAAAGTTTACCGCGGCAGTTCTCCTCGATGTTAAGTACGCTTATAATATGGTGTCCCGGTCACGTCTTCTTAAAAACTCCGTCACATGGTTTTCCGTGGACATTTCATGCATTTTATTAAATTCTCATCTCAGCGGCCGGACACCCCAAGTTAAAAGCAGAACCCTTTCGGACTCGTTCCCCCTGGACAATGGTGTGGTCCAGGGCGGGGTCATTTCTCCTCTTCTTTTCCCTTTCATGATTAATGATATCTTCGACGACTGTCCGGCTGGTGTGTCTCATGCACTGTACGCAGACGATTGTGCTCTGTGGACAACCGGAAAAACCTGTGGTTGATTTTTCAGACACTCCAGTCGGCTCTTTCCCGAACTGAGGACTGGGCCAAAAAATGGGGGTTCTCATTTTCCGCACCGAAATCGAAAGCCATCATTTTCAAAAAATACATAAGAAACGATCACAGCAGACCTCCGATGAATCTTCTCCTCAATAGGCAGCCCATCCAATTCGTGGAAAACGTCAAATTCCTAGGAGTAGACCTGGATACCAAGTTAAATTTCACCACTCACATACAATATCTTAAGGTGAGAGCGATGAAAAGAATTCCCTTCCTAAATGCATAGCTGATTCGGGCCTGGGGGGGCAGATAGAAAAACTATTCTTCGTATGTACTGCGTATTGATCAGACCAACTCTTGAACACGGTGCACAAGTCTTTGACCATTCATCAAGAGCCCTTCAGTCTTTAGAGGCCATACAAAAGGCTTGTCTGAGAATCGCACTGGGTGCTCTGCGAACCTCACCGGTTGAGGGTCTCAGAGTTGGGGCTAACGTGCCGCCACTGTCGTTGTGGAGGTGGGAGATAACCACACGGTATTTCCTACGGATTCTAAGCGACCGAGAACACCCTTGCTACCACTTGAAATACTTTATGGAATACCTGAGACACATGGACAAACAAATAATTTATCGGCTCTATGGTTTCCCTTTGTCACTACATTTTCACAAAGTCTGCAGAGACATAGGCTTCTTGGTGCCGACCAGCGTAGGCAAAATTCAAAGTAGCCACCCTCCTTGGACCAGTTCGCAGATCAGTTTCCAAACGCTCACCTCACAACATAAGAGCATCCCGGATCATGATAAAGCACAGATGTTCTTGCAGTTTGTTTGTAATCACTCGGACTACCACTTCATTTTTACCGACGGCTCCAAAGAACACGACACAGTAGCGTGCGCTTTTGTGTACAGACAAATCACCGGACGACACAGATTACCCGATAAAATTTCCGTTTTCACTGCTGAACATAGCGCAATTCATCAAAGTATGAAATTTATCCAGGCTCATGGCATCCGGAAATCAGTTATCCGCTCTGACTCGTTCTCCGCTCTTCAGGCCCTACAGCCTTTGCGCAAGCCGGACCCTCTCACTGTCCTTGTATTCGATTTATATAGACAATGTCTCCCCACTCTTTAGTTAAAAACATGCACTGTTTAGCAATCGAGGTTCCTGTTAAATAACTTATATCACCAGACACTCCAGACAAGATTCGACGCGGACGCTTGAGCCCGAGCGGCTGTGCGCGTTAACTCTACAAGAACAAGAAGAAAAAGTGTGTTGTATGTTGTTGCTAATTCCCTCCTCGTGCTTTAAATGCGTGGAAAGTTGTACAGAAGGTTAATGTGGCTCGGTTATCACTGCACTAACAGCCTAGCGATAGCCAATGTCTATACTGACGAGTAACAACTTACTAAAATCCCAGTCTGCAAACAATGGTTCAGGTATGACAAGCATCCTAGGCAACAACGAAATCAGAATCTGTTTTCAAAACTTGAGCAAAGTAGGCCAAATGATGCAGCGACAGTTCTGGGAGATATGCAGTCCCAGGAGAGCTTTACTTTCGCACAACTTTCCCAGAAATCTAGAATATGCCCAGAAGTTTTTAGAGACACCTAATACATACAAAACTAACCCAGATGTTAGTTCACAGTAATATTTTGGCCTACCACTTACACTGTGAGAAAGTTACTGTTATAGTCGCTTTTTGATGCCTGGAATGCAATGTTGACATGTATTGCTTACTATTTCAGCTGAAACGAGTTCACAGATACATAATTTGTGTGGCTACTAAAAAAGCAGATGATTTGTGGGCACCCAGTTAGAAATGTGGCACCTGGTGCTTTTTCTATGTGGTGCTATTTTTTTGTTAGGTGTTGCTTTTTGTTGAAGGTGGTGCTCAAGTACCACCTGAGAGATATAAAACTCAGCATGCACAACTGATCCAGGTTAATTTCATGGTATTGGGATGGATCACACAGTATACTAAATTTATTCAGTCCATTCTGTATCATGGAATCCAGCTGACAAAAAACACATTGTTCAGAAAAGCTTTCATGTACGGAATCTGATTATACGAGATTCCTGACATACAGAAGTGAAAATGCCATTTGCGAGGCCAAAAAATGTATTAAGAGGTTCGGATAGATGGAAATTTGGCTATGTGGAAGAAATTTTGCTAGTCCCCAGAAATCCTACACAAGCAGAATTACCTACAGCAAATTATGTTGGACGTTACATCACAAAGATGCCATAATTGTCGCACACCACCAAATGTAATATTTTGGACCAAAATGTCAGCACAGTCGCGCCAAAATTTGGGTATACATTCCAACTTATGCCGTTTGGTTGCAAAATCCCTGCTTCATGCAACAAAAAATGGAGAACTTGTACACTGTGAATGAGTTTTGCCGTTGTTTCTTCTGCAAAAAACAGCATGATAGGATCTGTCATAGGCTGCTTATGGTGAGCGTTGGCACGCAGGATACCAGTGTTTAGCTTCGTTTCCCAGCCAAAAGCGCATTGAGATGGATAAGATAAGGTTAAATTTTACAAGCATTTCCAAGAAATGGCGTTAGCGAGCGAACCCAAATTAAGGTGCATTCATGGGTGAGAGGCATACAGCATCCTGAATAAAGCTTTTCCACAAAGCTTGGCCTTTGGCCTTCGTTTACCTGTGACAGACAGAGTAGGTATTTTATGTATACACAACCTACCTACTCCATATCTCATACTATAAGCAATTCTTGGGCAACAAACCCATCATTGTCCCTGTGCATCATGTCTGTCACCTGCAAAGTAACCCAGCTTTCTGTGAGTTTGCACTCACCTGTGCTTGCCTTATGGGGGAGCAACGGTTAAGTGCGTCAAAAACGCTGCGCGAAACATTAATCTGAGATGATCTACTGTTGTTTTTGCCCCAATGACCATCAAATCTTAGCTATAATACAGTTTGACATCGGTAAAGCCCATCAAAATATGCATATGCATCTCACAGTACATTCGAACAGAAAAAAACATCACAAAATACACCAAACAGCTACCATCTCCGAACACTGGCAGCGCACCGGAAACACTGCACGTCTGCTTGTGTGTAAAATCACGTCTTAGAAAATCACCCTCGAATTCTGGCGGGATTAACGCTGCTCAGACTTGTCTTTGTCATGACCAACACGCGGAATCCAAGAGGACGTTGCTTTCGCCACCTGTCAACGAGCTCACACAGTTCGTGTTATTGACGAGCACCCAGACGTTCCTTATGCGCCAAGAGATATTTCGCTCGTTTTACACTTACGATGAAGATCCTTGTTATTTTTACGATGGACTCCTTATTCCTGTTCATTTTACGTACACAAAACAAGACAATGGTGATGATGGCAAGTATCTGAGTTGTTTCTTTACTGGTTACTCGCGTGCTGACAACCCATATGTTTGTATTTCTAACAATGGGTTGTGGTTAAAAAACTTGGCATTGTCGAGATGAGTTTAGTGTACATATTTCCTTTTAAAATTACAGGTCAAACTGCACACTCTCAAGTTACTGGGAAACAGCGTTTCTTATTACTTGCCCCACTTGTTGGTATCGTACTTTTTCCGCACTCCGGCTGGTAAACCATCTCTCTAAGTGTTCAATCATTTCCATCACGGAAATGAGAAAGAAAAAGTACTCCTGGAAACTATTCGAAGCCAATTTGAGGTGATCTAATGTCACTGGCCTCACTTGAACTCGAAGAGGCACTGACTTTCAAAACCCGAAATATATTTTCAGTTGTATGTACGTTGTATCACGCATAAAAATTGACTCCATGTCTTGTCAGATTGTTAACGAAGAATAAAATGTACTCTAGATCTAGAAAAGGACTGGAAGTCCTCCAGAATGACGTCAGAACTCAGAAGCCTAACGTGGCATAGACAGAAATCGTTGCGAAACATGTGTAAAAGAGGTAAGTCCGACATAGTAAATTTCCGTTTCTTGACGTAAGCTCTTTACCGACAGTCTACGAAAAACCTCCTTGAGTGTGACACCCAGTCCCTTCCATCCCGCGAGGATTAACATTACGAGGCGGTCGTCGCCGAATTGGGGTGCGGCTGGTCACCAGCCGCCATGGTCAAGATCTACCAAATGTGGCCATGTTTAGGAACAGTCTTCGAAGTTTATTTCCTCGGGAAAAAGGGGAACTTCAAGCCAAAATCGAAATACCCTTATCATCTACAGCTTTTGGCCTTAACAGACGCCTGCGTTAAATCACACAAAAATATGGGAAGTCACGTAACGGGAAATCACATTTTCCACCTCAGGAAAGTTAAACAGTGAAGGGACGTACAGACGGGGCGGAACATACTATCCAATGATAGTCCATTTTACGCATGTCTCGCCTGAGTTAGAAGCGTAGTTATAACTATGCCGCATGTTGGAAGTCTCACTTCGCCCGACTGATTAATGCGAGGTTGTTTTATCTCACAACTATTTAAAGCTATTTGCAGTGAAATCTTAAATACTACTGAAATACAGCTTCAGATAACGCCGTAGGAACATATTTAAAAAGCAAATAAAAGAACATTTCAGGTTCTGAAAGTTATTTATAAATAATGTTCTGTAAATAATGCCCGTCTCTGGTTATCAACATGCTATTTTAACAAAGAAAAAAACGCTTTTATACATTGCTAAATATTTCTTGCTTGGAACAAGACTTAAATACTTGTGCTTCCTAGACAACAATTTCCCAGACAGACATGGTCAGAATTAACAGATTACGAAGAAACGGTCAAAAGAAGATTTGGGCACACATGATGCATGCAAACAAATTAATATGACGTAGAAATTCTCTAATACGAATCAGAAATAGGTTTCTGAAACTCATAGGTTACAGGAGTTTCCGACGGCTTTGTGACAACGGAAACCTGACGCAAAGTAAGTAGGTGAATTCTTGAGTGGGAAAAGCCAGTCAACGCTAGCTGGATTGGTCAAATTCTACACGCCGGAGACAAAGCCACTCCTTTTCATGGAAGCACGTTGCAAATAAACTGACTGGCGGATTGGAGTAGTATCACATTCTCGTTATCACTGTACCGTTTTAGTGTTGTCAATCTGTGCGATTGCGGACGCGCCAAACAAGTTGGCATTTCAATAACGTCACTGGTTGGATGACTTTTTATGGTGCATCATGTGGTGAATAAGGGATAAAAAATACGCTGAGGCCCGTTTTTGTTAACAGAAACTTCTGAGATAAAACACTTGAAATCCCAGCGTAATGAAAACAATAGAATACTGGTCCAGGGCAGGAGGGCAACCCTAGAGGAGTTCATAATTTTTTACCCATTTTCACGGCCCCAACACCGGCCATGCCATAATCCACCCGGGGTCCCTTCAATACTGAGGCTGAATTCCTTTGCCCTTTGATGACTTTTCCGCTGCACGTAAACACAGATGAATTTTGTGCCATAAAATTCGAACTGAAGCCAGCTAACGCTGCTGCAGCAAGATACCATCATCCTTATTGTAAAAATCGAAACATCGTCTTTGCGTAGGCATACAAAGCTCGTTCAAAGTGCAATTAACAGACAGATGCACGCTCTGTGCTTTCAAACAAAGGTGCACGTAAAACTGCAAACCTCGACGACAACAGAAATCCTTGATTGTGAAGAACAAGTCTCTAAGACTCATTTAAAGCTAGACGTCATGATATTGTGGGTTACTGACACATCGTAAAAAAAAGCGCGCACAGTCAAACTGATAATGGCAAACGGAAATGGCCGTAATATTAGAGCGCATCAGAGCTGCGCCAACCCAAGGCGGCGCTGTTGCCGTGGGTTCGGGGTGAGGGCACGGTGAAGGTGCTGGTTGGGGGGGGGGAGGAGTGCTTTACAGTGGGAGAGGTTTTGTACGTCCTTTGTTATACTGACTGAAACCTAAAAGCCCCTGCGTGGAGGCGTCCTTATGAACGAATACAGAACGTATGACAGCGCCAGGCTTAGCCGAACGTTAAAAGAACATGAGAATGGAGGAAATGATTAGCCGAGTGATAAGTGGTTAGAGCTAGGCATAAAGGTACAAAGGCAGAAGTATAAGAAAATGATGAGAGCTCGGTGTAGCGCGGGCCACCATGTATCAACAGCAATACATAATCTCAAACTCTGCAACGCAATGGTCGCCAGTCTACCCACCCGCACGGTGTCATTGCTGTGTATGATGTAATCAAGTGCAGCCACGAACGACAGAATGGTATTTAGTTGCTAACGGTGAATGGTGTCAAACTTCCGGAAAAAATGAGCATGACAATAAGGAAGATTATGCTGAACAGAGAGATAAGGTTTTGTCAAATGTCTTGCCGAGCTCCACACGGGTTCCCTTCTACCAGGGGGGTCTAGTCTTCAACAGGAGGAGACATCTGTTACAGAGAGACAGTGTGAAGAGAGAGACAGAGAGAGACAGGAGGAGGGGAGAGGGAGAGCAAGAGGGAAAAGTGAGAAAGAGAGGTAGAGTACCATATGCTATGAAAGAGCAAAACAGGGTCCCAGGAACGTCAATTTTGGAAATGACAAGGGGGGGGGGCGACACCCTAACTTCCCTCAAATGTGGGTTTCTCCACGGATTTAGCCTATTTCATTTTGACCAACAGAGATTTATAAGTTTTTTTGGTACTATTTATCAAATAAAAACTGCGTTTATCCCCCGTATACAGGTGTATATACACACACACACACACACACACACATATATATATATATATATATATATATATATATATATATATATACAAACTACTCTTTACTTTCTGCCAATCTCCTATATATCGCAGTCAATTCTTTTCGTTATTACTACTCTTATCACTCCCTTTGAACTCGCAGAAAACATTGGGGGCTCAAACCAACGTGGGGGAGGGGAAATCAACATTGGGTGGGCCAGGGCCATCTCAAAAGAATACAAATCAACACCTCTAAAGGTTCCTTGGACGCAAAGCCAGACTCTCATTCCCTGCTTCTGTGGTCGGGTCACAAAACTAACGCAGCAGATGACAAAACATGCTTGACCTACACAGACAGCAACACATCACTTCGTCTTGCTGTTTTTACAGCGCGCGGCTTTGCCTGCTGTTGCTTAAGTGAACTTTGCATACGAATTTTTAATATCATACGTTTCTTGCGTGTTGGCTTAGGCCGCCCTCCATACTGCACTTCACTGCGTGGTTCCTTCGGACTTTCACGGTTGCAGGAAGCACTTGCGCTCCCACCATATCATCATATCCGGAATATTGTCTCACCACTCAACTTCCACACTTTCGTTTTTCAACAATGTGCTCTTTTCGAAAACAACCCAGTGCATTTTGCAAATGCATCTTTGTCGCCACCCACCTTACCCCGCCCCGTACCAAGGGAGTGTTTGAACACCCCCTTAGCTTTTTCCGCCATGGCGGATAAACGGAAAACACAGAGCCGCCAAATCCACACTACCTTTTCTATCATTCATTACATATATCCCATCAAAATGTCAGCCCCGAATCAGGTTAGGTCGCTGACCTAGACTACGTCAAAGAGGTCGGCCTCCAAAAACTTTGACCCCTTTTAACTTGTTCGGGATTGAACAGAGTCCGCTAAAACTTGGAGGAGTTATAGAATATGATATAAGGTAAAATTCGTGTCATTCAGATTTTCGGAAAATTACAGGTCAGTGACCTGAGGTCAGGTCAATTTTGGTCTCTTTGTCAAATGTTGTCGGAATTTGAACGAATTTTTACGGGACTGCGGTGCTTAGGTATTACTAGCAACATGGCTCCTCACATGTGCTACTCCATCATGTCACCAGAGCACCCGTGACCTTGGCTCAGATCATGACCCACCAATATAGGAGCATGTTATGAGCCCAAACCTTTTACCAAGAACAAGTAATCTGTAGTTCTGTAAGATTAAAACAGATGATGGATTCGAATTTATGGCCCAAAATAATCTTATCTTACAATGTAGGGCAAAACAAAATCACTAGAATTCATCCGACGTCACTGACCCTTTTTGACCTGAACAACGCACTTAAGAATTTGTTGCGGCCTTGCATGGATCACTGCAGTGTGTAAAACCAGTGCCAGAGATAAACTGCGAGAACAAGATTCCATTAAAAGAACATTCCCACAGGGCCATGTGCACCTTAGTTATTCCTCCCAACGACAGGCGCATCAAGTGGCGTCGGAGACCGTCGGCTGGTAACCTCATATGACCTCTCTTGGCTTCATCGACCCTTTCTGAAACCCGAAAAACATTCCACCTGCCACGAACACCCCTCTAAAACTTTTAATTTTTCGATTCCTGCCATTTAAAAATTTGGCCTTAGTTGACTTTTCGTTCAACCTGAAATCATGTTTGAGGATCTACAGTGTGCTTGGGTATCTCATAAGCACCCTCTCAAATGAAAATTAGTCATAAAAACATGCTTATGAGTGAGATGAAAAAGACAGCGTACATTTTCCAAGTATGCGATTTTGGGGCGTTGACGTGGCCTGGCCTTGACAAGCGCCGAAGGCCAAAAAGGGGTAACTTTACTTGAAAAGGTTGCTCGGCGTTCATTAACTATCGTGTAAGGCATCATCTGAGATAAGTTATGTATTAGTTGTTGAGGAATTAAAAAAATTAAAAAATACTTCATTTTCAGGTTTTTGGCAATGTGTTCTTAAAATTTCGGTCAGTTTTCAAAAATGTTGCCGGCTTCCAGCTCTACTTTTCAAGTGTTTTCCAATGGACTGCGTTCCATTTTTTCTCCGATGCATGGTTCGCGAATTGAGGGGGAGGGTTCATACGCCCCCCCCCCGTACGGGCAAGATGAATCTGACTGAGCACCGGTACGGGGCAGCTTAAAATCGTATGCTCTTCTACCCAAAACATGGTTTTTACCCACTCACTCTTAGAGACTGTGTTGCGGACCATAACCGACCGCATGGTCACTGCCATCAACGATGGGGATATTCCTTACAAATGCTTCCTTTCCATACCTTGCTATACTTTACAATGCGCGATGAGCCGGTTCTAAGAGCCCAATAAACGTAACGACAGGTTTGACCGAGACCGAACAATACCCTGATTAAGTGAAATCCTTTTTCTGGCCGTACAGCCCTGCGATTTAAAGTCAACAAGAGAGTGGGCTTTCGGGACCGGCATGGCTAGTTCAAGAGCGCCTGTCGGGGTATGTGACTGATGTGCTTACCGAGTGCACTATGCCTGCTGCGGTCTGTTGACATTCACCACGCCTGGCGCACCAGAACTTCGATCGTCTATCAAGTGCAGCTGCAGCCAGCAGCCAAGGCCAGAGGGACGTCGCCAGCAAGTAAACACACCTGTCTAACGTCATAACTATGTCGGGAAGCTTTTAAAACGTCCAACACAGTTCACGCGGATCCAGCGGAGGGGATTCTAAGATCGTCCCTTAGACCTTGATATTTCCCACGGGTCTGCGAGGTTTGCTACTGGTCGCCATCACAGTCATATGGCGAGGTGAATATAAATTTTATTTTGGCCTAACTTTGGGTAAACTAGACGACCTAGACTCCAGTTGTTTTAACGTCGAAAACAAATACCGAAAGTTGCTCACAGGTTCACTATCAACAGGTTCCATTAAGAGAAGGAGTCTTGCGCTTTCATGCCAACGTCTATGCATTAAATATTTGAACAAAAAATTTGAAAATCTTTATCCAATGTTCACATCTCATATTCCGCCGATCAGACTGCAACACCGTTAATCGCATTTCCCCATATTTTCCCTGCAGCCAGAAGCGCAGCCAGGGCGGGGGGCGAAGAGGGGGGCCTAAACCTCTCCTGTCAGGTTTTTCGGGAACTCTGCAGGGGTCCTTATAATATAACATAACATAACATGTTTTTTTCAGAAACCATAGAATGTAACAAGGTATGTACTTGTGGTCAGATCGTTCAGATCCTTGTCTATAATAATTGGCGAGCCAGATCCCTGAAAAGTCCTGGCGCAGTTTTGTATCCATTTTTTTATCTTCTGTGGTGCATATTAAAAAAAAGCCTCAGAAACGGGAGAAAGATTCGGTGACAGTGAGGCTGGCCGAATGATCCACTTATTAAAGACAAAGGGCCCAATTTTGAAGCAAAAAAGGGCTGTTTTCAGGGTAACAGGGGACAGCTTTTCTGAAAAAGCATTCTGGGCCAGGACAGGCTGAGCTGTTGGGTGAAAGAGCCCTCGGTTTGGACAAAGCGCCACATTTGGGTCGAAAATGCCAGAAAGTTTCAGCCAGGAGTGTCTCTTGCTAAGCAGAAACCTCGTGGACGCTTGGGTTCCCTGAAAAGTACACAACTCTTTTGAGGACTTGGTGGCCCTTAAAAAAAGTCCAGCGTCCTTTTCAAACATCGGGACCTTAAAAACTGGCAATGTTGGGAATCCACGTGAAGGCGTACGAGCTTCAAAAAGCTTCCTGGTAGAAGACCATATGACAGTTCAGAGCCCTTTGGAAGTATCAGGCAGCTCTTCGGATAGATCAAGAACCATCGAGGGGCCTTCACATAACTTGATGTTTTGTTATGTTGCAATATAACCCTGTGTGAATACTTCCCATTCCTAATTTATCCTACACACTTTTTTACAAGAGTTTGAAAGACTCGCCAGGGCGTCAAGGTGGCTGACGTTTCTCTTGGTTATGCTACCGAAAACACCTCAGAAACTTTAAGCCGATCAGGTCCACGACCGGCTGCTAGAGCATTTTAATCACTCTTATCATCAAGAAATCCCTTGTTTAGTTCACAAAAGATCTGAAAGATATTTACATTATCTGAGAGAGCTCTTGTGTACATCTGACGACCCACATACAGAGCTGAGCCTGTATGTGGGTATTAATACTCAAGGAGAGTCGAAGGCCATTCAAGACATTTGAGGGTTCTCGTGAAAGTTTGGGAGGGTTCCAAAAGGCCCATTGTGGTCTAAAAAAAAAAAACGGATAGATCCGAAATAAAAACAATTATAGTATTCCAAAGACTATCACAAACGTTCTTAAAGCCTTCTATCAGCTTCTGATGGACCTCCAAGAAAGCCCGAGGTACTGCCATGTCGGCCTAGTGGACTCATCTGGTAGTATGAGAACTTCAGAAAACTGTAATTGAGGGAAGTGCCAAGAATCATCAAGAGTTCTGCAAAGGGACTGCAAAAATATTTTGAGGGTTCTCATGGTTGTTTGCGGACATCCCACAATACCAATATTTTCACAAAGTTCGTGTTCGATAGCTCAGTTAGCAGAGAGACTATCGTCAAGATGTATGCAATAAGCAATGCGGTTAGCAAAAGCACGGATCGCTAACACCTTTGCACCACTCGGATCAAACTGATAGCAAACCTTAAATTAAGGTCTTCAAGGAACTTTGTATAATATCCCGGCTCCAACATCAGATTCTTCACCAGACTCTCAAAATGACGGAAGAAAATCCGAAGGTTTCATAAACATAGCAGCCGACTTTTAAACGCCCGCCGAACGTCAGGTTTTTCGCCTACACACCAGCCGAGCGGAGTGATTACCATCACCTAGCCATTGCGCTCCTAATTTGGATAGAGCGACTAAACAAAGACGAACATGTAACTCGTTATCTTCTGATTCCAACGACGTCCGATTTGGCTCCTTAAGGCCAACTCGTAATATCTCAAGTCACTGCAGAAGAGAATATTGTGCGTTTTACCGTCTTCGTTGTCATCGTAGTAGTTTCGTAGCGGAAGTGGTTGTAAGCCATGCTTTTGTAGCTACTTGGTTTTGAAACTGTAAAACATCAACCTTGTATGAAGCGATTGCTTTTGTTTCTCCGTGTCAAGGTTAGGTCAGAAAGATTTCATATACCACTATCATCTTTTATGACGCGACTAGGGCCGAAAACCACCTTTTGTTACAACAGAATAGTGTACTGATCATCGAGAGGGGCACACATAGTTCCCATTGTTGAAATCAGCGAAAGTCAGCGCCAAATACGGCCCTGTTACCAATTCCCGTGCATTTAGAGGTCAAACAAGGTCAACGACCCCATCTGGTCTTAGAAAGATCACTGGCCTTTCAAAGGCCCGAATGGTGTCAAGCATACGCCAAAACGGTCCTGTTTACAAAAGTGATCTTCTGTCTCGTCAACCTCTCGAAAAAAAGCCAAAACGTACCTCAGATCGATAAAATCGGTTTGCATGACCTCGAGGATGACGTCATAACCCGGTGACTTGACATGACCAGATACCACTTTATTTTTGGAACAAGATTCGGACAAGACGTTGAGACGCTATTGCAAGTTGCATATTCTTAATGCGGGTCTTTCGCCGGCAGTCTTGGAAGAAACTCATGTGGGATGGCAAGCACCCAACTCGTCCGGCGAGGTTTAACACGCGCAATGGAAGGAGGTGCTTACAAAAGTGCCCCCCCCCCCCACCTGTTTTTACAGAAAATCTCGAGAACCGATCGGAGCTGGCTACTGCTACTTTGTGACATTTGTGGCAATTAAATAACTCGTCGTTTGGCGCAGAAAAATCAAAAATCGGCCGGAAATTTTTTAAGTTTGAAGAATTTGAAGTCAAACAAACAAAACCAAAATAAAGGTTGTCGCTGACAAATGGGAACTTTGTGAAAGGACTAGCATAGTATTTAAGATTACCGCTTGAACGCAGTCAAACGACGTCATTCGGACATAAATGATGGATGCACCACGACCAAAGCCCGGGTCAATAAAGGTCAAAGTCATCAAGGGTCAAGGTCAACCACCTTGTGACCTGATTCAGATTTGCTTTGCAACATGTCGGTTTGTGTAAAATATGCATTCAGAGACCCTAATAAAAACATGTGTGCGCACACTGATACGTTTACATATACCAGGGTCATTCAAGGTCAAGGCCATCAAAGGTCAAGGTCAAATATCTTGTGACCTGGTCCGGATTTGCTTTGCGATATGCTGATTTGTATGAAATATGCATTCAAAAACCCTAAAAAAAACACGTAAGCTCACATGGATACACTTATATATATATATATATATATATATATATATATATGGAACTTTTTGTGACCTGGACCCTACTAAAAACACATTTGGCACGTTGATACTTATATGTATATACATATATACATAATATAAACGCTGGAAGTGATCAGATGTACCGATGTTGGCTACCTTCACTGAAATTACGCCAAAAGATACGTGTGGCGCCATCATTTACACTCAAGCTATCCCGTGTTGCTCGAAATCTGATCTGCAAAAGATAAAAAATGACGGCATAGGTCAATGACCTGACGTGACCTCGGCCCGAAATCCTCACTCAAGATGTCAGATGAATGGAAGTTGTATTCCACGTTTTAACGCTCAAACAAACACCCTTTTCCCGTTCCGTTCAAAAAGTTGTCCGGAATGGCCTGTACGGGCAAAGAGTGTCCAAACTTGACCTCTTCGACCCCATATGACCTTGAAGACATCGACCTAGGGTCATGGAAATTGCACACAATGTACCCTACCCTGTCCACAAAAGTTTATGTCTCTAGCTCTTTCCGTTTCCGAGATGGGGGGGTTCTTTTGGACCCCCTTCCAGTGTCCGGGTTAATGGCCTGAGAAACCTCGGGGAACTTTGAGGACTCTCAAAAAAACATCAGAAGCAGATATCCTCACAAACCATGAAGAGCTTTAAACAGTATCTGAGAGCTTCTGTGCTATTTCTATCGCTCTAGTGAAGGCCTGAGCAGACCACACAGTGCTCTAAGGGCCCAGTAAAGGTTACGCAGGACGCACAGGTTACGCTTTTTATCTGGGGGACCCTCGTCGATCACATAGCGGACCATACTGGTAAGAGATCTAGATCCCCTGTGTGCTACGGTGCTTGCGTGCAGCTATGGCCGATCGTTCCATATTTGGCCAAAGACCAATGACCTGCACATAGCCATTCACCGGGACAGAAAATCAGCATAGCAACGAACTGCTTCTCGCCACGCTCAATTCCAAAGTATTGTTTATTTTAGCCCCGCCACAAAACTGCAGCTACGGATGATCGTTCCATATCTGGTCAAAGGCCAATGACCTGCACATAGTCATTCACCAGGATAGGAAATCAGGATAGCAGCGAATTGCTTCTCGCCCCTCTCATTTCCAAACATTGTTTATTTTAGTCTCGCCGACAGCTCTCTTGCCTTGGTAATGCGTGCAGCATTGAAACCCTGCAATAACTCGTAGAAATAATCAGTCTTTTCGCACTACCGAGCTAAAGTGCCCATTATTTTTGGAAGATAATTTTGAAACAAGAGCGCCAACGGTAGTTCACTTTGTCTTGTGAATCATGCAAAGACTATGCAGTAAAATTGCATAACGCACGCCACACCATTGGTGGTAGGTATCTGACGAAATCGGTTGTGTTTGACTAGTGCTGAAGACGGATATCCCAGGAAAAACGGCGCCTGATTTCGTTGGTTTCTGCCGTAAAAGTTTCTGGATATTTCGATATCGCTGACAGCGATTCGGGCCAACATTCGCGCGAGTCATCCTGCCTGACCTGTTTCACAGACACGCAGTTTCCAGCCAGGTCTGAACACCTGCCGTGAGGCGGGCGAGAGCACGTCCAGATCTCAGCAACGGTCACCGAATGAATTCTCCGTGCAGGTAATCTGTACTCCGTGTGCATTAACTACTTCGAAGGGCACATTAACTACATGGTGGGGAGAGCCTGTCCCATGGCAGGTCGCCATGCTGGCCAGGATAGCGAACTCATAGACAGGGTCACGAACTCACGTTCGTACTCAAGGACTGGGTCACGCGGAAACAGCGAGGTTTGCAGCGCTCTCTGCGAGGACCACCACCCGTGTGCATACCAGTCCGTCTCAGGGCCCGCCCCACCCGCCCCAGGGTAACCAGCCAAGAGGGCCCACGCAGTCAAAGGATTAGACACGAGTCTGAGGCGGGCGCCACGCCACCCAGACTTTGATGCTGCGGGCGATGCGAGGGAGTGGACTGCAGTTTTTTACGGTTATTTGATTCACTTTTCTATAATCTACACGAAATTGTTTCCCTCATCTTTCTTGTGAATTATAACTAGCGGACTAGACCAAGGACTTTGACTGGGCTGAATAATCCCAGCCTTGAAGAAATCACTTATGTGGTCTTCTACCATTTGTCTCCGACTGGAAGGAATCCGATACGGTTTCATCTGGTGGGGGATGGTCCTTGGTGATAATTTTCATCTTCACTGGGTCCGTGGGCCCAGTATCCAAGCCATTTTTGACAAGATATCAGAATGCTTGTCCAGTACATCCTGACTTTGTTTCTTCTGGTTGTTCGGGATGAACGAAAGGTCAGACTTTTGAATTTTTGAGGTGGGATCCAAAACGGCTTTTCCACGTCCTGAATCATCTTTTGTTTCAACGCTATGGATTTCTGGTATGGTCTCTTGTTGTGGTGTTTACCAGAACGATCGGGACTTGCCTGTTTTTGTTCGGGCATTCAACAGCGTTCATCAGAAAAAGACCAGGCTCTTCGTCAAAATACGGAGCATTGCTGAGCGGTTGGATGGCAAAATCCTGCTTCTTACAATATCGCAATCGCAATCTATTAGCTGTATGCGATTCATGAATGCAGGCAATTCGACGTAAGACTGCGCAAGAATTGTTTTGTGCGAAGCCCGAAGTACAGATATTACTGACTAACAAGTCAGATACTCAGCTCGAAGAGGAATGATGTCCCGAATATTGAAGACTTTCGCACGAAAATCCAGTTTTGCACTGAAACGGCTAAAAAACCCATTACCAAAAACAGTGGTTTTCGAGACCATCTATGATTTGGAATTCGAAAGTTCTGCAGAATTTTGAGATTTCTATCGGAAGGACAGCAGTTCCGAAGTTCATGAGTTTGTGCCAAGAAACAGATTGAAGAGGAGCGCAATCCTTGATCGAAAACTCATACGCCTTTTTGCGAGAGATTTTGTCGAAGGCTTCACGATTAACCCGTCCCCGATTGGGGGGGGGCAGTTGACTGCCCCCCCTGAGGTTTTTCTGGGATTGCGAGAGAAGCAACAAACACAGAGTCACGAAACTTTGTGTTCCTTTTGCTCCATCAATTTTACGTCTTGTGTCAAAATTTTGACCTCAGGTCAGGTCAGGTGCCTGACCTAGGTCAGGTCAAACAGACCTATGTCGAAAAAAGTTTAGCGCCCTGTAACTTTTTCGCAAAACAAGATATCTCAATAATACTTTCAGCGATAAGTGATCGTGATAGACGCAACAAAATCTGCCATCTCAGATTTTTCGGAATTTTCCGGGTCATTGACCTAAGGTCAAACCCATTTTTAAGACATATCGCCGTTTTTTTCGGAAATTGACGGAATATTCCATAACATTTTTAGTGTGCAGTGAAGCAGACATCTAGTTGCCGTCATTGGGCAAAGTATCAGTGACCTCCAGCCATTGACCTGAGGTCAGGTCACGAATAACTGTAGTGGACCAAAATGTACCACCGTCAAAATCGACGATGAACTACTCAGAATGGGTAGAAAATGGCAGAACTAGCTTGCACAGACGCAATTAATACCAGGAACCTCAAAAAATTTGAAAAAGTAGCATATTTTGGAAATAAACAGGCTCTCGCCAATAAAGCTCCGCCAACTTTGTAGATTGGCAACCAATCAATTTTCCCAAAATTTAAGCGTGAGAAAGCATCACAGGAACCACAAAGATCAACAAAATTGACATAGATTGTCCTTTTTCGCGAAAATAAAGGAACGCCAAAATTAGTTCCCGTCAATTTGGTACCGCATACGGCAGCGGCGCACACTGACGGCCGACCGGTAGAATTACGGTGTCTTTAACTCAACGTTTCGGCGTATATATTCAACAAATCTGAGGAAATTAGACGTGTATCGGCATCTGCAGACATTTACTTGTGCGCTGGTGCCTTTACCTATGCGTTATTAGTCACAACCCTTGAGATTCAGGCCATTTCTCGGTCTCATGCAGTCGGCTATGAGAAAACATATATAGGGCGTAAATTGGCTTACATATTATCTAAAACTAAAAATGAGACCAGTTTCGAGCTCTTCTCGTCACAGGCTTTCCAACGGTATGCTTAGTTTTATCGTGCGACCAACCGTTCGTGAGTTAGAGGGGGGGCAGTCAACTGCCCCCCCCCAGTCGCCTATGTTCGGGACGGACCGACGGTCGTGCGCGGGTTAATGAGTAATACGTGAGCTTCCGTATCCACAAGGGAATACGTTTAACAATATACGAGGTAAATCCAACATACCGGAGTGCCTAGTTTGATGAAAATGCGTGCAATTTTGCCTGCGAGACAATTTTGACTTTCATTGTCCGTCTGCTCGGTCCCGGAAACAGAGGAACGATTTAGTTTCCCTGCTGGAGAGTTATGGCAGTTTGGCCCTGATCTACTGTCCTGTCACTGCAGTATCTCTACATATGTCCTACTTTTCCATAAAAAGCACATATGAGATATCCATCATTTGTCCACTGGAAGCGTAATGTGACGAACGTGGTGCATTTCGACGGAGATGTGCTTGATTTCGAGGGGGCTGCGATACCTTTGGACTAGAATGGGAGAAATTTCTGAAGGGAATGCTTCTATTTCCCTGTCCCTTTGCGACCTGAGGCTCGTTCGATAGGCCAGAATATCGACTTTGTACAGGCGACAGCCTAGCTCTCCACTGGAGCTTGTGATACGAAGACTGTTTTGCCCTATTTTGGGACCTTGTTGCAAATTCCGTTTGGAGGCAGTCACGTCAGTCGATACGGTGTCCGCCCTTATGCTAGCCTCTTGAGGAGACTGTTTGAATTACTCAATTTCGTTCGAAAATGGGGAATGACGAATAGCATCGATTTCATAGGTTCTTCTGAAAAAAGCAGGAAAACCCCTGCAAATTTCAAACGGGCGGTCCGTCTCCTGTTCAGTATGTACAAAGTCCACAGCTTCCTGAAGAGTATTGGACCTTTTACGAATAAGTTCTCGAGTTAACCTATCATGACACCTTTCTGGCAAACTTCTACCAGCAAGCACTGAACTTCAGTACCAGTGGAGTCATCAAAAGCTTCCGATGCCATGTTTTATAACCCCCAGAAAAGTTTTGTACCAGCTCCCCTGGATGCTGTTTAACCTTTCGCAACTTCATTCGAACGCAGTACGGATCCTGTAACTCACAGTATCGCTGACGAAGTCTCTTCCTAAGATCTACCCAACTTATCTGAGGATTTTTGCCGATGATCGTGCAAACAAATTTCCCTGCAGCCCCACAAAGAGTGTGGGTTGCCAAGAAGAGACGCATGCGTTCATCGTCCTTTGTGCAAAAAAACTGAGTCCATATCCCTATCCCAATCGTGAAATGTTGACGAACTCTCTTCATAGAAGATCTTAATATGTTGCGTAGATCCCTGAACCCTAATTTTCTGTGTAAAGCCCTAAATAGTTTCGGCGGTAAGTTGTCCCTCGGTTTTCGCCGGTGTTGCCATTTTAGGACGTTGAAAATGGCAGTATTTGTACACTAAGAGTGTAATTACGAATGTTTGGCGTCGTTTTAAGGCAATCACAGTGTTTCAAGGCTCTGGCAGAAGGCCTCAACTACGCCATAAATATCGACACCTTGACCGTATGCACGATGCGCCACCAACAGAAACGGCTGTTGTCGAGATCGAGATCGAGAGCGAAGTCTACCGATCTATACATCGATCCAGACTGTGCTCTCCATTGAGCTCAAAATGTCGTGGACCTCGTGACACACGTGACGTAGTGATGTGCTAATGGTGTGGGTCGTCATTGTTTGACTTCAAGAATATAGGTGGTGAAAGTGGAAGCTCTGTGTGTATGACGAACGAAAGAATAACTCATTGGCACGGAGAACTTGTGAATGGAGCATTATGAAACAAAGAAAAATATTGGCACAAACGAGGTCGCCAATAGTAAGCCTATCGCGCTTAATAGAAGAGTGGGTCAACAGTAAGATTTTGACCGAGTGCTTACTTCGAGGGAAAACAATCGTAGTAGTGGTTGCATGGCGCTTCAAATGCATTATTGATAAGCACTACTTACGATTTCAGCCGGGAAAACCTGAAACACACATTATTTCCCCGAAACAGATTGCGTCGTCACTGGTATGCTAAACGCCAGACGCTCGCGTACGGATTTTTGACGTTTCTGCGGTAAATAGTTTGTTTACGTGAGATCTCGACGCTGATTGGTCGTCGGTCGGACTCAAGGTCCAATCAAGAGTAATAAAAAAGGTTGGGGAAATAATTAATGCGATATAAATTATCTTTAAAATAAAAAGTTGGTCGTTGTATAATAAATAATAATAATAATAATAATAATAATAATAATAATAATAATAAAATAGTAATAATAATAATAACAAACAACAATAATAAAAAGTAAAAATATTACAAAGATGGAAAAGTGAAGTTGCAATTTGAAAAACACAAAATAAAAATAAAAAGCAGTGAAATAAAATATCTGAGAAAGAAATCACGGAACAAAACTGGGAAATATTAGGAAGTGAAATAAAACAATAAATAAAAATTTACCCCAACCTAACATAGTAACCTAACCTAACCTAACCTAACATAACCTAGCCTAGCCTAGCCTAGCCTAGCCTAGCCTAACCTAACCTAACCTAACCTAACCTAACCTAACCTAACCTAACCCAACCTTATCTAACCTAGCCCAGCACAACCCAACCTAGCAACCTAATGTAATCTAACGGGTATTAAATGTCATAATGTAATAATACTGATATCAGATATCCCAACAATTATGTAATACAATAATATAACGGCGTAATAATTCAGCAGTTCCTCCAAGTTCAGTTTGTGGCAACAGAATAGAATTTTCATATGTATGACGTCATTAATCGCTTGAAGATGCACCCAGGGTCTACAATTCCTTGATGTCAATAACCTTAACCTTGGCAGGACTTCATTTTCCGCCGCGGAATAATGTTGTTCTCCGCCAGTCGACTGCAGTATGGTGTTACTGTGTGGTACATTATCGTTACGATTTTGTGGTTATTTTTTAGAAAATCAAGTAGTGGACAGTATGGTTAGAAACAGGATGATACATTCTTTACATTGGTGGCAATTATGTAAAGGATTAGTTGCGATTTCGTCGGGCAGAGACTTACCTTTAGCCGAAGACTGCTGCAGTACGTTGCCTTCCTTGGTTTGTTTACACCCTGGTGCACTCCTTACGCACAGATGGCACTATTAATTCCCAAGAGACTCAGGATGTTATCGTTAATGAACATGACGACAGTTCAAATGTTTTCTTCGTCGTGCACTGGCGAAGTCAATGTGTGCTAGAGGCCACTCAAACCTCTTAACACGCGCAGTGAAAGGGGGTTTCGCGTTAACGCGTACTGGAAGGGGGGCACAAACGTGTCCCCCTCCGGTCTCCAAAACGGAAAGAGCTAGAGACATGAAATTGTGTGGATATGGTCTGGCCTTAACGATTTACATTGAGGGCAATTTCTATGACTATAGATCAATATCTTCAAGGTCAGATGTGGTCCAAAAGGCCAAATTTGGACACTTTCCTTTCTCGGCCCATACAGACATTCCGTACGACTTTTTGAACGAAACGGGAAAGGGAGTTTGTTTGAACGTTAAAACGTGGATTATGACAATTTCCATTCCTTTGGCGTCTTTAATGTGGATTTCGGGTCAAGGTCATGTCAGTTCATTGACCTATGGCGCCATTTCTTCATCTTTTGCAGATAAGATTTCGAGCACCATGGGATGGCTAAGTGTAAATAACGGCGCTACACGCAACTTTTGGCGTATTTTCAGTGAAGGCAGCCAACGTCGGTACATTTGATCACTTCTGGCATTTACTAACCTCCGCAAAGTTAAAACAAGTGAAGCGAGGTCATTAGCCTTGGATGAATTTTTTTACGCAAAGTAAGTTTTATGCCAATTGTCTGCGCTAAAGCTGTTTCCTTATAATGAACCCTATTACACGGTTTGAGCGCTGTAAAACGCAAAAATTATATATGTTTATATATACATATGTATATTTATGTATGTATGTATATGTATATACATATGAGCATGAATATGCCAAACGTGTTTTTAGTAAGGTCTTTGAATGCACATTTCATACAAATTGACACGTTGCAAAGTAAATCTAGACCAGATCACAAAATCTTTACTGCTGACCTTTCACGACCATGACCTGCACTGTCCCTGATATACAGGGTGTCCATAAAGTCTCTTTACAATTTTAAAAATTCATTACAAAGGCAGTTGATAACTTATCTTAACCAGATTTGTTTTGTTTTAATCAGTGTTTATTAAAGTTTGTGATCACGTTGAAATTTTGTGTTTCAGGTATTCTGTTGGTGGACAAGGTGCTGTTAAATGGAACCCTAGAAAATGGCTACTCCTCAAGAGAAGGCACAATGTGTATCACGGGTTATTGAGACAAAATCGGATGTGCAGACTCAACGAAACTATCTACCAGATATCACTCCCTTGGACTTCTTTCTATGGAGTTATGTGAAAGATATCGTGTATCGAATAAAGATACGGGACATTACTGACTTGAAGCAAAGGATTTCTGATGCCATTGCCACCATTGATGAGGCTATGCTACAGCGAACATTGCAAGAAATCGAGTACCGTCTTGATGTGCTTCGTGCAAGTAATGGTGCCCATATAGAGATGTATTAAATGAGGTAAAAAAACTTGGACAACCACTGATTACATTAGAACAAATCTAGTTAGGAGATCTTGTCAACTGCCTTTGTAATAAATTTTTAAAATTGTAAAGAGACTTTATGGACACCCTGTATATATTGGTGTATCAATGTGCGCACACATGTTTTTATCGGGCCTTTGAATGCATATTTCATAGAAATCGGCATGTCGCAAAGCAAATCTGGGCCAGGTCACAAGATATTTGATCGTGACCTTTGGTGACCTTGACCTTGACTGACCGTGGTATATGTAAGCGTATCAGCGCTCACGTTTTTATTTGGGTTTTTGAATGCATATTCCATACAAATGGACATGTTGCAAAGTAAATCTGGAGTAGATCCCAAGCTGATTGACCTTGACCTTTGATGACCTTGACCCTGGCTTTGGTCGTGGTACATCCATCACTTATGCCCAAATGATGTCGTCCGATTGTGTTCAAACGGTAATCTTAGGTAAAAACTAATCCTTTAACAAAGTTGGCATTTGTCAGCGATAACGATTTTTTTCGTTGTGTTTGACTTGAAATGCTTCCAGCTTAAAAAATTTTCCGGACGATTTTGGATTTTTTGCATAAATAGAGGAGCCATTCAGTTGCCATAAATGTCACAAAGAAGCAGCCACCAGCTTCGATTCGTTCTCGACATTTTCAGTAAAAACAGAGGGGGGGGGGCACAAAAGACCCCCTTCCAGTGCGCGTGTTAGCCATCGCGGGACGTAAGGTTCTTCGCCCAAGGATTCGACGAGCGGAGGGTGGTTGTCACCCCCTGCCCATTTCGCTCGCTCCTAATTGAGGTGGAACGACGAAAGAAAAATGAGAGCGTAATTCGTCATCCTGTGCTTCTAATGGTATACGATTTCACCCCTAGATCACTATGTGACCTCTCAGATCACTGCAAAAGAGAACAGTATGCCCTTCGCCGTCTTCGCCCCATCATAGTAGTTCTGTGGCTGACGTGGCTGCAAGCCATGTTTTTGTAGCGATTTGGTTTTTAAATTGACTAACCCTGATATTCCGTGACTGCCATCGTTTCACCGAGTCAGTCAGGTCATCAAGAGCAAGGGAGGTGCTAGGGCCTTGACAATGGGTAAACAAGTCACGAACTCTTTATGGTTGTCCTCCCACCCTTAAACGGTGTCATTTTGTTTGATTACTTTCCTGAAACCGTGCATGACACGCCGCCGCAATAATTTGAAGTGTCTTATTTGTATTTTCTTTCGCAACATCTTTCCACAGATTTCGGCAAACATTCGTACTGTAAAACGGGCCTTAATGTTCCATGTAAACCAGTTACCGTTGACCAGGTTTTCCCATTCAAGGACTGACTTGATTGCTTTGCGTCATGTTAGCTTTGTCTGAAAGCCGTCAGAAACTTCCACAATCCATGAGTTTCACAAACCTACGAGGATTTCTGCGTCGCATTAATTTCCTTACAAGCGTGATCTTCGTCACAAGCCTTTATTCAGCCCATTTTGCTGAATTCTGTTAGTATCGGCTATATCTTTTCGGTGATCTTAGCCTACTACGCACGTGTATTTGTTCAGAACAATAAATACTTAGGCATTTGAACCAGCAGCACTATATCTAAAAGTTAATATTTAGGCATTTGAACCACCAACATCATACATATAGATCAATATTTAACGATCTGAACCACCAGCACTATATATAAAAGCTGTTTTTTTTATTAACATAACGCGTGCTTAACTGGTCAGAACGGTTCCTGACATGAACGACATAAAATGTTAACATGAAACTTGTTGCAAACTAAACATATTTCAACACAGCTAGCTGGCAACCCAGTTGATTTTTTTCTTATCAAGATTACAAGATGCAACACCTTCTCTCATTATATTGCTTCCAGATCCAAAAAGAAGTACATGAAGAGAATTTGGAGATATTTACTTCAAAATTTTACATATTTGCTGCATCCATTAATGCTGTTCCTATGGTGAAAGGGCAGGCCAAAAACACGGTATTTTCGCGGACGAACAATGCTTGCTTACTTTACTTTACTTTGAAAAAATCATCCCTGTGGGAAAGGTCAAATACCATTATCATCTTTTATAACGCGGCTAGTGCCAAAAATTATGTTTTGCTACCACGAAATAGTGTTCTGATCATCGATAGGGGCCAGATTAATTGCCATTAATGAATTCAACGCTGAAATCCCCAAAGTCTTAAATACAGCCTGAGGTCAAGCAGAGGCAGTGACCTCGTTTGACCTTTGAACGTCACTGGCGTTTCGAAGCCCAAATATGGTGTAAAATGCAAAAAAAAAACGGTCTTTTATCTCGCAAAAACTCAGACCTAGTAAACCGACTTCCAAGGACCACTCGGTGATCTGACAAGAACTGGTAATAATTTTTCGGGAGAAAATGCGGAAAGAACATAAAGTCAGCTATTGCAATTGTAGGTTCGTAACGCGAGTCTTTCACCGGCAGCCTCAGAAAACCGTCACGGGGGGACAGCCATCCCGTCATCCGGTGAGGGCTAAGGAATATTTTACATCTCGGCCTGTTTAATTTCCATCGTGGCTTGGCTTCGACACCAGCGTGGCGTATTCCTGTTCCCCACAGATAGGTTTCTTACAGGTATAATCTATATATCTACATTTATATATATATATATATATATATATATATATATATCAGGCACGTAGCCAGGATATTCCTCAGGGGCGAAACGTCAAATTTCTTCATATGCCACGGGCATGAGACAAAATGTATGCGAAAAGGCAGCAATTTTATGGAATTTACCTCATAGTTAACGCACAGGAAAACATGTTTGTTTTTGCAGCATATATATGATCATTATTCCGTATTCGTGCGAAATCGCCATATATCTAGCAAGGACGGCATGGCTGAGGGGGGCGATGGTCCCCACGCCCCCCTTGGCTACGTTCCCGGCATATGTATATATATATATATATATATATATATATATATATATTTCTTTACTTACAATGGGTTCTTATTTAAATCATACCTTCTCACCCATATAAGACATACGGCGACGAGAAAACCATTTCAACTATGGGGTGAAGATCTCGTTGTTCTGAAGCCCATTAATCATCAGCGTAGGAGCGGACGGGGGGGGGGCATAACCCTCCATTTTTTGGGGAACTTAGCATTTGCGCTATGGGAGGAAAAGTCTTTCCCCCCCCCCACCCACACACCTTTTCTGGATGGTCCTAGGCCCTCGCCATTAATCAATCCTTCCGGAGACTGCCACCAACCGATGAATGCTTAGCACTGAATGTCATCAACTTGCAGAGATATGCCAACGATATCGCGGACGGCCTTTTATAAAAAAAAACGAACATTGGGAGTTTAGGCGAATCTGGCTCATAACAGAACACTGAACGACAGCCAGGCATCTGGCAGCGAGTTGGTGATCATGTTCTCCGGGCGGCACGACGCTAACTACAGCTAACCAGCGTGCAGGACGTACCAGACGACGTCTGACAACAAGGAGAAGGCAGTCCACAACAGAATGACGGACCGCAGCGAGTGCGGCTCACATTGCCCGCAGACGAGAGGTCCGCAGGCCGGCAGTCCGGAGACGCTGGGGGCGCGTCTTCCGTCGCCGCCAGCTGTTCCTGCCCGATCGCGGGACTGGGAGGGGGGGGAGCGGCGGTGCCAGGGCGGCACGGCAGCGGTCAGATCCGCACGCGACTAGACCTCGACTGACCTGGCGTGGCTGCGAGCAGCTGGCAGGAGGCGGCGGCACGCTGCGGGCCGGCCGGCGACGGACTGGGCGGGCAGCGACGGACTCGGCCGACGGCGCCGCTCCACCGCGCACGCCCGCCGGCCGTGTCAACAGCCGGCACCGAGGCTGGCCGACACCAGAGCCGGCCGGTAAATACGCGCCGGCTCTGGTTACGTCTTGTTTTTCAGCCGACGGCGGACTCGCGGACCCAGCCGCCGCGCCGCGAGGCGCCGCGTCGTCCGAGCCGCCGCTGCGGCCGACTGCGCTCAGCAGCGGCCGCCAGAGCGGACCGCAGCAGACGACGCAGCAACCATATCCACGATTAGAAATAGCCTAGTAAGGAAACCGACAACAAACGATAGCCCACGAAGTAGACTAACGGCGGGAGACAGCGCGCGAAATATCGACGGTAGGAGACAGCACAGGAAGGATGTACGGCGAGGGATAGCGCAGTAAGGATACCGACGGTGGGAGACAGCGTAGGAAGGATATCAGCTGACTGACGATGGGAGACGGTTTGGTACGGAGACTGATAGCGGCAGATGGGGCTGTGATATTTTAAGATATATGTGATAACGACTAATGGTGGGAGACGGCACAGTGGGGAGACTGACGATGTAACACGCGCTGTGGGGAGACTGACGACAGGAATACGATGCAATCGCGAGAGGGACGTTGGCTTCGGAAGACAACACGGCGGCGAGACAAACGGCGGGAAAATGGTGGAAAAAAGCGTGCCGAGAGGCTGACGACAGGGTTCATCGCCGTCTCAGAAGACGCAGGCGACACGGCTGGTGGTATGGTGTGGGTCGCGAGCCAAAGGCGTGCTAAAGATGGAGATGTCTGACATCCGTAAGACGGGCGGATTGGACAGGTGCCACGCTCGAGCTGCTTCGAGGACGGCACAGGTGACACCGCACGTCGGCAGCCGCATAGCCCGGGCGTGGAACCAAGACTTCATTCGATAACTAGCTTGTTTACTTACAGTCTACCTTATTGCTCGAAAACGCCATTAGGGAGCATGGTCCTTGTTTTCAGACAGAAATAAGTGGAACTACGGCCTTGCTGGAAAAGGCAGTTTTGGAGCAAGACGTAACGCCGTCAGTGGTGTTTGTCAGTTCACGAACAGGACCCAGCTAACCGCAGCCAGCAGAGAAACGGACGGTGCCAAATCCGCGGAATGTAGCCGGCGGAACGTTATTCGCCTTGGGGGAGGTGCTGGTTAAGTGTTATGAATGCAAAGTCTCGATATAGGCTTTTCGAGCACTGACCGTTCTTGCCAGTCAACAGAAATGTTCTCTTATTTTTAGTCGCGATCTTAGCTACAACATGTGACGTTCATTAAAACCAGTCGGATCTTCATCTGATTAACCTTGGGAAACGAAATAGAGCTTTTCCTAAACATATGCACACAGAATGGTCCACAGCATACAACAACCTATAATTCAAGATCAGAAGAATGCACTGCAGCCATAGGCGCATCCAAGGGAAGGGTACGGGGAACACGGGCCCCTCCCCTAGTGGTTTTAGCGTTTTTTTTTTTTGTTTTGTCTCGACGAAAAAGGGAGAAAAAGGACGGCACTGAAAAATAAAGTGGTGAGTTTCCTTGTTTTCTAAAGTACATTTAGGCTTTCAGTGGATGTTATTTTATGAGGCAAGTTTCAGATTTTCCATGAACGAAAATAAGTTTTTCGATTCAGGCGTGTAAGATAGCCATATTTTCAGGGCAATATAATTGGTAGCATGTTCCACGCGACACATACCTTCTTAATGTTTACGAAAAAATTGATTTTCCCAACCTCAAAATAAAGTCGCCGAAATCCAGAGGGTTATTAAAGGGAAGTCACTTCTACCCTGGCCTGGGCCCCTCCCTTAGGAAAATCCAGGGTAAGCCATTAGTTGCGGCTGCAATACTGTAGTAAAATACAACCGCAAATCCTTTATGTATCTAATGGCACCTTAGTCTAAAAAAACATCTTCACAAGGCTTGCAAAATTTTATGACAGTCATCTTTTGGAATTACCATCATGTTGCACCTATTCATGTGCCCTGGGAAAACAGCTGGCATGCAGAGCATGTTGGAACTAATTCAAGATTAGCTGGCAGTTCAATGCCAAAACGCAAACAAAGCAGAATTTCGGAAACTAACCGCACCCATGCTGATTCAACCGCAAATATACCAAAGCCGTGAAATCCAAAATTACTCTACAGTACTTCCCAGGTTCAAGTGGCGTGTCGTGCACCGCAGACTACCAGCGACTCGGTCAAATGCGCATTGCGTCCATGTCATGCAAACAAGGCGGAATCTTATACACCATAAAGTGTTTATTTAAGGCACAGAAGGGCAACTGCGTAAGCCATTCCTCATTACCAATAACCTTGAAGTATATGTCGCAGATATGTGGTGAGATCTGACATTCCATGAAATGCCAGAGGAGACCAGTTTTCAACGGCGATCTTTCATTACACCATTTGATCTGAGAAAGAGAAAATATAACATGCCAATGATCAATATCGTCATCGTCCCCGTGGCTCTGTCGTAATATGCTCGGCTCAAACCCGGTGTGTGGCAGGCACCGTGGGTTCGATATTCACAAAGAGCCAGCGCTATTTGGCCCGAAACAAAAGGGTCACACGACCACGGGGCGGTCGTGTCGTGTCTATGACGGCACGTTAAAGGTCCCTCAGCGTTATCCGGTCCGTTGTCTGAGGCAGAACTATTCCATGTTTGGGTTCACTTGGGCGGCGAGGTCAGGGTATCCACAATGGGGTGACCCGTTTTCAAATTTTTTCGGACAAATTTTTCTCCCTTAGGTGTTCTTGATGTGTTTTTCAACGCTGATTCCAAATATAACGTCAGATTTGCAATTTTCGAAGGAAATTTAGCCGCACCGGCCGTTTGAAGTTTTGTTCATTTTTCCCATTTTTGCATGTCTGGCTAGCTCTGGCACAAGCTACCGAAGGAAAAGGAAAAATGGATATTTAATGAATACACCAATTATTTATCAATGCAAGAGTGTTAACATGAATTCGTGCTGTAGAGGCGCCGGCGGTGGCGGCAGCAGCGATGATAGTGGCCGTGGCCATGGCGGCAGCGATGGCGGCGCTGACGGCAGCAGTAGTGCTGGCCTTGGCGGCGGCGGCGGCACGGGGGCCGGCGACCGCAGTCCGTGTAGCTGTAGCGTCGGCCGCGACAGTAACGGCGGCGGTGGTCTCTGACGTCTTTGATCTATTTGTAGCACGTGCTTTGTGGTGCCGCTGCTCTCGCTTCTTCCAGCGTGTTGTTGTAGCCTGATATCCGTCCCGATGCACAGGCACCGGCCAGCTCTCTGGTCATCGAGGAATGCCCTGTCATAGCAATGCTCAGGCTGCGCAGTCGGTTTTGAGATGCCGAAAACTGACGTCATGCGAGTATTAATATGAATGACGTCACGCTGCCGAGGACGTTTTCTCACTCCTTGAGCTATCAATCTTCGTGACCGCTTCTCTCATCTTATCGCTTCTTCTCGTCGGAATCGATGCCCGGCTCCAAATTTCGATAGCCCCATCAGTCACCTTGCCGATGCATTTTTTTTTCGTGGAGACGTGCTTTTCATCGACACCTCGTCGTTTCATTTCTTCTGGTATCAGCGTCATGATTCGCCCCAAAACCTGACCGCAAGTTGGCAGCTGGTCTGAAGGAAGATTGCACGGCTTCACAGCAAACTGGACGTGAGGCAGCCTCATCTTCTTAGGAAACGACGCTCCTTCCATGTTGAACTCACAGTTGTAGCAAGAGCAATAGCTACCTACCTACTTCCTATTTTTGCCAGCCTTGCCAGCCTAATGGTACCTGCTACAATTTTTCACATGTTTCATGAAGCATAAATAATCAACCATATCTTTCATAAAAACCCAAAATTTTTAGACATTTTTATCTACTAATTATTTATTTGATATTACCTGTCACAAAACGAGAATAATATTCAGCATTTTTGGCGGTTATACTGTAACCTGTAAAACATTTATTCCTTACTTCACGGCCTTAACTGTATACGACGACTCTGTCTTGCCTATTGGCAGCCACTGTGGATAATCGCACAGTTTGATATGGTCCATTGGTACCCATCGCGGATCGCCAACACGTCTGGTGGCAGATACATTCGTTTTTTTTCATTTTTTCATTTTTCATCATCATTTTCATTTTCATTCATTTCATTTCATTTTCATCATTTTCATTTCATTTTTTTCATTTCATTCAAAAATGAAGGCAATTCATTTTTGCCTTCATCACAGCCGCGATTTTTGCAACCAGCGCCACTGTAGCGACGGCCTGCCGTCAAGACGCACTAGCGACACCTGTTGCGTGGAGAGTGAACTAATCTGCCGGCTAACGAATCGTGTTAACACCGACGTGCTGATAAAGCATGGGCATATTCATTCAATGTCCACTTTTTCCTTTCCCTTCCATAGCGTGTGCCAGAGCCAGCCAAACATGCAAAAATGAGCAAAATGAAAAACTTTTAAACGGCTGGCGCGGTCAAATTTTCTTCGAAAATCAGAAATCTGAAGTCATATTCGGAATCAACGCTGAAAAACACCAAAAACACCTAAGGCAGAAGGACTAAGAAAGAGGTGAAAAACGGGTCACCCTAATGCACAACAAGCTTCGCTTACTTAGGACTCTGATCCCAGCACCGTCCACTTCAAAAAGGTTCGGATCAAATTTGCATAGGAAAAAATACAACAACGGCAAATATAAGCGGGATACCAGCTTATCATTTCTTTGCTATTCCACTGAGGGCACGAACTCATCACTGCCCTGCCTTCGCCATTCCACTCGGGGCGCCAACGTATCACTGCCTTGCCTTCGCCATTCTACTAGGGGCGCCAACTTACCACTGCCCTCCCTTCGCCATTCCATTCGGGGCGCCAACTTATCACTGCTCTCCCTTCGCCATTCCACTCGGGGCGCCAACTTATCACTACCCTGCCTTCGCAATTACAGTGGGAGCACCAGCTTATCAGTGTCCTATCAGCCTATCAGGACCCTGTCTTAACTGTTGGACTGAGGGCACGATGGCCGGCGCCTCCGACGTTCCGGAGCCTACAGCTGCGGCTCCGGCTCCGGCGAGATCCGCCGTCCGTCGCTCCTCCAGGGGCGAGGCGTCCTGCCGCTTACGACCTGACATCCGATCTCCGCCACACAGACTGCAAACCGCACCGAACTGGCGCCGCAGTAAGAATATGACCGGCCGCACAGAGCTGATGTGACGTCACTGTCGCAGCTGTCCGTATTGAACCGCTGCAGCATCAAGAACACAAATAACCTGATCATCCTGTTATCTCGTCAACGACGCAGCAAAACTGACCTCTTTATCCTTGCGCCATTTGAGCGACACAAAAAGCGCTGAATCGACTCAGTGTTGACGCAAGCGGAAACCTTTTTTTGATCGAGGGGACGAGATCAAACAACTCTAATAACGGCACTTGAGTCAAGAATGGGTAAGAGATTATGCGTTTAAATAATTGCGCTCTCGTAAATGGCCATTTTTGTGAAAAATCCGCCTGTGCCTTTCGCAGTACGACCGGCGGGAACATCTTGCCGCAGTTTCAAAGCATCTTCTTAGCAGAGTGCATACAATCAGCTAGACCACTTGACCATACAATGTAGTTGCGGATAACGCTGAAGCATCTGTCTGTCCAGTGACAATCATTCTGCAGGGCCAAGTATTTTCATTTCATGTTTTTTAGCTGCGAGTTATTTTATGGCTTGGATATCCGAGTAATTCAGATGATTTTGGCTTGCTCATGGAAAACAAATACAAACAGAGAAGGGAAATCTCGTCATGTATGACGGTGGAGATTTCACATACCCTTTACAGGTCCGCAGCACCACCGCTTATGGTGTGACTCTTAGCGCAACCAAAAGCCCTATGACGCGATGAGTTTAGGCCAGCAAAAAACGACTGCGACATTAGCTGGGTGCACTCGGGCCAGGCGGAGACGGTGTACGTGACATTGCTGCTGTATTAATTCTCCTCGTTATCGTTTAGCGAAGCCGTAAGGCACTGAAACTACGTTCGGCCATGGCTGGGCTGGCGGGCAAGGTCGTGAAAAGGCGCACGAGTTTGACGACTTCGGGGAAGAGCTCCTCCACGTTGTGCCCCACATTGCAGAGAATGGGCGCAGCATCGTCGACGCGGGAAGGACGTCGACGTTTGAACAGCACTGGAAGCGACGCCGCCACATTGTTGGCGTTGAGGTCTCCGGCCTGCAGAGAGTCCACGAGCTCATCAGTGATGTCCGTCCGGCTGTCGCTCCGGTAAGAAGTTTCTCTTGCTTCCAAGCTTCTCACTCTCAGTCTTCTCAAGCCCGTGCACACCGTCTTGACGGAAGCGCTCATCCAGCTGCTGCCCGGTGCCTCCCAACATCATGTAGCATTTCTGCTGCAGGTAAGCGCTCACAGGCGACGGATGATGCGCAGCAGCGTCTCCAGTCAGGCGGGCAGGCGGTTTTCTTCGACAAGGTAGCGCGACGGGCTCCAGTTCAGCCTCGCTAGCGTCTATTTCCTTCAAGATCAAGGACTCGTCGACTGTTTCCTGTACTGCTTCCTCACACAGGTCTGCGATGGCCTCTTTAGTCAGTTTCACACACTGGAGCAAATCAGATACCATGCAAGTTGCACTCTGAAGGCGGCGATTCAGGCTGTTTAGGGCAGGGGCGGTGGAAGCTATTTCGGGATGGGGGGAGGGGGAGGGGGGGGCAGACCGTTCGCGGATCTAGCCACCCCATTTGGCGGAACCCAAGGTACCTCTAAATTCCGGTTTCTCCTCAGATTTGGTTCACTTTGTTTTGGGTTCCAACCAGACATGATAAGAAATAAATGTGACGAAATTACGGCGACGCTGATCAAGGAATCAGTGAACTCCCCACCGTCCAAAGGTACAGTATTTTTAGTCTGTAATAATGTTTTATTGATTTAACACCTATTTTACGCATAAACCAGGCGTACGCAATGATAGATCGCTTCATTTGATAGAGGTGGTTTGGTCTGGTACGCCGAAGGCGCGAAACGTGCCGTCTAAACAATAATGATAACCGCGTTTTTTACCCAGTTTCTTACCATTTGCACCGGCACTTCATGTGGTTGAATATGCTGGAAAGACTGGGACTGCAGTCTGGAAACGAAGGTTTCAAATGACTTTATCGGGCTCGCATGCATGTAGCACACAGCCCAAATGCTCTGACAAAAAACAAAAACAAAAACAAAAACAGAAAACAAGGCTTCAAAAAAGTATCTTGAACATCAGTCAAGACGGTTCAAGTCAGTGGTGTGTCCTGGATTTCTTTTTGAGGGGAGCGGAGACTGAGGGGCCCAGAACTGATGGGCCCCTTTAAAACCACGGGGCCTCCATGGCTAAAACACCAGGGATACGTGGTACTTATTTTTCATTGTCAATATCAGGAATGACTGTGCCCGACACCGACAGCACTAAAACATATAAGCATTCCTGCCCTCGCTGCCCCCCCCCCCCCCCTGCTTCCGCCGTCACTGGTCCAGAGGAGCCAGAATGGAGCGAGCCATGAAGAGCCATATCAGACTCATGTCCTGGCTAAGTTGAAAGTAGAAGCCGAACGCTCGAGCGGCCACGTGGCTTCCCTCAGTGGCCAGGTTATCTAAAGCCCGCAGAATTTGCTCGTCCTGGGACAATACTGAGTCGACCGGTGTCAGGCGGGCCGCCCATCGGGTGGGGCAGAGGCCTGAGCTGTCGGGAAACAGTGACGCCTGGTGCTTTCCGTCCCCTGCGCAGACGTCCTCGAATCGGGCGCGAAACTTTCCCAACTCACGAAAGAATCACCCAGTCTCATCCACTGTCTGGTGGGAACTGGAACAAATTCCAGGGCGTCGCAGCTCTCCTTTGCTACGAGGTTTGCGCAGTGGACACCATAATGGACGTGCTGGTGGTAAACTCTGACGCAGGACTTCTTGAGCGTCGCAGAAAGTTCCCCGAGTGAGGATCGCGGGGGGGGGGGGTGATAGGACGATAACCTCCCACTGAGACCTGAGAAGGGGCCCCAGGAGAGGAGCCCTAAAGAGGCCCCTCTCAGACTCAAAAGGAGTCCCGTATGAGCTTCACTGTGGAAACGTGACGGGTTTTTGATGCAGTCAGAAGGGTTCTGGAAGGGTAAGGTGGCCCCTGAGATGCAAAGAAGGGTCCCTGGAGCTTCCAAAGGGCCCCTGAAACCGCAGCAGGACCCCAACATAGCAGATTGCCCCTGAGACCGCCAAAAAGGCCACAGGACCGCTGAGATTGACAAGATGAGGACTGGGCCCCTAGGACGGCATAGGGGCCCCTGGAATGTCATCGGGGCCCTGAATGGGCTTCACGAACCTGTGTGAAAAGCTGAAGGTTCCTGGTACATTCAAAGAGCCTCCGGGAGGGCTAATGAGGCCCTGACACGACAAAATAGTCTCTTAGGTGGACAGAAGGGCCCCTGAAACTTTCCAAGGGTCCCTGGGATCGTAAGAGGGGCCCCAACACGGCAAACAGTCCATGAGACCGCTTAAAGTGTCAGAGAAGCCCCTCAGACGGTACAAACTCACGAGTTAGGATCAGATCACGAATACGAGTACGAGTCAGGCCCATGAGACAGCAAAAATGTTCCCCAAAGATGACAAGAGGGCTCCTAGGGCAACGGAGGTCAACTGATATTGCTAGGGAGGGGCCTTTGAGATTGCTCACTAGCAGTATTTAGCAATAGGGGCCTCTGAGAGGAGCAGAGGGGCCCTTGAAGCTACGAAACCTTGAGACGTACAGACAGCTCCCAAAACGGTCAAAGGGCCTAGAGCATTGCCAGAGGCGTCTCTGTCACGGCAGAAGGAAACTTACGGAGGGCCCTTATTACTGCCTGAGGGGATCCTTAGATGGCAAAAATTCCCCAAGAACGACAGCAGGGCACCCGAGATGGCTTAAGTGTCCCTGGAACTGCCAGGTGGGTCCATAAAACTGCCCGAGGTGCCCCTGAAACTGCTAAAGGCGTGCCTGAGACCTCCTGAAGGAAACGAAAAACTGTAAAGGGAACCTGAGATCAAAAGACGTTGTTGCCATATCTTAGCCACTGTGTAGGGGAGAAAACGCAAAAGTTTCCTGAATGAGGTGACGGGCTTGAATTCTTCACTTACTTCTATGGTAAAAAAAAACGTAGAGTTGCTTTGGACTGAAACTCCTTGGGTTCCATAACCGTGATCAATAGGGTACTACATAAGGTTGCTCATATGACCTAACCTGACAGAAGATCATGACTTGATTTGGACCGCGCTTGGGTTTCATCTTCTTCATCAGGCACCAAAAAGCCGAAGAAACGACTTAAAACCGTTACAGATTGGGAAACTGGGTGAATATTGAGCCGACCTCAGGTCACTCACCTTGCCTTTGACAAGAAATTCGAGATAGTACAATTTTTAGGAATGTTCTCGGCTAGCCATTATCCCTGAAAGTTTTAGGTTGATCGATCGCACGGCGCGGTTTGTAAGAGTACAGAAAAAATGGAGGTTGACCTCTTTTACGTGGCCTTGGTCGACGACCTGACGTGACTAGAAGTTGAAAATTTTGAAGGAAATGCGCAAAGAATGTAAGAAGAGGTGATGAAAATTTCAGCGCGCTGCGCGCGCCCTTCTGCTGTCGCCAAAAGTCCTGAGGGGAGGGGAGGTCGAAACGTCCCCGGGCGAGCGATGACTAAGCATGAGCTCCATGACATTAGTTTTAACGTTACAGTGCCTGTGTGCGTGTGTGTTTGAATGTGCGGTTTTGGTTGTATATATGCATGGGGATGCTAGAACAAAATAATGATTTTAATTCCTGGTCATTATTATTGTTATTTTGTGCTCCAGGTCGCAAAATAAGTTGGCCCGAGTCCGATGAGAAATCTGCATTTGGGGGAAGGTTAGGTTGCTTGCATCTCTCACTGCACCCCGAATCAAAAACACAAAGTTCCGCCCTTACACGTGCCGAGTTCCTACTGGAGCATCCACTTCTTCAGCAGTTCCCGTTAAAAGAAGGTATCTGACGTTTCCTCGTACACTTTTGACAAAACAAGCTATTAGAAAACAACGCCAAGGTTGCTACCAGCCATGGCATTTCGTTTCGCAGAGACTTTACTTTGGGGCGGTACGAAAGTGCGCTGAGGCGGCGTAGTGTAGTGGTTACGACGCTCGGCCCGTGGCCGAAAGGTCCCCGGTTCGTGTCCAAGTAATAGTGATATTTCGCCGTCCCTCGCGACAACCGGCGCGACAATTTGCGACGCGAAATGACCCGGACAGTCGAGAGCGTCGTTAAATAACCCAATTACAAACCAACCGGCCAGTGGCCGTAATTCCGTGGTGCTATCTGTTGGCCAGAAATCGAACTAGAACGCTCTGCTGCAGGTTTTGCGTAGTTTTGCGACGTCCTTAAAATCACATCAGTTCAGTGGGCTTTATATTATGCCTGATTGGGGAGCCCTCAACGTGGACACCAGTTTTTGCGATTCGAACTGATTTATTCCTGTGATTTTGAGGAGTACTGTCAAGTAACGTGGATTTGTCCAGTCGACGGTGCACTTGGGGACTAAATTTCGTAGTTTTAGATTCATCTTACCATGAGTTATTCCCTTTAAATGAACGCCCAGACGCTAAACTTTGATGCGAGCATATATTGTCCATCATTCTTACCGATCTGGTCCTGTCAGTTCCAGGGGCGGATCCAGGATTTCGTCAACGAGGGGGGGGGGGGGCGAGGACGAATGGTCAGCGCGGGCCTTCTCCCGGCCGGGTCCTCCATTTTTTGCTCCTCAGAAAAATGTTGATCCGCGCGGGCGCGGGTCCAGGAGGTAATATCTAGTGCAATTTTGCGTTTTTTTCACCTTATAAAGTAACCGAAAAAACTCAAGCGCGTCGCCTTATTTCAGAAACTTTTGCGCTTTGCTCCTGTGCAAAGTAACCGAAATAATACAAAAACGGCCGGATTTTTGGCGACCCCATCCCTCCCTCTTTTTGAAAGGTCATGTCTACATCTGATCCAGAAGCCTCTCTGCCCCCTGGTAGTTTCTGGGGACATTTTTTCCAGCTTAGTTTAGGTCACCTCTTGCAATTACAGGAGCACTTTGGTGGTCTCGCGCCGTCTGCCGCGTTAAGTCCCTCAGTTGGTCTCAGATTCTTTTAACAGCTTCACGTGTCTCTTGGGACATATTAGGCACTCTTTCGGCAGTTTCAAAGGCACCTCGGACAGTTTCAGGGACCCGTCTGGCAGTTTCAGGGATACTTAGCCGTTTCGGGCTTCCGCCTTTCGTTCCTGGGAGATTTTTCCCGTCTAAGGAGTCCCTCAGGCAATAACAAGAGCCCTCTTTAAGTCTCTCTCCGCCATGACAGAGGCGCGTCGGACAGTCCTCTTGCTCCTTCGGCACTTTAAATAGCTGTCTGGACGTCTCAAGGGTCAGTAGTTTCAGGAGTCCTTCTCGTCTTCTCAAGGACCCCTATTGCTAGGGACATCAATTTTTTTATTTAATATTATTCCATCACAGCGTTTCAACCTTCACGAACAAACTGTGGCTTAGCAGAATAACATCGCCCAAACACACACTTCATGCACTGCGAAGGGCAGGGTCGTTTCACAAGAATGTGTAACGTTTAAATCGACCCTTACATTTCTGATGCCGTGGTCCATGGATAGCTTGCCTTCACCCCCCCCCCCCACCCACTTGGTGGTGAACTTCAAAGTGATATTCAGCTTTGCAATGATTTCTCGGTATTTCTCTCAATCTGAACGTGTGCCATAAAATGCTCAATATTTAAATTACTGTTGCTATTGGTAACACTTTTGTCAACAACGATGACATCATTAACTAACTTACTGTCACACGAGCTTAAGAACAGCCCCGATTGCTAAGAGAAAGCCTCCTGACCCCATCTGGTCCACTCAGCCATTCGCTAATGTTGTTCCAAAAAAAGCTGGTCACACTCCCAAAACCTATGAACGACTGTGTCCCTATATTCACTGCACATCACACATCTATCATGTTTTGTCTTGCCCATACGCTGCAGCAGGCTATTTGTCGCAACGATTTTCAACAATATTTTATAATGTAACATATGAAGTTATGCTAGGTTAGGAGATTAGTTAGGAGAATCATTAGAAATGGAAATTACGGACTTTTGACCACCGCATGCCTTGGTACCAGGCTATGCAACGAGATGTTAACCAGCAGTTATCGTACTGTGGCCGAAATTCCTGATTCCAGGTGTGTAATTAAGAAATTAATTCGCATCGAATTTCTCTGTACACATAATCCATAGCTACCCAATACCCTGACCGTATAAATCATGGCTATCTCAGCATCATCATGGACCAATGACACCCTAACCAAGGTCGCTGGCTCCCGGAGGCCACTCAACAACAAGCTATGCTTAGTTGGGTGGACTCCTTGGAGATCCAGCATGACTCCGCATGTCAATGATGAGGCAAAGCCCCTCCGACTCGTGTGATTGATTACTAATAGGGGTTGAAGGGGTTCATGCCCAGGACGCTACAGAGGGCAATAATGAGCCCATGGCCAAGACTGTTTTCATCCTTCTTTGTACTTCATAGCAGTACTGCTCTATTTCTCACGCTTGGTTACGTTCGTTTCCATTTCTTAGCAAGGAGTGCAGCGACTTGTTTTTTATGTTCTTCATTGTTAACGTATGGTTCTGTAGGTCGCTGGGCTGAGGGAGGAGCACTCATAGTTGCCTGGTCTTGGGTGATGGCTAGAAGAAAAAGTCGAACCGATGTGCTGCGTTCACAAACTGATGTATGCATTCCCGTCCAATAAATAACCCAAATTTTACTTCCCAATATCGTTACCACAAGTTGGTGCTTTGTTTATACCTTTCATTTACCAGCATGTTATAGCACCTTTTCGACACACTTCTGCACTGGAGTACATAATGCACATAAGGATGAGAGAGAAGTTCGAAGTGCCTGACGTTGTTCTTCTGCATTATCGAACTTACTGGCAAACTCTGAATGAGACCAAGGAAATCTGAATACGTGGCTCAAACATCGAATCTGTCCGTAAACTGATTAAATGTAAAGAGATCGTCTGACATGTTAAGCAGTCGTTGATATTATGCAGGCACCTACATCTCAACCGCTTAACCTCTTCTTTAAATTTAGTTTCGTTTAGACTTCTAGTTCGCAGTCTCAAGGGCCCCTCTTTGGCAACCTCAGTGGACCCCATGTTATCCTAGGTGCTCCTATTGTCTCTGGGGAACATTTTTGCCGTCACAGGGGTCCTCTGACAGTTTCAAAAGATCTTTTGACAATTTCAGGGCCTCTGCGCAGTGTCATAAACCCTCTGGACGTCTCCGGTGGTCTCCATGGCTGTATCAGGCTCCATGGCTTTTCCTGTTACATGGGGTATGTCTGGCAGTCTTAGGGTCCCTCTAGCCGTATCAGGGCCCTGTGTTGGCGCTTCAGGGGCATCACTGGCATCTAAAGGGAGCCATTTCTGTGCTAGGGGCCCGCCCATCCTGGCCCATTCTGGGATCTCCCGCCAGTTTGGTGATGGTCTTTTGACAGTGGCACACGTCGCCCACTCCGATCCATTGAAAGATCTCCCGCCGGCCTAGCGATGATCCTCTGACGGTAAGAAACGTAGCCCCATTCCGGTCCATTGTTGGACCTCCCGCCAGTTTGGTGACAGTCCGGGGGGGGGGGGGTACAGGGACACCCGCATGGCCTCCAATGGTCCGTCGTCCAAGGCCGCCGATTCACACTGATCATCGCATGCCGAGCCCGAGTCAAATGCCCGCCGGCAGATCCAGGCAGATCTCTCGGAATCGTCCACCGCTGCAGACGCTGGCGTGTTCCGCAGCGGACCATTCGACACTGGCGCGTGCCGCCTGCGGCGCCGGCAGGCTGACACCAGCTTGTATTTACAATATGATGGCCCACTTCCATGGATGTTGACGACTTCGGCATTGACAGGAGCGCATCCAGGAACGTGAATAAGATGGCACCCCATATGCGACGGAAAGCACGACATAGGCCATTATCCCTGCTGGTAAGGCCATGTCATCCCGGGACATTGCGCTGTTGGAGTGCACTCCAGTGTGCGAAAAACAACTTCGAGCAGTCAACGACATGCACGCATGTCGTACCGCTCGGACGGAGGTCCCCGAGCGCTGGCAGCCACACTCCCGTATCGAGCTTCCCGGAAACAGCCTGGTGACTGCATGGCAGTTCTGCCGGGACTGGAGACTACGGCGGCGTAACGGCGGCCAGCCAGCGTGTGGATCCGATTCTCTGTGTCGGCCCGTCACGCGGTGCCGTCACGGGGAGGGGGGTGCTGCCAACGGAGAGCCGGCCAGGGTAAAGGCGGCTCCCCGGACCTTGCCGCCGGCGATTGGGGCTCCGGTCAGGAGGCCGGCGCCCCCGGATCACCAGCAACTGTTTACAAGTGCAGCTCACGTATGGCGCGGCCGCGCCGCAAACACGTGCCGGCCAAAACCAGTGGCGACACAGCTCTGCTAGCACCGGATATTGGAGCTCACCGTTCGCACAGGAAGACTCAGGAGGCGAAGGACGCCTAAGCGGAGCCTCTGCTAAAGCCACCGCAACCTCGACGGCGTCCTCACCTGGATATTTTGTTCCGGAGAGATACTGGGCAGCTGGCTGGCGTCGGCCATCGCGGCAGTGTCGCCTGGCGACGGTGGCGGCAGCGCGCGGCTCTGCCCGACGCTCGGCCGGCCGCCGACGGCGCGCCGACGGCAGAGCGCACGCGCAACGGCGGACGCTTATAGCGCATGATTCAGGAGCGCCGGCGACGACGGATGAAATCGGAGAAGGCACGCACCTCTGGGCGGCGGGCGTCTCCGTCGGCCAGGCGTCCTGGTACGGCGCATCCGTGGCACAATCTCATAAGCACAGCACGCCGCGGGGTGCCGTCCGACCACGGCCGTCATCACAGACATGCTGACCGACCAACCTTGGCGGTCACTAGACATGCTGACCGTCCGACCACGGCGGTCACTAGAGACCAGCTGGCCTTCCCACCCTGGTGGTCGCTGCAGACCTTCTGGCCGACCATGGCCGTCACCGCAGACCCGCGATCATCATCGAATATAGCAACGTTAAAAAAAACGGCTCCAGGACCAAGGTTCGTATGTCAAGGGTTCGTATGGAAAAAGGTTCGTAGTCAAAGGTTCGTGTGCATAAGGTTCGTATGGTAAGGGGTTCGTATGGTGGAAGGTTCGTATCGAAAAACGTCCGTATCGGCAAGGTTCGCAATGGAAAAGGTTCGTACTGCAAAAGGTTCGTAATGAAAAGGCTCGTACGAAAAAAAGGTTCGTAATGAAAAAATTCGTACGAAAAAGGTTCATATGTGAGAAGGTTCGTAAGGAAAATGGTTCCTGACTAAAGGCTGGTAAACTAAAACTTCCTGTCGGAAAAGGTTCGTATCGGAAAAGGAACGACACCTAAAATAATAAGATAGCCTAGCCTAACCTAACCTCTTTGTTGGGCCAAGCCAAGTCCGATCGCAATCTTTATCGGCCTACGGCCTTGAGTATTCTATACCACGCCTTCGGCGCAAATCCGGAACGAACCTTTTCCGATACGAACCTTATGTTTACGAACCTTTAGCTACGAACCTTTCTCCTTACGCAGTGTTTCCCTTACAATAGGGACCTTTTGCATTACGAACTTTTTGCTTTACGAACCGTTTCCATAACGAACCTTTTCCGATACGCCCCTTTTACGATGCGAACCTTTCACCATATGACCCTTTTCCAATACGAACCTTTTCCGATACGACCCTTTTACGATGCAAACATATTACCATATCAGCCTTTTGCCCTACGAACCCTATGCAAACGAACAATTAGCTCGGGCATTTTCCCATACGAACCCTTGACTTATGAACCTTGGTCAGATTACTTAAAAAAGAAAACGCGATGTATTTTCAAGCCACGTCAACCGACAATGGAAACCAGCCACTGTTTTGGCGGTATGTCTAGTATTAACATATATATGGACGCCTGAAATAGTTTTTAAAGTCCTCCGGTCCTCAACGAAGAAACGTTAGAACATCGTGGAATCCGGGAAAATTCAGTTAATCCGCGTCATGGGAAACATAAGCTTTAATTCGCACTACTCCCACAATCAGGGAAGGATTTCGTTTCCCACATCCTCCCCCAGTGTTCGACATGGGAGGACGCTTCCGCTAATGGTGGCACTGCCCTAAATTCAGCGTCCTGACAGGACTGCATAACATTCAATACGCCTCTAGACGAGGCGACTCCAGCAGGCAGTTTGGTGGCTGGGCGTTGGTAGGTGTACCCAGCTGTCGTCTTTACGGTCACGGATTGAACTCTTCCATCTGATACTGGGAACACATCTATAACCCCAGCGAGCGGCCAGTGTCCGCGAGCGGCACCGTTATCCTCTGCGATGACGACATCGTCATTTCGGATGTTCTCTGTCAAATCGCGACTTCTGCTTTGCGATAAGTGAGGAGATGCATCCCCTCTTCTATCTGCGCCGGACGCGGTCTGCCAGCGCTTGCGCCTGACGCCAGCGCTCTCTCCCCTCAGTTCTCTGTCCTGAGACGCTCCAAGTGGCAAGCTGCTACTGGGGTGACTGAGCAGAAAATGTTTGGCAGTTAAGGCTTCTGGCTCGTACGTCTGAACTGACACACGTTATTAGTCGACTGTTAACCATAAACTCTTCTTTTGTCAGCATCGTTTGGAGGACCTTGTCTATGACGCATGGTTCACTGAGAACCTCTCGCAGTGCCCTCTTCACGGATGCGACGAGAAGCTCCCACCCTTGCAACGGGCAGGGGTGTAGTCAGGGTTCTGCCCGGTGGGGGACAAATCGGATTAAGGGAGCCTTCGTAACCAATGGGCGCCCTCGCCAAGGGTGGACCAAGGATTTCGCCTAGGCGAAGGAGGGGGAGGGGGTGGAGGCAAATGGTCACCGCGGGACCCCCATTTTTTGCTCTTCAAATATGAAAAATGATGCAGTTTTGCTTTTTTGCCGCATCATATAACCGAAAACATTTGAACGCGTCATCCTATTGGACAAAATTCTTCATTTTGTTCCCGAACAAAGTGGGCGAAATACAACAAAAACGGCGGGATTTCAGGCGGTTCCGTCTATCCCTGCATTTGAAATGTCGTATCTGCATCGGGTCCAGGAACCCGCCTGTCCCCTCCCCCCCTCCCGTAGCTTCTGGGATTTTTTTTGCCAGCTTAGTTTAGGTTTCCTCTTGCAGTCACAGGAGCGCTTTTGGTGGTCTCGGGCCGTCTGCCGTGCCAGGACCGTCTAGTGGTCTCAGGTCCCTTTAACAGCTTCACGTGTCTAGCGGGACGTCTCAGGCGCTCCTTTGGCAGCTTCAGGGGCACCACGGACAGTCTCAGGGATCCATCTGGCAGTTTCAGGGACGCTTAAGCCATCTCGGATTCTCTTCTGTCGTCCCTGGGACGTTTTTGCCGTCTAAGGAGCCCCTCAGGCACTAAAAAAAAGGTCCTCTATAAGTCTCTAGACCCATTACACCTTCACTATAAGAAGGAACTCGCCGAGAGATTCAGCATATGCTCGGGCCTGAGACTCTTACGAGGTGCTATTTCTGCTGACTCTATCTCTTGGCTGGTCGCAGGCCACTGAATAAGAAGTTTTCTGCGCCAATACATCCATGCACCTTTACGTGTGCAACAAACCCCATGATCCATGCGATCACGCGCTTGTACCTCAGCCAGGGCGAAAAACGACTCGGGCCTGGGAAGGATTTTGGAGTACTGGAGCACTGCCATCAACATCACAGCTGGTGACGGTTTCACTTATGGATCATTCTGACTCAAAATTACCTCGAGGTTTTACTAAAGTGGCCAATTTTCCTCGCTGCATCTCAGGAACTCAGGCCGTTCCACCACTAAATGGACGTTTCCAGCTCAGACGCAGACGCGCCTCAGAGGAGCATCCATCTGCTAGGTTTACTTTTCCGGGTACATATCGCCACTGTTTGGGGTTCGAGGATCGTGTATCCCCGGGATGCGACTGACCACAAATGTATAGACCTTGCGCCTTTCATCCCTAATGAACTGCAGGACTATCTTGCTGCCGCTTCAGAAACAACTGTCGTCGAACTGGGAGATGATTTTCTTCTTGATCGTGCCGGCACGTCTGATGGTCAACACTGCCGCCTACAATTATTGCCGTACCATGGAAAGTGGCCTCAAGGGCGTCAGCCTTTTCCTAGACACGAGGAACGAACAGAAGCCGTTGGCATTCTGTGTTGTCATCTTTAGGTATGCCACGGCTCCGAAGGCTCTGAATCTGAGGCGTCGCAGAGACCATGGAGCATAGCGGCTAAGTCTCCAGCTACGGCTGCCTTGTAGCAGCCAGGGATCCCGACTTCGTGAAGGTGTGGTAGCTCGGACAACCACAACTTCCAGGACATCATTTGGGCGTCATCCAAGTTGGTGTCCCAGTTATATTTGAGCTCCCAGAGTCGCTGAATGAGAATTTTCGCTTGCAAAACAAACGTAGCCTCGATACTCAAAAGATTGAACAATGACGCCGTCCTCCTGAGCGTTCCGCGTTTGGCATCGGGAACGTCTAGTTCTCTGGCATGTATGCCCAGCGTTTCTGTTGCTGGAATCCAGACGCTGCACAGGGCACGCTGATTACCGTGGCCGAGAGCAGACACTTCGAAGAAATGGAGAGCTCTTTCCTGACTCTGGATACCTTGGAGAATTCGGGGCTGAGACCATTTAGTAAGAAGACAGTCCTGCTGGCGCGGCGCGGTCCCGCACGCCGCGCCACCAGGACTACTTTCACGCGTCGGACACCGTGTCGGAGCATCTCCCGTGCGAACGTAACAGTTGGACGACGGTGTCAGTGGGCGGAGTTGTGGTGGTATTGTCACAAAGCTGTAGCAGCGGCGTGCGGGTGAAGACGGCTAGTGTCGCCAAGATTCGACCGGGATCCGTGGTCGGCCGGGTCGTGGCCAGGCAGCACAACAGCGAGTTCAAGGTCACGTGGCCCACTGTGGGCCGGAACATGGCTGCTTGGGCATAAACAACCTCGCCCGGCAACAGCGGCGCACTGGCCCTAGGCAGTAAAGAGCCACTTTGGCATTTTCCCGGCATCAGAGTCACAATGAGTGCACAGGGCCATGCCCGCAGATCACTTAGTCCCATCTTAAGAGCCGGGACGTGCGAGAGCACGAAGAAAATGTGCCGAAAATTAAGAACAAGAAGAGCGTCCGCCCACGTCCACGCGCAGCGAGACCGGCGTCATCTCCTTCGCTGCTTGAGCTCTTGCTCTCACTTTTGCTCCAGCCAGCGTTCTAGCCGGGCCGCTTCTAGCGCTTTCAACTGAGCGTTTGTTTCTGCGAGGCGAGAGGAACACAAAGGAGTTGAACAACGGGAATTACCAGAGTGAGCTTGTGAGGAAGATATTATCGACGGCCTGGAACTCTTCCTTTCTCAGAGATGGCGGTGGATCCGATTATGAACATCCCAATGATACCCTCTGCTTGGTTCTTCTATTCTTTATCGTCGGAGCGCAAGGAAAGGACCACTTTAAATGCTGTCATCATCGAGGACAGCAACCTTAAAAACGCATTTTGCAAGTAAGATGAACCGACAACGTAAACTAGCAACTGTGCTAGCTCTATGCTGCGTATTATTATGTATATGGGCTCGTGAAGTGGTTGTTAGCGTTTCTTTCTTCAGGCTTGGACGAGGAAGCGCTAAAAACGTGGTGGAATCTAGGAATATTAAATTTATCCGCATGCGAGGAAAGACAACGGCCGCTGCACCTGCTGACCAACCGACCACGACCGTCACTCAAAGGCGGCGGCTAAGGGACAGTGAGAGGGGGAGGGACAGCTGCCCCACCCAAAAAGTTGGGGCAAACATATGATTCTGCCCCCTCCAATCCTGACGGGGTGGCGAGATTCCGAAGGGACCTTCCAAAATAAGAAAGTTGTGACCAAAATGCCATTGTCCCCATCCCCTGCGAAACTCATGTCCACGCCTGAAGGGTCTCTGGACCTGACCGCCAGACCAGGAGCCCTCCATTCATATTCGGACCCTTTGAAAGTCACGGACCCCAACACGACTCCATGGTAGTCACAGCTCACAGGGTCCCCGACTTCCAGCGGCCCCCGAATACATTAGGCGCCTTGGCCTGGCTGGAAGCCAAGCCACTTTCACGGGGCCTCAAACACACCACACGCCACAGACCCTTCAGATACGTACAGGGCATTCCAAAGAGGGCCATGGACCCTCGGTATGTCCAGGGACCCTCCGAAATTCGGAGGCCCCAATGAGCCTGTAACAGCCACAGGAGCGTCTGACTTCGAATGGGCTCCCAGATACACAGAGGACCCTTGTGCAAGTCTGAAGACCTCCAGATGAGTGGAGGGTGTTTTGGAGAGGGCCAGGGCCCTTGGTAGCCGGCGGACTCTTCGAAAGTCAGGGGTCCCATTGGACCCTTAGCAGGAACAGGGAACCGTTCTTCCAAAGGGCTGAATACGCAAGCACTTGGGCTGGAGCGGTTAGGAAGCGGACCTAGCCAACTATTTCCTCCCGGTTACGCTTGCCCCCCCCCCGCGGCCAGTTTTCCACCTTGAGCGGGGGGGGGGCAGGAGCTGTGACTGGGGGGCTTCCCCTCTAGTTAACATGTTAGACGAGTCCCTGGAGGACGGCTCAAAAGAGCCGCTTGTGGCTCGCGGATAGTGTTAAGCAGAACCTGCAGATGAAAGTTTATGAAAAACTGCGGGAACGTCTTTTGGCTGCCAATAGGAAAGTATATATTAAAATGTTCCTGAAAGCATGCTCTACAGCGCGCAATAGGTACAAAACCCACAATGATATCAGGGAACGAGTATTAGCAAAAAATTACACAAAAATGAGATGAAATCCCTACGGCAGTCAGCGGCCCGCAGACGGCACCTAGGACAGCCGCTAATTTTGCTAACGAATTTCCACGTGGAGTCCTGTTTTCAAGTTGTTTCATCAGCTTATTAATGCTATGAATTTCATGAGTCAATACTCGAAGGGGATGCGAAAACTCAAAGATCGGACAATATTTTATGGTGTGAGGAAAACGAAACAAATAAAAAGCATTGCCAAACAATGAACAGGAAGTGAAACGCAAACAGTGATGCTGTTTGGTGTTTTTTTTTCTTCTTGACGAATCACCAAGCCCATTTAAGTCGTCTTTTCGTTTGCAACAAAACGAAGCTCACTCAGGTCGGGCCTGAGAGGTCAGGAATGAGAGTTCCACTGCTTTTGTATTTACTCTTCGTCTGAGAGGGGTGGTTCGCAAGTGATCTAGATTTGCTGTGTGTATCCCCAGTTACTTGGCACTACCTTGTGCTCTAAGTTGTCATGACGACGCAGACATTGTTTACTTTTGGAAGTCAGTTTAAACTTGGTAACTGACATCACAGTTGAGTTCGCCATTCGGGCGGCAGTCAACGGCCAGGTGGCCCTTCCTCCCCTCACACACACTTTTGATACGTTCATACGTCTGTGTTCAGAACCAATCAATCCTGAACTAAGTAAATGTTTCATCAAAACACTTCAGACGTAAGACTTTCATATGTACCTTTCTGATTCATATTACACACTCCGTTTTTGCAAACTGATGAACATTGACAACGCAGAATGTTGTCATTGACAACAACAGAATGGTTGTTGTTGCCAAATTCCACGAGTGATACAATTATATCCTGTTGATCGTCACGTTTGCACTAACAGCTGTGGACATCACCAGGTCTGCAGTGACGGCCGTGATTCCAGTTTGGCTCCCCCAAACCGTGCCGTGGATCCGCCCCCCCCCCCATCTGGGGCCACCTTTGCTATATTCCCGCAATCAAAATGACGTGGCGGAGCCCCTGACAGGTACGCAGAAAACATAGAGTAAAACATAAAATGGTACAAAACATTTGGAAATGAAATGGTGACAGATGATATGGGCTCATCACAGGCACAGTGATAATTTTTGCAAACAATAATTCAAATGACTGTTCCTGATCACAGCCACTGGTGAGGCATTCTATCTCTTCATGGGTGCCAGGGACCCGGCGCAGTATCAAACTGCGCACCAGTAGTAGTTGACCGGGCACTCACCGGGGTGACGTTTTGTATGCGTTCGGAGGGGCTTGAACTCTTCCAGTGCTGATCTGAGCCCCTCCGGTAGTAATTTGAGCCCTCTTGATGTTTTCTCGTTCCTTAAGAATGAAACGTCTAGGTACTTACAATAGCGATTCTGGTCATGACGATATGCAACATATAATCACCATTTAGTAAGCTTGAAACAGTTAATGTGCAAGGATATATATATATATATATATATATATATATATATATATATATACAATATAGTATTTTGTTGAAAGTAGGGTAAACCGGGGGCAACACCGCCCCCTTTATGGTTCTGGCATATACTGGAGAATATGAGCATGATATCGTCACGACATGATGTTCATTTCATGACGTGTGAAATGCATTTAATTTGGCACAACAATGCGATAAAACCCGGAAATTGAGACGAAATCGCCATTCACAGCAATCATTCCAGCAAACGCTTTTTTTGTTGCGGTCAAAATTGGCACGGATAGCACCGCCCGGGGGGGGGAGGGTCAATGTTACCCGCATCTCTAAGTCCCCAAGTGGTTCTCCATCATCTGTAAACATTTCACATGACGGTAAATCTCTGAAGCCAATCCCATGTGGAAAAATAATTCGAAATGCGTCGCATGCAATATATGCGTGGAAATCCAGAGCATACGATAGTAGAAAGACTACTGTACTTCTTGACTTCCACCAATAAAATCAAGTCTGTCGGGACACGAAGCACAAAAAAACGCTTCAAAGCATCTGTGAAACCTGTAATTAAAAATGTAGTTTTACCTGTTCGGTTAAAAACCAGGTAGGAAAGTTTATCCCGAGTTTGAAACCACTGCTGTTCTACTCAGCTGCAGTAGAGGTCACAGCGGAAGCCGCTGGACGATGAGCCATTACTGCAAGCTTCGTGTGCCCAGTGTCTGCATGATCCGCACTGTAGTCACGTCTCGCCTTTATCCTGCACGCCTTCCTCGCAGAACATACGTATGTCTTCTGTATCATCTTTGCAACTGTTTTTAACGATTTTCCTCTTCTTTCCGTTGTCCTTTTAGCTTTCTTCCTCTTTATTTCCTGCTGTGCGACTCCGTCCTCTTCCCGTCACGATCCTTCGTTGCCAACGTCCTTTTGAACGGGGAGCTCGTGAGGATTGCCCACGAGCCTTTCCTTTTCTTGAGCACTTCCTTTCTGGATCCTGAGAGCTCGTCATGACTATTACATGGCTGGAAAGGACTTGGTCAATAACCGGTTCGTCTGCGCTATCATCTGAAGACTGAACAATCAGCGGCTAAGTCGCCGCGCCTGCACACTGCGGTGCCGGCGAGCTCGGCGGCGCTGAAGAGCTCGGCGGAGCTGCTGGTTTCTCTGAAGTGTTCAATGACTTTGGTGCTACCGATGACGTTGCCAATGCCGTCAGGCCGGGCGCTGACACAGTATCCTCTGGAGTTTCATGCACGAGAAGTTGTGCCTGAATATTTCCTCGTTACGGAGGATCTTGTCCGGGCTGAATGGCGCGATGCCAGACGCGACGAAGCCACTGATGATGCCGCCTGGGTGCTCGCTGCAACAAAGATTTCCGCGATATCCCTGTCTGTGACACGATTCCCCGGATGGCTGTCGTGAAAGGACTGCACCTGCCGAGCCCAGGTCTTCTTTAGGGGTCCGTAGACGGAGATGTCGAGTGGCCGTATGACGTGTGAGGAGCGCAGTGGCAGTCACAATGTCAATGCCGTTCTTCCTGGCGTTGGTGATAACGTCCCAACTGATGTGGCTGGCATGATTACCCATGATCAGCATTATGCGTCTGGTCTGGGATGGTCCGACTTGTTCGATGAAATGATCCAGCCACTTACTGAACAGACTGGTGTTCATGTACCCACGATCACTCACTCCACCCAACGTACCCAAAGGCGCACCCCGAGTGAGGTCTGGTGACATCCTCTTGCGCCATCCGAATATCATCATCGTCGGGATTGCGATACCGGAAACGCTGACGCATCCGACGATCGTCATCAGTTTTCCTGGCTCAGCTGAGGTCACGCGGCCAACATGCTGGGATCCTTTTTCAGCAAGAACTTTCGGTGCGGGTATGACTGACATCAAACCCGTTTCATCCACGTCGAACACCTTGTATGGTGGATACGGCCTTCGAGTCCTGAAGACTTCTGTAATATTGTTGTAGAATTGTTTGAGACTGGTCTTGCTCATCACCTCCAGCCTTGCCAGGCTATGTCCTTCGACTTTCCGTAGTGAGATCTCAGGATGTCTCCGCAGAAAGTTTGTTACCCATTCAGGACCTGCAGTCCGATTCTTCTTATTGAAGTTGTGCGTAATGCTTTCGGCTCCAGCGAATTCGAATGCCACAGAAGCAAGTTCTGCCCGCGTTATCCCGTAGAACTTATCGAAGAGATGAAGTATCCTTTGCACGAGCTCATCTTCGAAATCTGGCGAGAAGACGAGCTCGATCCAGAGGACAAGATTCCTTCAGGCGCCCGCGGAGGAAAGATCTTGGGGTGGCGTGCCGTTTACTGGCCATGTGGACGCTCATGCCGCTTTCTTTGACACTCCTGATCGCCCTGGGCATGTTCCCTCGACTCCATTTTCCTCGATTTCATTTTCTATCAAAATTTCTCACCGTGGCTTTGCGTGAGGTAGGTATCTGAAATAACAGCGAAATGGAAGTCGTCAAGACAGGAATCACAAATGCTAATGAGCTAGCAAGGGCAGGTAGTCGTGGTAATCTTGAGTGGCCGATCTAGGGGGATGATGGGGGGGGGGGCGCAGGCGAAACCAAGGGGACCCACGGGGCCCGCCCCCCCCCCAGGCCGCAGTGTTTGTGAAAACCATTGCACATCACATTCCCGTCAGGAGGTTTTCGTATGATTGGGGTTTGGCTGGTTGGGGCATGCTTCTCCCTCCTCCCGCGGTCCGCAAAAACGCGAAATCTTATGAGAAAATTTGGGCAAAAGGGCCAAACAAGGCCATTTAACCTCGCCGGAAAACCCATTCCTGATTTCGACCCTGTCCGCATATGACACCAGTTAAAATGATGTTGAATTTCACCGTCTCGAAAAATCTCCGAGACATGGTTAAGGTCTCGAACAAAACTTTTCCGTTTAGGTACATAATGAAACCGTCATTCGAAAGACTGAGTTCAGCTGTTCACTTTGGCACTTCTACACCAGGGGTGTAGTTTCCTATCTCTTTGTGGGTGCCCCGGCACCCACAAAAGGGAAATGGGCACCCAAAATACGCTTTGGGCACCCACAACTCAACTTATGTTGAAATATTGAAATGTATTTACATTCTCAGTCCCATAACGTTAACCACCTAACATCGACTTTGTTAACAACAATCGGGACTCATTTACTCCATTGTCACCCACCAGTTGCTTTTCCCCACCACCGTCCAGGTAACATTGTGCCAAGTCGGGTCCTGGAGAAGGGCCATCCATTAAAGGGAGTGTATCTACTCAAATTGTGTTTTTTTAACTTTGCACGTACGAATGAGGAGGGCATTGTTATGAATCAAAGCGTAGATACCATTTATTCTTGCCAACTACATCTCGTTTGCTCATATTTTACTGGGGTAGTTGAGTACGATGGCTGCCAGCCAGGAGCAGCGGATTAGGGGGGGGGGGGTGCGGCAGCGGGGGCGGCCTGGGAAAAAGTTGGGGGGAAAAACTATCTTTTTGCCCCCCCCCCATCTTGACTCCTGAAGTCGAAAAAACTGTATCGTACGCACTGCATAGGCAACTGCATAAGTGTTGGTAATGAAGTACTTATGCCCGCATTCCTAAAATGGCAGTAAAATATGGTAGCTCAGTAAACTGCGATTGGGTGAGGATGAATCGAAATTGGCGCAACTTCCAAAGTTACTTAGTTACTTTGCATGCTTTTTAGCAGAGAGCGATTCTGCTGTATTTCCAAGAGCATGAGATAAGAAAACAATAACCTGTCCACAACCTACAACCGCGCTCGTTTAGCAGATTTAGCAGACAGCCAGTGTTCATGGTTGAACTGGGGTGCGTAGAGGTGCGAACTGAAGAACTGGGAACTGGAGTGCGTGCGTGCTTCTGCGTCCTCCGAGGCCTGGCGCGATCTGGATCAGCCCTACACGGCCACGACGATGACAGTGGGAATTTGATGACCATGCTAGACGAAAGAAGCATGACAAGCCGCGAGATGAAATAGTGGCTGCAGAAAAAGAGCAATTTCTTGTCTCACGAATGCCAAGACGAGCTGATCACAATCATGGGCCCGATGGTCCTTCGCGAAATCTTGGAAGAAGCTCGACGCAGTATGTTCTATGAAGTGATCGCAGATGGGACGACAGATCTGGCTACCAAAGACTAGTTCAGCGTATGTGTCAGATATGTGACGGAAAAGCTGGTCGTGGAAGAAGCTTGCCTTGACCTGTATGAGGTGCCTGGCTCGACGGCTGCAGCTCTGTACGAAGCCCTGCCCTGCGACGCCCTACGCCTGGACGCCCTGCAGCGCACCATGCATGGAATGGACAAGCTAAGAGGGCATTGCTTTGATGGAGCAACGAATATGTCGGGAAAAGTGTTCGGAGTGCAGGCCAGAGTCATCGAAGATCAGCCCCGCTCAAAATTCGTGCACTGCGCAAATCATTCCCTCGACCTGGCCCTCGTGGAAGAGGCCAAAGAGGTGTCCTAGGTTGCTGATGCTCTGAACACCGTTCGGGATGTGGTTGGAATACTCAAGACCACGAAAAGGAAGCAGCTGTTTGAGGACCATCTTCTCGAACTACGCCTGCAACACGACGAAGACGACGCGGGACTGCACCGTGCCACACCGCACAAGCTCATATTCCTCTATCTCACCAGGTGGACTGTGAGATGCCTGGCTATCAGACGATTTCTTGAGGAATATGACACAATTCTTCTGACACTGGAAGATGTGGAAGCAGACAAGTCCACGTCGCCGGATATCCGTCACAGAGCGCGAGGCTATCTCTCTCATCTCCGGAGTTTTGAGACCGTACTATCTCTGATGATGTGCGAGCGAATGTTCGGCCCATGTGAGCTTTTTGCGAAGGCACTGCAGCGCCCTGGGGTCGACTGCGGAGATGTCCGAAAGGGGGCTACGATGCTGCTCAGCATGCTGGAAAATCTGCGCGAGTTCGGCTTTGAGGAGCTGTAGCAAGAACGCCACGACAAGATCCGGACGCTTGGCAGCCCCATCGACCCACCAAAGGACCCACGTCCAGTTCGCTCGCCTAAGCGACTGGAGCACCATGAAAATGCAGCAGCGCCAACGGTCTTCACCGCCACTTGCTGAGACGCTGCTTCTTCGAAGCAATAGACCTGGTAACAAATGACGTCAGCCGGCGGTTCAAGCAGCCTGGTCTGGAACGTCTGGAACAGCTAGAGGACCTGCTGCTAGGGAGACAAGCGGACACCAGCCCTGACAAGGTCAGGAAAGTCAGGAGAGTTCTTGCGTCATCGCAAACCAACGTCAACCAGGATAGCTCAGGAGACATCGACCCTGATGCTCTGGCCATGCAGATGGCCTCCATGCGCCCATGTGTCACAGTGCCACAACCAGCTAACTCAATCAACCAGGTTGTGGACGTCATCATGAGCCAGGGCCGCTTGTGCCAAGAGATGCTATCGGAGGTGCTGCGTCTGGCAGCTCTGATCATGGCCGTTCCCATGAATGGTGCGTCGGCGGAACGTTCGTTCAGCGCTTTGTACCGGATCAAGACGCCGTTGCAATCTACGATGAGTCAGGGGAGGCTATCAAACCTGGTCGTCCTCGCCATGCACGGCGATCGCGCAAGAAGGCTGGATCCCAAGGTCATCCTGCGTGAGTTTGTGGAAAATCATCCAATGAAAAGGTTGACGGTGTTCGGAAGAGTTTGATTTGACTGGAGCTGCTGTGCCTGTGGTGCTTCCGTTCGACTGTCAAGGTTTCGTGTTGCTTAAAAAATCAGCTTATATTTGTGTGTTTGGGGAGAAGGTTAACTGTTTTCACAAACTGGTTTGTTTTTGCATAATACTCTGGTCATTTCAGAATGTTATGCATAGTTTGTATAAAATACATGATACCTTTTGGAACGGTACAGTTGAGCTTATATAATTTCGATACGGATAGGTTTTTGTTACGTTTACCCTGAGTATGGGAGCATGGACTACCGCGATATGCTGTGCGCGCAGTGCGTCTGGATGCGTACTTCTGCGCCAATAAATGCGGACATGCACATAAAGTAGCAGGATTTGCGCATATCGAATGTCTGTTACCGGGCTGCTCCGAAATATTGGAGGATGGCGGTCAAAACTAACCTCATTTGCGGCTGCCTTGCGTTCATCTCATAGTTAAACAGGCAACACAATAATTTAAGAAGGAACTGAATTTAACGAACAGACTGGTTAAAGTATTCAGCCGTCTTTTGTGTTGTTGCAAGGCTAACGCGGGAAGATGTGCACTTCAGCACGAAAACTCCGCCCGTTCTTTGGGATAAGTTTGGCCCCAGAAGTGAAAGAAGATGTGATCGCCAAATGTATGTTTCCACAGCTTTCATGCACGTGGTGCGAGGTACTCCACTAAAATACAGGGCAGCCGTCTGACCCACTAGGCGGTAGGTTGGGCGCCGAATGACCCTGCAGTCGGTGCGCCCCTAAGCCCCAATAACCAACCAACCAACTAAGGCGGTAGGTAGCGGAACAGCCGTAGTTCCTCACGTGACGGAGCGTTAGATATTCTCACGCATAACTTACTTTTAATTGTTTGCACATGATTAGGCTGCTTGATTTTCATATACATCGTGTGTGTAAATATTTTGACGTCATTATAAAACCACCTGTTTTTTGCGACCTACGCAGTGAGCAGGTACCTACCAACCTATAATTATTTAACTATACCCGACTTTATATTATTTAACTATTCCGACTTGAGAGGCTTGCCCCCCAAGTGGAATTGAAATCCGCCGCCACTACTGCCAGCCCAAGTTTAATATATTTGCCCTATTTTCTTTTCAACACTGAAATCGCCGATGAATCGGGTTAGCGCATCGTCAGCCTCAGCGATGTCGAAACCTACATCAGCTGACGAAAACCAGAATCATAAAGGTGGGCATCATGGACTCAGGCAAGTACCGCTGCTGTTCCTCGAATCTCCCTCGCAGGTATGTATTACGTGATCAGGTAGAAATACCCTAGTGTTGTTTGTCAAAACACTCGTCGCTGCAGTTTGAAACTGCATCTTGTACAGCAAGGCCGAATGCTTGGTACGCATCGGGTGGTTCCATGGCTTACCTACGTATTTTCCGCTTGCCAATTGGATCCTTTTTCTAGTATTTTGTATTGTGTTTTGCCTACCGATATCACTGCCGATAAATACAACAACTAAAATGCATGAAATATTGGTCTAAGATGCTCAAAATGTACTTTTCATTGACATGATAATCCATAACCAATCTTAAACATTTCCCGGAGTGCGTTTCTGGGATACCAGAAAAACCGGATATATTCCCTTTAACCCTATTCCCGGCAAGGGGGTGGGGCTGAATTCGCCCCCCCTCTCGGGTTTTTTGCTTGCCAATTCCAGGCTTTTTGACGTAGCTTCACGAAACTTGATGACTTTTCCTAGCGGCTATTCTTTCTACGTGCGGTGACAAAATTTCAAAATTCTATTTCTCAGGGGCGGAGCCAGGCAACGTTTTTGGGAGGCATCTCAGGCCATTTTGGCCATGTTGAGGGGAAAAAGAAAATGTCTGCCAAAAATAGAGTTTTAAGATGGAGCTTAAAACTTTATATGAATAAATAGCTAAATAGTTGGGCAATGTGCATATATAATTTTGTTCGTCTGAGGTCACTTTACAAGGTCAGGTCAAGGTAAAAGTCAAAATTTGTTTTTTGCAACAATTTTGCACTGTTTTTCAAATCCCAAACCCAGAATGCAGATGACGTAGAAAGGTGCCCTTTACTTGTGTATCAAGATTCAGCTTGATATCAGGTCGGGTCACGGAGCTATGACCTAAAATGTCAGTGCGCGTACCCTATACCGCAATAGCCATAAAATGAAATTTTTGAAACAGAGTTAATTCGAATGATTGAAAACGTTTACAGATAATATTAAATGCACACGAGATGATTCCAAGTGACTCCAAGGTCACTGGAGGTCATTTAAGGTCAAAGGTCGCAAGTTGATCTGAAGAACGTGTGGCCATGACAGTCCCCCATTTTTCATGTCCCTGGCTCCGCCTATGCTAACATTATACAAACACTGTAATGTGATTTGTACTTCTTTAGCATAACATGACTAGCAGAAGCCGAAAAAGTGTTTTTGCCTCTTTTGTTCATTCAGCTGTAAAAAAACTAATCCTCCTATTTCTGGAACCCTGTGAACGCCCATGAATTTTCCCAAAATTTCAGATGTGTGTACCAACAGTAAAAGTTTTATCCATAATCTCTCGATTCATGCCGGTTTCATCGAAATCGGTCCATAAACAACGGAGTTATAAGAAATCCAAAGATACCCCTAATTTTGACATTTTACGCCCTGTATCCACACTTTTCAAAATTTTGAAAATTTCTTTTTTCTAAAAATGTAGTTCACGTCACGGCCAATCGATTGCCCTTTGTTGCAATGAAATCGGATGTGTAGTTCTCGAGATCTCAGGGGGGCCGAATCCGCCCCCCCCTGCCGAGAATCGACCATACCGTCTAGCCCTCCGGGAAAAGGGTTAAGGATGTTGCAGCCATAAAGCCATCTATGATTTACAGCTGTCATCCTTCCGTAATTTACGTCCCGTAATACCCTTTTCAACTCATTTCCCTGAACTTTAAGGCATAAACGCCTGCCACGACTCCCTCCCTCCTCCGTTACACATTGTTTGGATGTTTCCATATACGTTTTGGACACCCACAATCATTTTCCGAAAACCACACCCATGTTCTACACCCCCTACCGATGACTGAGTGTTCATAAAAATACACTAGTTTTGCTGAGATTAAGTCTTAGGTTATATTAAAAAAGAAACCAACAATGGGAAATAGTTTGGCATGTTTATGCCATACCACTATCAAATTATTTAATAACATTTTCTGTATGGGAAGCACCGACCATCCATAGGCAGCACCTCCCACCTCTAGCGGTGCTCCCCGTCATCCAGTTCGCTGGGAGCCGTGTTGCGTCATGAAGCCAATCGCCGATCAAAAATGGCGCGAGTTTTTTAACGTCAACGCTGTGAAGTTACATTTTACGTTCAGATAAGTACCTGTCACAGTCCGGGTTAGCTACCACAGGTGATCAAGATTGAAAAACTTGGAAGATCACCCAAAAATGTCAATACCCGCTAATAACCTACGAAAAAACAAGAAATATCCCCTCTTACCCCTTCCCCATCTCCTTGCGGGAGGAAGAAGACACGAAAAGGCAGTCGGCTAATTATGTACGGTTTATAATGCGTCTGATATCGGTACGGGCGGTGCTCCCCGAAAGGCTCTGCAGCCCGTCTTTGAAATCGAAAAACTGTCGCCAGTCAAAATAACGTGACTCAAATCTTTTAGAAAATCATATCTGGGGAGAGGTTAGGTTGTTGGGCCCTCGACTTGCCCTAGTTATTTACGGAAAAAAGGGGAGCAGGGACTCGGGAACTCTTCTTAAGTTAGTGGGGGGGGGGGGGTGAGAAGCGTTGGGGGTCGGATTTTTCCAGTCAACTCCCATAGGGTCAATGCTTAATTTAAAAAAGTTGGGGGCTGAAGCACCCCTCGCTCCATGGCTCTTGCACCTATGGGGGCCAGCGGGCTTAGAGTGAACGACGCGGGTTAAGAAGAAAAACGACATGGGTAGTGCTCAGAAGAACCTTGCTAGGACCCAGATCAGCACTGGTAGGGCTCGGGCTCTACCAGGACTAACGAAAACGCCCCCCTTGCGACTTTGGTCATTTTCACAGTCCTCAATATGCTGCATCTGCTTCCATGCTGTCCATGGCTCCGCGGCTAATGTAGTGCAGACTACCTTTTAACAACTCTGAAATATTTGTACACAGCTGATTACTCTACTTAAAATCTTTCCAATTGTAGTACTCTTATTTTGCCCAGTTCTTGTGGTAGAATGAAAAAAATATATACGTGGTAAATAATTGCTTTCGATACTATTTTATCTTGTTCAAGTAATTTCAGCTCATTCAGAAACCACAGAAAAACGTCTTTTGATAAAAATGGCTCAGGCAAACTTTAAGTTGTAGACCATTGTTCGTATTACGATGCCAAGGCTTTCATGGCGCAGATTTACGATTGTCGATTAATTCTGGCGCAGTACATCCGTGTTGCTTCCGCTTGTGGCCTGGATTGGGGCGTGCGGGAGTGGTACGCTCCCTGGTCATTTAAATTCGTTAAATTTCGTTACAGAGGCTTTAAAATCCCGCCTTCATGATTTTCTAGGTGCATCAAACGGAAAGATCAGCATGTACCCTGTCGGACAGCGTGAGTGACTCCGGAAGTCTTTGTTCGTAACGAACACATTTTATTTCCAATCATCCAGAAGATATAATATTTACTAGATAATCGCCGTGATGTCATTGCGTTTAGTGATGTCTCAGTATATGATTGTTATTAGGGAAGCAATTAATCGGCACTTTGAAAGACAAGGAGAAAAGGAGTAGCTTGCATGGACATGGCTAAAGTAGGTCAGTAACTGTTTGTTAGTGGTGCTTGCAGATATGCTGTTTGTCATGTAAATCCATGAATCATGCCATGTTAAGAATGTGACATAAGTTGTGAAATCCAATGAATTTCATGACACATTTTTATTTTCATCATTGATAAAGTATGACATCTGGCAGCTGCAGAAAAAAACAGGTTTCTATGTTTGGTGTTTCATACTGCTGGATAGCATATTTGATATATTTTCTATCACTTAAACAATGCATTTGAAATTATTCCTTATATGAACAGTGATAGTGGCCTGATAAATAATCAGGGTACATGTCTTCAACTTGTTTATGCATTAAGAATGCCCAGTGTGCAGGACTGCAGATTGTAGTGGTCCATGGAGTGGACTTGTACAAATATGATAGTGGAGAACAAGGAATGTTGAGTTGCTGGGCATCAAATCTAGTCCATGAAACATGCACCCATTGCTGTTTTTCATCATACATTTGAATTTTGATGGTATGCTCTAGATTATTCCTGACATGGGGCCCTGGTTGAAATATTGGATGCAGTATATTTTTGATCTGTAACTGATTTATATATCAGTACAGACTTTACCGGTATAATAAAGGTTGTTTATTAATTAAATATGTGCAGTGTCTAAAAACCAGGAGTGTTTAAGAGCCATCCTTTGTAATATTAAACCAGTTGTTCTTTCTGAGTGGTAAAACAGGGGATGATAGCCTTGTGATATCAGCTATTACTGTGCATGTGCAAACCAAAATATCCTCATGTCAGTACTGCACACAGCCTAGTTGCCAAAAATATAAGTTGTGGGGCTTTGTATTTAGCACCGTGGGTAATTTTCCTAGAACTATCTAGCCTAATGTAGTGGCTAATTTATGCTAACTTAAGTCAACTTGGCCTGATCTCACCTCACCTCACCTTGCCTTGCCTCACCTTTCCTCAGCTCACCTCACCTCACCTTACCTTTCCTCACCTCATGTCATCTCACCTCACCAAGCATAAAAGTCTGCAGAGACGAGGCCACCTCACATCACCACCTCACTGCACCTCATCTCACCTCACCTCACCAAGCATAAATAAGTCTTTGTAAAGACTTGAGGCCATGTGACATGTGGCCTGGGTTGAGTAGATTTGATGCCATGGAAGGGACATTCACATATATGAAATGGATTGTAGTACAAAGCAACACCCATGACATAATCCTTTAGCAATATTTTTAACCAGTGTAATAATGGCCAGACATGACATTTAATCCTGATGCCTGAAAAAAGATAAATTACCTGTTGGTTAATGTGTTAAATACTTGTGCATGATGTATTTATGTGTCCTTCATTAGCATCATCTCCTGCTGATGTAAAACTCCATTATTTTTGTATGTATGTGTATAATGTATTTGGATATCCTTCACTGCATTCATCTGCTGGGGATAAGGAACTGCTCAGAATGTTTTTTAAACATAAAAAAATGTACTGGAAGTTCCCCTTGAGTTCTGAATCTGATTCACAAAAGCTGTGCTAAATGATACACTTTTCCATTCAGAAGCAGAGCTTTGAATTTTTTTCGTTATCTCCTGAACTGGAACACTTTAAGTGACTGAGGTAAAAAGAGGACAAAAATCACAGCACTGCAGCATGCTTGCATTTCAGTTGACATGTCATTGGTACTTTTTTGTTTGTTACTTATTTTCACTTGCCATTTTGTGTAGTCCTGATATCATCATTTTCATTTCCCAAGACATCATGCTATTTGGAACATGAGTGCCCAGAATCTTACCTTTACCATGCATTGTTGGAGGGACATAATTTCCCAACCTTTTTTGTACAGAAGCAATAAGTGACAGTTTTTACAGGACTATCTAAGCATTTTTCTGAGGTTCTTCACATTTTACTGCTAACAGTTACTAGCACAATGAAATTTTGTGTAGATGATTTTGAATCTTTTGTACATACTTTCTGACCTTTGTATTTAACTATGTCATGTGTGCGTGCGTGCATGCGCGCGTGCGCGTTTCCCTACCCTATATGACATATACATGTACCCTATATAACATATAGCTAGTTACTATATGTCCAGGTCAGTACCTGGACATATAGTAACCGGTGGTGCGACTGGCTGGCAAACACGGTAGAGGTTTAGGAGGATTAACACTGCTTCATGAATAGAAAGAATATGATTTTTGAAGATGCTGCCTGGTGTTATATCTTTTGGTGGCCAAAGTTGTAGTCTTTTTAGCTGTTTTGCACAATGCATGTCTTTTTATTCAGGATTCCCAAGAATTCCCTTTCCATGGCCTTACACTATTTCATTTTTTTGCATTGCCTTGACATGATTTTTAGACAAACCTAATCTGTCTTTTGATGTAACGTAACACAGGTCATGTTTCAGTCCACAGATATGGTCAGCAGGGTTGGCAGAATGATTGCAAGAACTAGTTTTTCCCAGGTCATTGGTATTAACCAACTTTTATCAGTAATGACAGACATGTACTGCCAAGAACCCAGTGCCTCACAAACAACTTTTAGACTTATCTGTAATAGTATTGTAAACCAATCTATAATTGTTTCCACTGTAATATGTACTGATGATTGCAAGTATATAGCGAGTTATGTGTTTGCAACTGAACGTATGTCCTGTTTTCTGTTCATATTAGTGTAGGTTTTCCTGTTGGAGGCACTTAAAGTTAGATATGGTGCTACTGTGATATCCCTACTTGTTATTGGTGAGAGATCATTTTCTGGTGGTATTTTTGGGAGGTGTGAGGAAATGATAATTTAACCCAGAAGCATCATTTCATTCCATTGACAGATTTAAAGGAATGTCATTCCCACTGTTGAGGTTGCTTGGTTGGAGATGGGTAAATCTGGATTTAGATTCTTGTGGTGGATTCCATTTTAATCATCTTCCCATTCTCGTGGCCTTTAGTGATTACTGCAGTATTGCTGTGGTAAAGGCATTTTGCTACTTAGCTGGTCTGTAACACATGTTCATTGACCTTCAAGTCCTTTGTTGGCCAGAGACCTGTAATATTGACATCAGCGTAATGTCATTATGATCTCAGCACAAGAAAACAGTGAGCTCATATCTGGGCTAAAACCGTGAAACAAAAACAAAGTGTCACAAATCGTCTTTGTTCTTCAGGGACAGTTGCCCTTCATCCAGGCCTTGAACCAGGCTAACAATACAATGCTGCATATCATGACACATGGTGCATTTGAGTGAACATCAGGGCTGTCACACAATAAAATGGCACCACACAAAATGTTTTTCTATCTAGTGAAGTCACAGTGCCTTTGAATCTTATTCACAAAAGCTGTGCTAAGTGATATACTTTGCATCCAGAAGCAGGGCTTTGAAGATCTTTTCATTGCCTATCCTGAACTGGAAAACCTTAAGTGACTTAAGTTAAGCTTAGGACTAAGCCAGCAGTACCACTACACATCTCACCAAACTTGCCCCAATAGTTCACCTAATATTTAGTTGACTTGGGAGGAACCCAGCAAACAATGTGAAATGAGTAAACATAGTATACAGATAATGATTCTATTATGTGTCCCTGCCTTAACACCTGAAAACTACAAAAGAAAATTGAGGAAGAAAGTATTCAACAGTGTGATGTCATTTGAAGGAGTGATGTCAAGCACTCAGTGGTGTGACGTCATGCTTGCAGGATGTATGGTGAACCAGACATTGGCAAATGATGCACAGCAATGACAACTCGTACGTTGAATGTGAAGCGAAGGTTCTTTGCCATTCGTCATTTATGGTAGTTGCCACAGGGACCTTGGAATCCTTGAGGTATATTAATTTGCACTGAATAGTTCTACATTTGGTCAGCAGACATGACCAACAAAACTTGGCCATTAGTACTATGAGGCCACCGTGTATCTGACTCCCCCGAATCCGGCAGTCTCTTTTGAAGTCTTTCCCATAATGTGTTCTAGCACCATAAAGGAAGAGTTTTGGAGGAAAGAAATTAGTGGAATCATCGGGCGCGCCTTGACACGCCTCAGTAACCTGGGTCATTCCACGTCATATCGGACAAGAATTGCCCTAATGGCCATCGATCTTGATGACGTTTAGGATGAGATGATTTCTACACTGAAGCTACAATCCTGCTATCTCACTTCAGAATTCCATACAAAGGTGAACAGTTCCCATTAAGTTAGCAGGGGTTGTTGAAAATGAGTTTTTGCCATACAGTGGTAAAAACCGGTAAAATTGTTTTTGTCAGGCGGGTTAATAGCACAGACTTTTATTTGTGAGAACGATTTGCTGGCAAAGATTGGCAACCCTGTTCATTAGCAGACTCAAACTTAGAGTGCATTAAACATGTATCCATATTGGTACTTTGTGAGTTTGTAGATTTATTGGCAAAACCTGAAGTTTTGGAGGCTGGGTAGAAATTATTGTGGTACAGTGTGGTATAAGTGGAATCATCGGGCGCTCGCCTGGACGCGCCTCTGTAACCTGGGTCATTCCACGTCAGATCGAACAAGAATTGACTTGATCGCCTTCGATTTTGATGACGTTTAGTATGCTCATTGTACTTATCAAAAAAAATGACCAGCCACAATTTTTCAGCCCAGGGTGGCCTCTGAGGTCAGAGTTACAGGTCATAAAAGGTCGCCGATTTTTACTGACATTACATGATTCAAATGCCCATAACTTGGTGATAGATTGGCAGAAATAGATAGGTGACAGAAAGGTGTGACAAACACCATTTGAAACAGAAATGTGCCAGGTTTTATAAATCATCTCATTGATTTGGAGCCCTGAGGATGGTCTTTGACCTGACCAGGTCATACGGAACGTTTTTGGCCTTAACTATGTTTTCCCTAAGTGATCTTCGTGAAATTCAGCACAATATGTTGCCAAATATGTACAGTAAACATGACAAAAAAATATTCTGAGCAAACAAACAAAAACATTCAGAGCATATTGCTCAAGCACCGCTTGGCAACACTAAACTGAAGATACTTGTAGGTTACCCGAGGTCATTGACATTGGTTGGCCTTGGATTGCCTATTTTGACCCTGGATCGTTAATAATTTTCAGGGGACTGATTTCGGATTTCACATTCATTTTGCATGCTTCGGGTCATTTATGTTCATTTCATGTCCTGGAGAAAAGTCAGGTTGTAACTATTGCAACATCCAGGGGATGATTTCATAGCAAAATAAATAAATAAGTAAATAAACGTTCATGGAATCTTCGGCGTGTGCAAACTCTGATACATGAACCGATACATGAACAATATATGCGAAAGTCGGAATCAGTGCCCTAAAAAGCTGTGAATGTTCCGAGGCCAGCAGGCTATCCAAGGTCAGTCAAGGTCAGTGACCTCAGTTGACCTTCAGAACGTCCCTATGCTAGACGAAGACTGTCTTGGTTGGCTTAGATGCCTAAGAACACCTGATATACTTATTTCACTGCAGATGTAAAGACATCTGACCAGGTATGTCAGATCTGGATGGTAGGGGTCAATTGGTGTTGGGTGTCACGACCTTTGGCATTTCATGCCAACAAACCAACGAACGAAAGGCACGAAATCGATCAATATTCGTCAAATACCCTCGGGGCGTATGCCTCAAACGCCACGCGGCAACACTAAATTAAAGATAACTGAAACGTTCTCAGTTATACAGAAATGCTTTCGTGATGGTTATTGAAGATATTAGGGGACATCATGTGCTACATTTTCGCAAAGATCATGATGGGCAAACATGGTGAAAACCGAAAATGTTACATGTGACCTAGTCGGGCCAAAGATGGTACCGATGTCATAAGAAATTGGCTCTTCATGGAAGCTAGAACCTTTCTGTTTCGAATGGCGCTAATCGCCCGCTTCTGTGACAGTTTATCGGCTAATAATGGACATTTGAATCATGCAGCCTGTAAAAATTGGTGACCTTTCATAATCGGTAACTTTGACCTCAGAGGTCACACAGGACAAAAATCTATGGCTGACCTTTCTTTTTTATTGTTGCTATGAGTGTACCAGATGTAGCCAAAATCGAAGCGGGTCTGGTCAGTTCTTGTGCGATGTGTCGCGGAATGGAATGGAATGACCCGCTGGGTACCTGTGACTGCGGGCGCATGTATAGCCGAGCGGTTAGGGCGTCGGACTCGGGATTGTCAGGTCTCGAGTGCGATTTCCATCAGAGGGAACCTTCACGGGTCCCACTTCCACGGGAGGGTGACCTGGGTAATGATCTCCATTACATACATTAATAAATGAGCAGGCATGGCTGCCAATACACTGCAGCATGACCAGTGCGTTCGATCCTTTCTTTTCAAAACGTGTTATTAGGCACATGTGACTCAGTATCTGCAGAAAGTCATTGGTGAATATAGGTAGAAATATTTCTTAGTAACATCCCAGGACTGGTTTAAATATGTTTATCCATAAGTCATAACGAACAATATGTGATGCCTGTCGACCTTACTTATGTCGTCTTGATTGGATTGCTGACAGGTGTTGCACAGGATGGTGGCCAGATCATGATGGGCAAGATGACACCAGTTTCACGCATGAACGGGATCCGGCCGGTCATGAAGGCTTAGGGAAATTTAGTATTGCGTCAGTTTTCGTAGATTCACTATGAATGGGAAGCAGAAAAACAGACAAAGTGTCATCATGGCTAAGGTCGAAATTATACACACCGATTTCAGTTCTAAGTTGATATTCTCTGAAAAGCATTCATCATTTGGTGGCGGAAAACTGCGTCATGAAATGGGGTAGTGAGAATGGGAAATTATTCCTCTTTGGGTGACATTTCCCACCCAAATACAATAACTTTTGGGCTCTGGTATTTTGTATGTCATCTCATTTGGCCTCGAGTAGGTCATAATACACGTGACCAGTTGTCTGACGGGATCTGTCGTTTTGCTGATATCTGATGGACTTGGACCAATATGGAATTATTGTTAGGCTTGTGTGTCTTCATGGCATTATTTGGTCGTTTTTCTGTGCCGTGTGTCCGTGATGGCATTTTTACTTAGTGGGACATGATTAAGTTGTTCACAGTATACGTGAGCCTGTCAGTTTCATCTTATAAGGAGCCCAGAAATATCCGCTGCTTAAATCAGCTCTAAGATAAAGGTGGCCTATGGGTCTAAGCATATCTGCAACTCTTGCAATATATATGGAACATTATATATATTTGCAGTATCATCATTGCATTGCATTGCATTGCATTAATCGTTTTTTATTGCATTAATTGTAAAAATGGCATTAAATTGCAAAAAAGAAACTTTACTGCATTAATTGCATTAATTGTAAAAAAAATGCATGAACATTGCAGTATCATCACGACTATATGGAACACGTGAAAGAAATTATTTTTAAAACAGCCCATCTCAAGCCCCTTATCTGGCGGAGATATGTGAACTACAGTTTATAATATGCCTCTTATTGTGAAGAAACACTCAACAATTCCACCAGCATCTGAGCAGTCTGCACAGATATGCAGTTCGTCTTCGAACTCGAACGAAGCGGACAGCTGTCATGTCTGGATGCTATGATACATCGAGCAGACAGGGAACTGAAAACGAAAGTATATAGGAAGCCAGAGGCTTTGAACATGTTCTTAAATGATGAATCAAATCACCTGACGAGCATAAAGACGGACCTTATCAGATGCCTTACGAACACGGCTTATAAATATACCAGGATAAGAACAATGCCAGGGAAGAATTCATGAATGTAATGAATAATTTCTGGCCAAATGGCTACCCTAAACAGTTGATAAGAAGGGCACTGATAAAGAGGACGCCGCCACCAGTTCCAAAAGCCACCGTCACCACAGACACACCAGATGCAACGAGAAGGTTGTACAGCTCCGTTTTGTACGTCAAAATGTGAACTTAGTTATATCCAGACTCCTCCGGCCTCATGACATCCAGGCCGCACACCGATCTAGCCGTCTGCGTTTGCGCGATCGGCTTGTCAAGCCCAGGAATCCTGTACCCCTTGAAGAGGTAAAATACACGCATATTTTCATGCGCTTATTTTTTATACTTGGGACCTTTTTATGCTTGCCAGTCAGTGATCCCACTGGCGAAAGCATCTAAAGTCGTGCCGAAATATTTGGGCTCCATGTGAGATCAAGCCCTCAGACTCACGCATACTCTGAAACGGCCTGGTCTTTTCTTCTGTTCTTTGTCTTGTTTGTTTTGCCGACCGGTGCGTATTCTGCAACGCAGGACTTTCTCGTCTCTTGATCAGTTTAATCCAGCTGGACGGCCGTCCTTGTTATAGGCATCTGACGACTGCCGGGGAAGCGTGTGGCGATCGTCAGAGCAATATGTGACACGTTGATTTCTGTGTTGTTTTTTCGGACACGCCGTGTATGCGAGGGCCCGGCCCTATATATCACGGCCTCGCGACATATGTGCGGGTGACGTATGCCCGTTACCGAAGGACAGTGTACGCCGTGTGTCTGGTGGTGGTGTCTGTGCCGTGTGTCGGTGCTGGTGTCTGTGCCGTGTGTCGGTGGTGTTGTCTGTGCCGTGTGTCTGGTGGTGGTGCGGCCGTGGTCTGAGGGCGCGGTGTCTGGTGGTGTTGTCTGTGCCGTGTGTCGGTGGTGCGGTCGTGGTCTGAGGGCGCGGTGTCTGGTGGTGGTGTCTGTGTCGTGTGTCTGGTGGTGGTGTCTGTGCCGCGTGTCGGTGGTGCGGTCGTGGTCTGAGGGCGCGGCGTCTGGTGGTGGTGTCTGTGCCGTGTGTCGGTGGTGATGTCTGTGCCGTGTGTTTGGTGGTGGTGTCTGTGCCGTGTGTCGGTGGTGTTGTCTGTGCCGTGTGTCTGGTGGTGCGGCCGTGGTCTGAGGGCGCGGTGTCTGGTGGTGTTGTCTGTGCCGTGTGTCTGGTGGTGGTGCGGTCGTGGTCTGAGGGCGCGGTGTCTGGTGGTGGTGTCTGTGCCGTGTGTCTGGTGGTGGTGTCTGTGCCGTGTGTCGGTGGTGCGGCCGTGGTCTGAGGGCGCGGTGTCTGGTGGTGGTGTCTGTGCCGTGTGTCGGTGGTGCGGTCGTGGTCTGAGGGCGCGGTGTCTGGTGGTGGTGTCTGTGTCGTGTGTCGGTGGTGGTGCGGTCGTGGTCTGAGGGCGCGGTGTCTGGTGGTGGTGTCTGTGTCGTGTGTCGGTGGTGGTGTCTGTGCCGTGTGTCGGTGGTGGTGGTCTGAGGGCGCGGTGTCTGGTGGTGGTGTCTGTGCCGTGTGTCGGTGGTGCGGTCGTGGTCTGAGGGCGCGGTGTCTGGTGGTGGTGTGTGTGCCGTGTGTCTGGTGGTGGTGCGGTCGTGGTCTGAGGGCGCGGTGTCTGGTGGTGATGTCTGTGCCGTGTGTCGGTGGTGTCTGTGCCGTGTGTCGGTGGTGCGGCCGTGGTCTGAGGACGCGGTGTCTGTCGACAGCCGGCCAGCCGGGGCCGCCGCCGCCGCCCACCCTGCCGGGAGCGGTGGCTCCGCCGGCCGGCATCACGACCGTCTCGCTGCTGCAGCCGGCCGGGCCGCCGGTGGCCGCCGCGGCCGCCGCCATCCCGGCGCTGGTCTCCGACGTGCCTAGTAAGAGCGCCGCCACCGCCGCCGCTGCCGCCGCCCAGTCGACCTAGGGATCTGGCGGTACTCACTGTCACCGCCGCCCATCGTCGTGTGGAAGCAGTAACGCAACAAAGACGTACTTGTGGCAGTGCAGGAGCCGTTGAGAGGGGCCGCAATGTCGTGTTTCTGTGTCTGGTGGATGCGTCGTAACCCGTTGAGAAATCGGACAACTGTTAGATACACATAGTGTAATTTAAGGATACCTGACTTAAACCCCTCTCTGAAAAATCGTTTTTTTCAGTCTAAGGGATGTGTTAAGAATGTGGATGATCTCACTTTCGTTCCTTTGGTGCGTCATGGCTTAGCGCAAACGTTTGCGTCAATCCAAAAGGCTAATGTGATCCACTGGCTGAGCAGTTTGCGTGCTGTAGTCCAGTTGCAGTTAAGCAGGTGAACTCGCAGCGCAGTTGCGCTCAGGTCGTCTCTACGACCGTCGCAAGACCGGTTGATGGAATGTGTTTCAGATTTCGCGGCGCCCCGGCGGCCAAACCTGGGCCGCGATGGACGCGGGATCCAACTTCGCGCCAACCACTTCCAGATCACAATGCCGCGCGGCTTTGTGCACCATTACGACGTCAGCATCCAGCCAGACAAGTGTCCTCGCAAGGTCAACAGGTGGGTGTCCGGTGGCCTCGGCGGCGTTCGTCGGCGGTTTCCGCTCCCGAAGCGCTGCGCCAGACCTGTTGGCTGTCAACCGCAGCGCCCGGTTGCCGCACCAGAGGTTGGTGTCTGTGCTCTGTCTTTCGCAAACGACTAGTGTGATTGACATGCTCTTGTTCCGTCACCAGGGAGATTATCGAGACCATGGTGAAGGCCTATGCCAAGATCTTCAGCACGATGAAGCCCGTGTTTGACGGGCGCAGCAACATGTACACCCGGGACCGTCTGCCGATCGGCAAGGAGAAGGTCGACCTGGAGGTGACGCTGCCCGGCGAGGGCAAGGATCGCGTGTTCCACGTGTCGATCCGCTGGAACGCGCAGGTGTCGCTCTACCAGTTGGAGGAGGCGCTGGAGGGACGGCAGCGCTCCATCCCGTACGACGCCGTGCAGGCGCTAGACGTGGTGATGCGCCACCTGCCGTCCATGAAGTACACGCCGGTGGGCCGCTCCTTCTTCTCGGCGCCCGAGGGCTACTACCACCCGCTGGGCGGCGGCCGCGAGGTCTGGTTCGGCTTTCACCAGTCTGTGCGGCCAAGCCAATGGAAGATGATGCTCAACATTGACGGTGGGTGGTGGCCCGGGACTGGGCCTGGGTATCTGGGATGTGACGTGTGTTCAGCCAGATTCCGGCATTTTTCTGAAGTCATGCTGTACTTAAATGAACTTCCATCGCAGACATCACGGCAAGGCGCCGTTTACATGGTTTGCTGAGAATGGTTTGACTGACTGGAGAGAAACCTCTTTCGGTGCAGCAGTTATTAAGTTAACTTGGTTGCCAATACTGGGAATTGTCCGTTTGTGGGCGTGAGGCGCCGCTCCGTGCCTCCTGCACAGGACATGCCACCCGTGACCAGTGGCCGGGATGTGGTCAGCGCCGTGACCGGCTGGTGACGCCCGCGGCGTGTTTCAGTTTCGGCCACGGCGTTTTACAAGTCGCAGGCGGTGATCGAGTTCATGTGCGAGGTGCTGGACATCCGAGAGGTCAGCGAACAGCGCAAGCCGCTGACCGACTCGCAGCGCGTCAAGTTCACCAAGGAGATCAAGGGCCTGAAGATCGAGATCACCCACTGCGGCTCGATGCGTCGCAAGTACCGCGTCTGCAACGTCACGCGCCGGCCGGCGCAGATGCAGTCGTGAGTGGCTGTGCCCGGAGATGTGGCGTGCCACCCGGTGATCTTATCGGCAGCGCTGATGACTGTGTGTCCCCCGTCACATCGCCGGCGCAATGGTGTCACCACCCGGTCAGCGTGTGCCTGCCGCTGTCTGAAGCACCAGTCACTGCACGGTGCCGTCTCCCTCTCTGTCCAGCCGGTGGCGTGATGCGGTGACTGCGGGCCACATGGAAATTGTGATGTAGCTGCGTGCAGTGGGTGTACGGTGCCGTCTTGTCGGCATGGGGCGCGAACGGTTGGAGTCACCAGAGTGCTGGTTACCAGATTGCTAAAACCGGTCCCTCTGAACACTCGGCGTTGACACGACCCGTCTTTTGTTGACAGTTTTCCTCTTCAGCTGGAGAACGGACAGACCGTAGAATGTACGGTGGCCAAATATTTTCTAGACAAGTACCGTATGAAGCTGCGGTTCCCACACCTGCCTTGCCTGCAGGTCGGACAGGAACACAAGCACACCTACCTGCCGCTGGAGGTCAGTGGACGACTGCTGACCGACTGACGGGCGACTGCTGTTGGCCGAGCAGCCGCGCACGTTTGGCCCAGTCGAGCGGCTCCGTGGCATGTATTGCGGTCTGGCCGGACGGCACGGACGGTGGTTGTGTGAGACACGAGGCGGTAAATTGGCCGGTGGACAAACGCGAGCCTGATCTGTCGATTGTCATTTTCCGGCTATTTTGACACGAAGTGGACATTGTCATGGCGGCTGCCACTAGTGCCAGTGGCCCAGCGGTCGGGCAGGGGGGGGGGGCGTCACGGGGCGTGACAGTCATCCTGCGTCACAGGTGTGCACCATCGTGGCCGGCCAGCGTTGCATCAAGAAGCTGACCGACATGCAGACGTCCACCATGATCAAGGCGACGGCGCGCTCGGCGCCCGACCGCGAGCGCGAGATCAACAGCCTGATCAGGAAGGTCTGGGCCGACTTCAACACGGACCCGTACGTGCAGGAGTTCGGCCTGAACATCGAACAGAAGATGATGGACGTGCGCGGCCGCGTGCTGCCGCCGCCCCGGCTCCAGTACGGCGGACGGGTGAGTGGTGGATTGGGGTCACGTGCCGCCACCCCGTCTCCGATACGGTGGTGAGTGTTGGAGTTTGGGGTCACATGCTGCCATGTGTGCCTGTGAATGGCTGGAGTTCTGCGGAGGCTGCTTCATTAGGTTCTGGTTTCTGTTTTCACGCGGGTGCTGGCTATGCTGCGGCGCCGCGTGGGTCACGGTGTCGACCGGCGAGCGAGGCCAGTGTCTCCTGAACCGCGCCCTCTTGTCGCTGCAGACAAAGCAGCAGGCGGTGCCGAACGCCGGCGTCTGGGACATGCGAGGCAAGCAGTTCTACAGCGGCGTGGAGATCCGCGTCTGGGCCATCGCCTGTTTCGCGCCGCAGCGCACGGTTCGCGAGGACGCGCTGCGCAACTTCACTCAGCAGCTGCAGAAGATCTCCACCGACGCCGGCATGCCCATCATCGGACAGGTGGGACTGCTGCACACGGCTGTGAGGGACGGGTCGCAGGGCGCCTGTCTGGCGGTCAGCTGCCCTCGCCGGGACGCTCGGGCTGCGCTGCCGCTCTGGGCCTGTCGACCAGCGTGTGGACGCCGTTTTCTCGTGCTGGCCGGTTTGGCAATCGCAGGTGTGCCCCTGCCTGGAGCAGTCGGGCGGACTCGGCGCCGCCTCGTTCACCGCTGCTGCTCGCCGCTGTGTCTGACCGGTCTCTGCGCCGTGTCCCGCAGCCGTGCTTCTGCAAGTACGCCACGGGGCCGGACCAGGTGCAGCCCATGTTCAGCTATCTCAAGACCAACTTCCAGGGCCTGCAGTTGGTGGTAGTGGTGCTGCCCGGGAAGACTCCCGTCTACGGTGAGTGGGAGACGGCGTCACTGCGCGGCAGCGGGTCGGCACGGCGCGTTCAGCGGTATACAGACGTCCACCGTTGTCTTCTCCATGGAGCCGGCCTGTCCGGCGGTATACAGAGGTCCACCGGTGTCCCCTCCATGGAGCAGGGCCGGCCGTCTGAGACCGAAGCATGCATGATGTAACACATGATGTAACACATCATGCGTTACCAACTACGATGTGCGGTCACGGTGTGTGACGCTGTGTGGAAATGATGAGCCGCGCGTGGTGCTGACGGGCGTGGTTCCGTTACAGCTGAGGTGAAGCGGGTCGGCGACACGGTGCTGGGGATTGCCACTCAGTGCGTCCAGGCCAAGAACGTCAACAAAACGTCGCCGCAAACTCTCTCCAACCTCTGTCTCAAGATTAACGTCAAGCTAGGTGGCGTCAACAGTATCCTGGTGCCCAGCATCCGTCCCAAGGTCGGCAGGGCGACGCCGTGTCTCGACGGCCGGCGGCCACGGGCTTGTTGGTTTTTGACAGCTAATCTTCTGGCGTTTTTGACAATCTATGTTGTCTTGGCTTTGCCGGAGACGGAGGATCCTTGATCAGTGCCATTAGCGCATGCAGAGTTAAAATATGGACTGTATGGAACAGATAAGGTCAGACTTTAAATGAACGCAAACCGGTTTCAGCAGTGGCTGGCTGTTTGTCACGTTTATATAAGTCACTACTATTTTGGCAATTACAAGGCGCAGCATGGGATATACAGGCACTCTGTACTTTCTTTTGCTTTAGTTGCGCTGTTGCGCTCTGTGTGGCGATTGGTGGTCGTTTGCCCGCGATCGGTGCCCCAGTGTGACCTGTGTCTCTGTTGTTGCCGTCTGCAGGTGTTCAACGAGCCCGTGATATTCCTGGGCGCCGACGTGACGCACCCACCGGCTGGCGATAACAAGAAACCGTCCATTGCCGCCGTGGTCGGCTCCATGGACGGACACCCGTCCCGCTACGCCGCCACTGTACGGGTCCAGCAGCACCGTCAGGTCAGAGCTCTCCCTCTCCAGCAGCTGCGTGTTTTGCCCCCGCCGTCCACTGCAGACAGGTCAGAGACCTCCCCTCAGTAGCCCTCTGTTAGGCCCCGCTGTCCACTGCGGGCAAGTCAGATCCCTCCTGCAGCACCACCGCCAGGTGAGAGATGTCCCCTCATTGGACGTGTACCTGGCTCCCGATAGAATGCAGGTCATTCCCATTTCGTATGCAACTCGTCGTTGACCTCACTGCGTCATCTCGTCTGTCAACTGGGTCACTGCGTCATCTCGGAAAGGTTGTGTCGCTCCGGAACAAAACAGTGCCCATCTGATGCAACATTTGTCCTGGTCAGCTTAGAATCCGACGCAAAGTGACGATAGCTTGTTTTCCAACGTGATCCCGGTAAATTTGTGTCCCTCAGCAGTCTCGTCAGACTCGCTGTCCACTGAAAGCATGTCAGACTCCTCCTTCAGCAGTAGTGCCAGATGACTCTGCGTCCCTCCTGCCAGCTGTGACAGGACAGAGCCATTACCCAGCCACCACCACCGCCCGATACAGGCCTCCCCTCCCCCGCGCGCCTCCTTGAGATCCAGCCATCTCGCGGTGGCAGAATGGATGAGTTCGGTACCTTAACCCTATTCCCGTACCGATAACACAAGTACCCATTGCCGTATATGGGGGGGGGGGGCCTGTTCTCCCTCTGAGATCCCGAGAACTACCAGTCCGATTTTATCGCAACAAACGGCAATCGATGGGCCATGGCGTAGACGGCATTTTCATGACATGGTTTTCATTTTTTTTAATGGGTACATATAGGGGGACAAAAAGCCAGAAAAGCACATTTTTAGCTTCTTATAACTCTCATGTTTATGGGCCGATTTTGATGCAATTGGTGTGAATTGGAGCTAATCGGTGGGACTTTCCATTGGGTCAGTACGTTCATAACTTTGATGAATCGTTCACAGGGCTTTGGAAATTCTTATGAAAACTGAATTAAAATAGAAGTTTCAATATCTTCTAAGCTTTTGGTAGTTACTCCATGCTTCTGAAGTACAAAGTGTTCGTATTCGAAGTACATTGTTCGTATAATATTGGCGCAGGCGGTGTCAGGGGCATGAAAAGGGGAACTGTCATGGCTGCATGTTTATCAGATCGCCTTGCGACCTTTGACCTCATATGGTCTCAGATGGTCTCAAAATCCCAAAAAATAGCTATGAGTTCATTTTGAAGTGTTTGAAAACGTGTCGAGTCATTGTAATGGACAGTATTTTTTAGAAGTCCTGTCTATGGTCGTCGTGATATAGGGTGAGCATTTTAAGTCATAGCTCCGTGATCCGACCTGATATCAATCTTAAGCTTGAAACACGAGTAGAAAACACTGCTCAGCAACATACATTCTGGATTTCTATTTTGAAAAAAATAGTGCCAGAAATCTTTGCGTGAAACCAAAGATTGAATTTTGACTGACTTGATCTTCTGAAGTGGCCTCAGGCCAACAAAAATATATTTTTGTATGGCCAATTATCTATCTGTACATCGATACGAAGTTTTTAGTACAGTCTTGAGAACACTGTTTTGGGTAGCCGTTTTTCCTTTTACCTTCAGTAGTGCCAGAAATGGACTGATGTGCCTCCCGAATTCGTGGCCTGGCTCCGCACCTGGCCAAAATTCAGTTATGAAAGCTTGGCATAATATCTAGGAATAATGTACTTAGGAATACTTAGGAGCATGATACCTAGGAATGTCTAGGAGGAACAGATCGAAAAGTGAGTAAGTTCCGTGAAGCTGATTAAAAAACCCTGGAAATGACAAACAAAAATAAACCAAAGAGGGGCTTCCGAAGCCCTCTGATACGGGGATAGGGATAACACAGTTCTGTCGGGGTGGAACGACTGGACAGTCGGGTTCCTGCTTTCTCTTGGCGTTTTGCCAGCCCGTGATGCAGACTTGCCAGTTTGTGGTTTGTTCTCTTCCCGATCCAACCTACCTTGCGGGACCGACTGGTCCGGTTTTCAACCTCACCAGTACTGCCATTCAGCTGTGCTTTCCAGCGCCTGAAGGCCAGTCAGCACCGTAGCAAGGTGCTGATCGGCCTTCATGATGTACTTCCGCTGTTAAAATGAATCTCCCCGAGTTGACGCGTTCGTCTCCCGTGGCCGCCGGCAGGAGATCATCCAGGAACTGAGCTATATGGTGCGCGAGCTGCTGATCCAGTTCTACAAGTCGACCCACTTCAAGCCGAACCGGATCATCATGTACCGAGACGGCGTATCGGAGGGCCAGTTCCAGCCGGTGCTGCAGCACGAGCTGGCCGCCATCCGCGAAGCCTGCGTCAAACTCGAGGTGGACTACATGCCGGGCATCACGTTCATCGTGGTGCAGAAGCGCCACCACACGCGGCTGTTCTGCTCAGACAAGAAGGAGCAGAGCGGCAAGAGCGGCAACATCCCGGCAGGCACCACCGTCGACTCGCAGATCACCCACCCGACCGAGTTCGACTTCTACCTCTGCTCGCACCAGGGCATCCAGGTGAGCGGACCGGCCGCCGTTGCGGGGAAGGGGGGACGCCACCCGCCGCTCAGCCCCGGCCCGCCGCGGGGCGTGTGCCGGTAAAGTGTGGGCCACAGTGGCCCTGCAGCGGCGACAAACCGCGACCCACGGCCGGGAGCACGGCCTGCTCCGTACGCCGTTGGTGCAGACAGCGGGGAGCCGCTGGCGCGACATGTGACGCGGGGGCGTCGCTGCAGCGTCACCACGTCGCTGTCGACACGCCGTCTCGGCGACTCCCGGAGTTCTCGCTACGCCAGTTGTTTTAACGTCTGTTGCCTAGCCGTCACCGAGCAGAGATTTAACTGCATCTGCAGGAATAGTACGCGGTCGATGCAGGTAAAACAAGACTGGGTTATGGAGGCGTAAGTGACCTGCTTTGACGTGGCTTTGAACGTTGCTTGTTGCTTGTATCTGCATATTCCCGTGAAATGCTGACTTTGTAACAGTGGTTTCAAAGTGGCCTCTTTTCACTAGCACTGTGCAGCGTCGTGATCTCTGTGTTGCCGCGTGTCGGCAGCTTTAGCGTCAGATGACCGCAGTGGCGCTGACGATGCGCAGCCAGAGCTGACCGCCCGGCTTCTCCAGGGCACCTCCCGGCCCAGCCACTACCACGTGCTCTGGGACGACAATCGGTTCGACTCGGACGAGCTGCAGCAGCTCACGTACCAGCTGTGCCACACGTACGTGCGGTGCACGCGCTCCGTCAGCATCCCGGCGCCGGCCTACTACGCCCACCTGGTGGCGTTCCGGGCCCGCTACCACCTGGTGGAGAAGGAGCACGACAGGTGAGCCGAGCCGGGGTACGGCCCACCGCTGTCCACCACAGCGCGCCTCCACGGGCGTCCGGCTCGTGGCGGGACCGTGAGCCGAGTCTCCGGTTGCGTGGACTGGCTAGGTCTTTGGGGACTCTGTGTCAGTTTCCTTTGCGTGTGTTCGCCGCACCTTGCCAGTGCTTCGTTTGCGGTGCGTGCCGTCGTGTTGGCGGCTGTTTGTGTGATAGATGGGTGGATATTGTTACTGGTGATGCAGTTTGTGCCGATATCTCGGCCGTATGAGCTGTTGGTGGTGTTCGTTTTGGCCCCGGCTGGCCGCCTGATGGGCGTGACGCCTGCATCTGCCCGCGTCGGGCCGTGGCCGCTGCTGGACGCCATCGCTGACCAGTGTCCGCCCCTACGTCGCAGCGACCCGACCTATCATTCGTCATGCTCCGGCGAGGGCTCGCACCTGTCCGGCAACTCGGACGACCGCACGCCGTCAGCCATGGCGCGGGCAGTCACCGTCCACCAGGACACCAACCAGGTCATGTACTTCGCGTGAGCGCCGCCGACACCGTCCACCAGGAGACCAGCCAGGTCGTAAGCGAGTTACTGGCTGAGCGTCAGCCGGGCAGTGGTGACGGCGGCCGGACGGTGGTGGCGGCCCGAGCGCGGCCAGGCCGCCGGCCGTCCGGCGGCCGGTTCACTGCCAGCTGGGACTGAGCTGCCCCGGCGGTCGGTCGGCTCGATATGGCGTCCGGCGACCGCCGTCGCTGCCCGCCGCCGGAGCCGCACCTAGGAATCATTTGTATATAGCGAGGGACTGCCGCGTCCGATGCGGGGTGGGCGCGCGCGCACCTACGGCCGTGCGGGTTACGGCGCGCTGTGCCTGCCGTCAGCCCTGTATTCTTGTTTCCGGCCCGGCCGCTCTGTTGTCCCGCTCCGTCTAGCGTTCTGCGGGGAGGCGTGCCGCCTGTTTTAGTTGCTGCTGGCGTGTCCCTGGCGCCTCTAGTCATCTGTTCGGTCATGCTGCCGGCCGGCAGCCTCTCTGTCTGTCGCTCGCCGTGGCGGGCTCAGCGGCCGCCGCCGCCGCCGGCCGGGCCGCCTCTTCCATTCCGGACCGGATGCCGTCCAGAGCACGTCTCTGTCGCCGGTGCGCGAGCGGCCATCACCGCGGCCACCCCGCGCTTGTCCGTGTGTGTGTGTGTGTTTTGTAGTGTCGGCTTGTACTGGTGGTTCGGTACTGTAGCAGCAGCCGACGTCGATGCCCCACTGCCTTGTGAGGGAGGTGGGTGCAGCTACCTGCTCTCTTCGTGCGCACTGCCGGGCGGCGCGGACCGTCTGTCATGTGCCTGCCGTTTCCTGGGCTGCTCTCTCCCTTGCTGTCCTCCCGGCCTGCGCAGCCTCCCCGACGCCGACTCCCTCCACGGGCCAGCGATCCAATCCCATGGAGTACCAAAGACAGGATATTCTGCACATTTTGATACGGTGGTTTTGGTGGAGCTGTACCATCGAGATAAAGCCGGGCAATCACGCCGCTGAGGAACATTCTACTTGAGAGGGGCGTGTTTTAATACGGAAAGCGTGCGATAACTGGGTGCGGTTTTGTGTAGTCGTTTTTCGAGGTGTGCCGGCTTTGGTGTGGCGCAGACGCGCTGCACACATTCGCGGGGATAGGGTGCCTAACTAGGTAGCTGTTGACCGCATTGGTGCGCTCCAGCCGGGAGAGCTCGACTGACCGGCTCCGGCAGGCCTGCCGAGTGCGCGGCCAGTCCGCAAACTGCCACATGATTCGTTGTGTTCGCGGGTCAGCGTTGCGCCGCGCGCGTGCTGTGGGCGCCGGCTGCGTGCTGTCTGCGGCCGCCTGAACCGTGCCGTCCGTCCGTCTGCCGGCGCGGCGGCGGCGTCTGCGCCCCGTCCAATCATGTTAAGTTGGAAGTGCTCCGGCGCGACGGGTGCCGGTCGGCCGCCGCGTGTGCTGCGCGCGGCGACCTGCCTGCCACCCTGCTGCTCTCTCTGTCGCTGCTGGCTGGAGGCTGTCCGTAATTGGCTGGCAGTTGTTAACTCCGGTAGATCGCCGCCTAAACGATAGCGATCGTATGCGTGTCGTGTGCGTGTTGTTCCAGCTGGCTATGGTCGGCGCGGTGCGTGCCGCCTGTACGCCCCGGCAGCGCTTCCCTGGCATGTCATCGGGTCCTCCGGCCTCCCCCACAGCGCTCCACAGGTCATATCATAACCGCGCTTCGTCCTCACATATCCGCCGTGTGTCACGTGGAAAGCAATACGTGCCAGGGGGCTCGTTCTCGTCGCGTTCAGATCTCTCCCCACCCCCTCCCACATATCCCCCTGTCACCGCCGTCAGCCGGCTGCTGCCGGGGCCAGCTGCACTTTAGATGAATAACGGCATTGTAGGAGCTCAACAATAAACGGACGACAGTCGGCCGTGTGTACTGTACATTGGTGGTGTGGTCTCCGTGGCCGTAGACGAACACTGACGGCCGGCCGGTCGGTACAGCGGAGAGAACGGGCTACACCAACGAAAATCGGAGCGGCTCGTGGTTGTCCGGCGGGCGATGGGAGACGCAGCGGGCTCGGTACTCCGAGCCGTTGCCGCGACGTCAAAGCCAGAGTAAGGTGTCGTCAGGCGAGGCAGCGCTGGAGGTCGGCCTGGAGCCATTGTCGGTCTCTACGAATGGAGAGGGTCTTTATGAAGAGTGCCTTCACGGTATAGCATCCACGGAGGGACACAAACATTGTTAAACAAAACCATTCATACACTTAGCACATAAATCTGACGCCTTCTTGTGTCACTAGGGCCGCCATTAGTAATATACCACACGTCCTCCCTACCGTAGATTTTCAAGGTTTTGGAACAAAACACCCGAACGCACGGCTTCAAAAATTTACTAGTTGCCGCGTTTGCTTCTCAGCATAAATGACGATCTGTGATTTCTGTTCTGCGTGCCTTTGGTGAACCTCTGTCGGTTGAGGACCGATGAGTAGAATGATAGGCATGTCCAGGTATGTCTGGGTCTAGTGATTTCTGCAGCTGATGCCGGTCCTTGATCTCTTCCCTCAGGTGGAGCCTATTGCGTCTGTGCTCGACGCCGTCATCTGCTCTTACCCGGTACGATCTGTTTTTGACATGTTCCATTATTTCTGCCAGCCGCCATTTACGTTGCCCTGGCTTCGGTGCCATCGGTACGGTGTGTTATCAGTCAGCTGTTTCAAGTTCTTAGCCGACGCCTTGTGGTGGGCAGACTGTGTGGCTTGCCTGACGTGTTTCTGTTCCAGTACATCAGTAAATATTTTGGGTTTTAGCAGGTTCTGGTGTGGCGGTAGCAGCGCCCTGGTTTGTCTTTGCATTAATCTCTGGTCTAGTGAACTCCCTATACTTAATACACATTTCGGTATACACATTTCGTAGTTCGAGAAGTGTTGTAGGGCTTTGTGTAAGCCTTCATGGACCTTTCTATCAGTTTCTTCATTTGTTTCAGTGTTTTCGGCTTTCCGTTTGACTGTGGATGTCCAGGGAAACTTGTATGTTGGAACTTGAACTCATTGGCGAACGTTTGGGATTCTTGCGAATTGAACACAGCCGGTTATCACTCATCATTGTGAGCGGGGACCCGTAGTGGGCCATGTGACCCTTCAGCAGCCATATCACTCCGACCCCTTTTTGCTGACGATTCTGTCGCACTCTATGAAGTCAGAGTAGTTGTCTACCGTGACTAGGTACGACTGTCCTCCGTATTCCATCAGATCGCATCCTATCTTCTCCCAGGGACGTTCTGGAAGTTCGTGACGGATCATCGGCTGCGTCTGTCATTTGTTTTGAAGGGCAGAGCATGTTGGACACTTGAGCATGTATGGAGTGATTTCATCTGTCTTGTTGAGCCAGTAAACGGCTTCCCGTGCTCTTCACTTGTAACCGCACACACTGACTTGAGACATGTGGATACGCTGCTTTATACATTCTGTGGCCCTCTGCGATATCACCAGCCGCTCGCCTTTGGAGACAATATTGCTATCTGCAGCCATTTCATTTCTGAGGAAAAAATACTTCCAAATTTCTGTCGGTACGTTTTGTTTGTGCTCCGGCCAGCCATCAGAGACCATTTCCATCAGGGCTTTCATCTCCACGTTCTCTTCTGTTGCCTTTCTAAGAAGCTCTGGCCATTGGCGGCGGATCGTATTTTCGGATGGGGGATGGGGGCAAGCAACTTTCCGGGGGTCCCTCAAACGGCAATGGTCCCTCTGGTGGGTGTTGGGTCCCCTCTGGCGACAATGGTTCCTATTACCAGACACATTGGGAATATGCAAGAAAGGTTTGAAAGTGAAAATATTTGGAATAGTATATATACCCCCAAAAATAGGACTCCTATTTTGCTTAATAACGGACGTACTTTTAAAGATAAATACGTGATTTTTTCAGATAATAATGCACATGCATGGCACGAGTCACGGTATATTTTCGTCCTGGACACGTTCATTTGTGCCCGAGTTATGACTTGATCAAGTTGGGGCTCACAATCGAGGAAAAGACATTTTGTGTTGAAAAATTACGCAACAACCAAATCTTCCCAACGGACTCGTTTGCAGTTTGCACACCGTTTCGGTCTTAAAAGACGCGGTGCCCCCCGCAGGCAATCAGTTTGCCGTTGGATGCACAAATTCCGTGTTCATGGAACGGTGCACGACGTGAACGCTTCAGCCCCGGGCAAGGCCACTCACTCGGGAAGACCAAAATTTCAACAACAAAAACTCCAGCCAACATCGCCTCCGTCGCGCCCCTAACCGTCGCTGCCAGGAGCTCGAGTTGTCTAAAAATGGATTGTCTAACATTCGGATGAAGGACTTGAAAGCACATTTGAATACCCTATAGGTGTGTTACCTAAACTCGAACCCCAAGACATGAAAAAACGAATGGCGATGTGTCGGTGGTTCACTGACATACTCGAGCAGGGACCAAACTTCCTTGATGATCTCTGGTTCACAGATGAGGCACACGTTTTGCTCATTGGTCGTGTCACTTCTAAGAACCATGTTTATTGGGGATCGCACTCCACAGTGAACCTTGCGATCCGAGAGATCCCCATCACTCAGCGCGTGAACGTTGTGAACAGTTTCGCCAAACGCATTCGGATGTGTTTGAGCCGCCGAGGCCAACATTTAGAGCATGCAATAAAACAGTCATAAAATCAGTGCGAAGCATTTTGTCGTTATAAAGGCTGGTGAGCTAAACATGCAGAATATTTCAAATACTGTGCGAGGATATGACATTCTTAACTCAACAGACAAAGAAGTCATTGCCAAAGTTAAATGTCACATTTTTTTTTGTGGGGGGGGGGGGCGTCCTGTGGTTGCATTGGTGTTTTGTTCTTCTTTGGCTAATTTGGAACCATGACAGTACAACATTTATTAACGCTGTGAAAAAGTATTCACCGCAAAAATCACGTTCTGTTGTCATGCAGAAATATATAACACCGTTCACTAGAAGTTGGCTGCACACATTGTCTACATGCACATGTCTATCTTACAGTCAGTATTTTGTCGAAGAGAGGTAGTTGTGTGGGTTGTTTTGTTTGTGTGCTGGTGGTTGGCTTTGTGTCCCTAATGTATGCTGTTTCTAATGTTGTCAGTCGGCGGCGGTCATGGCAGCGTGCGAGGATGGTGTTGTTTACAAGCATGTCGCAGATGATCTTGGTGTCGTGCTGTCCTTGATAGTGTTTTTGGATGCCCCTTCCCGTGTGTTCTGAGTCGTCGGCTGAGTGATATGGTTGTGCGATCAATGTAATATACCTGGTGGTCGCAGAGGCCCCGACTTTACCTTGAAACCGTCGCACCTCATAGGTCTGTTGTAGTGTTGATTTGCTCTGTGTCGTGTTGTTTTCCGTGACCAGTGAGGATGTTTTGGGGCTTTTGTAGAAGATTTGAACTTTCAATTTTTGACGTAGTTTTGTTGTTCTACGGTAACCGTCAGAACCCGAAACAGGGAAATTAAATCGTCCCTCTGTTTCTGAAGCCGACTACACGGAAAGGGAACTACCAGATGATACCATGGGCAAAATTACGCGAGTTTTTTTATAAAGCAAGACGCTCCGATGAGCTGGATGTACCCTACAAATCACATAACGTATTCCCTAGTGGACACTGGAGTGAATGTGTCTCTCATTTCCCGTGAAGCTTGTGACAAAACTTTACTTAAAAACATGTTTGGCCACAAACTAAAAATCTTCGGAACTGCCGTCCTTCCAGTAGAAATCCCTAAATTACGTAAAACTTTCAGTCTGTGGAACGTCTGAAAAATCATTGCATTTCGGGAAACATCTTCCTCAGCCGTTTCGGCGCCAAGCTGGATTTTGGGAAGAAAACCCTAGACATGCAGAACAATGTCATTCCACTCCGAACCCAACATTTTACTTGCCAGTCAGTTACTTCTCATGTCGTCTCAAAAAACAACCATCCCCGCGCAACGGTTTGTTGAATTACGCTCGTTCATCAACCGAGTTCAGCTCTTTGAACAAGACTGTGTCCAACCACTGAGCGACGCTCCTCACCTCAGTGAGAAACCCGGTCTTTAATGAAAATGATGCCCGAACAAAAGCATACAAGTCCCGATCGATCTGGTAAACACCACAACAAAGAACCATACGTTGCCAGCTCGGCACGTCATTAGCCTTCCGGAGGCTTTGGATGAATCATAAATCTGTGGTGTCGAAACAAATGAGGATTTAGGGTGTGAAAAACCGTGTCTTTGACCCAGCTCCAAAAATTAAAGACTAATCTCTCGCACGTCCCGAACAATCGGCGGGGCCTGCTGAACAAACATTCTGACATCTTTGCCAAAAGCGACTTAGATATTGGGTGCTCGGCCCGAGCGAAGATGAAAATTGGCGCCAAGGACCACCCATCAAACAAAATCCGTGTAGGCTTCCTTTCAGTCAGAGACATATGGTAGAAGACCACAAGGCTGGGATTATTCAGCCCAGTCAAAACCCTTGGTCTGGTTCGCTCGATGTTATTCACAAAAGGATGGTAGAAAACGATATTGTGTAAATTATAGAAAACTGGTTTAAGGAGTGGATTACAGTTTCTCACGGTTTAAGTAACCGTGAAAAACTGTAATCCACTCCCTCGCATCGACGACATCCTCGCATTACTCGCACGGTGAAAATATTAAACAGTTTTGGACCTGACGCGTGGATATAGGCAAATTGCTATGGATCCCGATTCTGTCTATAAAACTGCTTTCACCTGTTTGATGGGTCTCTTCCAGGGTGTTCTTTTGCATTCTTTTCAGAGGGCCCTGGCCCATCCTATGTTGATTTACCCCCATGTTGATTTGGGCCCCGCAATGTTTTCTGCCGGTTTTACAGGGAAATGAGTAAAAATAACGAAAAGAACGGCCGCAATAAAGAACAGATAGGCAGAAAATAAAAAATGGAGTCCAAGGCGATATATCTATCTATCTTTCTATCTTCTATCCATCTGTCTATCTATCTATCTATCTGTCTATCTATCTATCTATCTATCTATCTATCTATCTATCTAACTATCTATCTATCTGTCTATGTCTTTATGTATCTATATATCTATCTATCTATCTATACCGATATACAGGAGGGTAGATGCAACTTTTTATTTGATAGATAGTAACAAAAAACTTATAAATTTCTAGTGGTCAAAAAATGGGCTAAATCCTTTGAAAAACCAACATTTTGGGAGAGGTAGGCTGTTGGGCCTTCGGCTCGGTCCCCCAATCTTTAACAGAAATCAACGTCTCTGGTCTCTTCTCATAAAATGTATCTTCCTTTGAATTGACCAATGCCGCAATCCTCTTCAGTGAACCTATAAACAGTGTTTTGGAAGGCATGCAACATGAATTTCAATCGCCTTCATTGATATAATCTTCTCTAAAATCTTTGAAGAGCATTTTAGTCACATGTGTTTGATCGTCACTGCAGTGAAAGCTCGAAGCTCGGAATGTCAGAATGCGGCTTTCCAAATCAAGAAGTCAGATATTTAGGTCATATACTTTTACCAAGCGACATAGGACTGGACCCTGGTAAAGCAGAAGTCATTAGAAAACTGGGTCATCCAACGGACGCAAAAGGCGTTGATTCATTGGCATGCGCTCCTACTATCGACGTTTCTCTCCAAATTTTGAGAAAAATCGCAAAACCTCTCACGTGGCGAACAAAGAACAACAACCGTTTTTACTGGAACGGCATTTGTCAAAATGCACTTGAAAGTCTTCGAGACGCTCTCATTGAAGCTCCTATTCTGGTTTATCCTGACACTTCAAAATCATACAAACACTACACGGACGAGTCCAACCACGCCATCTGTGCTGCTCCTGTGCAGGACATCGAACAAGGCGAAAGGGTGGTCCAGTACCTCTCACATCAATTGAACGCCACGTAACAACGGTGGTCAATCATTGAAAAAGAAGCCGTCGCCATCGTTTGCGGCATCCAAAAGCTGAAACACTACTTTCTCGTTTCAAAATTCACCGTCATTGTCACGTCAGTGATGACGCGTCTCGTCCGGCTTTCATTTCGCTCCCCAGCTCGTGATAAGACCTCCTCAGTCCATGGTGTATTTGACAATGCCCGGCCGCTCCGCGCAGGCTAAACGTCCACGCGGACATGCCCTGCGGCCGTGGGTTGACCCAGGCTGGGCCGCTGCGGTGAGGTATCCAGCCAAGTATCGGCCTTGCCGGGCACTCGATTACACCACATATTCGGCCTTTGTGAACACAACATTCTCCTTTTACTTGAGAGGAACGATTACATAATGCTCAACTATTAAACAAGTGTTGTATGTCAAACGCACTCAATACTAGCTGTCCAAAGCCCTGAGGTTTCCTGATGACATGCTACTTACGTAAAGATCCACACAGGTCCAGCTGCAGATCTTCCCGTGGTCCTTTCGGTAGGTCGCCGGCACGTTTTTATCCGCTGTTCTGCGCGAGCGTGAATACACGTCCACCACACTTTGCTCCGCGGTCTTTGTTTTGTACGGACAATGCCCTGGTGGCCCTTATGAGCGAAGTCAAGAACCTCGGTGCTCAGGTTGGCCGGAACAACAATCCTGCTTGTCCTTAACAATAGACCGTCACACTCACACACTTGGTGCCTCATCTGCCCGTACCCTTTCGGGCACTGCTGTCAATCGTTGCTCGCCAGACAGCGGAGTGCCTCCTGAACTCACGGTCTCTGGCAATAGCGCTCCGGCCGTCCCGCGTCAGAGTCGCAGGGACGGCGTGCGCCGCGACGAATCGAGCCAACTCTTCCCCGCCGTCCTGGGACGCTACGGAGCCAGCCGGCTCCTGCGTCAATCGGCGGAGGAAGTCAGCAACATTTTGTCTGTTTGGAACGTAGATTGATTTAAACCTGGACGGTTGCAGGCGCAGTAACCTTCACCCAATCGCTGTTGAGTAATCCCGACTTTGAAAGGTTCCAGGATAATGACACAGACTGTTGCCAACATCTCCCGTCATTATGCGGTTTTGGACGATTTACTATTCCGTATCTCGAACACTCAAAAGTGTCAATGCATGGCTTGTAGTTAGTCATTCCACGTATCCTTCAAAGCCCCTCATCAAAGAAATCCGTTCAGAATATTTTGGTGGACATCTGTGCATCGACAAAACGTAAGACAAACTCCGTTTGCGCTATTATTGGTCTGGCATGTATGGAGATATTGTTCATTACCTGAAAACATGTGTTGCCTGCAACATGCGAAAACTGCGCAAACAACCACCTCCGCTGCAGGAAATGCAAATACCCAAATTTTCGTTCGAAATTGTCGCCATCGGCGCCAGCGGACCGTTTGCTCAAAGCTGCAGTGGCAGCCGGTACATTATTGGCGTAATTGACATGTTTTCTGGATGACCTGAATCTTTCGCCACGGAATCAAAAAGTGCTGTAACATTGTTTCGGGCAGCGGAAACGAATTCCGCAATGCTGCCATTGAACAAATTTCGTCGGTTTTCAATATCAAGCGCATTCGTGCATCCGTATATCAGCCTGAGGCAAGGGCGGCGGAAGGCCGGGGGGGGGGGGGCAGGGGGACAGCTGCCCCTCCCGATCGCGATGGGTCTGGAGCAAGACTATGTTTCTGCCCCCATTTATGATCTCGGGGGCCTCGTAAGAAAATGAACAGAAAAGAAAATGGGGATAAAAGCGACGAACACGCTCAAAACCAAAAAAGGAAGGAAAATGTTACTATGCAGGCAAGGAAGTAAGCAAATGGCGTGCGTGTTCTTTAAAGTCTTAGTTTGTTGAGGGCCTCAACTTTCTTCCGGTAGGGGCCTGGAACAGGTTGGACCGAAATTGGCCAGAGGCCGCGAACTTACAATTTTTAAGGGGCCTCGCAGAATGGACCCAGCCGACTTACCCCGACACACAGTTCGGACCCTGCTAGGGGGCCCGGCGTCCATCCAATGGAAGGACTCGTGTTAATTACACTCAGACGTGGCTCAGCGACCAGGACTGATAATTTTCAGGGGCCTCAGAATTCATGGACCGGGATGGCCTGCGCTCAGCCGGGGTTCGAACCCTGTACATGCCGGCTTAGGTTCGAGAGAGGGCATCGTACCGATTACACTCAAAGGTGGTCCACCGACCAGGATCTCACAATTTTCAGGGGGCCTCACAGAATTAATGAACCGGGGTGGCCTGCGCTAAACCGGGGTTCCAACCCTCCAAGGGGCCCCGAGACCCTAATCGGTTCGAGGCCCTCTTTCGGCTTAGGTCCGAAAGAGGGTCTCGAACTGATTATCACTCAAAATCAAAACAAACCCGGGGAACCTACAGTTTTTCAAGAGGCCTCATAGGATGGACCCAGGGGGCCGTGGACGTGGCTGTGGACGTCAGTTCACGGTGGGACCAAGCTGTGCCACACCTGTCAAGTTTAGCGGTTGAATGCAGAGTTCGCACAACGTACGACTGGATCGTGGACTTACCCCGCTCGGTCGGGCGAAACACGACTCCCATTAAGTGAAACATGGACTTTTTGGGGGATGAGGGCCCATCGTAGGAAATGGGGCCTGTCAAGATCAAGGGGCCTCGGGACTTTGCGTGCCCCCCCCCCCACCCCCATAAGCCAATACGATCCGCCGCCACCGGCCTGAGGCAAATGGAAATTGGGAAAGATAACCGCGTACAACACGATATGCTTGCTAATTTTCAAGTAGATCCCAAAGAGAATGGGACACCGAAATTCCTGCGATCCCTTCGGGATATAGAGCAGCAAGACACAACACAAGACATGTTATTTCCGTTTTTAAACGGGTCTGTTTTTCGTTCTTTACGGCAGAGACCCTGTTCTCCCCACGGACACGCTACTGTCTGCCAAATTCAGACATCAAGTAGCAAAATACGCTCCTTTCATGCATCAAGTGTGGCATAATCTGACTCTCAGTCACGAGAAATAACAAACTGTACTTTGACCAAAAACCAAAACCCGCGAGAATTAACATAAGAGTTATAGTTTTTTTCTCAGAGACCCTTCTGTCATCGTAGACTCGTCTTCGAGATCACCTCCCATTGGAAACCCTTTCATCGCGTTTTGAAATCCATGCGTGATGTCACTTTCGTGATCAAAAATCACTTCACTGGGGAAACCAAGGCGTCCAACACCCAAAACTTGTGTGTAGCTGATCCAGAAACCAAAATCAGTCTGGCGTGAAGTTTCGGGTGAACCTTCTCAAATAGGGAGCAAGTACGAGGAAAGCAGAAAGTCGAAAAATCCTCAGCGTTTTCAGCCTCCCAGAAGTTCAAAGTTGTCGATTGTCAACAATGACGAGCCTTCTGATGTTCACAGAAATTCCTGTCGGACGGTTGTCTCAACTCCCAGCTCTGATGTGGACTGAAGCCAAAATTCCTCCAACGCCAAAAGCGATGCATCACATCGTTTTACTACGGACGATGAGAGTATCCCTTTGGCCGAACGTTCTCGTCTTCAGAGGGGAAAACTTGCCTCTGACCGAATTGGCACGTCAATTAAACTCACAAGAGGAGCTGGAACCTCTGAGATACAAACGACTTCGTTCGGAATCGGCTGACGTGAGTCAAGTGCCGGGAAAAAATACTCATTAGATGAGTATCATAAAAGAATCCATGGTGATGACGAGCCGAACGAAGGCAGTTCGTCCAGTAAGACAGCAAAGGAAGATGTAGATCTGGATTTACGTGACGTTGATGTTCATGTCTATACAGTGTAAATGATATAAAGAATTTAATGGTAGTTAGCGTTAGTGTCGAAACGAAATCTGTTCAGTAGACAAAAAGGGATAATGCAGGTGCACACCGAAATGCAAGTTTTCAGAAGCAAGCGATGATGTTCGATTAGCAGAATACGTTGTTTCATTCACTGTAAATGCGCCTTGTTCCTGCCTGCGTGCGGAAGCATTCGACAAGCCAGTGTTTTGCCATTGCCTGTGAGCAGTGAAGCATAATGATTCTGTATGTTTTGTTACAGACATGCCGGCTCAGTTAATCCTATCGCTCCTTACCATTTCTTCCCTTCCTCTTGTATCCCCTCGTGTACTGCTCCTATCCCGTGGACAACTGTATTCATCTTTTGATCAATGACGCATTCACCTACCTTTCACTGTTCCACCATGGTGGAGTTTTATAAGGGTAACTGAAATTCATGACAGTGCCACGACAGTCTCGGTTTAATTGTTTATTTCACCGGCACCGTCGGAACGTTAACAACCATAAAATACAGATCATGACGAAACTCTAAAGTGACACTAGCATTTTTCAGCTTGAAATGAGCAAAACCTACGCTCTTCTTCGCCATAGTCAAGACCATCCTATACAAAACCGTCAGAAGCGAGCAGCATTTCTCCAGATGACCTCATGAGCTCTCGTTGGACTTTCAACCGCATCCGACATCAGAGATGTCCTTGCCCGTGTCCGGGACCTTCGAAAGTCTCAGGCTGAATTCCTTCATGTCCTTGACGAAAGCACCAGCGTCCTAAATCACACAGCAATAGAGGTACAAACAAGTCGAAAAAGCATACTGCCACGTTTTCTACTGCCACCACAACAAATCAGAGAAACCCTGTTAGAAATTCTGAAACTCGTGCCAAAGTCGGCTTCTCTTTCGTTCAAACCAAGTCAAGTTGACAAGTACTATTCAATCTCCTACGCTGGCGTAACTAAAAACACCGATAGATTTTTAGTGCAGATCCAGATACCCCTTCTTCAGACCCAAAATTTGTTTCATGTCTCCCAAATATTTGATCTCTCAATTCCGAAAGTACTCGATAATCAGACTCTGCTTGCCAGTTACCTGGCAGAAAGTGCAAAATTCATTGCCCTGTCAGGAGACGCCTCAAAATACATGAACTTACATAGCGAAGATATCCACGTTTACATGAGAAGCAAATTACCTTTCTGTCTCATGCGGAAACCAATCATGAACGTCGTGGAGTCAGAAAAAAATGTTTGTCCAGTCCTCTTAACGGAACATACGACACGTAATTCAGAATTTTGCGAAAAGATGATTCAAGTAAGTCCGGGCACGTAGCCAGGATTGCCCTCTGGGGGGGGGGGCAAATGTTAAATTTCGTCATCTGCCGCTGACATATGACGAGATTTATACAAAAAGCAGCAATTTTATGTAACTGACCTTATATTAAGCCCACAGAAATACACATAATGTTTGCTTTTGCAACATGTCTATAATCAGTACTCCATATTCGTGCACAGTCGCTACATATCTAATGTAGAATGCTTGGCTCAGGGGGCATGGCCCCCATGGCCCCACCCCCTTTGGCCACGTCCCTGAGTAAGTCAGAATAATGAGCCTACTGCTTCATATCTTGGAAATGGACATTGGCTGTAATCAGCCTAGAACCTATGCCATTAGAGATGAAATGTCGCAACGTCACTGTCTCATTACGGAGTAAGATCACGACCCTTATATTACCGATATCTCTGTCGAGCCTGAACCCCGCCTGTGCAGCCTGCTGTTCGTACTTCAGCCGTCCAACTCACTACCAACGAGAGACTCACCTGGAGCCAGTATATTTACGTCAGTAACTGGCACAATTCAGCTCTGTTAACGTTTGGCAACATACTTTGTCGGTGGCAGATGGAGATAATGTCTCGTTCGGTGAGATTACCTAGAGCCTTCCTCTCATGAAGTACCAACGTGTCACTTGAAGTGAACTCCGTTATCGTCTCCATTCTATTCAGCCTAATCCTCAAACGCATTCTTCCAGTTTAGTCACCCTAGCAATGCTGTCTATGGCTACAGTTGTTCTTATAGCGTTAGTGCTTATAACGCGTCAATGCTCGCCATGGTGTTCGAAATACGTCCTGCCCAACCCACATCCTGACCCAGAATCCTTGAGCTCCCCGCCTACTAAGCCCGACCCCGCCACAACAAGATCGACCGATAGCGACTTCTCTCCGACAGGAGCCAGAAAGATAGAACCAGCACGTCTCCGAACTCCTCGCTCACGGCCACATTGACCGCCTCACTGCCGCATAATCTCACCGGTGATTCTGGGGGCTTCGCATCAATGCAGAGTCGCGGTTTTGCGTTCGGCTTCTTCACTACAACGAGAGCCGAGATCCATCGATTTGGAGTGTTGACCGGAGCTGTTATACCTTCTGCAGTCAGCCGATTGAGCTCTTGCCGCAGATCTCCTTCGAGAGCTATAGGAACGGTTCCCGTAGCCGTCTTCGCTGACCGTGCTTGCTTTCCTAAGCTTGGTTTCAATGGTTCCCGAAATATACCCTTACCTGAGATCATCTCATCATATTCCACCGAGAGCTCTTCTCCTGTCATTATTTTCTGGTGATTATGTCCTACATCAGTGTTAACAGACGCTATATCCTCTTGGAATGAAGGATCATTTCCTCCCTGTATGGAGGGAAGGAAAACGATTTCCTAGAGGGAAATCATGGAGGGAAAATTCATAGAGGGAGGGAAGATGAGCCCAGAAGTGGCGTGTAATTATATCGGACAATCAAGAATTCTACTCGGTATTATGTTATTCCTTCATATTGTGTGGGTTGATCGCAGAAAGGACTCGCCTTCCTGGCATTCCTGACTTCCTTCTGTGGACGTTCCATTGCACATTATCAGGGAAATGCCACACTCCTCCGGTTCCCTCGGCCGCTTTTCTCCACACGTCCTTATAACCGTGCTGAGGGATTATGTTGAGCTATGGTCAAACCGTCACCGGTATCTAGCTGCAGCTTCTGGATGCCATTGTTCCCAAATAGGAGACTGACGAGCAATTTGATTTGCGACATCACACGCCATATCGCCACGTCATGACGTCACGTCGCCACAGCGCTTACATTTACGCGTAATAGCAGTTTTGGCGAACGACCTGGTTCGGAGCTGTGCTCCTGCTCGTCTTCAACAGGGCTTACCACCCGTACTTGCGCTTTCCGACTCTTTACAGCGAAGTGGTTGAATCCTTCACAGATCTGGTACTCCTTGCTCCACGCCGGACACGTGTTTTCTGGAATGCATGAAGTCCACCGCAGAACTGGCACGTCTGGTTTCCAGGCTGTCTGAGGCATTGCTTAACTCGGGATCTCTGCGGTCTGTCAGACTGTTGTCTGCCTCTGACTGCGCTTACTTCCGGCCCTTGTTGTATAGTTATATGCTGTATCTGTTTGTTGGTGGTTTCATGGGTCCTGACCGTTTGTACAGCCTGCTATAACGTTACATTTGCCTCCTGAATGAGCCTTTTTCTCACTTCATCCTTTTGTATTCCCAGAACCGTCGTGTCTTGTATTAAGCTCTCTTCAAGTGAGCCATAGTTGCATGCTTTAGCGAGTTGACACAAATGAGGCATCATCCTATGCTCTTCATCAATCACCTCTTCTTGTCCATCATTTCTAATGCTGAACTTGTATCTCTTATATGTCTCGTTGCGATCACCGATACAGTAGCCTTCCGACTTTGAGGTAGTCGTGTGCAGATTGCTTTGTTCAGCCTCGTAAGGACAAAGCGTTCCAATATTGCTAGCGCTTCGGGTCCAACACATGTCAGAAATGCTGCGACCTGAATTTCCTCAGGTTCTGAACCCAGTCCAGTGGCGGTGGAATAGTTCTTCTCTGGTCCATAGCTTCCACGTTGCCTCCAGACTATCGCTCCTATCCGGTTTGTGGGCCAGGAAGTGATAAACTAGCGGCTGTGCACATTGTAGGTCACGAAAGAACAGAATTCACAGATATATCAAAAGAACTTAGCCGAATGGGATCCCACGGAAGAATTTCACAGAGCCGCTCGCCTATCACTGAGGCGCTCACCACTTCCACAACGAAGGCCTTTAAGGTGTAACGTCATATAACGTCGTTGGAAGCAATGGCGGCGCCACGTATTCTTCACAGCAGGGGCAAGCGACGTTTTCGAGTTCTTTCTTTCCATGCATCACCAGTGGGGTGGTGTTAAATTTTCCCGAGCTAGGGGGCAGTTACCCCGCTGCTCACCCCCTCCCCCCAGGTGGCGCCGCCACTGATGGGAGCGGCTGACACAGAAAGCTTCCACGGTCTCCGCAGTAAAGGCTTGCTCTTCTTTGTGCAATGGGAATGATGGTATGCAGCCGGGGAGCTCAGAGGTTGCAGCCTGGGGGCTGGACAATTTCAGTCAGATAGGTGGATGGCTACAGTTTTTTTTTTGCTGTGGACGGTGAAGGTTACAGCTGGAAGACTGAGCGGTTACAGCACTGGGACTAGACGGTTCGTTTGGGGAGCTGAACGGGTGGAAACGGGGAGCTGAACGGTTACAATTGGGAAGCTGGACGGTAAGAACCAGGGAGCTGGGCGGTTAAAGCCGGGAGCTGGACGGTAAGAGCCGAGCGCTGGACGGTTAAACTCGTGGAGCTGGACGATTACAGTCAGGGAGCTGGACGGTTACAGTAGGCGAGCTGGACGGTAAGAGCTGGGGAGGTGGACGGTTGGAGCCATGGAGCTGGGCGGTTAGAGCCGGGGGCGTGGGCTGGCGCGGCAGGGGCCGGCCAGGCTCGGCCGGTATCCGCTCAGTCAAGGGCACGGCGGAGCGCTGGTGAGCGCCGGCCGGCAACAGTGGCTCGGCACAAGGCCGCGCGTCCACTCCAGGCGTCCGCACTCCGGCTACGGAACGGCACATCTCGGCACCAGTTCGCTGCGGCCGCGACAGAATCTACAGGCAGAGGGAATGAAAACGGCATTGGTTCAGTCGCAATTCGCCGTCTTTTTTAGTGTGATGTGTACATTCCATACTGTGATTTTAGTCCCGGCGAAGTATATTCTATAAATCAACGGTAAAACCAACGTTATAGCAAACGCATACATTCGCACAGACACACACAATTGCGTGTGCTTGCAGCTGAGATGTCTGAATGTGTCTCAGAACTACGTCTCGGCTTCCGTTGGCAGTCGCACGGTTTTTAATGTACGAGCTTAAGTGCAGTTACCAGAGCAACCTTCTCTGTAGCAGCCTTCTCTGTAGCAGCCGACCTTATTGGACTGTGGACCTGCTGAAGGTCCTGTTAGATGGTGTGGGGTGCTGTGTTCCGTGTAGTTCGGGACGACCTTGACGCGCTGGCTATTTGTTTTTTTCTGCTGCGTCACCGGAGCATACCTGCGTAATGAGTCATTACGCCGTTAGCATCTGGAATATTTGACTCGCCAAGCTCCGGAGTGAATATTCTTTCGGGAACTGGGGACAAGTCATCACAGTGCCATGTTGTGGAGGGTATCCCAGAATGAGTCTCACATATATTAGGAACAGCTGCTGCACTCGGGCTAAAAAAGGACGAAGTTATTCTCAAGCCATTGCAGCAAATGGAAGACATACCAACACAACTCACGGTGCGCGTTTTTCTTGTGACTTTCTCCAGCCCTCCCGAAATGTTTACCACCTGACGGCTATCATCTGGTGCTAAACCGACACAAATCCGTCCCTGTGCGGTCTCCCGCCCGTTAGCGTGTGCTGTAATCTCGACAACAATCTGGGTGCAGTCCTCGCCTGCTGCCGACCCCGCCCATGCCGCCGCTTAAGGACGACATTCGTACGTCATTCAGGGAAACAAGCGGCAAACTAAATCCTTCTGTGCAGCACACTGACAGCGCATTTCTAGAACACTGAACGCTCAATGATGTTCTTTCTTTTACCGTTTTGATCACATGTGTCTCGGCGATGCTCCAACTTACTGTACATTTCAGGAAGCGGTCATTCGAGCTCGTTGTTGGTAAGCTGTAGTCAGTGGAGAGAAGGCAGGAAGTCACTCGCTGGTCGTTGGTCGTTACAGCCCTCCACGAAGGATGCATTAATTCATCCACTCAAACCGTCTGCGGCAGGCGTTCTTCCACCATACCGTCTGCGTTCGTTCACCATAGGCGAGTACTTACGAAAATAATGAAGCGTATCCGTCGTGGGAAAGGCTCAGATACGTATATCGTAAACCCGTTACACATACATCAGACCTGGCAGGCAACCGGCAACTGGCAAATGGCATACCGCCAAAGTTAAATGAGAACCAGATGCTGTGCGCATGTTAGGTGAACGATGCAGTCTGATGGCTGCATCCAAAGGTACGCGTCGTTGGACTTTAGGTTATGTCATACATCCTGCCATTGTAACTGAGCCACTACCACCTACTGCTGACCTACTCATGCATACTGTGGATAGTGCTCGGTGTCCGTTTCTTTCTGTCCGGTCAGGTTTAGGTTTGTGTCTGACGCTGATCAATTCCGTGTACGGCGGTGGTCAGTCCGTGTGCGGCGGTGGTCAGTCCGTGTGCAGTAGTATAGTCAGTCCTGTGGGCGGCGATGGTCGGTCGAATAGGGGGGGGGGGAGAGGGACAACGGCCCACTATCGGAGAAGCTCCGGAGGGCAAAGATATGATTTGCCCTCCCCCATACCCTGACGGAGCCCCGAGCTTGCGTAGGGGCCCTCCAAAATGGGCTAAAGTTGACGCGCTAACGTACGTATTACATAAATGCAGGTTTTAAAACTTGAGGCCAAAAGGCCCCCTCCCCCTCCCCCCAGGAACTCATGCAACATACCTGGAGGATCTCTGGACCTGACCACCTGACCAGGAGCTTTTCATATATATCTTGTGACCTTTGGAGGTCACGGGTTCCAACGCGACTTCATAGCAGTGACAGGGCCTCCTGACTCCCAGTGACCCCGAATACGCAATGCCCCGATAGTTTCCAATGACACCTGTTGCCACCCAACAGACGTGGCGTCTTTTAGCTCATCGGTGGTGTTGAACTTATGCCGCAGGTTTTTGTACATCATCTTCTTCAGCGCTTCCCAGATGCAGCAGTCCAGTGGGTTGAGATCGGGTGAATTTGTAGGCCACTAATCTTTTATCACAAATTTTGGGGTCTTCTCATTGAGGTAAGCCTGTGTGGCACTACTCCAATGGGACGGGGAATCTTGAATCTTGAAGAAAAATGCCGGCATTCCCACGATGAAGTTCCCGGTGGCCAGAGAGAACATCTTCCCTCAACAGTCGCATATAGAACTCTAGGACTTCACTTTGGCGTGTTCCGTATCGAGGAAAAAGATATCCGTTTTCTCGTTTCATGACACTCACGATTACCTTTTTGAAAAATCTGGATTGTTTATACTGGATTGTTGGTACATCCTGCTCGCTTCCACTTCACATTTCTTGCCTGTTGTGTGAAGCGACTGTTTTGACGATTTGTTGGTGCCTCCAAAGTAAAGTGTTTTCGTCCTTAAATGCCTTCTTTTTGGTATTGGTATTGCTGATAAAGCTGAAACAACTGATAGCTTGGTACATATTTCTTACCCTAGTCAGTCTTTTAGATCAAACAGCCTGCGACGTAGGTGGGCTTATTGTCCGCTTAGAACTCGTAACCCTTTTTCAACACTCATCGAATGAACGGCCGCGATGATCCTGTTCTGGCGGCAGTCTGACGCTGACTCAGATGGGTCCCAGGTTGTTGTTGTGAGTATATTACCTTGCACACTTCAGCCTTTTGCCCACGAGTCATGACAGAGGGACGTCCGCTACCCTGGCTGGTTGCATTTGTTCCCGTTGTTTCCAGTGTGCGGATAAAGCGGCAGGAGACATGGAACCTCTGTGGAGATGGGGGGAACACGATTTTTACCCCGTTACCTTCCATACAACGCCATAGGGCTAATGTTAAACGTTACCCATGGTTGGGAGGCAGTGGCCCCCTTCCCCCTCCCCCCGGTTCCAACGCCCTTCTAAACCGGTTGACAGAAATTGTTCCATTAGAACTGAAGGAATTCCTTAACCAGGCGTGCACCGCGCCAACCTTTTGTTCGAAACACGGCGTTTTGTATACTCCATTTCGGCAGTCAACGTGATCCTGATAGCGTAATCTTGAAACATTTGCCATGAAATATCACAACACAAATGGAATAGCCATGCAAACACAGTTGCCAAACAGAGACATCAAGGTTTATAGACACCGCATTTTAAAAACTAAAAGTATAAACACAGTTTTGCATCTTTCTCTTTCAGGAATCCCGTGAACCGCAAATTTAGCGCTACACTGCTGCTGTTTGATGTGGACATTTAGCTTCAATAGGAGTATGTGTATAACGAACTGAAACGAAGTCGGCTAACAAGTTTATGAGATACAGCGTTCAGAAGCTGGGAGCATTTTTTTCGGCCCACCCGGTGCAAAGTTTCCGCAGTTGTGATGTTGTGGTAGAAATTATTTTTCGTTATAATCTGTAGCCCAAATGATAGTGCCGAGATCGCAAAACGTGTGACAAGCATATTCTGAAGACGGGCATAATCTTCATATTATGTACTTTATGTATGCCTATACACATATTTGCGTAGCCTATACAGATCACATGCAGGTACTTTGGCGCTTGCGCATGTACGAACGCACAGGCATATAGAATATTTCAAATATTGTAATTTTTAAGCCTTTCTTGCATACTACCAATCTTCCTGGCGATGGAGCCCATTGCTGCCAGAGGGGGTCCACACCGTTTGAGGAGTCCCCGGAAAGCTGTTTTTCCCCATCCGAAAATACGATCCGCCGCCACCGGGTCATTTCCGTGTCCGTTGGTGGTCAGTTCCGTGTGCGGTGGTGGTCAGTTCCGTGTGTGGTAGAGCAGTCAGTTCCGCAGTGGATGACGTGTCCGGTCCGTGACCGCCGGCAGATCCGTGTGTCGAATGTCGTACGGTGCTGGTGCGGCGGCCGGCCGCCTGCGACGCCTCCTGCTGCAGCCGCGGTCCGCCGGAGGCCGCTGCTGCCGCCCGTTCGGCCGCCCAGGACAGGTGCCGGCCGGCTGCTGACGTCAGCGGCCGGCCGCCCTCAGCTGTTTTGGCGGGAAGGCGAGCCGTTGGCCGGCGGAGGCTGCCAGTTGGGCGGCGGGGCCGGGCCCGGGGAGGGAGCAGTGCGCGCTCTCTCGGCGGAAGTGGTGCTGGAGGGGAGCCGGCGGCCGGGCCGCGCCGGGGTACACCCAGAGAGGGACGGAGGGCGCCGGCCGCGCAGGTACGTCCCGCCGAGCCAGCCTGCAGCCGCGCACGGCCGCATGCCGCGCCGCGCCGCCTCGGCCGGCCTTGGCCAGTCTGGGTGGCCGTTTTTTATTGCCGCCGTCGTGGGAAGCCGGCTCCGGTTTGAATCGGTGAGGCCGCTGGTCGCGCCCGATCGTTTCTGGTGCGCGGCGCCGAGGTTCGGGTCACTGGCGGGCCGCGCTCGGCGCCGTCGGCCGCGCGGAGCCGCGCCAGCTCTTTGTTCGCGACGCCGCAAAAAGCCGCGGCCGACTCGGCTGCGGCAGTCATTGGTCGGTGGTCGTCTGCAAAGCCTTCGGGGCCACTTGGCGTGTCTCTGGAATTCCAACGAAGTGCTCATGTGATAACTGAGTGAATCTTAGGGAGTCAGCCTGACGGCGCGGCCGCAGCTCTGGGTCTCATCAAATGCTACCTTTGGTCCAGCTTAGGCGTCAGCTTTGGTCCGACAGAAGCGTCACCTTTTGTCCGGCTGGGAATTTACCCGTGGCCTGGCGAAGGAATCACCTTTGGTCCGGCTGAGGGCCACCTTTGGTCCAGCTCGGGAGACTCGTTTGGTCCGGCTAGCGTTGATGTGGCGACGCTAGTCCAACTGCATTGGCAGCGTTGGTCCGGTTCTGGCGTCAACACTTATCCCATCGATGTGTGCCAGGGTTAGCCCCTAGGTATCATTGTCTCGGCATTGGGGCCGGACTTTCTGCGAGAACATTGATGCTATTGAGATCTAGGCGGGGCATTGGTGTTGGCGAGGTCCAGCGGAGACGTCATGATTCTGGTGATTCGGTCGATATGAGGTAACAGCACTATGCAGTTTGACAATGTAGTCACGGTTTAGTTCGACTGTACGAACACGGATGTTCTCCATGTTGGAGAATGAACGTTAATGCGATACAGCGGCATTACTGAGATGCAGTCCAGGCGGCTTGTTCGGCGTTAATTCTGCTCACGTGCCGTTACAGGAGAGCTGCAGGAATGCTGAGAAAAACGCCGGCGGCGGCCTGGGCGAAAACACGCGCGTGCAAGTCAGCGCGGCTTGGTGGCTGCCGTGCCGGGCCGGGGCTGTCGGTGCATTGATCGGACGCCATGCTGAAGCACATCTCGACGACGAGCGGCGGCACCATGGAGCGGCGGCCGGTCAACGGCGACCTGCGCCGACCCAACGGCGGCCCACTGCCCTCCGAGCGGCTCAACGGCACGCTGCCCAACCGCTCCAACTACGCGCTGCGCCACAACGGCGGCCACGGCTTCAACGTCAGCGCCTACAGCACGGTCAGCAAGCACTCGCAGACAAGCGGCAGCGTCAGCCCCGGCCAGACGGCGACGACGCGCACCACCGGGCTGGACCAGTCGCGCGACCAGTCGCAGCCCAGTGTCGACGTGTCGGCTCTGACGGCGCTTAACGCGTCTGCCGCCACGCGGCTGGACGCGTCCGCGGCGCAGCCGGCGCCGGCGCCGGCGCCGACGGCCACCGCGCCAGCCGGCCTCGCAGCCAAACGGACACCGTCCTTCTGCCAGCGGCTAGTGCCGCCCATGCCTCGCGACGCGCGCGTCAAGCGCATGCTCTGCTGCTTGGGCCTACTGTGCCTGTCATCCCTGCTGCTTGCCATCCTGGCATCCATCTTCCTGCTGAAGGTGACGCCGTTGGACGTGGACGAGTTCTCGCACCTCATCAGCGGCTACCGGCGCGCCGTCGACGCCCAGCAGTACATCAAGCTGTACGAGGTGACTGTGGCTCTGAGTGCGCTCAGCGTCTGCCTCAACCTCTGCTGCCTGCTGGTCTGCTCCATCCAGTTCGTGCTCTGCATCAAGCTCTCCAAGCAGCCCGGCAGTGACGACAGGTGGGTGCGCCGCCGCTGCCGCTGGCCCAGTCCGGTCCGGTCCGGTCTGGTCTGGTCTGGTCCGCAGGCGGGACACTGGGGCTCACTGAGGCCTCTGTCCGGAGACCAATATTGCCCCGCTGTGGGCCTCGCTGTGGGGGTTCTCTGAGTCCCAGGCCGAAGTTTCAGCTTTTGTCAATAGCACTTGTTAATTGTCAGCAGCTTTATGTGACGATGTGGTGACAACAATGTCACAGTGATCGCGGCATTGCCCAGTACTTTTTTCTGCAAAGAAGGGATATTTTGGCAAGAACAAGTATCACGTTTCCGAAAACAGCACGACCAGTTCAGCCGTCTGCCGGATAGCTGGGAAGTCAGTCGGTCGGTGACGTGTCGGAGCTATCTGCCATGTGATCAGCCGTGCCATCTGTCAGCCACTCGGTCCGTGACAAGAGCGGGGCGCTGTCTGAAACCAGACGGGCAGCGAAGGAGATAGTGGGCCCACCCGGCTCAGATGGGCTCTGTTTGATGACAGAGGGGCAGCGAAGGAGACGGCTCAGATCGGGGCCTTCTGAGGGCTGAAGGGGAAGTTAGGGGAAACGGCTGAGATGGACGTTGGCTGAGGGCGGAGGGGCAGCGAAGGAGACTGCTCAGATCAGCGCCTTCTGAGGGCTGAGGGGGAAGTTAGGGAAACGGCTGAGATGGACGTTGGCTGAGGGCAGAGGGGCAGCGAAGGAGACTGCTCAGATCAGCGCCTTCTGAGGGCTGAGGGGGAAGTTAGGGGAACGGCTGAGATGGACGTTGGCTGAGGGCAGAGGGGCAGCGAAGGAGACTGCTCAGATCAGTGCCTTCTGAGGGCTGAAGGGGAAGTTAGGGGAACGGCTGAGATGGACGTTGGCTGAGGGCAGAGGGGCAGCGAAGGAGACTGCTCAGATCAGCGCCTTCTGAGGGCTGAGGGGGAAGTTAGGGGAACGGCTGAGATGGACGTTGGCTGAGGGCAGAGGGGCAGCGAAGGAGACTGCTCAGATCAGCGCCTTCTGAGGGCTGAAGGGAAGTTAGGGGAACGGCTGAGATGGACGTTGGCTGAGGGCAGAGGGGCAGCGAAGGAGACTGCTCAGATCAGCGCCTTCTGAGGGCTGAGGGGGAAGTTAGGGGAACGGCTGAGATGGACGCTGTCTGAGGGCGGAGGGGCAGCGAAGGAGACTGCTCAGATCAGCGCCTTCTGAGGGCTGAGGGGGAAGTTAGGGGAACGGCTGAGATGGACGTTGGCTGAGGGCAGAGGGGCAGCGAAGGAGACTGCTCAGATCAGCGCCTTCTGAGGGCTGAGGGGGAAGTTAGGGGAACGGCTGAGATGGACGCTGTCTGAGGGCGGAGGGGCAGCGAAGGAGTCGCCCGGCTCAGATGGACGCGGCTTCTCCCTCCACTGTCGGTACCGCGCTGTGGGGCTCTTCTATGCGCGTCAACATTGTGACCTGTCATTTCCGGGTATGTCATAACAACAGACGACGGACGGCCACATCACAGAATCACTGGGAACAGACTATGAATCTGTTACATACGACGCTTCTATTACAAACAAAACATTTTAGCTGCTATTTGATGTGAGTTAGCGTTGGAGCTACGACCGGTGCAGAATCAGCGAAACCAGTTAGGAATATCGTGTGTTGATGCGTATCCCTGGATAGAGAGCATCTTTGCCTTTCTCTTTTATCTTCATCCTCACCAGAGATCCAATGTCATGCCCAGGGGCATGGTATTTATAGAGGGTATCAGAATGCTGAAAATGCCTTGAATTGTCAAACCGTTGGTCGCCCGGGCCTCAGAACGACACTTCTGGATCACCGTGTGTCGGAGCCCTGAACGTTGTCTTGTTTAAACATTTCGTATCGTTTTGTTTGTTTCGCAAAAACAAAGAACACGTGGTGAGCAAAGCAAAACACCTGGAGGTGTTTCCATAGATTCAGGTTATCTGAGGAGGGAAGGACACGTCATGCTACCCAGTTCTAGTGCATTGTCACTGCAGTAGGCGGTTGATTTTCTGCTTCCTGAAATGCCGTGCCGGTGATGGTGCGCATGGACTTCGAAAAACCATCCGGAGATCCCTTGCTGCACCGTAAAATGGTAATAGTCCGCCTTTATCATCACTCAGTTTGACAGCCAATTACTAACACATGCTGGACAGAGACATAACTGCTCATATGTCCATTCCGCTCCGGTTCAGTCCGGTCTGCAATTACCGCCGATTACGCAACGGAAGTGTGATAAATTGGAGGTCACCGGGCGCCGGTTCCCAGCGTGAGCCGCTGGAGGGACCACCCCCTGAGCCGGTCCCGAACGGACGGAAATGAAGGGGAAACCGTCGGCCCGGCCCGGGAAGGGGGGGGGGGGAGGATCGCTGGGACAGTACTGCCGGTGCGAGTTTCAAACTTCCCCCTCCCTGCCGTCGGGACGGAAATTGGGGCGCCTTGTGCTCTCAGGGTTCGTCGAGCGCTTAAACCGAGCCTCACCGCGCGGCGTCTGCCGTTCATATCCCACACTTGTATCAGGCGACGTGACAGGCCCGCTGTGCCGAGGCGTAGCTGCTGAACAAATTCAGGAGAATGTGGCGCTGAGCCAGGGGGTACGGCTGTCTCGTTATCGGGGTCTGCTTTAGTTCCTCACCGGCTGCTCAGAATCAGTAGGACAGTGCGGGCTGTCCCGGTCAGGTCAGGTCAGCACGCCGCCGGCGCCGGGTGATGGGGTGCGGCGGCAGGCGGCGCGTGCTGGCCCGGGGCGCCGGCTGTCACCCGCCGCCCGGACGGATGGGCCTGTTTATGCGGCGACGTCCGGGGCTTGAAGTATGTGCGATGTTTGCTAACGAGAAGTCTCACCTCATCCGTCTGGCGTCCCGCCGCCTAACAAAAACGTCGTAGCCGGCCCAACCTTGCCTTACCCGGCTAGCCTCACCCTTCCCCCACCCTGTACTGCAGGCCTCCGGCGCCCGCCATTTGACAGGTCGCCAGGTGCATAAAAACGCCCCGCGCGAGCGCGCGGCGCTGTCCCGTTGACGAGAGGATGAGCGACGAACACTGAAGCCGGGCCCCGGGGCTGGAGACTCCGCACGGGAACAGGAGAGTATCCATGTTGGACGCCGCCCGCCGACGCCGCGCCGCAGGAGGTACCGCCGCCGAGCTGGCCGGCCAGATTTGAGCCGCTGGTGGCTCTGAGCGGCGCGGCTGCGGCGGCCGTCTGGGCTGGACAGCCGGGCGCTCCGTCCGCTGGCGGCCTGCTGTCGCCCGCTCGCCACCAGCCGCCCGCCGCCCGCCGATCCGCACAGGGCGCCGCGGCCGCAGCCGCAGCCGCAGCCGCGCCTGTTAAACTGGGCTTAAACCGACACTCCCGACACCGGCGCGGTGGGCCGACCGTCTCTGATAGCCGACCCGGACGAGTGGTTCCGCTGATCGCAGCGCTCTTAAACCGTAAACCGTCCGTCATTGCTGGCCTGGATCTTTTGATCTGTCCTTCCAATCCTGCACCTCCTTTCCTGTCCTCTCTCTCTCTCTCTCTCTCTCTCTCTCTCTCTCTCTCTCTCTCTCTCTCTCTCTCTCTCTCTCTCTCTCTCTCTCTCTCTCTCTCTCTCTCTCTCTCTCTCTCTCTCCCTCTCTCTCCCTCTCTCTCTCTCTCTCTCTCTCTCTCTCTCTCTCTCTCTCTCTCTCTCTCTCTCTCTCTCTCTCTCTCTCTCTCTCTCTCTCTCTCTCTCTTGTGTGTGTGTTCGCGCGGTCGTTCTGTTGCTTGTTTCCTGCTGTCTGAAGTAACGTGTAATATTCTCGGAAGCGAGGGCCTGATAAGATATGCGCGTTTATGCAGTTTCCAGTCAGTGGCGCTTGCTTTCATGAGAAATGTAGACATGGTTGTCCGCCAGGAGCTAGATGCCTATCACAGGCGTCAGAGTAACAGCCAAACACCGCCGCGCGCTGCGTCAGTCTGCCGTGCGCCGCACTGAGAGCTGGCAGTGTCGGCTGGTTCAAATGATGCGACGGGGAACAGTTGAGCGTTTGATTTGATTTGTTCAAATGCTAGAGACGTTTGGCAACTGCAACTATTTGCCGCCCATATCTGTAATGGTCCGGACCGTCAAAAGTTCATGGGAACGATCTGATAAAGAAGCTATGATGACGCCAAAATCTCTAAGGTGTTTGCGATTCATGCCGAAACTTTTTATGGGCCTGGAATTTCCATTTTTGTCCCCTTGACTAAGCCGATCCCAAAATAGTTTAAGTTAGTAAATAACAGCAAAGGCAGACATGTTTTTTTAGATGCCGGCAAAGATAAGGTTTCTGGAAGTGGGTGAGAGGATTACTTTGGTTGGTTATGATTAGAGATATTAGATTCTTTTTGCGCAATAAATGTATAACTCTACGGCGTCTCGTGCTAGTAATAGTGAAATTTCAGGAACATGGCAATTGAGTTTACGAAATGAACCTCCGAAATCTTCATACGTTCTCTGACCACGAAACGGGTACGTTTGTAACAAGTTTGGCAATAAAAAAGGCAAATAAAAAGAACAGTAGAACAGCGGCTTCGCCTACTGCTCGTATGAAAAACCGTGAACCGTCTTTGGCAGACCACTTTCTAACAAATTCAGTCGGCTTTGATGTTACAAACATTTTGTTTAAGTCGTAGTTTTTTTTCTTGTTTCTGGTGCCCGCCAGCTCCTTACGATTTGCTGTTTGGTCGATGCCTGTCATTACCCATGCGCATGCGTTGTTTCGAAGCATTAAAATAGGAAACGTGCCATGTTAATTTTCAGTCGAGTTTTGTTTCCTGTAGTTTTACGAATTAAGACCACTCTGGTGTCACAACGTGTGCAATTGAATCACAGGCGATTTGAACGCACTTTGAGAACAGAGAGTCTTAGAAGACCTGCAACCATTTTCAAGAATTGGAAAATGTCGCAAGATCTTGGGGGGCGACTGTTTTGCTAGCCACGCCGACTACTGGCTACTGCTTCCCTGCTGCGTGTGACAGGTCCTGGACGCCTTAACATAGCGCAATGTAATGGAAATAGCCGTGCTCCCCGTTTGCAACTCAGGCATCTCGATTCTTAAAATACGGCACTGATGAGGTGGATGGGCTTTCCGGTAGATTTAACAGCGAGTTGCGTGTCGTCGGCTTTAGCCGAATGCATCCAGAAAAATCCGTCCAGATTCACTTACTATCGGTCTGTGCGTCACTGGCCATAAGAAAAGTTGCTCTGCGTTCTGTAGCTCTGCTGCTCTGCCAACTGTATACTTCCTAAAAAGAAGCAACTGTCCGTAAAATAGATGCCCTTCATTGAAAATACAGGATACCAATGCATAAATAAGGTGGAGATATGTTTAAGTGGTTCACGTTGTGTCTTCCGGCTTGAATATGCTTGGCTCTAAAAACAGAAATCGGAGACTTTAAGACTGATATGTACCGAGGTTCTCGGATGACTGCACACGTGACATCACTTCTGGAAACGCCCGAGCAAGCACTGGTGTGCGCCGTGGCTGGCAGCAAACGGCCCGTGTGCGTCTGTGTGTGTGTGTGTGTGTGTGTGTCTGATTCGGGTTCTTCATGCAGTCGTCCGTCCTTGGGCCGGCGAAGCTGTGACATTGAGCCCGGGTGCTTCCCCAGACCTTGGGTATAATGAGGCCGAGCGGCCCGTTGTTGGCGGGTTGTTTTTGTGTTTTTGCTGACTGTGCTGACCTGTCTGGTCCGGGGTTAAACAGACACCGCCCGGCGCAGTCTCAGAGTCGGACCGACCCTCCTCGGACTCAGACGGCCCACAGACCTCTGCCAGCCGAACGACACGGCCAAACCGACACCATGACAGACCTCCGCCGGCCAAACAGCTGCCGACACAGCCATGTCACCACCATGATACGCCTGTGCCAGCCGAGCACCTGCCGACACCGCCATTTGGCCCTTACACCACCGCGGCAGACCTCTGCCAGCAGAGCAGCTGCCGACACAGCCATACCACTACCGCGGGCGGCGGCACAGCCACCGGGCACGGTTTGAACCACCCCAGCGTGGGACAGGTCAGCCACGTGTCGCTTGTATCACCATAACGTGCTTAAGACGGGCCAGGGGCCACCGTTTTCACCTCCATGTGCGGCAGACTGGTCTGGGCCGCCGTTATCACTACCACGTGCAACAAGCGGCGCAGACGGATCTGCCCGCCGCGGCGGTACACGCATTCGGCGCTGGAAGCAGGTCGCCGACGCCGCCCCGCGCCGGAATTACTGCCCGGCGCGCCGCTATCGCCTCATTAATCAGCTGGCGGGGCGATCGGGCCGGCACGCGAGCGGTCGGGAGCGGCGGGCCGGACGCCGGGCCGCCCTGTGTACACACGCCGTGGCAGTAACGGTCGCCTTTTTGTCGGCGCTCGCCTCGATTCGGCTGGCCTAAGTAGCCGGCAACTGGGGACGCAAAAAGCCAGGTATGTCAAGTGACCGGGCCACCGGCAGCCGAGGGCCTCGGGCCGGCTTCAGCGGCCGGTCACCAGAAGCAGGGGCTGACCGGCCGGTCACTGGAGGTGTGGCTGGCCGGCCGGTGAGGCAGGGGCTGACTGATCGGTCACTGGAGGCAGGGGCTGACCGGCCGGTCGCCAGAGCCAGGGCCTGGCCAGCCGGCGAGCTAGGGGCTGACTGACCGGTCACTGGAGCCAGGCGCTGACCGTCTGGTCACCAGAGCCAGGGGCTGACCGGTCGGTCACCAGAGCCAGGGGCTGGCCGTCCGGTCACTGGAGGCGGATGCTGGCCGGCCGGGCCGCGCCGTCCTCGGTACGGTCCTGGCCACGACACGTGACAAGCCTACGAACGGCGCCCGGACGCGGCGTGGTCAGCCAGCCTGGTGTAAGGGTCGGTAGCCGATTGTGTTTAACGACCGGTCGCCATGGCAACGGACGTGAAGGGATGCGACGGACATGGGACAGGTCTGGTGCCGACATGTGCTGGAGAGCTCTGGAGTCGCACGGGATGAACCGGGATGAAGGCTACATGTCTCATCCCGTGACATCATCTGCCCGAATCTCGCTTGCCGCAGTCTACCCCTGTCATTCTGGATCCATAATTCCAACTTGCCCTTGTTAGGCTGTTTATGTCAAGGTTGGTTTCGTGTGTGTTAAGATGGGAAAGCCAGCAAATTTACCTAGCTCCACCTGTTTCCAACTGTATTTTGAAAAGAGTACTCCTCGTATCGTGGTCTGTTGCTGGACAGCCTTTCCCAATTTTGTGGCGTGCAGCACGATCCAGGTTATCACTAAGGGAAGCATTTGTCTGCTCGGCTCCTGAAATCATGCCAACGTTCAATAACAACATGGTCCCTCCCGTTCCCAAGAGCCGTGCGCTTGTGAAGTATGTCCAGCCTGATATCAATGGCTCCACAGACGACCGCGCTCTCTGAGCTGTCCCCGAGTCCTGCGTGTTGTGTTTGTGAGGGGACCTTCGCAGACACGAGAGACGGTCGTCTCCCGTTCCGTCATTCGTGTCAGATTCGGTCGTCGGTAGGGCTTCGACCCTTCTTCGAGCAGACCGTTCGAAAAATGCCACAGTGATACGTGTTGACTTTCATTCAAACGCTGGAGCAGACGTCAAATGTGCCAGGTACGCCCCAGTGCCTGGTTAGTTGGCACCGAGGAACTGGTGACTAGCTCGTGGTTGTTGTTTGAGTGGTAGTTGCTGAGCTATAGATGCACAGACATTACCCGCTTAGGCCCACAGTCGGAATGTGAAACCCTTCTCTGCTCAGAGCCCATTAGGTCATACAGGCTCGTAAATACCAGGCCATCACGTCAGTGACGTCCGTCAACAAGAACGGTCCATTCGTCCTGTTCACAGTGAGAGGAGTGGTGGCGTGAATCCACTCGCCCTCCTGAGTGATGGTGTTGCACTGTTCTGAGTGACTCCATTGTCTCCTGAATGGCAAGGCTGTTCCGCTCTCTCCTGAATGGCATTTTTATTCTGCTCTGTCCTGAGGAAAGTTGGAAAAGCTGTTGTTTTCTGGCGCAGAAGAACACCAGAAAATATGTATCCCAAAAACATTTTGTACTCCAAAAGTTTGACTGTGCGCCTCCATCAAAAAGCTACATTATAACCACGTTGACACATTTCTAACTCTGGAAGCAAATGACTCTGTCTCCATTCATTAAGAAACAAATATGATGTCAGAGCTGACCTCCACCAAGAATGCTAACTTAAACCCATATTACTCTTTGCAAAATTTTGTACTCCAAAACACAAATTATACTACGACAGCAAGGACAAAAACCAAATTTCCAACCCTGCTCCTGAGCGGCAGTGTTATTCTGCTCTCTCCTGAATGGCAGTGTTATTCTGCTCTCTCCTGAGTGGCAGTGTTATTCTGTTCTCTCCTGAGCGGCAGTGTTCTGCTCTCCTGAGCGGCAGTGTTATTCTGTTCTGTCCTGAATGGCAGTGTTATTCTGCTCTCTCCTGAGCGGCAGTGTTGTTCTGCTCTCTCCTGAGTGACGGCGTTCTTCCGCTGTCTCCTGAGTGGCAGTGTTATTTCGCTCTTTCCTGAGCGGCAGTGGCAGTGTTATTCCACTCTCTCCTGGGCGGCAGTGTTATTCTGCTCTCCTGAGCGGCAGTGTTATTCCGCTCTCTCCTGAGCGGCAGTGTTATTCCGCTCTGTCCTGAGCGGCAGTGTTATTTTGCTCTCTCCTGAGCGGTAGTGTTATTTCGCTCTCTCGTGGGCGGCAGTGTTATTCCGCTCTCTCCTGGGCGGCAGTGTTATTCCTCTCTCCTGAGCGGCAGTGTTATTCCGCTCTCTCCTGGGCGGCAGTGTTATTCTGCTCTCTCCTGAGCGGCAGTGTTATTCCGCTATCTCCTGAGTGGCAGTGTTATTCCGCTCTCTCCTGAGTGGCAGTGTTATTCCGCTCTCTCCTGAGTGACGATGTGAGTCCTCCGCTGACCGGAGCTCGCCCGTTCCAGGACGGGCGCCTACCTTCAGGAGTCGTCTCCGTCGCGCGTGTTCGCCATGGTCGGCTACTTCCTGTCGATCCCGGTGTTTCTCACGGGTAAGTGGCGCCGCCGGCCGGCCGAGGTCGGGCCTGTCCCGGGTCAAGGACGTGGGAGCGCGACTCTCTGCGGACCCGGCCGGTCTCGCCTGGCCGCCGCGGGCCGACCCTCCGCTGATGGACTCGACTCGGCCGGGCGCGCCGTCGGCCCGCTCTTCAGGTGTTTGTGGACCTGACTGGAGCGGCCGGGCCGCGTGCGCCACTCACCGACCAGCGGCCCGGAGAGTAATCGGATGTTGTTGTCTGTGTTGCAGGTGTTGTTTTGTACACGTTTCTTCACTTTCACTCGACGTCGGCCATCACCACCAGCGTGTTCTTGGGCCTGGGTATTCTGTTCTGCGGCGGCGCCACCGCCCACAACGTGGCCGTCTGGCACCGGGTGAGTGCGCCGCTCGGACGGATCGTCCGACTGCCTGTCCTCCCTCCACCCGCCGGCCGGCAGTCACCATGGCGCCCCTCCGTTTGTCAGGAAGATGGTGCGGTGTTTGCACGAATGTCGGCAGAAAAATTGGTGTTTACGGCTGCGCGGTTTCTGGTCACGTTTTGCGGTGGTTTTCAGACCTTGTCAACTGTACCGCCTTTCGTCAGTCGTTTTAACCGTCCGTGTCGGAAGCGGCCGGCGCGGTTACGCTCGTGCGGCACCGTGGTGGGAGGTGGCCTCTTGTTTGTCATTTTGACACTCGCCCTAGGAGTGGTCTGCCTATTGGAACCGGACAGCAGGGCGTGTCATGTTCGGCTCAACGAGCATGAGCTTCATTAATAGGAAAGCTAGAATTACTCACGCGATAGTGGGCCAAGATGTTTATGATGATGTGGACGCATCGTAAGTCAAGCTCATTGGTTAAGTCAGGGGAGCTTGGGTCCAAAACAGTTCGAGACATTTCACTTGTACTTGTTATGGGAGGGGAACATGCTGCTATGATAGGCACAAGTGCTACCATTGTTTCCCCTTGCCACACGTTGTCTGCTTTCCGGTTATGAAAGATACTCTGATGAGCAATGATTCATTCCAATTTCTCTGTGGAATGTTCGTAAATCCCTATCAGCCCCTATCGTCTCTCTCCCAGAAAAGTTTCTGTCGTGCGTTTCTGGTTTGCTGTGCCGTCTAAATTCGGGCCGAATTTTCGTGCCAGATAAACGCAACTGCCGCCTCCTGGAGTGCGGTGCCTGACGGACGTGAGATAGCCTCCCATGCTTCACTGGGGCTCCTCCTTCGTGTCCGGTTGAACGGCTCCATGTGGGTCAGAGGGGCCGGGCGGCGGCAGCGCCGGCGGCGCGGCCGCTGGCCGGGGTTGCAGACCGGCCGGCTGCGTTCTGAGAACCGGCCAGGCGGCGCGGCCGGTCCCGTTGGCGGCCACGCCGACCGATTCAATGACGGGTCGTCGGGCCGAGTAACGGTATGTCGGCGGCTGCAGCGCGCGCTAACCGGGTCCGCTCCGCCCCGCCAGGTGAAGCACAGCCGGCTGGCGCGGCAGCGGGCCGTCCACCTGAAGGCGTCGACGCCGCAGCGCTGCGTGGAGCCGGTCTACGGCTGTCGGGAACCGGGCTCGCCCGGGCTGCCGGCCGCCACGCTTGACCTCAGCCGCCAGCTGGCCAACATCTCCAACATCCACGAACTGTCGACGCTGGTGTGACGCCCATCCGCTGGCTCTGTTGATGTACAACGGCTAGCGTACCCATCTGACATGAAGCGAGGGCGGTGCTGAGGCGGCCAAAGTTCCCATTTCAAGTGCAGCGCGGGCCGGGGCTGAGGCGCTCTGACGGGCCGACTCAGGTGATCAGGAGGGTCCGGTGAAGTGTTTGCTGACTCGAACGAGACTTCTCGCGGAGGAGCACTTCGACTCGCGGAGGAGCACTTCGACTCCCCGAGCACTGGGCTACGGGGAGGGCCGCCGTGCAGTGCTGGAACGTTTTGAATGTCGCCAGAGTTCGTCGTCGAATGGCTGTCGAGTGCGCTGGCTTTGGCCGCTCGCGCAGCTAGCGTTGAAGATTATTCAGGCCGGCCCGTAAGAGGGGTCGGCACCGCCGAGAGAGGTAATCTAGTCCCCGTGTTACTGCCTGGCCGCACTACTGTCATCGACAGCGGCTTATTTGATGCACGTGCAACCTGTCTTTGTACAAGTACGCGATATAAGTCGGAGACCGTGTGTGGAGCGTAAAATGGAATATAGTTTAGAGCGCTCCTCTGTTCGCCACCACCTCTGCGGGGAGAGCTCTTGGTGCTGCCACCGTTAGTGTAGGAGAATGTGCCAACTGCAAATCGCATCGGAAGCGGGTGCGGTCGAACGTCAGACACTAAAAGACGCGACCGCGGTGACAACTGCCGGGTGCAAAATGTACGCCTTACATCGATGAGCAGATCTAGAGGAATAACCTGTCTGACCCTTTTTCCCGATCTTTTCTGACCGCTTCATTTCACTCTCTTGGCGATGCGAATTGCGGTTGCAGAATGACGGGTGTCAGTGGGCCGGCTTGTCGGAGGATCGGTGGGCCCGCTGGACCAATGGACCGGTGTGCAGGCTGGGCCGTTGTGCCGATGGACCGGTGCACAGTGGGGCTTTCAGGTTAAGCGTGCATAAATTGGAAAAATGAAAGTCTACGCAATTCATTAAAAAAAATCGCATTGCTTAAAAATGTCAGGATTTTTAAAATCTGTCAACAGATTCCTCAGTTAAGGGACGAAAGACCCCCCAAAAAACTCTTAATTTTGGTCAGTCCAGCAAGGATTACAAACGACCAGTTAGGCTCAAGATGCAGAGTGCGTTTTCATTTTATGCAAGATTCATTTATACGATGTTTTGACCGAATATTTTGACATTTTTGGTTACATCCGTCAATTTACAGCGAGGACAAGCACAACTGTCGGCAAAATCGCAAACACTATCATTTTTCCCTCTTCCTTTCAAAACAGCTGTGTTCTGCGATATTTCGTTACAGACCTTACACTACGTAAATCTACGTTCCTTTGCGGTCATGGCATATATAGTCTTGCTTACGCGTTTTTGCGCCTTATGGAATTATTCAGGTCTCAACATGTGAAGCCTCTGGCCGTGGGCGGTCGGCAGCAGCCGAGCGCGCCGCTTCCGGCGCGGCCGGACTGGTCACTGCACATTGCATGTCGGACACACTGCACACTGCAGGCCGGACTGGTCACACTGCACACTGCAGGCCGGACACACTGCACACTGCAGGCCGGACTGGTCACACTGCACACTGCAGGCCGGACACTACACTGCAGGCCGGTCACACTGCACACTGCAGGCCGGACTGGTCACACTGCACACTGCAGGCCGGACACACTGCACACTGCAGGCCGGACTGGTCACACTGCACACTGCAGGCCGGACTGGTCACACTGCACACTGCAGGCGGGACACACTGCACACTGCAGGCCGGACTGGTCGCACTGCACACTGCAGGCCGGACACACTGCACACTGCAGGCCGGACTGGTCACACTGCACACTGCAGGCCGGACACACTGCACACTGCAGGCCGGACTGGTCACACTGCACACTGCAGGCCGTACACACTGCACACTGCAGGCCGGACTGGTCACACTGCACACTGCAGGCCGTACACACTGCACACTGCAGGCCGGACTGGTCACACTGCACACTGCAGGCCGGACACACTGCACACTGCAGGCCGGACTGGTCACACTGCACACTGCAGGCCGGACACATTGCACACTGCAGGCCGGACTGGTCACACTGCACACTGCAGGCCGGACTGGTCACACTGCACACTGCAGGCCGTACACACTGCACACTGCAGGCCGGCCTGGTCACACTGCACACTGCAGGCCGGACACACTGCACACTGCAGGCCGGACATACTGCACACTGCAGGCCGGCCTGGTCACACTGCACACTGCAGGCCGGACACACTGCACACTGCAGGCCGGACTGGCCACACTGTACACTGCAGGCCGGACTGGTCACACTGCACACTGCAGGCCGGACACACTGCACACTGCAGGCCGGACTGGTCACACTGCACACTGCAGGCCGGACACACTGCACACTGCAGGCCGGACTGGTCACACTGCACACTGCAGGCCGGACACACTACACACTGCAGGCCGGACTGGTCACACTGCACACTGCAGGCCGGATACACTGCACACTGCAGGCCGGACACACTACACACTGCAGGCCGGACACACTGCACACTGCAGGCCGGACACACTACACACTGCAGGCCGGACACACTGCACACTGCAGGCCGGACACACTGCACACTGCAGGCCGGCCTGGTCACACTGCACACTGCAGGCCGGACTGGTCACACTGCACACTGCAGGCCGGACACACTGCACACTGCAGGCCGGACTGGTCACACTGCACACTGCAGGCCGGACACACTGCACACTGCAGGCCGGACACACTACACACTGCAGGCCGGACACACTGCACACTGCAGGCCAGCCTGGTCACACTGCACACTGCAGGCCGGACACACTGCACACTGCAGGCCGGACTGGTCACACTGCACACTGCAGGCCGGACACTCTGCCCACTGCAGGCCGGGCCAGACACCGCAGGTCAGGAAAAGCAGGACAAAGCATGTTCGTTCAGGTTGCATCATCTAACTTTGACGTCATGTGGTGATCACCAATCGTTGAAACCGGTTACGACTCAGCCATATTTGATTGGCTCACATGGCTCAACATTGGCTGTCGAGACTTGCATGTCTTTTCTTGGGGAGAACATCGTAGGCCTCGGTCAATGCTGCTAACCTGTATTACATGAGTTTAGCGCTCTTTCGTTACATTCAGCAGCATAGTGGCGTACTGTCGGCCACCGCAGCCGATTCCGTTGATTTTCTTAGAGTGGCGCTGGGTCAGACGTCCGCCCTCACCAGCCCGCAAGTGAGAACGGGTGTGACAAGGGTGCTTGCTCAATGAAGAACGAAGAATGGAGAAACGTGGGTGAGACGTCGGGCGGAAGGACAGACTCCCGGAGCGTTACCAGCGTGGCTACGTTCTGCTGCCTGACTGTCCACTCCCGCTGGCTCCACGCCTCGCGCTGGACGGCCAGGCACCGCCGAGCCAACCTTGTCGAGACAGCCGACCTCAGACGGGAGCGGAGCAGCTCCGAGCCGGTCTTCTCGGCAGCGTCTGTAGTGCATCAGACAGGCAGCAGTCTCGCTTCAAGAAGAAGAGGATCCCCGCGGCTGGAAGAGGATCCCCGCAGCGAAGCGCTCTCCCGCTGGCCAGGCGCAAGGCGAGGCGGCGGGCCCACGGCATCCACACTGCTAAGGAGGCGCTGGCTCCTATGGTGGACCTTGACCCGTCAAAAGCACAATACTGCAGTCTGCAGCAGTCTGCGCAGGGTCACCAGAGCCTGCTGTGCCCTCCCCGCAAGCAGGAAGCCAGAGCTAAGGCTGTGTGCCTGCCGTCTCCGGATCCCATCACTGTTCAGCCTGCTTGCCATTACAGCCATCACTGACCGGCCTGCGTGGAGCTACAACTGCTGGACCAACTGCTGCTGGATTTGGGGCTAACAAGTAATGCAAAGAAAAAGTAAAAGCAATGAAAATCATTCAAGAGAATTGTCTGCTTCCACTGAAAATGCAGCATAAATTTAGTTTTTATGTAAAATAATTTTTCATAACCCCAAAGACAGAAGTGGATATAATGACCGAAATGGAGTATACAAACGCATTCAAATTACATAAAACGAAACTAATAAATACTTACATTAATAGCTCTTGACAATGCTGTTAAAACATGTTCTGTATTCCTGACAGCGTTTTATTTGAATGAGGACCTACACTGTTAATTTATTCGCGCCAGATGGCAAAAGGCCCCACTGTGCGGTGGACCGGTATGCAGTGTGCACTGATGTGCCGGTGGACCGGTGCACCGGGTGTACTGCTGTGTCGGGTGGACCGGTGGACCTGGTGGACCGGTGTGGCTCTGCAGGGTGGACCGGTGTGCCGGGGCCGGCGGCTCACCTCCAGACCGTCGGCCGCCGCCGAGCTGGCGCCCTTCGCCGGCAGGCGATGCCAGATAAGGCCGGCGCGACGCGCGGCGCGCGGCGCGGCCGCGGCCGCGTCCGGTCGCCGGCCCGGCCGGCCAGGATGTTGCACTCTGCAGCAGCGGCCCCGCATGGCGCGCCGTTCGGGAGGAACGAACTGGCCGTGCCCGCCGGGCGCCGCCAACCTGTCCGAGCCGCAGTGCAGTCAGACCGGCCAATTAATCGGTAGAGGTGCACTGTGCACACGGCCCGCGGCGCCTGCCGAGTACTACCGGCCAGAGGCGCGTCCAGCACGGCACACCGGGGAGACGGCCGTGCGAGAGGCCCGTCCAGCTTCCTACCGGGCGGGCGGCTGTTTCTGAACTCGCCTCTTTCTGAACAAAACCAAACCCGTCATGGCTTTGGTCTGTCTTAGAGTAGCGCAGCCAAACTCGACATGCAAACAACACACAATAACATGTATGGCATACTCTTCGTGGAGTAGTTTGCACACATCGACGCAATCTGCAGCTCGCGAGGGCTTGCCAAGCCTCCGATAATTCTTCGCAGGGCCTCCTCATCATTGGACGACATCACTATCCCGATACGACGCTTCGGCTGCGGGTCTGAGATGGCCGCCTAACCTGCGTTAGACATTTCCTGGGCCTAGTAAAGAAAAAGTAGCGGAACAAGAACCCGCGTCAAAACAAAGAACACGCTCAAAAAGACCGACAAAATGAAAACAGTGCAATGCAGATAAGGAAATAAGCGCGTGGAGAGCACTTGAGCACAGTGTCACTTGAGTGGTCATTCTTTTAGGGGACCTATGGCTTTTTCGGGAAAACGCTTCGAACAGATTACATCCAAAAGAAGTCATATTTCTTCAAAGGGCCTCAGGCAATGGACCTGGGCGGGCTGTACTGAACTGGAGTTCGGATCCTATCTGGGTGACTCAGCTTTGACCCCGAGTAGGGTTCGTACCAGTTATGTCCAAAAGCGAGCAAAAGCGAATAAACGACGAGGAATGTCTGCGCTAAACCTGGGCCTTCGCAATTTCGCCAAGAGGATGGCCTTTTACTTATTACACCCAAAAGCCTCCAAAAGACCAAAAACCTGCAATTTTTCAATGGATGTCACAGAATGAACCCGGGTGGTCTGGGCTGGAAGCGTCATCGCTACCGCTGTAAACAGTGATAATGTACTTGTAGTGTCCGTTGAATTTCAGACGTGTTTGGTATGGGATGCCCCTTAACGCAGCACCCAGCCTAGTACTCGGAGTATTGACCAGTAAAGGGTAAAAAACGAAATTTTCCTCGACAAATTGCGCAAGAAAGTGAAACATCCAGTAAAAAGCATGCCAAAACAGGCCCCGTCTCGCAGCGGATGATATTTCGTACGTGTCGGCTATTTGCACAGACGGGCCCCTTTTCAGAAAAGGGACTTCTCAAGACCGAGAGGGTTCCCATTATGAAACACGATCCGGCACCACCGGTCTTGGAACGTAACCCCGTGTGATGCGGAATTTTGGGGCTAGAGGATTCTGGGCCGTATTAACTTTGTTGGTGGCGCGTCGAACTAGAGCCCCACTCTTCTCAGTCCCCCATTTTACGCTTTGGTCTACATGCTCCGCCCTGGCTGCATGACTGCCATCTCCTCCGATCTCTTACTTGTTACCGATCTTGCACAACTATGACCTGATTATACCCATTAATGGTAAATAAGCAACAGCACGTTGAATAACCCATTTTTGTTACGGAAGCAATGCCAACGGATATGAGATGACAAGCTACTTTGAGCAACCAGAAGATTTCATTTTTCCTTTGTAGCGGTGAAAATATCGTACAAAAAATGCCTTTATGTCTGCGTTAAACTTTCATCCAAAAACTAACCACCCTTCCGATGGATGGAGGTGACGGCTGTCCGCAGTGCGCAATGAGGATTTCCGTGAGGGGGCGCGTCCAAGACATCGAGAATGCGAACATCGTTGTCTGTAACAGCATGATTCCCGCCGCAAAACCCGATTACTTAAGATTATTGTCGCCCATCGGCAGAGCAGCACAGCGCTACAGCACAGGGTGGCGTAGCAAAAGCCGAAAGCGTGGCGACGCCCTTTGGTCGAGGGGGTTCGGGAGACGGTCCACCTTCAGCACGGAATGGAATAAAGAAGGACTTTTTCGATTTTTATACGGAATTCATGGGCGTTGTTTTATGCTTTTTGGTTACTTTGGCACCCCAATGTTGACTATGCAATCACAGGATGTGAGAATTTAACATGAGGCCATGTGAAGTAGGCACTCACAATGAGATGGGCTGTGTAGCCCATAAGGTAATGCGTGAGCAGGCGTTCCTTATTCTTTTTTTAAAAGATTTCATGTCCTTGTTACAGTGCTTTTTTAATTACAATCTTTTTGATTTTCTAATTTTTAATTTAATTTTAATTTCGTTGTAGATTCTAAGAAATGAGGCGAAAAATTCAATGGAATCAAGTATTTTTCATTTCTTCATTTTTTTTTGAAAGAGCCTAAAGAACAGACGCGAGAAACCAGGCGATCCGCGCGTCAAGCTATTGCGTCATAACGTGGAAGCTGTACCCACTGATGGCAGTGGACCTGCTCATCTATGTTAGCATTGAATGCAACGGAGCGATGATGTACATAAGGGTGTATCATGATGATATTTTTCTCGCTGATGTAAAATGAAGAACAATAAAAAGTGGCAAATGTGCCAAAATCTTAGTAAAATGGCGAAAGAAGCACGAAAAATAACGTTTTCTGGTGCCGCCAGGCCAAGGAAGGGGATCCCGATCGTAACTCCCACTGCGTTGTAGTCTCTATGCGCCACGCAGTGGGGGCCCGGTGAGCTAACACCAGGCTTAGGGCGGCGGACGGGCGGAGGTGTCCATACATCGGTCAGTGATGCTTGCGAACGTTTTATTCAGTCATTCTACACACGACTAGGATAGTCTAGCGTGTGGACTGCACGTGTGCAGTTTTCTGTGATTTCGTCTGAACCGATCAAAAGCTACGGCGCCACGAACGTTCGAGACTACGGCATGAGGCGAATGAGTACAAAAGTTGGACATCGAGAACGGTCATGGTGCTGTAACCTAATTTTTTTCAGACGGTCACTGTAAAATGTTGTGGAATTTACGAACTGAGCTTCCTCAATAACATTGGAAATCGTTTCCAGACGTTACAGATGGTACACCGAGCATTGGGCTTTGGACAGAGCACGGACATTTTTAGCAGATGGACTGACCTTTAAAGACGAGCATCCTTTTTGACACAGAACGACGGCATAGCTTTGCAATGCGGAAGGATGGCGCAGATAAAACCTGACAATTTTCTGTCGGGCAACGGCTGCCGAGACTTCAGTGATCACATGCACGGCTCGCCGGGAATCTGATCAACTGAGAGTCTGAGCTCGTGACGCAGCCGCCTCTGCTGGTAAGCGTTCCCAACGAAGACATCGAAGACATCCTCCATTCTCCGATGGAGTTCCAGAACTGTCCGGTGCACATGCAGGCAGTGGAGCGAGCCGTGCATATAGTTTCTGAAGCCGTCGTCGGGCAGAAAATCGCCATGGCTTCATCTGCGCCTGCTCTCAGCATCGCAAAGCATTTCGTAGCATTCTTCATTCTGTCATTCCGTCGTTCTGTGGCAAAGATTCCGTAGCAAGGATGCACACGTGAAATCTACAGTCCAGACAAACATAGTCACGTGACAAATGGCTGAATGAAACGCTCACGAGTACGACTTGTCGTTGCGCGGCCGCCACCGGCCGGCCACCGCCCGCAGTCTGGCGTTAGCTCAACGGGCTGCCGCCGAGTGGCACGTGGAGACTGCAGCGCCAAGTGGCACGATCGGGAACCCTTTCCGTGGCCTGGCGACAACAGTGAATGTTGTTTTCTCGGGCATTTTTCAACATTTCCCAAATTGTTTTGCCACTTACGCCGGTTTTTGCTGCTCTCCACCAAGAAACTTTTGTCTGACGATGCACGATGACGATACATATCGCAAGCGAGAACAGGTTTAGCTAAAATTTCTGCCACAAAGCTGCCGGTTGGAGCATGATTCACTTTCTGTTTCGTCTTATTTTACCGTTATAATTTCGATTTTTTATTTAGGCTTATGTTTAGATACATATACATGTAAATGTATGCTATTTTCTATTTTTTTCACATTTCATATTTTCTAAATATTTTACAGTTGTGTGCATCCATGGTACGCCAGACACTGTTGCGCTGGCCCGGCTCCGTGTGGGCCGAGAGACTGGCCTGGAGCGGCGACTCGAAAGTAGCTTCCATCGCCAGCCGTCGCTTCTGACAGTCAGCGGCCACAGGTGGCCACCATTCTGGAAACAGCCGACGCCGCTCAGGCGGATTAGGCCGTATCGAACAAACGAGGCAGAGCGCGCCACGGGCAGTCCGTCTGGAGTCACGCGCTGGACGGGGGAGGGGGCTCGCCCCCCATCCCGCCGCAGGCCTATGGCTCAACAGCTGCTGAGCGAGGCCCGTGGAAGACGGTTTGGAACACTGCTCGTCCCACCCATGAGCCCTGCAACAGAGGCGAGAGCCGGGCGGAGCGCGGGCCGCGCCGCAGCCCGGCCCTGCTGTGGACCACCCGACCGGCCAGTGCCGACCGGCGGCGCGTGGCGGTCGTGCGGTGCTCAGGCATGCGACCCCTGTCAGACAGGCCCGAGCCGACCGGACCGGACCGGAGCGGCGGCGGCGGCGGCGGCGGCGGAGCGTGCGGCCGCCGTGCAGCCTGTCCGACACGCCGCAGCCTGAGGATTATGCTGCTGGCTAGCCAACCGCTGTTGCGGCGTGCTGAGATGTGAGCATCAGTCCGGCACAGCGAAGGACCGGCCGACTGATGACTGCCGGTCCAACACATCAGAGGACCAGCGGCTGATGGCTGTCGTTCCACCACCAAAGGGCGGCGGATGGGGGAGGAGCTTGTTTTGAGTTTGATTTGAGAAAAAAATTGCATTGTTTATTTAAGCTTTAAGAAAATTAGAACTTATAATATACAGATTATCTTTGGGGATGTAAAGGTGAGGGTCCTATATAGGGAAAGGTGGCTTTACTCCATTTATTGATGCATCTTTTATTTAAAACTTTATTCTTTATAAGAACTGGGTGCACCATTGACGGTTACAAAGGATGATAAGATATTCGAATAATGAGTAATATTATAATTTCTTTGCCATTCATAAGTTATTGTTTTGTTGTTCTAAATTTAGCTTTAAGACGGATACCTTTCTTTGCAAGCTTTCATTCTGAAAACCTCACTTTAGAGATGTCTCTTAGATATGAGCTGAATTTGTTGAAACTGGTTTTGCTATTTTTATCGATCGGATTGACCGTAGCGTGCATTTTCCGGCTCATGTATTATTTTGTACGACGAGGTTATGTTATAGGGGGCCCAAGAAACATTAGAAACGGATAAGGAGTAATGTTAAAGTTTTGTACAAGCTTGATGACTTTCTCGATTTCTTCGGTATTTTAATCTCTTGCTTGGTTATAGATACGAGTTTAGTAACTCTGTCTTTTTATCTAAAGAATCTGACTTTGACAGTGTGTTTTTCATGAGCGTTCTTGGGTTCTTTTTGTCTCAGTCTTCATATAATTTTTTCAACATTTAATTTGGAGTGGGTAATTTGAATAACAGGGTCAATATGGTAATTGCCTTATCTTTCTTCTCAGTTCATGATTTGATTTCCTTTAAAAACTGGAAGAACGATTAGTTCTTTAGGAGGTAAAGCCTAATAAGAATTCATAGCATGCCAGAATGCAAATGAAATTTAATGAGTTACTGCTCAGGTCTACAGACCATAAGAATGAGAGGTATTTAAGTGTTTATCCTGACTATTGTGAGTAATAGTATTTTTTTACCGCTTTTTTAGATTAAAATAGTTCCAAAGAAAAGCTGCATTGAAGCTGCAAAAGTAATCCAAGTCTTTAAAAGTACAAAAAATTGGAAGAAAACGTTACATGAATTGCAATATTTGAATTTAGCAGCGTTAAGGGTTTTCATTTTCATTTTAAGAAAGCGATTTTTCTTTTTTCAGCGAAAATGTGGCTTGTTATTTACACCATAAATAAAGAGTAGGAATGATTGCGATCTTCTGCTGTGTGCAGGTCAAATATCTTTTAAACCTCTTTTCTGGCTTAATGAACGTTAAACTTTATCTAACCATTAACACTGATTTTGCTTCTGTTAGCTATGATTAAAGAACAAAGGTTAATAGGTCCATAATCAGGTCGAATCAGATAGCGCTCGCACGCTTTTTGTCGATGTCATTCAGTCTAGGGTACCCTCAAATCATTCATAGTAAAGTCTGGGGGGGGGGGGGGGGAGGAGGCAGGAGGGGCAGCTGCCCCCATCCGAAAAGCTAGGAGGAAAACGTATTATTTTGTGCCTCCGCCCCCAAAGCCCTGATGAGGGCATCGAGCATGCGGAGGAACCCTCCAAATCTGGATGAAATGAACGCGTGAGTATACAAATTACATAAATGCAGACTTAAAAGCTATGAACAAAAGGTATCTGTCTCCTTCTCCCCAAGAAACTCAGGCACATACCTCGAGGATCTCTGGGCCTGACCACAGGTCCTGTGCATATATTCGGGGCCCTTTGAAAGACACGGGACCTAACGCGACGGAAAAGCTGTCACAGGACCCCTGACTCCCATTGGCCCCCGTGTAACATTAGGCCACTAGGCCTGGCCGGAACCCCTGACTTTCATAGGGTCCCAAATATAGGGTCCCAAATGCATCGAGGGTCCCTGGTCAAGACCACAGGCCCTCCAGACATGAAGAGGGCAATCCAAAGAGAACCAGAGGTTATTGGTATGTCTGGGGCCCTTTCGGAATTCAGGGGCCGCAATGGGATACAGGAGCGCCTTACTTCCAATGGGTATACAAATACACAGAGGGCCCCTAGTGAAGTCTGAAGACCTCCAGATGTGCAAAGTATGTTCTGGAGAGGGCCAGGGGCCCTTGGTGACCTGCGGACCCTTCAAAGTCAGGTGCCCCAATGAACCTTTAGCAACTCCGAGGATCCCGTCCTTCCAATGGATAGCCAAATACTCAAGGACCCCTGGCCGTCTCCACAACACCCTGTACGTAGAAACTTTGGACCTTAATCAGTAGGGATGCACCGGATATCCGGCCGGATATTAGAAATTATCCAGTATCCGGTATCCGGCCGGATATTTTCGTGATCCGACCAGACATTGCCGGATACTTAACCTCCCGGTGTACCATCAAGACGTTGCTGTAATGTTTGCGTCCAAAACCGTTTCAGGAGAAACGTGGCTTGTTGTATTAGATTGTCGATGTAGCTGGCAGTTCCAGATCGGTCTGGAGACCTTGGAACCAATACTTTTCTGTGTTGGTCCGGGAGGGTTCGGACATATTTTGCAAGAATCGGACTCAAGTTCAAAACTGTGAAACAATAGCCAGCATGCGGCCAGCAGCCCATCTCATGATTTATTATCTTCCTTTTTTCCAAATATTTCTTATCTTTCTCAAATTCTCTGACACAAATGCATTAAAGGAAAATACAGTGTGGGCACTGGGAAATGAGAGAGTATTTCAAGTCATACCGTAAGCACATTTATGACTGTATGAACATTAAACTTTGCAGATAGGTAGTCATAAACGTTGCGGTCAGTTCTTGCCTAATGGATCATCTCCATCATCTCTCATCTGTCGCCAACACGCACGCGCCTGGGCCGCGCACCAGCATTTTACGCGGTATCCCTGGGTCCAGAGCAGCGATCACCTGGCTCATCCAGCGTTTTAGGGCGACTTTGGGTGTTGCGTACCAGTCTCCCTGAAACATCCTCTGATAATGATGCCCCAGATGTCCTGAGTAGGACGCACAAGGGGCACACACAGGAATTGCTGTCACGCACTACATACGGCACTCTGGCCTCTTCCAGCAACTTGAGCGTTTTCTTCGCATAATGAACGCTGGCCAAGTCTGGCCAGATCAACATGTCCCTATCGAAACAGACTTCATCCAAATATGGGATGAGCACATCTACGCACTTCTCACGGTACACGTTGCCATCAGCTTAACCCATGCTCGGCATGATAACCGGACTTGTCACACCTCTTGGAGAGATGGCGGGCCACACGAAAAGATTATGGGGAAACTTGCTCTCTTGCGTCAGCTGTACTTCTGCTGGACGGTCTCCACGTGCTCCAACAGAGTACCCAAGGTTTCCTGGCATATGCCTCTCGTGACAGGTGAAGTAGCTTTCGTCGTCCATGGCGATGCCACATTCTCTCCGATTTCATATGATCCGCGCGACAGTTTCCGGATGCGGATCTTTTGGGCGACCTCTTGTTTTTGGGTGACCTGGAGTGCCCTCTTGCTCTTTCGGTACCGAACCTTGTTTGCCACCAATTATTTTTGTCACGTACGTTCTAGATATTCCAAACCTTCCAGCCAGAACACGTTATGACACTCGATGTTTTTACAGCTCGAATCAGCTGCACCTGTCTTCCAACACGCGCACTGGAAGGGGATCTTTTCATGCCCACCCCCACCTGTTTTTCTTGAATATCTCGAGAACGGATGGAAGCTGGTTGCTGTTGCTTTGTGACATTTATGGCAATTAATAACTCGTCAAATGACATAGAAAAATCGGAAATTGGCGGGAACTTCTTGAACTTTCAGGCATTTGAAGTCAGGCAAACATAACGAAAACGACGGTTATCGCTGACAAATGGGACCTTTGTGAAAGAACTAGCGTTCTACTTAAGACTACCATTTTAACACAACCAGGCGATGTCATTCGGGCATAAGTGATGGGTGTACCAAGACCACAGCCAGGGTCAATAAGGGTCAAGGTCATCAAAGGTTAAGGTCAAACAGTTAGTGACCTGATCCAGATTTGCTTTGCAACATGTCAGTTTGTATGAAATATGCATTCGAAGGCCCTAATAAAAACACGTGTGCGCACACTGATACGCTTACATATACCATGGTAAGTGAAAGTCAAGGTCGTTAAAGGTCAAGGTCAAATATCTTGTAACCTGTCCCAGATTTGTTCTGAGACATGTCGATTTGTATGAAATATGCATTCAAAGACCCTAATAAAGACGCGTGTGCGTGCATGGATACGCATACATATATACCAGAGTCATTTCAGGTCAAGGTCATCAAAGGTCAAGGGAAGGTTTTGTAACCTGGTCCAGATGTGCTTTGCAATGTATCGATTTGTGTGAAATACGCATTCAAAGACCCTACTAAAACACGTTTGGCAGATTGATATTCACATGCATATACATATGTACATACACATACATAAAGAAATATAAACGCCGGAAACGACCAGATGTACCTACGTTGGCTACATTCACTGAAAATACACCAAAAGATACATGTTGCGCCCTCATTTACTCTCAAACTGTTACGTGTTGTTTGAAATCTGATCTGTAAAACATGAAAAAATGACGCCATAGATCAATGACCTAACATGATCTCGACCCAAAATCCACAGTCAAGACGCCAGATGAATGGAACTTGTATCCCACGTTTTAATGGCCCAACAAACACGCGGTTTTGTTCGAAAAGTTGTACGGAATGGCCTATACAGGCCGAGAAAGTGTCCAAAGTTGACCTTTTTTACCCCATTTGACCTTGAAGATATCGACCTAGAGTCATGAAAATTGCACGCAATGTAAATCGTTATAGCCCCACCCTGTCCATAAATTTCATGTTTCTAGCCTTTTCTGTTGCCGAGGTCGGAGGGCGGGGGGGGGACTTTTAGACCCCCTTTCAGTGCGCGTTAGTGCGAAAACCCCTTCCACTGTGCGGGTTAATGCTTAGTCTGATTATTTGGTGGTGATTGCCAACATGGGAAACATTACCACGACTCTAGAGGGTTGCCAACGTTCTGTTAACAGTCGCTCGTGGGTCCCAAAGGATTCTCAGTGCCTCCAGATAAATGATTTGGGCTTTTCCGAGTTCTCACGGACAAGTCTCGCGACACACCTTGCTTTGATATTGCCTCCTGACTGCAAATAAATTGAAATTTCTCACACATTTTTGCACGATTTTAGGGCCAACAGTGGTTAACATGCACGAGCCAAATGCCAGTGGTGAAACCTGTAGTGTTTATGGAATATCTATAGTTAAAAAGTTTTCATTTCTTCATTTCTTAGTACCCACCCGTTACTTCAAGAGGTATACTTTAGTAATCGTAAAGAATTACATATCGACACCCCTGTATTACTATATGGCCTGCCCAGCACGCGATCCCTATTTAGATCTAACTAAATACCGCGCTTCGCGCTCCCTAACCTCTGCTGGATAGAGCCAAGTACGATCGCACCCTTTAACGGTCTGCGGGCTGTAGTATTCTATCCCGCTTCTTCGCCGCGCAACATTGCTGTCCGTTATTTCAATATTAATCTCATGCGATCTTTTGCGTCCCATCTTTTCCCATACGATCTTTTGCTTACGATCTTTTCTCGTACGATCTTTCACCCAGTTATTCAACAATGGCGTCACTAACTGTGGGAAAAAATGATTTAATGGACCTACAGACTTGTATTTCGACTTCTGTGATGCCATGAGCATTTGCGTTTGCGCCGCAGCCATTCTGGAAACCTTGGATTCTGGCCGCGGTGGAACACTTCGTAAAGATAACCAAACAACCAGCTCGCGAAGATGACATGAGCAGACACGCCAACAAGCCGTTCCGAAAGATGGATTGCTCGGACTAAACAGTAGGGAAAGTTAGGAATTCCTCCGACAGAGACATGGATATGACCAATCGCACGCCCCATTAGCACGGCTTAAATTCAGTTCGGTTCGAGCGCCTGATTATGGCGGCCGCCCTGTCGTGAGTTCCTGTTTTCTTCGCGATTTTCCGAGGAGTCTGACGTGACCGGGCGGTGAGGCTGTGCAGGGACACGGCTGTGACATTGGTGCTGCTGGCTGATGATTTTTTACACCGCTATTAGTAGCTGCCTGGCTGTTATCGATGTATTCGTTGTTGACTTTTACTTGGCGGTATCAGCGCAGTGGTATTGGCGAGGTCTTGCCACCCGCCTCTCCGTTCTACCGCGTATGGCAGAGGTGTTGCGTTTAGGATCACCAATCAGCGCACCGCTGTGCCATTCAACCGCTCTCCGCCAAATACCGCTGCGGTCGCGCGACCGTGACCTAGCGTTGGGCCAAGGCGAGTGGCCGCCGCTGCGGCATGCCTGGCAGACCATAGGGGGGACTCAGGCCGTGGTCGCCTGGGGCGGTCGTGCCGCGCGCGCGCGGTCGCGTAGGGTCTGCGCCACGATCGAGGTGCGCTGGCTCGAGGACAGCGGTGCCGGCGAGGACGCCAGGCTGGGCGACGCCACCAGATGCGACGTGTCCGCGTCGAGAGGGGCACCTGCCGACGCCCATGCGAGGGGATGGTGCCGACCTCTCGGGTGCGGCCGCGATGCGGGCCGCTGCCCCGGTCCTCACCGTACCAGCTCCAGTACCCTCACCGTACCACCGTACCATCAGACAGACTCAGCAGTTAAACCACGCGATGCTGACCACCTCTACTGGGCCGGTACGGAAGCTGGCCGTTGGTCACTCGAACGTCCGGTCTCTGGTACCAAAGATCAACAGTGTACTCCATACTCTGCAGAACCATAACCTCTATGTGTTGTGCGTTACCGAGACATAAGGAGACAGACATCTCCGATCCGACCGCGGGCAGGATACTTGTGTTCCCCGGCTATATGGTGGCGCACCGAGACCGGCCGGCTCAGCCCGGCCGTGGCCGCGCCGCCGCAGCCCGGGGCGGCGGTGTGGCCATCCTATGTCGGGACGGCCTGAGCATGAACGTTCTACCAGTTACCAATGCAGAGTCATCCTGCGAGTCGCTGTGGGTCTCGATTGCTGGCGGTGGGCGTAGCTCGGTTGCCGTTGGCGTGGTGTACCGTCCACCATCCGAGCAGATGTCAGCCGGCCTGGATGATCTGTGTGACCAACTGCATGCCGCCGTGAGCCTAGGTAAACCAACCTTTTGCTTAGACGATTTAAACATTGACCTCTGGCGTCCGGACGGCCCTGGTGTGCGCCGATATAAGTCGGCTTTGAGTGACAGCTTGTCTCAGCTCATCCAAACCCCGACGCACCTTTCACCGACGGAGTCGCTCTTGGATCAGATGATCACAAACGCGCCGCATTTGGAGTCAGCCGTTCAGGTGCTGTCTGAGCCGATCGCCGACCACTTGACCACTATTATTGTGCACCTTTCTACCGCCCTCGCTACCGTCCGACGCCCTTCGTTGCTCGTCCGTGGCGTAAGGTGAATTGGGACGCGCTCTGTCTGCAGCTTCTGCAGTCGGACTGGGACCAGGTTTACCGTAAAACGCTAATTGATCGGAAGCTGGACGAGTTTATGCGTGTGTGATGGAGTGCGGTTGATGCGCATTGTCCTCTCAGAACGGTGACCCCTCGTCGCTCCCATTGCCCATGGTTTGAAACTAGCCCTGACCTGCGGCAACTGATGCAGGAGCGGGACGACGCGTATCGGAAGTGACGTCAGTCCCGGACCGAGACCGATTTGGCTGCATACCAACGCCTTCGTAACAGCGTTAAGAGCCTTTTCGCTCGGCCTAAGCTCGATTTCCTGTGTGGCACTACGCTTGCCAACCGTGCCAGCTTTTGGAGGGGCATAAGAAGTTTCGCCTTTCGGCCCGTCCAGGGGGGAGGGGGTGTCGCCGGGGAAATGTCCGCAGAGCAGGCTGATGATTTCAACCGCCACTCTGCGTCCGTTGGCCTTCGTATTGCTGCCGAGCTGGCAGCGGACAGCCACGGTGGCACCCCGCTTCCAACTACACCATCATGCGTGACCACATCAAGTTTTAGTCTGTGTCCTTCGACTCTCCCTGAACTCTCGAGAGCTATGAGTGATTTGTCATCGTCGAGGGCGGTAGAATGTAACGGCGTGCCGCTATATACGCTGCGGAAATGTTTCCCCGTTCTCGGGGCACATTTGCTTCATCTGATCATCGCCACTTGTGTTTTACCCTCCTCCTGGAAGATGGCCTCTGTTCTTCCTCTTCACAAATCAGGCCCGCGTGACATGGTCAGCAGTTTTAGACCAATGTCTATCATACCTGCGCTGTCGAAGATATGCGAAAAGATCGTGTGCACACAGTTGTCTTATCATCTCGCTATCTACTGTTTTTTAGCTCCATCACAGTATGCATATAGACCATGTCACCCGACGGAGGACGCTCTGGTTGATGCTGTTGAGTGGATGGTGCGTCGGATTGACGGTGACAACGTCGTCGCCGTCACCTCGATTGACCTCAGTCAAGCTTTTGACAGTATCAACCATAACTCCCTCCTGACCAAGCTCCAATGGTAAGGCATCGATCCCAGGTGGTTCGAGAGCTACCTGGCTGGTCGGCGGCAGGTGGTAAGAGGTGGTTCACTCTCCCTTCCTCTCTCCCACGGTGTTCCGCAGGGATCCATTGTCGGTCCTATCCTCTTCAGCATCTTCACGAACGACCTTCCATCCTTTCTGCCCCACGGACGTCTAGTATCCAATGCCGATGACACGCATCTGCTAGACTCCACACATCCTGAGCATTTATTCATCCTAAAATCACGGCAAGAAGAGGCTCTCCTTGCCGTCAAACCCTGCTTTACATCCAACTCATTGAAGATGAATCCATCCAAAACAACCCTGCTCCTTGTCGGTACAGCCCAGAACTTCAGGAAGACCACATCCTTCCATCTTAACTTTGGTGACCACATACTAACCCCCTCTCCATCCGTAAAGATGCTGGGGGTCACTATCGACGACTCCTTGTCCTGGAAGGAGCACATATCCAAGGTTACCAAAAAGTGAAACTCCATCCTGCTCTGTTTGTATAAGATACGTCACCGCCTTATGCCTGAGGTCCTGACACCCCTAAACCGGTCACATGTTTTCCCACACATATTTCACTGCCTTTCGGCCTGGGACGGGGCCGCGTCGTGCCACCTTAGCAGCATTCAGAGGGTGATGAACGTTGGGGCCAGGATCGTGTTCAGGTCTCGTAAGCGGGGTTCGGTGTTGGCGACCTTGAGGGCGCTAGGCTGGTGCGCTGTACGTGACCTAGTTGCGAGGCGCGACAGCATTGGTGTCTTCCGAGCCCTGAACGACTCGCGTGTTCCGGTGGCGATCCGGTCCCTGTGCACTCCACGTACCGCTGTGTTCCAGCGTGCCGCCCGGGCGTCGGCGACCGGCGCCTTAGAGCCGCCGACTCTCCGTCTGTCTGTGGCCCGCAGAGCTTTTTCGTATCGCGCGGCCTCGTGCTGGAACCGCCTGCCGCCGGGCATCACCGTCTCTCGAACCCGTGGAGAGCTTGTACGCAAACTTGACGAACTATCTCCTATACCTTGACGTGTGTGACTGCCTAGTTTTATCTGTATGACTATTGCGCACGTGCTGCGCTGAAATGACTAGAATGAAACAACAATCCACGGGGTGGAAATATTCGTAAATAAACTGAACTGAACTGGGACGCCTCCGTCGATAAACACAAAACCCTCCTCAGTTTTTGTCGTGTGGCCTCTCCGAGCTTCTCACAGTGGGCGGCCTCTGGGTTCAGACTGTTTGCTATGTCGGCGGTCAAGCCCTCGCAGGTTAAGCTGCCATATGGGGCGGGAATATGGCTACGCATCTTAAGGAAAGGGAGCATTAACAAACAGCATAACACCTCCCTCCAAGACGCACATAACTTGAAACTGGTCGTCTGACCTTCCTAACAAACATCCCAAGCCGCCGAACATCCTATCATTAGAACCGAAAGCACAACACCAAATGAAACAGGGACGGGCCCAAAGCCACAGGAATTACAGGCAAATTTGGTTGCAAACTTTGGTAAGTGGTCCCACCACAGGTCACGACCATGCGGCTCGGCCTCCGAGGACGGCGAGTCCCACGTCTTGGGGCACAGTGCCCGCTGGTCTCACTGTCACCTGTCTCGTCCGCGGCGCAACGAACCGCCAGATGGCGACTGGCAGCATCCTCTCCGCTATCCGTCCCGTCAGGAGAACACCCGGGCGGCTCCCACAGGGCGCTCTGCTGACCCTGCTGGGGAGCATCGTGTTCCCCCAGGCTGGACGGTCTAGCGTTGGCCGCCGGCTGCAGACCGCCACCGGTGCCTGATGCTGACCGGTGACGGTTCCCGATCGGAACGGTCACCAGAGGACGGAGGGGCCGGACATATCGGCGGTTTCTCCAGTACGTCCACCCGCTGGGTCGTCTGATGACATAGTCGCGCCGTCTCCCCACGGCCCCGACAGTCCCTGACCTGTCCCACAGGCCCGACTTCTCGTCCTGAATCAGGACCTCCTGGTCCGGACGAAGAGGGCGCTGGGGGCGCGTTGATGTGTCATAACGCTCCGCAGCACGGCGTCCGATGTCCTCAGCCTTGCGGTCGCAGAGGTCGGCTGCCTTCTGCCAGACGTGGGCGAATGCCCGGTGGTGCGCCGGCACGGCCGAACACAGCAGGTGGTCATGGACGATCTGTGCAGGGGGGCGACGGTCCGCTCTGGGCGTGTTGCGCAGCTCTAGCGGGCCGTGCGCGAACTCGTTCGTGTTGAGGTCGCCGCGCAGTGTCGCCTTCATGACGTGCCTCTTCGTCGCCTTCACTGCCGCCTCTTCGTGCCCATCAGGCTGGTAAGGAGTAAGGAGACCTAGGTATGTAGTAAGGAGACCTAGCGCTCCACACCCCATCTCCGAAGAAAATCCCGAGTGCGCCGAGCAGCGAGCTGGGGGCCTCCGTCCGTCCGCAGAACGCTGGGCACGCCCGTGTTGGTGAACAGACCACGCAGCTGAGATACAAGGTCTCGGGCGGTCGCTTCCCCAGTGACGTGGGAGACGAGCGGCCAGCCTGAGAGCCTGTCGACGTACACCAGGTACGTTCGTCCTGCTCAGGAGAAGAAGTCAGCTGATAACGCTTCGAACACTCGGGTTGGCGTTTTCTCCTGTATCAGCGGCTCCTGCTGGCTTGGGAGATGCGTCTGGCACGCGGCGCAAGCACCGACGAAGTTGTTGATGTCCTGGCCCACTTCCGGCCAACAGACGACTTGTCGGGCGCGCCTCTTTGTCCGGCCCACCCCTTGATGACTGGCATGGAGCCTTTGCAGCGTCTCTTGCTGGAGACTCCTGGGTACGATAAGCCGCTGTCCACAGACAAGCAGACCGTCGTCTATCGCCAGACGATCGCGGACGCCCCCGTAAGGCCGCAGCGGGGGGTCCAGCTGGGACTTATGATCCGGAAATCCAGACAGGATCGCTTCCTTCAGCGCGATGCACTCTGCGTCGCTGTCCGCAGCTGCTCGGACCTCCTCCGGCCTGGAGTCTCCGAAGGGAGATATGCGCGACCCATCTTTTTGCACTTCCGTGGTTAGCCGAGTGATCAGACTGGCGATCTGATGAGTCACATCTTTCTCCGCTTCCACATCTTCTGCCGATGGGATATCCACCGGAACTCTGGACTGTGTGTCAGGGATAACGTGCAGCTTGCCCTTCCGCTTTGTGGCCACGAAGTTGAACCACGCCAGCTTCTCCCGAAGACGCTGGAGCCTTGGGTTTGCGATGTCCAGCAGGCTCTTTGCATTCAGGATCGGGATGAGAGGCCGATGATCGCTCACGACCTCGAACCGCTGTGGACCGCTGAGGTACAGCGAGCACTTCTTGCAGGCCCACACCAGGGCTAACATCCCGATCTCGATGACCGCGTATCGTGATTCGGCGTCTGACAAGAAGCGGGATCCACACTGGATGAGGCGCCGGCCTTGGCGTGGCGTGGCCTTGGCGTGGTCCGGCGTCCACAGCCATGCGTTCTTGGGCCGGAGCAGCTGCCGAGGTGGTTCTGCAGCAGCTGCGACGTCCGGCGAGAACTCGCGCAGCTGATTGGCGAGACCGAGGAACGACCTCAGGTCTGTGAGGCTGGTTGGCTGCGGGAACGCAGCGATGGCCCAAAGCTGATCCACGGAAGTTCACTTCCGGCGCTGCGAAAGCGCACTTCCCGGGGTTCGGCGTGATGCCTTGCAGGATCTCCCAGACCTCTGCAGGATCCCCCAGACCCTGAGGATGAGCTCATTGTAGTCGCTGTCGAACGCCAACAGGCCGTCCACCACCTTGCATGTCTGGGGCACATCGCCGAGTGCAGCATCTCCCCTCTGGTTGTATTCGTCGTCGGAAGAGATCAGGCCCATGCTGGAGCGCTTAAAACGGAAGGGACCCAAGGGCGTGCTGAAGGTCACGAGGTCATCATCACGAGGTAGTCGCCCACCGGCTCACCGACCTCCTGAAACGGTTGTTGAAATCCCGGCGGTCGATCACGACGTTCCGCTGACGGCGAAGATGCACTTGCATCACCGTGATGACCGCCTCCATTCCGGTGTCGTCAGGTAACTGTAGACCGAATCGGACCACCCGAGCCCAGTCGTCGTCCATAACGGCCAACAGAGCGGCTCTCTGCTCCGCATGCGGGACGCGGTTGATGCCGATCAGCAGACAGTAACCGGCAAACTTCCTGCGCCAGGCCTCAGAGTCCTTCAGCGATGCTGACGATGACAGCTAGAGCACCTGCGTGGCGTCTGCCGGCAGCCTATCGCCCCGAGACCAGGCGGGAGCGCCCGCCGGCCGGCCGGGGCGGAATTCCCCGGCGCCTTAGACGTCTCGGACCGCTCGCCATGCCCGGCCGCGGCGGCGCCCTGCGGCTGGCCGCCGGACTGCATGACGTGCTCCATAAGCAGTCATCTGCTGCTGCTGCTGGGCCACCAGCTGCGTGAGCAGCTCCAGTTGCGATGACTTCGTCTCCATGGCCGAACCACCGGCCACTGCGCCCGGCGACACCCCGGCGCTGACCGACTCCATGGGCCGCGGTGCCGATCGAAAAGAAACCTCCGGTCCCTGCCGCGAGTCCACCGCACACCACCGCCAGTCCACCGTGCACTGCCCACGCACGAATTGCATGTGCTCCTGACCACCTAGAATCCTACCGACCACGCCATGTTGTGCGCCCTCTTGGAGCTTCACACTCGGCGACCTCTGGGGTCAGACTGTTTATTACGTCGGCGGTCAAGCTCTCGCAGATTAAGCTGCCATAGTGGTCGGGAATATGACTACGCATCATAAGTAAAGGAAATAGTAACAGTAACAACATAACAGTTTTTGCCCTGCCGTCGCTTCCAGCGCGCGTCTCTCCCGGTCGATGCGCCCACGTTTTGCATTGGCGCGTCATTATTTGTTGCAGAGAATTTGCTACCATATTATTTCCAGATAACTTTGCGGACGATAAACATTTGGTATAAAGGCGAAATATGTAACTTTTTTTGTCTAGCTTTATGCCCCGTAACTTGAACTGGACAGAGCAGTTACAATGTGGACCTAGCCAACCCTTGCCACCCGATTATGCTTGCCCCCCTCCCCCTCCAGTGACCAGTTTTCCCCTCGACGGGGGGGGGGCAGGAGTCATGACTGCGGGGGAGTTAACATGTTAAATAAGTCCCTGGTCATAAACCAAACACGTAGGGTCCCTAGGCTTGGCCAGGGGCCCTGAACACCTTCAGATGCCCTGCATACACCCAGAGCTCCTGGTCAAGTCCAAAGGCCCTCCAGACATGCAAAAGGTATTCATGAGTTTCATTTCGCCTCACGCAATGGGTTCGTCACACTCCCAACTCTGTTCGACTCTGCTCTGCACTGGACCATGGTCGCACACCTACTCCGCTCCTTACCAGACCCCCGGGTCGCGGCCTGGGCCGCGGGTCAGGCCGCAGTGCTGTGACTCGGTTCCAGCCACCCAGAGACCGGCCGATGCATAGGCGGCGCCAGCTTGGCGCCACGACAAGATTACAAAACGCAACACGGGAGAGGACCAGAAGCCCTTGGTGTGCTCTAGGGTCATTTGAAAGCCAGAGTCCCGATGGGCCTTTAACATCAACCACAGGGGCCCCTAATTTGCAATGGACCCCCGGATACACTGAAGCCCCTGCAGTGGGGCATCCAGGATTCCGCTCAGGAGCGTGTCAAATGAGGTCAAAGGGGGTCCTCTTCGTGGCTCAGGAGGCCCTGCTTTTTAATTCGGGGGGCCTTTTTAGGCTCAAGGTCATATCTTGATGCCTCGGGGTCAGTGGCGTAACCAGGATTTCGTCCAGAAGGGGCCAGACCGGGTCAAGGGGACTATTCCATCCTTTTCGTGGCATAGTTGCCCTGTTTTTGCATTTTGAGGGCGCATCTTAGGCTCGACGTCCCATTTTTATGCCTCGAACGCCCGTTTTCGGAGTTTTCGGCGCCATACGGGCACAGTAAACTACCAAACGGGGCCCTCGGCCCCAGGGGGTCCTACGACCTCCAGGGACATGGTCTTAAAGCCTCCTCCCTTGGGTACGCCTCTGGGACCCTGTTAACGTGAAGAAACCCTCCACATATGTACATGGGAGTCTAGAGAGGCCAGGAGCCATTGGTGTATTCAGGAGCCAGTTGAAAGTCAGGAGCCCTGACTTTCGATGGCCTCCTTCAGACAATCCTGCACATATCTGTCCGAACCGGAGTGATTTTCATTCGCGCCAAGATCGAAAGGAGGGTGAGAGGTGGTAGAAACAAACTCGCCATTTGGTCTCTAATTGAGCTAGCGTCTCGGGACAGGAAGCGATCGATAGCTGTGTGTCCAAGGAGTCCAATAGGACGCGAAATTATAAATCAATTTTTCGTTGTTAAAAACGACACCTTAGGGGCCAAATAGACCCAAAATCGTTCCCTGTCATATTTAGTGCCAAAAACCACAGAAACATTTAGAGGCCAAAAAAGATGATCTTAGGTCATTGACCTCGCTTCACCTTGAAAATGCCATTGACCGTTCTAAAGCGACCTGTTTGCATACGGAATACCATCCTGAGCCGATTTGATGCCCGTCATCGACCGTTTATGCATATCTATTGCCCTAAAACAGGAGAAAACATATTTAGTGCAACAAACGCTCTGCAAGCCTTCAGCAATGTCGTCATAGCTCGGTGACCTAACATTACGGGTTAGTGTTTTGTCGCAGAACATGCACAATGAATGTATCGTCAGCTATGCTAAATTTCACAGGGCTGTCAAGCACCATTTTGCCGTGGTCCCGGAAACACTGCCGCGAGAGGGGGAGGGGGTGGTATCCACTTCCTCGTCCGGCGAGAGCTAGCGTCTGTGGACCTGGCCAGGGCTAGCGCCCTTGGTGTATTCAAAGGCCCATTGAAGGCCAAGGGCTCGAGGCCCGTGCTCTACTAGTCACCGAAAACCAGGATAATCTGCGCGTGAATTTACTTACAGGCGACCTGTCCCGTGAAGCTTTTGTTAGCTGCAAGCCGGTTATCGCCATTGGTCTGCAGGGAGAGTGATGCCTCGCTAAAGAACGTTACGAACAAACTGTTGTAAGACGGAGGGGGGGGGGGGGGTGCATAGCCTTCACGGCTATGCCTTGAAGGTCAAAAGGCGTGACGTAGCTGAATAACTGTGCAGCTAGGCCGTAATGTTCCCCGGCCCTCGTGCCCAGCAGACAGGCCATTTTAGGTGGCAGTGACGTCACGTCTCCCGAGTCCCCGCCCCACATGTTCCTGCATTGACGGTAGGAGCTTAGTTTTTAAAGAGAAGTTTTTAAAATCCGCCATGACCGCCCAGTCGACTTTTCGCAGCCCGCCGTGCTTTGGCGAGCCTTACAGGCAAGTATGTGGGTGTTAGGGTCTCCAGAAAGCAAAGTCGAGCTTTTAATGAAAAGCTGTTCGTTGTAGTCCGTTTTTATGGTTATTAGGAGCGACTGGCTTCCCATTGGTTTCACCGGTTCCAAAACTATAGCTATTACAACTAGCTATAACAGCTATAACACACAAAGCAGCTACAGGTATGACGGGGCCGCCAGCATTCCACCGCGGTGGCTGTGAAGACTGAAAACAGGCACTTAGGCACTTCGGCACAAAGCAAGGATGAGATTCGAAGTCAGGCGCTTGAGAAGCGAAATCCGAGATATTGCCAGCTGAGCCATCCAGCGTGTTTACGTTTTGAATTTGTGTATCCGGGTCGGTGTGCACGGTGCACTTGATGCGGATGAGTATTCATTCGCGTGCCTTGGTACCAGTGTGCCATTTGTCTCCCTTCCACCCGTCGTTGGCCCGCACTGATCCTGGGACCGAATAGCCATTTCGCATGTCATTACTGCGAGTGTCCCGAGGCAGCGCAATAAAAATACACCTGCTAATGCAGTAAATACAAAGGCATACTTATTAATGAGTGCTCATTTTCCATTCTGTACAGCTTTTCACCGTCGGCAATTTTCGTGTATTTAAGCAGCGCAATTGTTCCGATACAAAGCTACCGCTATCGAGCTGTTAGTGCATAAAGGGTTTTGCGTTATACCCAAGTTGTAGCCCGAATAATACGGTGTCGAGATCGCGAATTGTGGGACGAACGTAATCTGGAAACGACATAACCTCATTCTGTGCGACTGGTATCGCTATACGCATTCTCGCGTAGTCCATACAGATGGACATGCAGATACGCGCCTGCCCGTGCACACACACACACACACACATTCTGTTCGAAATATTTTCGCATTTAAACCTTTCTTGCATACTGTTAGTTTTTCTGGTGATGGGGGTTCATTGCCACCAGTGGAGGCCAACGCCATTTGAGGGGTCCCTGGAAAGTTCTTAACCCCGATTCGAAAATACGATTCGCCGCCACTGTCCATCACAGAAGAGAACAAGCCGACTGATGATTGTCCTGTGGAATGTAACAACGAATGACAGCGGATGTCACCATGGGTCCAACACAACAGAAGTTCAGTCAACGCATGGCTGTCGGTCCAACTCAACAGAAGTCCAGTTGAATAAAGTTTGACGGTACAACACAACAGAAGTCCAGTCCACTGACGACAGCCGGTGCAACATAACTGAGCGTCAGGCGACTGCTCTGTCCTGGCGTTCCAGCACAGCAGAAGACCAGCTGACTGATGACTGCCCAGCTCAGCAGAACACCATCTGACTAATGACAATCGGTCCATAAGAATACAACACCAACCGACTGATGTCTTCCCTGTCGGTCCAAGACAGCAGAAGGATAACAATGATCACTGTCAATGCGACAAAGCAGAAGTCCAGACGACTGGTGAATGTCGGACTGGCAGTAGCGCTGAAAAATTGCCAGTCCGGCTGTAAAAGGCATCCATGGATATCTTTAAGCACCTATCGATGCTTAAGGTTAAAGGCATAGATAGGTATGTCGTCGCTGCCGAAAAAGCAACAACAAACAAACAAAAATAAAAAGAAACGAACAAACAAAATTAAACAGAACAAAACTATTCAAAGAATAGTGGAAAGCGTAGGCACCGTTTTGTCTTATGTTTCACTGCACTGAAGTAAAACATAAGGATATCTGAAATATCCTGACAGTGATGCGAGTTCACCTCGACCCGACATGGAAATACCGTAGACCAGTGTTTAACACCAGTAGTGAGTTATATCTCGCGCGCAGGGCTGGAGATCCCTTTTCAGACCCGGAATGCGGGGTCCAGATACCGGGGGAGGCAGCGGCGATACCCCTCTTCAAGTTTTTGGACTTCGGCCAGTATCTTTTCAGGTTTTGTGATTTCTATTCGTAAAGTTCTCTGCCGGAAAAAAACAGATGCATTCGCACGAGCCTGGATGGGAAGAAAATTATGTCCAAATTCTGTTTTTCGCTTTATTTTTCAAACCACGGCAGAGATCGTGGATTTTGTTTCGACTGTTATACGAAAGCTGCATTCCGTGCCATTTACCACAAGAAAGTTCAAAATCATTCAGTGTGCAAAAGGACGGAAACACACGTTTCACCACAGCTGCTGACCTTCAGACATGTGCCAAGGTCCCGATGGAATGCAGGTTATCCTCGTTTTGCGTCAGACTCTAAGTTGAGCACGGTAAGTGCTGCGTCACCTGGGCACCGCTTTGCTCCGGAGGAACACGGCCTTTCCGAGATGACGCAGTGACCCGCCGAGGTCAACGAGGGATTGAATGCAACTCGGAGATAACCTGCATTCCATCGCGATCCTGGCACATGTCTGATGACCTTGAACCAGAAATAGTTTATCACGAATTTGAGCTCGTCCACACGTGACAAGGTTTTGGGAGCACTTATGCCAGTGGATGATTGTGAGCGGTGCATTTAGGAGACACGAAATTCTCAACGACAAGGAAGTGCACTTTGGAAGCAGCAGAGGACCTTTGATCAGCCATGTAATTATGGCAGCAAAACAAGTTCTACAAATGAGTGCAAACCTTCGTGTTAATGCGGTTGAAAGTGTTATCGAGAAGGGCGGAACAGTTAAATAGACAGCAACTGAAAATCTATTATTTGCTTCCTTTATCGATGCTTGCAAGTACTGAAGAAGTCTGTGACGACAATCTCTGACTCACGTTGATCGCAGTTTCAGATTGTACTGTGAGGTTCAAATCCATAGGCTTTCGTTTATGAGATTATGATCGCGGAGCTAGGACAGGTCGTCCCTCACCCACTGACACGTCCATTATGTGCAACTACACAATGCAAAATATTTCGTCGGAGATGTAGGGTCATAGACGCGGGAGCCATGGGGCCAGGGGGGCTTCAGCCCCATAACTTTTTTGGAATTTAAGATTGACCCTATGGGCGATGACTGGAAAGAATTAGCCTAAAATATTTCTCGGCCCCTCCGCCCCGCAACTGAAGAGGAGTTCCCGTGCCCTGTGTTGGCTTTTAACACGTTTGCGCGAAATATGCAAAATGTACGCTTAGCTCGACAATCACTCAAGGGCGGAGGGCAGGGGACAGCTGCCCCCACCCAACTGCGGTGGGTCTGGGGCAAGACCATGTTTCTGCCCCCTCTCTAATTTATCATCTTGGGGGGCCTCGTAAGAAATTGAACAAAAAAGAAAATAGGGATAAAAGCGACGAACATGCTAAAAAAAACAAAAAAAAGAAAGGAAAATGCAACTATGCCGGCAAGGAAATAAGCATATGGCGTGCGTGCTCTTTCAAGTCTTACTTTATTAGGGGCCTCAGCTTTCTTCCGGTAGGGGCCTCGAACAGGTTGAACCCAAAACTGGCCAGAGACCGCGAACTTACACTTTGTGAGAGGCCTCACGGAATGGACCCGGCTGGCTTATCACGGCACACAGTTCGGACCCTGCTAGGGGACCCGGCTTCCATCCAAGAGAGGGCTTCAGGTTGATTACACTCAAAGGTGGTCCAGCGACCAGGACTCATAATTTTCAGGGGCCCCAGAATTCATGGACCGGGGTGGCCTGCGCTGAACCCTGTTAGGGGGTCCCGACTTAGGTCCGAGAGAGGGCCTCGTACCAATTACACTGAAAGGTGGTCCGGCGACCAGGATCTCACAATTTTCAGGGGGCTTCACAGAATTCATCGACAGGGCTGACCTGCGCTGAACCAGGGTTCGAACACTGCTAGGGGGCCCTGGCTTAGGTCCTAAGTCGTACGACCTATCCTAGGTCGAAAGAGGGTCTCGTACTCATTATCACTCAAAAGCAAAACAGGGCCCGGGAACCTACAGTTTTTCGAGAGGCCTCATAGAATCGACCTTTTTTAAACCAGTCCGGGTCTCGGGGGGGGGGGGGCGCCCCAACATCCCACCGTAAAAGGCCTTGCGCGAATTATGCTCAAAAGTGACCCAGGGACCGGGAACTCACAGCTTTTAAGGGAGATCACGGAATGGACCCGGCATGCCTCTGACAGAACTCGGACTGTTAGGGGGCCCCTGGCTTCCACAAGAGAGCAAAAGCTGATTTGTTTGCGTTATCCTCCATTTTTAACACTGTATTGTTTCGTGAAGGCTCCTCCACACAATGGCTCTTATGGCCCAGTCAGTACAATGTTAGCATACAAAACACATCGTTGTGTTATGTCTCGTTATATATTAACTCAAGAACATCGCATTACGTACTCAGTTGTTGTGAGGATTTTCTTAATTTTTGTATCAAGTCGTAAGATAATTAGACTTGGATTCCGTTGCCAGCACCAAATGCCTCGGTTTCCGACCAGTTGTCTGGCTGTGGACGTTAGGAGTTCACGGTGGGACCAAGCTGTGCCGCACCTGCCGAGTTTAGCGGTTGAATGCCAGAGTTCGCACAACGCACGACTGGATCGTGGACTTCTCCACCTGGTCGGGCGAAATACGACTCCCATCAAGGAAAGATGGACCTTTTGGGGATGAGGGATCTTCGTAGGAAAGGGGCCTTTTAAGATCAAGGGGCCTCAAAATTTTGCTTTGCCTCCCATGATCAAATACGATCCGCCGCCACTGCAATCACTACAAAAAATGCACCGCATGTTGCAGTGGCTGTTTTAAATATATAATACAACGATTATTTTTAGCATACTGCTCTCCATTCTGCCGTAAACAGCTGCCTTGTTCGCGGTCTTTGTGTGTCTTTGATGATGCGATTATTACTTTATTTATCCACACTGAATAATTCAGGAACCATAGTCCATTACTTTTTCAAATAACTATAAAAGGTGTATCACTTTGGTAGGTCTTGCTCGCTATAGGCCTGGTCTCTGTACTTCAGATGACACCAGGCGGTGTTATGATTTTATTATATGGACGCATTGCCAACAAGGAAGTCATGTATGTATGTATATTATTATTATTATTATTATTATTATTATTATTATTATTATGGAATGTCGATATGAGGAAAATGTGCCCTCGCTTTGAGTGTCTCAATAACACCATTTTTGAGGAAAATCCTATTAGTTTCCACATTCCTTAAAGTTACTGCTATATTCCGGGAATGCTTAATAACACCGTTAAATGAAGAAAACTAGAACAATTCGTGCTTCATTCAAACGCAGTCAGCGCTGCATATCAACGCATTTTACGGCTGAAATAACGGTGGTCTATTGTGGCAAGGTGATCTGATTACATCGCTCAGTACGGCCAAAAGTAGTGGACCCCTGACCCCCAGGTTTACCCGATTTCCAATCCTGGGAGGGCCCTGACCCTCCTCCCCACCAAGGCCCCGGGATATCCAGCCATGCTCGCGCGACGCAGCTGAATTCACTGCCTGGTTTTTGAAATGAGAAGAACCGACGGCGACGAATTGCCTTTCGTATCATAGGGACCTGGCGTGTGACAACAAACAAGGCCCATCAAAGCTTATCACGCAGCATGTGAACAATCCACGGTAGCGCCGCGGTCGGCGGCCGTGCAGAGCGTTTCTGGCCAGTCTCCTCAGCACTACTGCACGCCGCCTGACGCCGTCTGCCGGCCTGAGGACGGACGCAGGTACGCGCAGCCAGACAAGCGACACGGCGGCGCTGGCGTTCGGCAGGGCTGGGCGCCAGAGCTGAGGTGTACCGCGCCTCCAGGTGGGTGCAGCAGAGTCGAGGTGACACCGAGGCAGAGTCGGGTGACTCTGCCTCGGTTGGCCCTGCAAAGTCTCCTCCTCAGCCTCTATCCTACCAGCACGGGCGCTACGGTCTCCGACGCAGCCTCCGCGCTGTCACCGCGGCTCCGGCGCCGCAGAACCGTCCCTGGTGCCGCCTCTGCCTCTGCCGCCGCACAGTCAGGCTCTGCAGGCCGGCCGGCCGCCGGGCGGACCTGCGACCATCGCTGTGGTCCCGGGACGAGCGGCGCACCGAGGACCATTCCTGTGGTCCCGGGACGAGCGGCTCATCGAGGACCATTCCTGTGGTTCCAGGACGAGCGGCTCACCGAGGACCATTCCTGTGGTCCCGGGACGAGCGGCGCACCGAGGACCATTCCTGTGGTCCCGGGACGAGCGGCTCACCGAGGACCATTCAGGTGGTCCCAGGACGTGCGAATCTCTCGGAGACCGATGCACCGATGCCCCTTCGCCAAACTGGATAGGCTATGGGTTGGCTGATCTGCATCCGGTGCTTATTCTTTGTTCTTACCATGTGTTTCTTCAAAGGCGCTGGGCATTTTTCAAGCTGTACAGATTCGAACAACAGATCATGTCACGTACTCACAGTCCACTTTCCCCCACAGATTAGTTCGATGCATTTCGATAGCACTGTCACCCCTGGTTGGAGCTTCTTTTGGCTGAAAGCTGAGCATTTTGAAGGGATGTCAGTGATTTTAATTTTCAAGTGGGATTTTATAAACAGTTATCCATTGACCCAGCGTTCAATATAACAATTTTAAGAGAAATGAATGTAAAAAACTACGATTTATATAAGTAAGCAAGAGAAATTCCAAGCAACATGATAAACTTAAAATGTGATAATATAAATACCATATAAACTTAATATGTAACAATATGTAATACAAACATAGTAATAAAATATGTAATGTAATGTGTAAACAAACGAAAATTGACATGCTGCACATTTTTTAACTTATATATGCATAAATATTAGGACAATTTTCCCACATATTCGTTAAAAGGCCTGGGTTGTTCCAACACTTCCAAACCTTCGCCCCTGCTCTCATCAGGCTATTATCGGAACAACAGAAACTATTGGCTGCTAACGGGATTAGGAGTGCTTTAGAAAGTTGCCCAAGTTTGTTTTCACTATTCATTGCAGCTGCCTAAAACCCGTCAAAAGTAGCCTTATCGTCTTGCGGGAGTCAGCCGAGGTCTAATCAAATGACGATGGTGGTTTGGCGAAGGCCATTATTATACTTTGCCAAACAGTCCTCAGTTGCGTTCGACTTCGCGCCGTGTTCAATGTCGGCCGTCACTACTGATCAGTGTTGGCCGCTGGTCAGTGCTGGCCGCTGGTCAGTGTTGGCTGCTGGCCAGTGTTGGCCGTTGCTGCGCTGTGCCCAGTGTCGGCTGTCACGGCTGGTCAGTGTTGGCCGCTGGTCAGTGTTGGCCGCTGGTCAGTGTTGCCCGTTGGTCAGTGTTGGCCGTTGCTGCGGTGTGCCCAGTGCCGGCTGTCACGGCTGGTCAGTGTTGCCCGTTGGTCAGTGTTGACCGTTGCTGCGCTGTGCCCAGTGTCGGCTGTCACGGCTGGTCAGTACCGGCCGTTGCTGCGGTTTGTCCAGTGCCGGCCCGCCAGCTGCCGCCGTGCTTCGGACACCTGGCGGCGGCGCCGGCCTGCTGGGTGGGGCCGTGACCCACCGCATGCCGTGGCCGCCGGCTGCGGGCGCCGCCATCGCCGCCGGTTGGACACGCCACGTGGCGATAGGCCATCTACGCTGGCACCTCAGACGAGCGGCCCGCCTCTGTACAGCACGCTCACCCAGCGTTTACAAGCCAGCCGCGAGTCGACTGCCACTGACTGCATATGCGCACCGTCTCGCAGAAGTGCATGTGCTGAAGCGTAGTGTCCGCTGGCCGGGCAGTGGGCGGACTGCGGACAGTGGACTCGGTGTAACGGCACGTGGCTGACGGCCGTCCGTCGAGCGTGTGGCGGCCGGCCCCATCACCAGGTGCCCCCAGCGAAGTGGCCAGGTGTCGGGAGGGCCGCAGTCCACCACACGGACAAAGGACGGCCGCGGCTGGCCTCCCACTGACACCTGACGTCCGCCAACCACTGCGGCGAGACGTATGGGGGAGGAGGGAGGGAGAGGGAGAGAAAAAGAGAAAAAAGAGAGAGCGAGGGAGGGAAGAGGTTCAGAGGGAGAGAGAGAGAGAGGGGGGGGGAAGTGGGTGCTGGGTGAAAAACTTGTTCGAGGATAATCCTAATGGGAACGTGCAATGGCTGCCGGCGTGCGTTGAAACCCCAAATACAACCAATAGTTTCACGATGCTCTCGTTCAGGGAGTCCCTGGCTGCCCCGGCAGACAATGGACGAGCAGGCAGTACGGTTTCCTCTCCTGTTTGTCGACGGAATTCAGGTGGCTGCCACTTCCCGATGATGAAATGCTACGTGAAGAATGGACTCAAGTCAGGTAGGCTATCAGGGACTCGGATACGGACCAACAGACAAGTGCAGGATCAACGGTCCACAGACACAGAGGTCCGGGGACGTCCTGAGGGCTTGGAGATCTGACCAGTGACCGTTTTCGACAGAACCAGGAGGCAGATGCAGTATCGACGGTCCCCAGATCGCCGAAAGGACCGCCGCCCGGACGTCCCCGGGCGTCCCCGTCCCCGTCCCTGTCGTCGTCCCCGCCCGGTCGTCCCTGTCAACGTCCCCGGACCGTCTGTGGACCGTTGATCCTGCACTCATCTGTTGGCCCGTATCCGAGTCCCTGATAGCCTACCTGACTTGAGTCCATTCTTCACGTAGCATTTTATCATCGGGAAGTGGCACCCACCTGAGTTCCGTCGACAAACGGGAGAGGAAACCGTACTGCCTGCTCGTCCATTGTCTGCCGGGGCAGCCAGGGACTCCCTGAACGAGAGCATCGTGAAACTACGTGGTTGTATTTCGGGTTTCAACGCACGCCGGCAGCCATTGCACGTTTCCCATTAAGGATTATCCTCGAAAAAGCTTTTCACCCAGCACCCACTTCCCCCCTCTCTCTCTATGACGCACTATGGCGCCGACCACCAACAGCTCTCAGCCAACCTACGGACACCTGGATTGGGATTCCTATCCCTGAGTGTGCACTCAGTACTGGGACGCGCACTCTGCAGTATGTCGGGGAGATTGAATTATGACGGGCGCGAACGCGACGGCCTTCGCGGTTTCAGGACGTTATCCGGCTCTTCTCCACTGCCTCCAATAATGAAGTTCAATAAATGTTCACTGAATCATCACGTTCTCGCATCCATGACAGATCGGGCCGAGTCGCATCCTTATACACCGGTTGTAAAACATTCGATATATTGAAGACTGTGGTGTTTGAGCACAATACAACGTATTGCTTATACGATTCCACCAACGCTAGAATCGGTCTCTGTTTAAAAAAAGTGCTAAAAAATTGGTCGTTTCTTCCAAGGACTCCAGTGCATTGCAGGACAATTACAATAACACACGGATAATGGATGGATTATTAGCACCCCAGCCCAAAACGCATCGCAAAGAATACACGCAACAGCGAGGTGAAAAAACAGTCAACGTACATTCCTGTCAAAAGCCGCTGCATACGCAATCTCACTGAGACTCAGCTTGCACTTTAAAAACAGCCTCAGTTGGACGAACAGTCTCAAGGCAGGCACGACGTCCACGAGGGATGCCGAGGTGGTGACCTACAACCGTAAGACCTCGTCCCTTGTGAGGACTTCTGGCTCCCAGGTGCACCATCTTCTCAGTTAACCGCCGATCGAGGTCACAGAGGAGGCCACACCCCGGCCACTGGACGGAGGAATTACATGGGGCACCGAGGACCGAACCAACAGCTCTCCAGGCCAAGTGGAAGACAGATCCTGCCGGCCAACGGCGAGCAGCCGCGGACGGACAGCCAGAACATGCCGCTGTCTTGGACTAGAGGTATCCTACTGCGCTACACCATAGAGAGCAAATTCACGGCACGGAATGGAAAAAGCACACAGGTGAAGGAAGGGCAGCTCAGCGAACCATGATATACAAGGCGCATCCCCTTCATGACAATGAGGGAAATCGTGCCGAATGATACGGCACAACATAATAAAGTTTAAGAATGACTAAAATGCGTGTCGGAAAAAACGTAACAATATCTAAGCAAACACCCTGGAGCAATGAAAATGGCCTCCAGCTAAGAGAAATAACACACATTTAAAATATGTATCAGGACTCGATGTCTGCAGGATATGGACATTACGACCTGAACAGCACACGTCAAATTCGCGATGGGATCGACAAAAACAGATCACATCGTGTACAGATCGACGACAGACTGGGAACAGCTGGCTCAAATTTCGGAAATCGAAAATCGTTGTTCGACAATCACAGCTATCGTGCAGAACAGCGCTCACAGCATGCCGGGACAGAGGTGTCTCGACGCCGCAGAGGAATGGTCAAGTCTCGCAGATCACAGACAGATCGTTGCAGGCGTTAACAACAGGACGGGACAGACAGGAAAGCTGCGGCCGAGCCCGTCCTCCCCGTCGACCAGGCCGGGAGGCGCCTCCCGCCCTCCCCGACCCCGCTCAGGTGGTCGGCAGCTGCTTCTGGTGCAGCCATCGGTCCAGAAACTGCCGGATCAGACGATTGGTGTCGTCCGGCGCCTCCAGCATCACCATGTGGCCGGCGTTCGGCACCGTCTCCAGGAAGGCGCGCGGAATGGCCTGGGCAGGGACGAGCAGGGGCCGGAGTCAGTCGGCTGCCGAGCCGCTGTCGCTCCCGGCGCAGCGGCAGCGGCCGGGCTAGCCGGGCAGCGAGCCCTACCAATCGCGACCTCGGATCACACACCCAGCACGCGCCTTCCCCCCAGTCTCATCTCCGACCAAATGGCCCGAGAGCGAACTCAACGTCTTCTGTCAACATCACGGAACAAAGGCCACCAAAAAGCGCTGTGCACAGCAATTACATGTACCGATGCAATGAACACCACATAATTTTTATCCATGGTAGTACATGGAGAAAAGGAATTATACTCGAGGCCAAGTCGCACCACTACAGAGGGGTGAAGTAGTACATCACCAAGGATGGAAGAAAACCTAGACTGGTTTGATCACAAGACCATTTCGGATCCTGTCCAGCAGGAAGCCGATTACCTTCTCCATGTCGCACATCTCGACCAGCGAGACGAACTTGTCCTTCATGCCGAGGATGAGCAGGGTGGGCAGTGTGATCTGCTTGTGGTAGCTGAGGTCGCCCTCAGGCCAGACCTGCCGTGCGCACGCCGTGTCAAGGTCGGGTCGACGCTCCGAGCCTGGCCGGGCCGCCCACTTGGCGGCGAAGACCATTACGACCAAACCAACCACACTCTGACCAGACCAACCACACTCCGACCAGACCGTCCACAGTCTGACCAGACCACCCAGTCTAAACAGACCGTCCACAGTGTGACCAGACCACTCAGTCTGATCAGACCACCCACCGTCTGATTAGATCACCCACAGTCTGACCAGAACCCCTAACAGCCCACCCAGTCTAACCAGACCATTCAGTCTGATCAGACCACCCACCGTCTGATTAGATCGCCCACTGACCAGACCACTCACAGTGTGATTGGACCACCCACAATCTGGTCGGACCACCCACCTGGTGGAGCCAGTCTGACCACACCACCCGTCCGGCGGAGTCTGACCAGACCACCCAGTCTAACCAGACCACCCAGTTCGCAGACAATCTGACCAGCCCAACCGTGCCGCCAGACGGCCGATACCTCGGACCCAGTCCAAACCTACACCACCCACCGACGCCTTCATCGTCCACTGGACCAGTACTACGTGTTTCCATCATACAATCAATCTCAGGCTTGTTTAGGGGCGTGCAGACAATGAAACAGCACTAATTTTACTCTTTCAGGGACAAGTCCTGCCACCAGGGTTGGCAGCAGAAGGCTGAAATGAATTTCTGACACCGGTTTTAACCGGTTGAAACTGGCCGCCTAAAAATACGGGTGGCAGCACATGGCAACAAAGGGCAGAAAATTTTTCACTGGAAAATTTCGTTTTGAAAAACGCCCTGGTCTGCTTTCAACCCTATTGCCGCACCCATAACGATAGCACACATTCCCGTACAGGCTTGAAGGGAGCTTACCTTGAGAAGTGATCTCAGGTCAACAAAAATGTTTTTGTCTGTTTGCCAAATTCTTTTACCTAAACACTGATATAAACTTTTAAGTCATATCTAAAAACTTCTTTTGGCAGCTCATTTCCTTCTACCTTCAACAGTGCCAAAAATGGCATGAGGTGCCTTCCAAAAACGCGAAAAACGTGACCTGGCTCCGCTTCTGGGCAAAATTACATTATGAAAACTTGACATGATAACGTAGAAAGAATGGACAACAGTGACGAATTTCGTGATGCTACTTTACAAACCCTGTAAATGACGAAAAAACCAGAGGGGGCTTCTGAATCCCCCCCCCCGTACGGGAATAGGGTTAACTGCAAATCGTAGTCGAATCACAGTGCAAAAGTCATGGCTCAAGGCCACATGGACAGTGAAATCTCAATAAGGTTTTTTTATACATGTGCCTAAGAACAACTATAAATAACGATTTACAATCTAAGATGGCATTTAATTGTCATTCAGGTAGCACATTAGTGACAGATTTCTCATATTCATATTATTATCACTACTATTATCGTTTAATTTGATCCAAGCGGTTGCTGGGGTGATGTTAGGGATTGGAGTTCATGCTAAGAATAGCCTGAGGCATGGAGTCCGATCGCTACACCCGATCGAGCGATTCCAGGCGACGGCTGATTTTGTTGCGACAGTTTAACGTACCGCCAAGGGTGCGGCACGACCGTGTCGTAGCAAGCTTGACCCTATGATTGGCCAGTTGCCAGCTGACCCGCGGGCCAAATATCGAGCACCGAAGCGACTCGAACCCGTCTTGCCAGGACAGGGAGACCAGCGCTCTACCAGCTGAGGTACCGATCACGGTAAACCGATACAAAATACAAGTTGTTTCTAACCGCAATAAGAAATGTAATTTTGAAAGGCATGGTGATATGGCTAGCCATATTCCTCATCATTCAGGCAAGCAGTGAAGACCATTTCCACAACACAGTCACAATATCCTAGCAAGGTACTAGACTTGCAAGGCCACTGTAATAAAATGGGAGCAATGTATGAGTGGCCGGTTTGCGTATAAAAATTACATTCCGGATATATCTGCACCTAGCATAAAAATTGCGTAAATTGCAATCATTATGGAGAGATGTGCCGGATTTGCCAGACTAAATGGTATATTACCTAGACTAAACGAGGCCCTGCAAAGTGGATGAGATGTAAAAGCCTATGGGAGATTCAAAGGCAAAGCCTGATAGATATAACGTGATTACTCAGAGCACTGTTCTCTTCAAAATCCTACCTGTTTGAAAAATCTGTAACACTTCTTATATCTATCCTGACGGCTGATGCTTCGCAACTCCAGTGCTCCAATGTATCCTTAAAGATTATTAGCCCCACTTTATCTGCGTACTAGCTGAAGGTTACTTTCTCTATAGAAGCTGGATTCAAATTTTTATAAGCTTATGTAAGCTTTAACTTATAATAGCTTATAAATGTTTTGCAACTTATATAAGTTTTAAGAATATTGAGTTATCTGGACGTAAAAAGCAGAATGAAGGTCACTTTTTCATAAGCTGAAAACATTAAATGTGTGAAATAAATGTCATTTTCTGCAGCTTTGTGCGGGATGTAATCAGTTTTACTCACCAAGTGTCAGGAAAAAAATCGGGCCGGCCAAAATGCTAAACCTGCTTCATGCACATAGCAATCATCTTCCATGATGTTGATATTTCTGTTGTGCAACGACAAATCATGCAAGGAAACAGTATCAACACAAATGTTCAATGTCACCAAAAATTATCACGCGCAGGGGAAACCCGTTTCCCTTTCCGTCACACACAAACAATCTTAAAATCACATTCTACTGATCGTTTATAAACCATACTGATGACACCCAACAATGAACAACCACCAGGCAACCAGCGGTCGAAATGGAGCCTCCAGTCAATAAACAACCTTAGGTCATTCCGGCCTGGTACCGAGAAAACCGACTACGCCTAAACTTAACAACTGATCCCGCTGATCGTATTTTGCACTCCGGCACGATGGGCGGCCTGATAAGGTAATCCTGAAGCCGTGAATGAGGGGTACGTTTAACTCCCACACCAAATCTTGACTAACTTGGGGTTGCCAGAGGCAGAAACATAATCTGAACAAGCCGTGACAGATAGGTTACCAAGAAACGAATTACCAAATGGATGTTTCCACTGTCACTGGTCCCTGCTCGCCAATGGCTGACAATACAACTAATACAGGTCCCACTAATGCGTTCAAATCATTGGGAGTTATGGTCTGGTCTGGCAGTCAGGTCGCACAGTCAGAAGCCGCAAAATAGTAAGGCCGCTAGGCATTTTTTTCTAGCCATCACCCAAGACCAGGCAACTATGAGTGCTTCCTCCCTCAGCCCAGCGACGTACAGAACCATACGTCAACACCGAAGAACATAAAAAACAAGTCGCTGCACTCCCTGCTAAGAAATGGAAACGAACGTAACCAAGCGTGAGAAATAGAGCAGTACTGCTATGAAGTACAAAGAAGGTTGAAAACAGTCTTGGCCATGGGCTCATTATTGCCCGCTATAGCGTCCCGGGCATGAACCCCTTCAACCCCGATTAGTAATTAATCACACGGGTCGGAGGGGCTTTGCCTCATCATTGACATGCGGAGTTATGCTGGATCTCCAAGGAGTCCACCAAACTAAACATAGCTAGTTGTTGAGTGGCCTCCGGGAGCCAGCGCCATTGGTTACGGTGTCATTGGTCCATGATGATGCTGAGATAGCCATGATTTGTACGGTCAGGGTATTGGGTAGCTATGGATTATATGTACGGAGAAACTTGATGCAAATTGATTTTCTAATTACACATCTGGAATCAGGGAATTCCGGCCACAGTACGATAACTGCTGGTTAACATCTCGTTGCATTGCCTGGTACCAAGGCATGCGGTGGTCAAAAGTCCGTAATTTCCATTTCTAATGGTTCTCCTAAATGTTTTACGCATAACTTCACATGTTACATTATAAAATATTGTTGGAAATCGTTGCGACAAACAGCCTGCTGCAGCGTATGGGCAAGACAGAACATGATAGATGTGTGATGTGCAGTGAAGAAAGGGACACAGTCATTCATAGTTTGAGAGTGTGACCAAGTTGCACTTTTTTTTGGAACAACATTAGCGAATGGCTGAGTGGACCAGATGGGGTCAGGAGGCTTTCTCTTAGCAAGCGGGGTTGTTCTTAAGCTCGGGCGACAGTAAGTTAGTTAATGATGTCATCGTTGTTGACAAAAGTGTTACCAATAGCAACAGTAATTTAAATATTGAGCACTTTATGGCACGCGTTCAGATTGAGCGAAATACGGAGAAATGGAGCTCACCGCACCGTCATCACTTTTGAGTTCACCGAGATGTGACGACACCCAGTGTCGTCACATCTCTAGCAGTTCGAAGTACATCAGGGTGAAAATAAAGCTTAATCACTTCAATTAATCCCCTCAGCCATGACAGCATCACAAGACGAACGTCAAGCAAAGGAATGGACCTTCACGAATAACATCAGAATTCTACCCTCAATTCTCCGCTTTGTTTCAAGCGACGGTATGAAGGACAACAACGAAGACAGACATCTGACCAGTTAATGTATTCGACCAACAACAACAACGATCACAGTGACCGACGAAACAACCCAGTCGGTCCGTCGAAAACCAGTGAAGAGGTTCGGACAGCACGTCAGCAGCACATGGACATTGTCCCATCAGATAATACGAAACATCACGCGCGTTTAAAGCGCAACGTATGACAATCATTTGGGTATTTACCGTTCCTTTTCACAGCAGTTCACGGCTCCCAGGTCCTTTACAGAGTAGGCTTGCAATTAGAACACTGACCCTCACCAGTACAGTGCGTGGGATGGCGCAAGTCCCTAGGACTTTCCGCAAATTCATGCATAACAACTGCTTCGATCACTCAAACGTTGCACAACCAAGTTTCTTACCCGGTTTGCTTAGCTAAGCCTTCTCACGTACTGCCAGGAAATTTGAGATGCAATGATTCAATATATTCACCGTTCACTGATCTACGGCCTATTTGTCGAGGGGATGTCATGGTGAAATTGTGACATGGCGAACTGTTGTACCGTGACTGGCCTTACTCCATCGAATACATGAATCACCTATGGTGTCAGTGACCTGACTTGGGTTCTAACGTGGACCAAGGTCATCTTAGTTCCAAACCGTGCGTGACGTCAGTTACTATTTTATCTCTCACTGACCTTGGAGGGGTTATGAAGCAATGAGAAGCGCTGATTTGCATAATGCTTATAATTTTAGTCATTTCTGATCACCGGAAGTCGTTCTGAGCCCCCAAAATCGACCTACACATTTCCGTCCCAGAGGATCTAATGGAAACCAGAATTCAGTGTTATGAACTCCTTTGAGGTAGCCTTTACGGTCACTGAGTGACTCAGTGGTAAAAAGGGATATCATCGCGTAGCCAAAATACCAAACTACACGTTCCATTTCGTTTCGTTGTTCCATAACGCCAGGTTTGGAAAAGGCGCGGGGGCTACCACTCCCACGCACTGTCGAAGGTGGAGAAATGGCGACTCCTGGCCAGAGGTAAAGTCCGCCCCTCGCCGGTTACTTAACCCGTGCCCTCGTCCATCCACACCTGAACGGCCGATCCCGGTCAGAGCCACCACTGGCTAGGCCCTCTCCCGCACTCTGCTGGCAGGTGCGATTCCACTGCGTGCAGCGTCCCCTGTCAGCGCAGACTCCTGACCACTGACCTGTCCCCACTGTCCACTGACCTGTCCCCACTGACCACTGACCACTGACCTGTCCGCGCATCGTGTGGCTCAGCACGTAGGAGGGCACGTCGAACCCCTTTTCCACCTCGATCAGCTTCCCGCGCGGCGTGTAGAACATCTCGCGACTGCCGAACAGGGCGCAGGTCAGAACACACGGCCGGGCGGGGATAAGGGACGGTGAACAGGCCCGCTCATAAGCCGGCGGCTCCGGGCACCGCGCCACCACGCGCCCACACAACACGAACCGAGACCGAGGCTCAACGGCGACGGCGTGACGCCACACCTGACAACACAGCTTGTCGCGATTACGACACACAACCGACGCACCTCCGGCAGACAACGCCGGGACGTGTCGGCAGCGTCTTTTTCACTGCTTCTGTTTCAATGCACAGCACGGCCCGGCCAAACGCTGTTCTTGGAATAACATCTCGATATCCTCTGCCCACGCAGCGACTTCTTCAAGTAAAACGGTCTACTCGATTGTAATCTATCGCATCAAGTCTGCATGTCGTGCGAACCTGGCTCTACGCGGAGTTCCGCAAACACGAGTTAAACAAACAAGTTCCAGTTCAGAAAACCGGGGTTCCCAGGCTTCCCCAAACGACATCCTGCCACGATGATTAGAACTAGTTCGGCGACCAGTCCGTGGAGAGGGAGAGGGCGGGTGTGTGTCTGTTTGTGGAGTGATCCGTGGCGGGGGACGCCAGCGGGGCCGTGCTGGCGCCGCCGGAGCTCGGGCCCGGCACCGGCACCGCACACAGCTCACGTTTTGAAGCCGCATATGAGCAGCGGCTTGAGGCAGGTGAGCAGGCAGATGGGCAGCGAGAAGAGATCGGTGGCAGCGGCCAGCGGCGTCGGCCCACCGCTGGACACCAGCACCAGCAGCACCACGTTCAGATACTCCCGCGCCAGCACGGACGCGAACGACGAGCTGCGGCAGACCAGTGGCCGCCCCGGCGCTGAAAATGAGGCGGAACACACGCGCACACGCACACGCATACGCACGCACGCACGCACGCGCACATGCGCATACGCACGTGCACGCGTACGGCGGCTAGCGGTCTACCTGGCAACACCAGCCGACCACGTCGCCAGCAGCGCACGCAGCCAGGCACACCAACTCATTACATCACCTCACTTCGGTCCACTGACACCTGCTAGTACCAGCTGCACGCAGGTCCATTTCAGCACATGTTCGCCTGTGTTTCAATACATTCACCAGAATGCTACGATCAGGTACAGAATCAAACAGAATAAGGTCGACAATCGTGGAAAAAGAGTGAAGTCAAGCAGAAAAAGGGCGTTTCGAAAATTCAAACGAGGAAATCAAGATCACTTTTCAACATTTAAGTTGTTGGATTTAATTTGACTGCTTAATCTATTGGGCCTCCAGCCATTCGCGAAACAACGATTAAACGTTGCGAAATACCGCCGTACTGTTTTCAGTACACCCAGATGACATAACTTGCTTCCCATTCCATGGTTCCGAGACCGCCTTAAAAAGTGAAACAATATCTCTTACTCTGATAATTCATTCTGCATATTGTTTGACATCATTTTGTACCTAGCATGGCATTTGCTGGAAGGGGCAATGGCTTTGCATGACTAACCTGAATGCTCCTTTGGCTATGTTTCATTTGCATGACTTCCAATGTTTCAGTATAATCGTGGAATAATGACGGAAAAACGTCAGGTTTGACACTTGAACATCACATAGATAAGGGCTCCAAGGCGTATCCACTGCACAACTGGGCGCGCAATGAGACTGGGCCCAGGCCCAGACCACCTACCCGTACGAGTGGCCGATCACCACCACCCGCCGCCGGCTGGTGGCGTACTTCTTGAAGACGCAGCGCACGTGCTCCAGCAGCCACTGAAAGCTGTAGTGGCGAGGCGAGCTCGGCGCAGACGAGAAGCCGTGCCCCAGCAGGTCGGGCGCCACGCACTCGTAGCCCTGGCGACGGCCGGAGCGGGTCAACACTCTGCTCGAGCCCTGACAGAGCACAGGGCACGTCGGCGCCCCGTCCTGGCCACATGCTGACACGGACTGATCAAACCAGCACCCTGTCTGAAACCCTCACTAATGAAGGGGTCCAATCCAGTCCCAAATGTAGTCATGGCCAAGGCAGACATCAACTGAATGCACAGAGGAAACCGTGAAAGAATTTACTACAACGGGTGTCACACCGGCATTTAAAACCAAAATCACTGACGCTATCCCTTGAAATTTTGGGGCGCTCGTCCACCATAAAAAGTTGAACTGCTCTGGCATGCATACAGCTTATAATATGGGCTTTTACTATGCTGCGGTCGACACATTCGTGGCACAAAGAAACTCAGAAGAGCACAGGAAGCCGTACATTATGGGCAACGTCATGAAACTATCTTAAAAAATGGTTGGCACCGAAATACCACTTCTTTCTGACACGATCTAGACACTTGCGCATATGTGTGAACATGAGCTCTCTGATCACAACACAAAACACATGGCGAAAACCGAAGGGAGGCCGGAACTTTGTTAAATAACAGCAACACGCCAAAGCAGGTCATTTTCGCACACGGCAACACGGTCCCGTCGCTGGCGGAAACAGATGTCCTGCGCTCGCGCAATGAAATAGGGCGTGCTTCACCTGGCCTAACCCATTTTACATTTTCCCATACGGTGTCCGATAACAGTTGGAAATAGTTCAACGTTTCAGACCGATCTAAAATGCTACGATGCGCCTTGCGTCGGGCCATATCGAGCATTTCAGGTAACTAAATCAGTCATTTGCGTATTATGACAGTTGCATGTAAGGTCACGAGCCCTCTATGATAGCTGGAGGTGATTTGAACAACCAGTGACATCACCTTTTTCACATATTTGTGTTATATTTCCAAAGTGGGCAGCATGCTTATGACAATGCTTGTTTTTATATCTCCTCGGCACATCTTCACAAACAGAAAAATACATAACTATTAGAGGAACAGCAGCCCGCAACCCGATTTCCACAACATGAGGCGACATTTCCACACGTGGCGTACTGCCTAGCCTTCTCAACATGGGTGGCTGATGGTCTGACCTCCAAGTAAGTGTGGCCGTGAAAGTTAATCCGGACATTTTTTTCCAATTACGCAGCCTCACCAATTTGGAGAAGTACTTGATCTGCGAAGTCCACACCTCTGACGACCCGCCGACACCGTGCAGAAAGAAAAGCAGCGGCATCTGGCAACACAGCGCAACGCCACAACATCAACCAGCACGACCCACGAACACACCTGGCTGTGGCAGCAGGCCAAAGATAGCGACAACCAACAACAGAGCGGGCAACAGCGACAGAGGCCGTCCGCGCACGGCAGTGCACCGACGACACAAAAGCCCGGCCTACCGGCGCGCACACCATGTCCCGGCAGGTCGGCCGGCGGCCGGCGGCCGGCGCGGCCAGTGGCCCCACCTTGTCTGCTGCGGCCGGCTGGGGCCTAGGGGTAGCCTGCGGCGGCGGCGGCGGCGGCGGCGCCGGGGCCGGGGGCGGCGGCGTCTCCTCGTCCTCGTCGTCCGTCTCGGTCTCGTCCAGCGTGGCGTCCGGCAGCCGGACGGCCGCGTCCGCCGGGTCGTCGGCGCTCGGCTCGTACGCCGGGTTGGCGAGGCCGGCGCTGTCCGCCTCGTCCCGTTCCTCCTGCGGACGCTCGTGCAGAGGCTCGTCCGGCAGCAGGCCGGGCCGCACGGCGCGCCGCATCGCCTCGTCCACCACCTGGTCCAGCAGCTGGCGGACGGCCGTCTCGGCCGGCGACACCTGGGCGCACATGGACGTCTTGCGCGCGCGGCCGGCGGCGTCGGCCGGCCCGAACGTGTTGACCGAGGCCTTGCGACGTGGCGGGCCGCCGGCTGCGATGTGCGGACCCTGGACCAACCGCCGGGTCAGTCCGTCGCTAGGTCAGTCCCAGAAGTCTCAAACGCTGGTGTCTACACAGGGGCTGTTCATGCCCAAATCCTTCTGCATCTACATAACGCGAGCAGGGTATACAACATGAGCCAGCAGAACATCATCAGACTTTAACAACTGGCGTCAAAACCGCCACTGTAATACAATCCGGGAACACAAACTCTGATTACGAGCCAGCTTCGGCGTCCGCACCAGTGCTTGTACAGGCGTTCGCTAACCTGCCAGTGGTTGAACCAGAAGTCGCTGGTGGTGAGCTCGTTCTCCGGGTGTGCCCGGTCGGCCGGCCCGTCTGGCTGGTCGGCCGGCGGGCTCTGGTACGGAAGCACGTGCAGCACGCGCAGCCGGCCCCGCGGCGACACGTCCACAAACTCCAGGTTCGGCGACTTTACCGGGGAAGGAGCGACGCGGTGGTTACGCCTGAAAAGGATGAACCAAAAGTCAAGAAAACGCTTAGTCATGGTCAAACAACGGACACTGAAGGCTAACATAGGCAAGAACCCAAGAATGCCAAAAACTCCAGAAACTGCATGAAGGAAACATACAAAGAACTTTCAGTGAGACACAAACGTGAATGATGCTACATAAATGATGTAGTTGGTGATCATTAAGAACAAGCACTAGGTGAAGGCATGCTTTATGTGTCAGTGCTGTTCAAAAGCCACAGCAAAGCTCATACAACCAACAGTAGCCACACACCTGAAGCATGGACAGATGAGGTCACACAGCATGTCCCAAGTCCTTGACAAGCGCCAGCATGTGGCCTCTGCTCCTTGGCAAAGGTCATCATACAAGCTTTGTGTTGGTGTGGCACTCATCTGGAAATGCATGGGATCTGGTCTGGGCAATGCAGTGGTAGTCAATGCAACACAAATGATACATTTAGCCCATAACTGTTGTGGCCACAAATACGGCAACTTCTTGGACAATTTGTCTCACTGTGGTTGATGACAATCCGAAAATAAAATTACCTGCAACAGGTTTTACAACAAAACCGTTAGCACTACATATATCACAACCAAAGCAATGCCAGGATATTGGCTACACGACACGAAACCAATGCCGCGATGATTCCTTAGAACACATTATCAGAACACATTTCGTTTAACCCTTGCCAGGCTGGCCTCCAAATCCACTTCCGCCGAGCCGAGGTTCACAAGAACCCGCTAGACATCGGACAACTATAAGTGGCGCAGAAGAGGAGAAAAACACGGTAAAAAAGGGTCTTGGCGAGACCAGCACTTCGACTTTTCAGTCTTACGGTTATTTAAGGTCATCTTAGTCAAATTACACACACACAAGTAGGGCAGAAAACCCTGATTATCAGGGTTGCATGTGACTCCGAAACAGCGAGTAGAAAAAGTAGGTTTCATTGAGCTACATGGTGCAGAAAAGGGCGCTTTTCACTCAGGTCCAAATCGTCATTTCAAATAAACACAGAAATGAAAGAGACCTGTCGCGGTTTATACGCGCAGGAGCCATCTTTTTTCTCAATGCTCAGGACTTTGTTTTGGCTTAAACACACGACAAATCATAGCTGACAAAAACTGTCCTGGGTTTTTCCCAAAAACCCGTGGTTTTGCTGAGTTTTTGGACTTGACCTGTTTTCCCTTTACACAGAAGGCACACATATTTGATTGTAAATGCATCGTATATAAATGCATATGTCAGGACGAATCGCACACGACTAAATAACAAATGGGCAATAAATATGGCCTTCAGCGCACGACTGATCGCGATGTTTCGAAGTCACGACTGAATGATACTCAACGTAGGACATGTAAGGCTCTGAATTAGTCACCTGGATGGAATCTAGGTTAAACCCAGGGGTTTGAAAAGGGTCACAAAAGCCTGTTGCGGTCACATCTCGCTCTGCGCTTTTATCAGAACACAGTGCACATGTTCGTCTTTATTGTACATCTCAGGAAAAGGAACGTTACCCGTGCCCCTAGCCTCCCACCCCTCCAATCCAAGTCTAGACTACTTAACAAGTCCTGGAGAATGGGAGGAGAAGCACTGGCAGCATGTTGCACACACAGGAGGAGGAGTCCCGTCAGAATGCAGGGTGCAATGACTGGTGGGTGGGGATCGATCCAATTTATCTCTTCACAGTCTCAATGGCTCTTCTTCACTGGGCCTGAAGAGCATGAGGGGCACATTCAGGATGCAAGCGCATTAGGCATGTCGAAATTTCAACGAATACCGCGTCCACATGGTGGTGAGGTACGGCTGGACTGGTATATTCCATTTTTCTATCCATGCATATTAACTACTTGTTACGCGAATATTAATTGTACTCATCTTGATGCATGACAGAATGGCGCTCATGCACCTTCTTCGCCATTCTGTTTTGTCGATTCTTCTTCCCAACATTCCCCTTACAAATTTTGCCTTATGATGTTCGTCACAGAAGAAACTAAATCGATTCTGTGCAATGCCAGCCAGTGACCGATGCTGACTTCCTGTGACGTCACTTATGACTTGTGTGACCTGATACTTGACCACTGTGTCATCTGTGATGACTTCTGGCAAGCCATGCCAAAATAAAGGAAAAAGGCAAATGCCAAAGTCCTGAGTCCTCCAAGATTAGAATTCTATTTTGCATCCTGAGGCTTATGAGAACAAAATGAGAAAAATATGAGGAGAATCCAGGTAACTGATAACTCTGTGTTAAATCATTGGGCGTAAACTGACAACAAAGTTGATAAAAGGCACATTCATATTAATTTGTACAATTAAAATATGAACTCAGGCTTCCAAAGCCTTGCACTGATGTTCAGGAATATAATCATGGTGTATTAAAAATCATTAATACACACTATTATAATGGCACACTGGATGAGTGTCAGGGACAATACTCTTTTTGTTTACATGAGGACAAAAGACCTGATTTCACCTTGTCCCAAAATGTTCAAAACAAAATGTCTTAATATCTGAAAACTCTGAGGTGTACCCAGGATAAAGCTTACTGTCATCTTCAAGGTATCTGGTAAATCCGGCTCCTGTTTATAGATACTGTTCATTGAATGCTTAAAAGGGAAATTGAAATTCGTGCATTCACATTATTTTTACACTATGCTGTTTTATGGTGTGCGTGCGTGCGTGCGTGCCCGCGCGCGTGCACGTGTGCGTGAACGTGTGGGAGGGGCTGGCTTTAGGAAATTATTTGTTAAGAAGTTATTTGGGCTGAGCTTTAAGAAATTTCGGGGTTAGGGTTTCAGCTGGCTGTTATTTAGTGTTTCGAGGGGTGGGGGATTCAACACATTAAAAGATGTGTTGGTGATTTATGGACTGCCTCTATGATTCTGCTTATGATGTTAGATGGCCTGACTTATGGTGATCTGTTCACCTGGTGATTATTATTATTATTATTATTATTATTATTATTATTATTATTATTATTATTATTATCATTTTCATTGTCAAAACGTGGCTGTGATGTTAAGGTGGGCGTGGTTAAAATCTGGGACTGATGACTTTTGTCGTTCGGAAATTATGCCAGAAAACATCAGGAAAAAGCTCCACTTAACTCGAGGGTTTAGATAGTATGACTTACATCTGGCCCCCTTAAAAAACTCTGGACCCGCCCGCGGCATTAATGGTACTTAATACAACAGTGCAACAGGTACTGCATTTCGGTATACGGCAATGAAGCGCAAAAAATCTGTCCCGGATAAAAATAATATTAACTACGCAGCTACGGTAATATTCGGCCGCAACAGGCGTGATCATGACTTTGATCTGCTTGGCAGGATGGTAAGGTCAGCACAGGACGCTTGGCAACTTACCACACTCTCTGCACGGTACACACAGTACGCCATCTGAGCGAACCTGAGTCGCTGGCCAGTGCGTTTTCGGAGGTGGCGGAAACCCGTGACAGGTCCACATGACAGGACCGTCTACTGCACATATCACGGTCTCACAACGAGATGGCCAGAATGAGCCACCGTGCCAGCTGGGGGATGGGGGGTGGCTGGGGTGCCACTGTGTCTTGGCAGCCATCTCGCACCATACTTACGCGGCGTGCCAGATCGAGGGTGTGTGGGTGAACTGCGAGTGTCACTGCTCTTCTTGCATTCAAATGCGATGGCTTTTTTGTTTTAGATACCGACGAGGGGTTTTCACAGCCACTGAGCATAGCGGATGGCCTCAATAAAAGTCTGAGTCTGAGCCTAAGAATAACCTGTCCTGGGGTAAGATAAATCTACTATTGTTCACAATGGCACCCCAGAAATCAGAATGCATGTTTACATGCCATATGTGGGTCTCAGTACATATTACAGGATGACAATTGCAGTCAGGGTTGTTGAAACTACCAAAAAGTGGTGATCTCAGCAAAATTCATGAAATTTTGCCTGGCACATATGTGGGGCCCATTCTGGTGTCACTGTTTAACAGTATACTGATCAGGGGATTTTTAATTGTTGGTTACAGTGTGTATGGACGTTCAATACCTAGTTCACTAAAATGCTTGTTGCCAGTTGCTTCACACTGGGCCTGCCAGAAGGGGAAGGGCACCAAATATTGCTTTCATCCCATGCATTCACAGACATAGAGGGGGCTATGAATGAAAGCAAAAATACCATTACATTTTGGCAAAAACCACTTAAACAATGGTAAAAACTTCATTAGTTTTTCATTACTTCACATCAGCTCATCCAGTTTATTAGCAGCACAGCCCCAAAACCTCAAACCTGCTCCAAAAACTTCAGAACCCTCTGTGCTGGATAACTGCCCTTGCCAAACCTACTGAACATGTGTCTGAAATGCGAATGCCAGCAGTGATCAAATTAAGGTATGAGAAGGTCAGCCCAGGTCAAAGTTTTGGCATCAAAGGGCATACAAGTTTTTGGTGTCTGGCATATTATTGGCTGCACCTACAATGAACACAAAGAACCACACCAAATCAGATAAAACTGAGTTATGTGATGCCTCGCCCACCTCATGAAAATCATAGCCCTCAGCATTTTTAAAACATCACTTGAGCACCATGTGGCAGGCATCGCTGTCATGTAAAAGCTTCACATTTGATGAGAAGTCATTTTAGTGATAGAAAGAATGCTTACTTATGTGACCAAAAATAAGAGGGCTGAAACTTTGAAAACAACTGAAAGAGGGCACCTTCATAGTCCTTATCACTAGCAGTATTGTGGAAAACAAATGAAAAGGCAAAATGTCCCAAAAAGTGAAAAAGTAAAATATTTCAAAGAGTCAAATCAAGTCATAAGGGTCAAACTGGATTAGGTCATTTTTGACAAGTACAGCCCTTACCACATATAAATGATTCTAAAGTAAATACTGCTAAAGATAGGCATTCTAGGGCTGTAAACCAAACAATTATGTCTGGTTGCAGGCCTGAGAATTCTGCACAAATTGAGACCTGACTCCAGATCACAAGTCAACAGATAAAATCTGCCAGTTGCGCAACATAGCAATCATTAAAGCACATATTTAAGCTTCCACACTGCCAGATTACACCCAATCTCAACCATACATAACAGAAAGTTTACCTTTTTTGAGGTCAATAACTTCAGGATTTTCCAAAATTCTGCACAAATTTGTTCCATCTGCCATATTATCTTGATGTGGCAAGTTTCAACTTCACTGATATGCTTACCAAAGTGTTACAATATTTTGTCTTTTTGAGTATGGTCCTCTCTGACATGTCCTACCTCAGTGACCTGGACTGACTCCAGGTACAACACAATACACATGGTATAAAAGAGATGCATGAAAGACTGTCCCAAGTTTTGTGTCTGAACATCTCATTTTTGGCCATCTTCAGAAAACTGAAGGGGTTCTCATTAACCCCACTCTACCTGGCAAGGGTTAAGAAAGATTCAGCATCACCATCTGCTGCATGATAAATGGAGCACAACTTAAGACACAACTAAATGTTGAACTCATCTACATTCAGTCAGGTGAAGGATTCCTAGACTTGATGACATTATCAGTTTTTTGAGTTTATGGGCAGGAAATCAAGACTTCCTTGGGGTACACAAAGTGCAAACAAGATGGCACCATGGGGTTTGACCAATGTCATTCATGCTGCAATATGGTTCAATCTTACTTGGTATAATCAGAGTTTCTGGGTGATGCTTGTTCAGCATGTAACTTTGCCTATCATACTATGCAAAAATATCTAGCAACACAGATCTCTGAGTAGGTCTGAAGGTGATGGCCTGCTAACTTCATCTGCAACTCCCAGCCTACATCACAATCCTAACTTGCCAGAACATGGATCAGGAGTATAGAGCAGAGGGAGTAAGGTGCTGACCTCATCCTAGGCCTTTTCATTGTCCTGGCTTGTCTTTCTGTTTCAAGACTCAGCTGGCAAATTATGCCATCTTGATCCACTACCTAAGTTTCTCAAAGGTTACCTGAGTAAAAAAAGCCCAGGTATTTTAACACAATCTGATATGCCTTCATCAGTGGCACATGTATGACAAGCATGAACAACATGCCAGTTACAAAAAATCTAGACTCAATCATCAAACCTTTCTACTTACACATCAGCCTCACTTCCATAATACCAGCAAATCTGGATTTCCCTTCAAATCCTGATTCCAGGGGTCATGGAAATACCTCTTCTAGCAAACTGAATTGAATCTGCTAACCTGGATTGAAAAACAAGATTTTCTGGAAAAATCTGGAGTACCAGTGAACCTGAAACATGTGGCAGCATTATCCATCACATTTGTTTGGGTGTTTACTGAAGGGGAGCTGGCACCAAACTCAATTTTTTACCTCTTGGCAGCTTGTTCACAAAAAAACAATAGAATGGCACCATGGCATTCTCAAATCTCACACACCAATCCCTCACAGTAGCCCAGTGCATTTGGTAATCTGTTATGGAATAGATTTCTGTGTGCTTTGAAGGTAAACATCACACACACCTTATACCTGGCAGGGAATCCAAGATTTCCCAAGGTAATCCAGACTCGAAAATCCTAAATGTAATCTGGATTTCCTTGGTATGATCATGGAAACTCCACTTAAAATCCAGATTTTCCTCCCTAGGGAAGTACAGCTTAGAATCCAACCCTGTCTTGGAAATGGGGCTATATTCCAGAAACTCAATCAACAAACAACTGATAAAAATGTCATTACAGACTGCTTTGTTGGTTTGGATTAGGGCACACAGCCACTTAGGCTGGAATGTCAGATGTTCAATCAGCACCAAATGTGTCACTGATGGCGTGACGATCTGAACCCACAACGTTGTGATTGTGAGTCCGAGCCTCTATCCACTAAGCTTACGAGGACATAACTTAACTTAACACCAAGATTCGTGAGTCGGCTTTGAGTCCATTCTACGTCTAGCACCAGTCTAAAACGGTCTAACAAAAGTATGCACCTGGTGCTCGAATAATAAAAAATACCTCATATATTCAACCCCATTCACCCAGTCCGGAAGACTAGTCAAGTAATGATGCACTTTGGCCCCACTCTTCTATGCTGGACAACAAAACTGAGTCAACATGCCAGTTGACGTTTCCTCTTGATGCGTTGGGAATGTCACATATGGGCTACATTTGAGGCATTCTCGCCGAAGGTCTTCAACCAAGAACCGTGTCAGACGGCTGACTGACCACCGACGAGACACAAGACTTGACTTAAGACACGGACGCTTGAGCCCAAGAGGCTGTGCGTCCTAACCCACAACAAGCAAACAAACGAGACTGTATCATGCGATTGACTTGCGCCCGACGAGACAAGACTTCACTCAGGTAGGGACGGATCCAAGATTTTACCGAGGGGGGAAGGGGGCGAACGATCAGCGCGGGCGCGGCGCCTCCTCCCGGCCGGGGCCCCATTTTTTGCACTCAGATGTGAAAAACGTTGATTTTCTTGGGTCCCGAGTGAAATATTTGACGAGATTTTGCGTTTTTTACAACATAAAGCAACGAAAAAATTCATGCGCGTTACGTCATGTGAGAACATTTCGCATTTAACTACTTGTTTGTTTTTGTTTTTGTTTTGTTTTTGTTTGTTTTTTGTTCCCCTACAATGTGGCCAAAATATGACAACGGCGGGATTTTAGGCGGCTGCGTCCCTCCCTTTACTTTAAATGTCGTGTCTGTATCTGGTCCAGAAGCCGCTCTGCCCCCTCGAAACTTCTGGAGATTTTTTTTACTACCTTTTTGGTGGTCTCGGACCGTCTGCCGTGTCATGGCCCTATATAGTGGTCTCAGGTTCCTTTTACAGTTTCACGTACTCCTCGGAATGTCTCAAGAGCTCTTTTGGCATTTCCAGGGGCACCTCGGGCTGTGTCAGGGGCCCACCTGGCAGCTTCAGGGACACTTAAGCCATCTCGGGTTCCTTCCTCTCGTCCCTGGGGAATATTCGCCTTTTAAGAAACCCCTTAGGCAGTAACAAGAGCCCTCTATCAGTCTGCCTCTGCCGTGACAGACTCGCCTCTGGCAATGCTCTTGGTCCTTTGGCCGTTTCAGGAGCTGTCTGGACGTCTCAAGGCTTAAAAGTTTCGGGGCTCATCTGGTCGTCTCACTGGGCCCCATGTTGTCTTAGGTGCCCTTATTGTCGTCTCTGGGGAACATTTTTGCCGCCTGAAGAGCACTCTGGAAGTTACAAGACCTTTTGGCGATTTCGGGGCCCCTTTACAGTGTCATAGGCCCTATGAACGTCTCCATGGCTGTATCAGGGGTCTTCCTCTGTTACATGGGGTATATCTGGGAATCTTAAGGCCTCTCTGGCCGTATCAGGGGCCTTTGTTAGTGTGACGGTGTGACTGTACATTAGTCTGCTTTCATTCGGTAGCAGCGACTTAGTTCTGATTGGGGTCTTCAGCTGGCGTACGCGCGCAACGTTGTTGTTTCACAATAAACACACACCGAAGTGGACGTACCGCATCCAGCTGACTGGCATCACGGTTGACAGAACCCGATAGTTAGCGCTTCAGGGGCGTCGATGGCAGTCTTAGGGAGACATTTTCTGTGCCAGAAGCTTGCTCAACACACTCAGGGGCAGGGCAGCCAACCAAGAATTTCGAGGGGAGGGGGCTCTCGCCCAACGGTGAGCCCCTTCACTTCATGTGGGCCCCTAGACAAAAGTATTAACACAACACTTCACAAGAGTCAAAATGCAGAAGGGTATAGCCGGCCCAAAATTTCGGTGCGTGTGTGTGTGTGTGTGCCCAACGATGAGCTGCATCTTATGAAGCTGAATGAGAACAGCTAATAAGAATAACCTGAATAAGAACAACCAGTGGAACTTTGATATTCTAGGCGCATGCTTCCCACTTCTCATAACTAAAAAAAATCGCGTAGTTACCAAGCCATATGGGTACCAAAAGACGCGCAATTAAAAAAAATAGGCCAATCGCAGGCATAAAGTGTCTTGTCATCATCACCACTTCCTCAGAATAATCTCTTAAAGTGATTCACCCACCCACTGCCTCAACAACAAGCACGAGTTCGAAGCACGGAGCATCTTCGCGAGACAAATCAACACCAACTTCTGAGCGTTGACGGCTGACAAACGTGCCGTGAGATATGACGCCACTGAAAGACCTATCAAAACGTGGCCGTCTCGTAACTCGAAACAAGCTGAGACGGTATTGGGACGAGACAGAGAGGTGGGCTGGGACTGAAGAAGGACAGACATGAGTACTTGGGAGGGAACAGGGACAGACAAGGAGACTACGACAGTACAGACGTATGGAGGACCTGGATGAGGATAGGAGAGAGATGAGGACTAACGGAATGGGCATGGAAGGGTATCAGGGCAGAATGGTGAGAAGGGACTGGGCTTGGGAAGGGACAAGGAAGGGAATGTGGACGGAACAGAGACAAGTGAGGGGGATGGGGCTATCAACTGGTGTTTGAATGAGCCAAATGGTGCGGTTGGTTCTCGAGATGAACAGGGCCGTGGTGTTAAAGGACCCCCCCCCCAGTCGGTACTAGGTTAAAATGGCAAATGCAAAAATGGCGAATGCCTTTTTGGCGAATGCTAGATGGCGAATACTAAACGGCGGCATGTAAAAATGGCAACATGCTAAAATGAAGAACAGCCAAATTGTAAAGAGTAATGATGCCACTGTGCCGTGCGCGGCTCCGGGCACACACATCGGAGCGCCGTCTCGGAGCTAAGGGACAGTGTGAGCCGCGGCCTGTGCGGCCACCAGGAGGCGGCAAGGGCTGTGCCCCGGTGTTGGGGCCACCGAGTGGTGTCTGCGTGTGTAGCCCGCCCATCGAGGCAGTTCGCACCGTGGCTTCCTTGGGGTAGGTTCTTCAGGTATTTGGCTGAAGATGGTAACGGCATTTAGGGGCTGGGGACATACCCTATGTTGCGCTTTGTGTTTTGGTGTGTATCATTGTACATCATATGTGTTCGTCCGCGGCATTTTAATGTAAATGTTTGCTTGTTAATATAACCTTTGAGAATTAGCTGTGTGAGTTTCTCCTCCTTTGTTCGATCTGCCGAGGCTGCTCTACGGTGAACGCTTATCAGCCAACCGGGTTGCACTTAACTACCGTGTGGCAGGCGGTGCAGTAGCGGTAGCCTTGTGGTGTCTGTTGAGAGGAGACCTCGCCAGTGGACCGAGTCATGAACAGGAAGCTGGGAGGTCTGGCGTCGCCGACTGGTGCGAAGTGCTGGTCGGTGACTTATACAACCGCATTAGCAAAATACACGCGCGTGACTACAAAATGGCGAATGACGAAACGGCGACATGTAAAAATGGCGACATGCCATAATGGCGAACGGCTAAATGACGAATAGCTAAATGGCGACGTGTAAAAAAGTGGTGGACAGGCACGTAGCCAGGATTCTCCTCGGGGGGGGGGGGGAATGTCAAGTTTTGTCATATGCCACAGGCATATGACAAAATTTCCACGAAAAGGTAACAATTTTAGGCAATTTATCTCATACTTCATGTACAGGAAAACATACAGTGTTTGTTTTTGCAACATATCTATGATCACTATTACGTATTCATGCGAAATCGCCACGTATTTAGTGTAGTATATTACCGCATGGCTCAGGGGGGGCATGGCCCCCATGGCCCCCTTGGCTACGTCCCTGGTAGCGGATGGCTAAATGGCGAACGGCCGAGTAGCAACGTGTAAAGTGAGCATTTAACCCGCGCACGACCGTTGGTCGGTTACGATCATGCCCGATTGGGAGGGGGAGGCAGTTGGCCGCCTCCCCTCTAACTCACGACTCACGAGCGGTTGGTCGCACGATAAAAATAAGCATACCGTTCGAAAGCTTTTCGCGAAAAGAGCTCGAAACTGGTCCCAATTTTAGTTTTAGATAATATGTAAGCAATTTACGCCCTATATATGTTTTCTCATAGCCGACTGCATGAGACTGAGAAATGGCCTGAATCTCAAGGGCTGTGACTAATAACGCATAGGTAAAGGCACCAGCGCACAAGTAAAGGTCCGCAGATGCCGATACACGTCTAATTTCCCAGATTTGTTCAATATATACGCCGAAACGTTGAGTTAAAGACAAGGCAATTCTCGCGCCAGCTGTAGGCGTGCGCCGCTGCCTTATGCAGTAACAAATTGACGGGAATTAATTTTAGTGTTCCTTTATTTTTGCGAAAAAAGACTATCTATGTAAATTTTATTGATCTTAGTGGTTCTTGTGATGGTTTTTCATGCTTAAATTTTGGAAAAATTCGTTAGTTACCAATCTACACAATTGGCAGAGCTTTTTCGCGAGACCCTGTTTATTTCCAAAATATGCAATTTTTTCAAACTTTTTGAGGTTTTTGGTATTATTTCCGTCTGTGCAAGCCAGTTCTGCCATTTTCTACCCATTCTAAGTAGTTCATCGCTGATTTTGACGGTGGTGCATTTTGACTCACTACAGTTATTCGTGACCTGACCTGAGGTCAATGGCTGGAAGTCATTGATACTTTGCCCAATGACGGTAACGAGATGTCTGCTTTATTCCACACTAAAAATGCCATAAAATATCCCGTCAGTTTCCGAAAAAACGACATGTGTTAAAAATGGTCTTGACGTTAGGTCAATGATCCGGAAAATTCCGAAAAATCTGAGATAGCAGATTTAATGAATCTATCATGATCGCGAATCCCGGAAAGTATTATTGTGATATAATGTTTTCCGAAAAAGTTACACGGCGCTAAACTTTTTCGGACATAGGTCTGTTTGACCTGAGTTAGGTCAGGCACCTGACCTGACCTGAGGTACAAACTTTGACACAAGGTATAAAAATGACGAAGCAAAAGGTACACAAAGTTTCGTGGCTCTGTGATAGTTCCTTCTTTCGCAATCCCAGAAAAACCTCATGGGGGCGGTCAACTGCCCCCCCCCCCCCAGTCGGAGGCGGGTTAAAAATGCCGGACGGAAGTATGGCGAAACGGCCGATAAATGGTTGAACAGACAGGGCCACCCCGTGCCAGGACAGTCCTCTAGTGAATTGCCAGTTGGCCACTTGGACATCAAAGGTCGAGGTCAACTATCTTGTGACGTGGTCCAGATTTGCTTTGCAACACATCGATTTATATGAAATATGCATTAACAGACCCCAATAAAAAACACGTTTGGCACCTGGATACGCTTATATACGTGTATATATATATATATATATATATATATATATATATATCATGCAACTGGGCTCTTTATAACGAAATAACTTTAGGGCAAAGAGTTGACATGAAACTTACTTTGGGTCAAAAACTTCATCCGAGGTCAGTTACCTCGTTTCGCTTCTTTTGACCTTGCGGAGGCTAGTTAACGCTAGAAGCGATCAAATGTACCGGTGTTGGCTATCTTCACTGAAAATACGCAAAAGGATGCGATTCTTTTAGCGCCCTGATTTAGACTCAGTCTACATCAATATCCCGTGTTGATCGAAATTTCATCCGCAAAAAATGAAAAAAATGACGTCATAGGTCATTGACCTGGCATGACCTCGGCCCGAAATCCTCAGTCAAGATGCCAAACAAATCAAAACTGTCACATTATGCGTTATAACGCTCTAACACGCGCCCTTTTACCGTTTCGTTCGAACAGCCGTACGGAATGGCTTGTACGGACAGGGGTCCAAAGTTGACCTTTTCGACCCTATCCCATTTGATTCTGAAGATGTGATCCGGGGTCATGAAAAGTGCACTCTATGTCAATCTTTATGGCTCTACCCTACCCTTCAGATTTCATTTATCTAGCTTTTTCCGTTTCCGACATCGGAGGGGGTCACTTTTGTGCCCCCTTCCAATGAGCGTTAGCGCTAAACCCCCTTGCACTGCGCGCGTTAAAATTGTTTGGGTTTTTTTGCCACGAATCAAAGCTCCGCGAATATCTTAGCATCACGCGGTAACTGCACGATAAACTGCTGCGTTCCTGCCGTGGTGAAAAAATTCCACGAGAGTGACGTAACGTACTTTTCCGAGGTTCGTAAACAATTTAGGACACCGCTGGAACTATGACGCAGATTCCAAGAAAAATGCATGTTTTTTTGCCCTGAATTTTCAACTTTTCTCGGTGCAAGGGGCCTCGGGTCTTTAGAAACGACTTTGATCATGGACCAAAATTTCACACATTGGCCTACCTACATGCTACTAATAAATATTCTAGATCTGATTGCTACGTGTTATAATTCTATCGCTGCAAGGCAGCACGGACAACACCGAAATGCGAGTCCAACCCGCCGGCCCGTCACGCCGCCGCTGCAACGTAAACCGCGGCCGGCGGCGAGAGGCGTCGTGGGTAACCGGGCTGGCAAATGGGCGTAAATGAGATTTCGGAAAATATTTTAAGCGTGGAAATACCCTAGTTACCACTTGCTCTTTCCGGCCAATTTAAAGTAAGAAACGACAACTATGAAAGGGGAAGGCCCCTCCTTTAAAAGTACCTCTTGACTAGGGTACGATGGTACTTGCTGTGGACGCCGCCCTGCGGCTGCCAAACGCCCGTGATGTCGACGAAAGACGATAATGCCTTTTGCGCGCACGCATGTACACGTCATCATTACAATGCAGCCCGTCCCAAGCACGGCTACCTTATCGGCAGGAGCTTGAAATGGGTTAACGATTGTACGTAACACATGCGACAGGTTTCTGACGTGGTGGATGTGTCGGTGTGTTGGTTTTCTGGGAACACGTCAGCAAAATATGAGTTCACGTACACCCATACCGTGGAGTGGTATAGAGAAAGCCATCCGGAAAAGAAAACAGGAAATTTATTACATTTAGCTGAATGTATTTTTTTTGCACATGGGACAGCCTAATTTCGCGTAGGATTGCAAGCCATACTTTGCCTTTTTGTTTGTCATTCCTCTCATTCCACCACCTCTACCCATCATCCCATCATCTCATTCCATCAGCAAACACAACGATTTCTATCAGCACCACGGCGTTCCTTTTTAAGCATATTTTTAACCATCCTAGGCCCTATCCTTTCCGCCACAGATCGGTACTACTGAAGTACACCACTAGCACAATGTGCTACTGTAACAAAAATACGGGCATATTTCATTAATCCACAACTCCATTACGAGCGGTTTGGCATGGAAGGTTCCAGCACGATGAAATACACCGACTCTACTTAAAAATCAATGCTTATAAAACAGGCGTGCATGCTATTTGGTATTCTGGCCATCATACAGCCTTGAGGCGACTTAATCACAAATGGCACAAACTATGTTCCCGTTCATAAGCATGTACTTCATATTTGTAAACATTGTATTCACATCTGAAGAGTTGGATGTTTCAACGGCCTGATCTGCTGACAGCATTTGCCAAAACTGGCTTTTCTGTGGCTCGGGATGCCAGAGCTTATGAACTGTACGGTTGTTGCTGCTTGTTCCCTTCTCGTCAATCCAACAGGAAGCTGAGGTCCGAGTTGGATGCAAACTCCTTGGGTTCAGCTTTCGGTTGGAACAGCTTGGCCCCTGTCTGGCCCTTCAGAACAGCCCTGTTTCCATGGACGCTGAGGCAGCTGCCCTCTCTCAGACCGAGCACCGGCGGCCTATCCGCGTACATGTGGTACTCTCTGATCCTCTTTTCTCGCGTCTCTCCCTTATGAGTGCTATTCGGCTCTGGGTCTATGTAGTGGGGGTTGATGTTGAAAGGCAACAGTCCCAACGCATTGAAACTGGGAGGATACACAATGGGCATGTCGTTGGTAGTGCAGATGCTGACAGTAGCCACGTTGGTGCCAGCACTCGATCCAATGTATGGGATGCCATCTTCCAGCACGCGCTTCCGGATGATGTCGATGAGGTGGTGATCGTACAAAGCTTTCAGCAGACGGAAAGTATTTCCTCCTCCGATGAAGATTGCCTGGGCCTGTTCAACTGCCTGGACGGGATTTTCATGTTCGTGTATACCATCCACCTGATATCCCAACTCCTTCAATGCGCCCCTTGGAGCAGCCGTGTACTCGTCGTAGTCAAAGAGTGCGTACGGAATGAACAAAACTCTTGAAATTTCTTTCCCAAGAAATTCAGCCAAAATATCACTGCACCATCCTAGAAATCCTGATGTTCCATGGAAAGAAGAACTTGAAAGCAGCAAAAGCTTCCGCATCATGTGACTCTCAAAAAGCTTTGTCTTCCAATGCTTTTAATACTGGTGTGCAGCCTGAAAAAAAAACAGTAAAATAAGACGACAGTCCCTGTTGTCAATATGAAAGGAATAATTCATGTTAACTGCTTCCATACAAAATACCTGAATGGAATTTCCACATCAGATGAATATTCTTAGGCTTGGATGATCTGTAAAAAATGCCATTGATAACTACTTCTGTACTTATTCTTCTGAATAATGCCTAGAAGCTTATGAAAATGCAATAAATTATGAAGAACATTACATAGTAGTCAACCCACATGATTCAATAAGCGCCAGCGCAGGCCATTAAACGCTAGCGTGCGCTGGCCGGTGCCCGCTGGTGACGGCATGCAACATCTTAAATAGGACATGGCCGAGTTAGACACACGGGAAAACTGTACACAATGGTTTTGAACCTCTGTGTACAGACTTCTAAGACATGGCATACAATTCAGATTGGCCTCTGAGACTACAAACTACAACTTCGTTATCCCTGTTTAAATCACACATTAACCTGGCACCGCCTGGCACGTTTTCGTACAGTCGACCACCGAGGGTGGGGGTGGGGGCTGCCCAAAGGGCACCCCTTTTATCTCAGGATCTAACTGTCGGATCTGAACTGGTCACCCACCAATCGATAGCCCTGAGCCTTACAATTCAGAAAATATTATGTCAGCTATGGTCACGTGACTGGCTGGCGTCGCAGGTCACGTAAAACGCATAACACGACGTCGGAAAAACTGACACCGGTTCGTACATATCCATCGGCAATTCTAGTCTTAAAGTCTTCAACTGGGTATCAAACGGAAGGTGACGGTCTTTTCCATCAGCAGAATACCAGAATGTTAAAAAATGTTTGGTCCAGGCCAATGGAGTCAGGTGAAATAATGATCTTGCTTAGCAAGCCAAAAATCAATACTTATTCGCAGCCTTTTTGATCAATGGCGCAACACAGACTGAAGTGAAACCTTCTAACAAACAGTTTTACATTACTTGCTTTTCATCCTGCCAAAGCCAGTTGAGCTCAGGTCACAAATGGTTGCATTATTCTTCCTTCTGTCCTTACATTCCTGAATTCATGTCATTACATTCCACTATTCAAAACCTCCCTGAATGTATTCATTACAAGCTTGTTTTAATTCTGCTGTTCAGGTTCCAATATATCTCAACCAGTTCCATTTATGGTTTGCTTCCCCATGCTCATATTTTATATGTTACAGCATATTTCTAGTAATGATGTTTAAGACTGATATGGCAACCAGTATGCCACAGTGTCAGTGGCAGCAGTAGCAGGAGATGGGAAAGCCAGCTTTTAGCCCAGCAAAATTTGATGCTATTCATTAGCTATTTGGTATCATTTGGATGCATTTCTTTCCATGCAACACTTAAACAACATGTACTTCTGGCTGCCAACAGCAGTAGCATCATGAAGTCAGACTAGCAGAGGAAAACAAGATCTTGAAGTTAATTCTTCACATGCATGGCAACTGAAATAATGTTAAATTTTCCCCAGCCAGGAAGCCATGGCCCCTGCTGCCCCAGCCCCAACCCATTATGCTAGAACTGGCATTACGGACAACAGGCTCAGCACAGCTATTTATTTTGTCAGAGGCTTGATGCCAGAAATGTAACAAGACAAATTAAGACATAGTGTTTAATAACTATGTATTTGTATACATATGTAAATAATTTGTACAATAACATGGTGTTTAATAACTTTGCTGAGTACATAGTGTACTCAGGAAAGTTATTCCATCTTGTACCATCCATGTCCTGACAATAGGACTGCATTACATAGAGACCAGACTACAAACTGTGGCAGATTTCAATGAGATCTCATCAGTGTGTACCAGACACTGGTCAGGCATGCATTTTGCTATTCCCAGGAGTACAATGAATGGTTCTGGCACACACCAAGATGTTGAGATGTGCATGGCACATACTATTGCTAAAAACCAGTTTGGAAAATAAAACAGCACATTGACTTAAGAAGCAAAAGACAATGCATAGTAACAAGCAAATGACAAAGAAAAGCAACATGTGCTGGAATTGTCACACTCAATAGTCTCCAAATTACCACCAAATTCAAGCAATTTTTGGTGGAGAGCTATGTTGACTTGCATGGTAATGGAAACTGATGTTGATTCAGTCATCTTAAAATGCTTTTTGGTGCAAAAACAGACTTAAAACCTGGCAATTTTTCTGTGGTGGATTTTCATATTTAAATATGTAGCATAAATAACAAGATTTGTCATGGAACAGTCAGTAAAAGATGGCTAGCTGTGGGGAATGGCATGTCTGGGTATCTACTCTGAGATATCTGTTGGTTTTAATGAGTACATTTCATAACCACATACACCTTACATGGCTGTGAAGTTGCAGTGCATTTTTGAACAGAACTGAATAATAGAGTGATGTTTTTTGTTGGCATCATGAATCTGATAAACTGCAAGTGACCTTTTGCCACTAAAATTGAGCCAATGCCCAATAATGACTCAATGGAGCCCAGGTCCTCCGTCTCCCAGGCTCACCATGGGGTCACACCTGCACACACGAGATCGTCTAAGACAGAAGCATTGCTGCAACCCCATTGCAAAACTATACCTACACCCCACGGAAATGGTTGAGCAGGTCTCCCACTTATCAGAACTCTAGAAATCCATGCAGTTGCCTAGCCATATTGGTACCAAAAGATGTGCAATTAAAAAATAGCCCAATTAAAGGTATTTGGCACTTTATCAACACCACAGCTTCCCCAAAATAAACCTTAGAAGTGAAACGTTTACCCACCACTTCACAGCTAGAACGAGTAGAGATCACGGAACATCTCAGCGAGACGGATCAGCGCTAACTGGCAAGGTTTGACAATTCATAAGTGTCGTGAAATATGACATCAACGAAAAACTCCCGTAACAACGCAACAGTCTAGAAATCCGAAATAAGAGACAGCAAAACTTTCCCCATGAAACCTGGTCTCCCGCCTCAATACCCTTCCATGCCCACCCCATTACGGTCATCTCCATCCGTATCCCATCCAGGTCCCCCTTCATACCCCAGTACTACCCCAGTTTTCCTTTTCTATCCTTCTTCCCTCTTTAGCACACATGCCTGTCCTTGTCCGGTCCGACTCGACCTGTCTGTCCCGTTTCAGTAGTCTTTTATTTTGAATTTCGAGACTGTTGTCTTTGTGAGTCTTCCAGTGACGTCATATTTCACGACACACTAAACTGCCGACCCTTATCAGTTGGTGTTGATCTGTTTCGCGGAGATGCTCCGTGCTTCGTACTCGTGCTAAGTGCGGGCGCGGTGGGTGACTGGACCATGTCTAAAGGGTATTTTTGGGGAATTATGATGTTGATACGACAGAAAATACTTTCGATTGGGCTATGTTTCTGTTGCGCATCTTTTGGTACCAATATGGCAAGGCAACTGCCTGGATTTCTGGAATTAAGAGAAGTGGGAGGCTTGCTCAACCACGATAATCCTGCTAGTGGCAAATGATTAGCATCCCCAACGTCAGACCACCTGATACGAGTACCGTATACGGATTAGATACCGCTTTCAGTCGGACAGGCGTCAGCCCACCCTTTTCACCCGTCACCCACTACAGGGCGCCGCAGGCGGCGACTGGGGAAAACATGAAAAGAATGTATCCTTTATATCCTTATGTATCCTTTATTTATATAATGTATCTACTTATATCCTTTTGTACTACGAAATGTATGAAGAGAAGGTAATGATACACCCAGCAACGAAGCCGGCCTCGCTTATCATGCGCCACACCAGGCGTCTTACCGACCAGTGCTTAGCTCAAGCCAATCCTGTGATTTTCAGAATGAAACATATGACCCTACATGACGTAACGTGATTTCAGGTAACCCTAAATAATTTTCTTTTTACTGTTTATTGGGCTAGGATTATGAAATTATTACGAAATTACATTATAACACACATCAACGAGCCAGACGTCGCAGTGACTGCGACAGTCCCACATAACCCTCGTCAGTACAGGGCGGAGGGGCGGGGGGTACTGGTGTACCCGCTAGTGTTTTCGCACGTTGTCCCAGAACGATCACTCCGATCGCTCCGAAATTTTGCGTGGCTGAGTTTTACATTTTTGACGTTTTATGTGAAAATTTGTAAAAATTTGAAAAAATGAAAAAAAGCCGATACATTGAAAATTCACTGGTCTATGACCTCTTTTTCCAAGGCACGTCGTGAACAATAGTGGTACCACGACGGTCCTCATCGGGTAACGGAAATTTCAGACATTTTACAGCACTACTTTTCAGTCGTCTTAAACATGGGTGTCACCCATGGTGTCAGTGATCTCTGCACTGCAGTCCTTACTTGGGTCAGGGTCATCATAGTCAAAATCATGAATGAAGGTCATTGACCTTTTTGAGCTTCTACTGGCCTGGGAGGGGTTATTATGTAATCTGAAACGCTGATCTGCATATAAACAGTACTTTGGACTCTTATTCATCATCTGAAGCCGTTTTGGAGCCCTGAGAAACTTTTTAAAGGTTACGTTCATAGGATCCAATTAAAAACATAATCCTCCTACTTGGCCTCCTTTCACGTCGTCTGCAAGGTCACCGCTTGTCAACGGGGCAGACTGGCTATTAGTGTATGGCGTAAAGACAAAGCTACACGCACGTTTTTGTTTCGTCGCTTTATCACGCCAGGTTTGGAAATGGTTGGGGAGGTCGTACCCTGCCCCCGCCCCCTGTCCTGTGGAAGATGGTCAGAAAGTGATTACTGGCAAGGTACCCCCTCCCATTACCCTCAGGAGGGGGTTCTGAAACCTTACTGATGACAAGTTTTCCAGAACAAAAACGAACCGAATGACTCATTTTTCCGTACAAATGCAGCTTTTGAGACTAAGTCACTTCTCGAACGAGTCCAGATGGACAATCACCCACATGGCGGATCGTTTTCCGATTGTATGGACTAATATTGACGTATTTAATCGGTTACCGATCGCTTAGTTTTTCCTGATAACAAATTTTGACTCACTTAGTTATTTTCTTCTTTTTTGCTACTGTGCACAAGAGGCTCTTTTTTATTTCGTAAAAACATATACTTCGACATGGGCGTCACGTCTTCGTCAACGAGCTGCTGGTTTGGGTACGAGTGCATACAGCATTGTCAAGGATGAAAAATATGCGAGCGATTGCGGTTCAAAGCAATCTCGGGAAAACAGAAGGGGTCTAGAATTTCGGGAGAGAGAGAGAGGTGTTAATGGTGATTCATTTCAATATTCTCAAGACGTTTCTTGCAATGACACACTATAGAGCTGATGACAATTTTTAAAGTTAAATGGGAAAGGGGGAGGCCCGCGCCTTCCTCGCCGCACCTCGTGGTACGGCCTCTGCAGTGGCCGTGCAGAAGCTATGAACTTCATACGTAAACGTAAAACAGGGTCCGTTTTCAGGCGTTCTCTGAGCCCGGCTGCGGGCGGGCCGGCGGCGGTGCCGGCGGCGGTGTGGCGGCCGCGAGCGGACGGCTCAGCTGTGCAGTCGGAGCGGCGCGTTCCGGCCGAGGCGCGCCAGGCAGCGGCTCCGGTCCACCGCGGACGATGGTGGCCGCAGCGCTGCTGATCGGCGGCCTGCTGGCGCTCAGTCCGGCCAGCCTGGTCAGCTCGCAGTTCCTGTTCCGCCAGGACGCGCGGCCGCTGTTCGGACCGCCGCCACACGTGCAGTGCCAGTGCATTCATGTGCATTTCTGCCCGGCTGCGCTCATTACGGTAACCGTCCCCAGAGACATCCTGGTCTACGGGCTGCTCTCTCTCTCTTTCTGGTCCACTTGCCAACTAGCTTCGTGCTCTTTCCCTTTCTCAGTCTGCTGATCTCTTGTTCTGTCACTTCCGTCATCTCCTGGTCTTTTGGTCTTTCGACTTGTTAGTCTCCTGGCCTCTGCCTTGGTTTCGCTCTCGTTCCATTTCTCTTCTTTTTCTTTTATTGTCTCCTCTCTATCTTGGCTGCTTCTATGGTCACGTAACAAATAATTTCAAGGCAACTTAAACTCGCTTGGAGGTCTGCATGATGTATGACCCAAAATAGCATGTGTAATCCATCACGTGGCTCCTTCTCTTCTAAACAATCCAACGTATGTTGTTCGGCGTTTGTTTTTTCCCTTGCTATTTAGCAATAATCGTTCATCTACTTCCCGGAACGGAACAAGCAAATCTGAAAATAGTATTCAATATAAACCTTCATGGGCTGTTTAGTTGTAGTTATTTTCAGTTTAGCCAAATCCGATCGTCTTTTTCAACTACCCAGAGCGTTCTCCCGTTGAAACCGAGACACCGACACGGTGTCTCGGTTTCAGCAATGGCTACGCCCATTCATGGATCACTGCATTGACAATGAAGTGTGGTGGTTCGTTGATGAGTTGGGCTCACTGAACAGAGCCCCCTCGGACGTTGCCGACTACCGATGTAACTATTCAAAACGACTTACGTTTATTTTCAAGGCTATTTGGCTTCTCTTAGGTGTCATTTCTCGGATGTCGTTACGACTCTTAATTTGGTCAGATTTAAAAACCGTATTTCGGCCAAGGCTAACATACATTTACTAGATTCATCACTGTGACAATCATGAATGCCAGCTGAATCTGCGCACACAAGGTGACTTTTGTCACGAGAAATTTTACGTCAGATTAGCTCGTAGTGCCTTTGCGGAGGATGCATAGTATAGCTAACAATTCGGATTCGGAAGATTCGAATACTCGGCCGAACTTTCGGATTCGGCGAATGTTGTGAATTTCAAGACTGGGGCATTCGGCGAATATTCGGTTGACCATTTTTAAATCAAAATATTCGCCGAATATTCGAATATTCCTTTGCATTTCATCGTAGAAGATGATATATTTGGCAGAAATCATGCAGAAATTTAACTGGAGCATTAGCGAGCATTTTGTGGCTTCTGTACATCAGTATGGCTGACATTACACTACAGTGCCACCGAGACATGTCGTGCCCTCCTTCCCACTGTGGCACTGATCTGCGCCTCAAATTTCGCGGGACGAGGCTTAGCCCCAGCGAGTAATCTGGCGCTTGTTCCGTGTCTGGCAACGACTGGTAGAAACGCCAGGTCGGAATTAACCAGTGGATGAAGATGGCCGCTGCCGGTAACATCAGTCTGTTTTCTTCCTAACTTTTTTCGCGTTCATTTTTGTTTATTAAGACGAACTACAGGGAAGTTCCACCTCACAACGTATTAAGGTAGCATTCAATGCGTTCAATGACCTTTCGCAGCCATGCTGATTTTCCTAAGCTGGAAATATTTCGCATGGAAAGTACATAGCGAAAATAAACAGTGGCAGCGGATAAATGCTTTCGAAGCGGGGAGGAAAGACACTTCTGCAGCTCAACTGGTATGGCCCTTCTCGACGTTGGTTGTAACTATGAGTTCACACAGAGTTTGACTTCAGCAAGGACGACATTAATATGAAGAGCAGCTTGGTCACTAATTATGATTAAGATTAATCCATTTGAGTGCATTCATTCCTGGCCAATATGCTACTTTCTTTCAATCTGATGCCAGCGTTTTGCTATGGCGCTACGGAAGTTGGGACCGACTTCGACAGAGATTACTTCACAGGGTCTGACTCTACACCCGACGACGCAGTTTCACAGATGGTGATTCCAGGACAATCACCAAGATAAGGATAAAAAATTCACCACACCATCTCGGATTTCGTCCAAAATGAGTGCATGGGGTAGTTTTGGGCCCTGGTTTCGATTCGTGGGTCCATATAGTCGTGAGGTCAAGAGGGCGATACAGGTCATTGAAAATGTGGGGCCGAGACCGTCGGCCAACTGCGTATATCGTCACAGCTCCGTGATCAAAAAAGTTATGAGGACAAACGATATATCATTAGACAGAGGAAGAACCAAGGAATGTATGTTTTGTACGAGACGTTGTCTTTCTTAGATCAAAGTTGCAAGTTTACATGACCTTTTTGAGGCCAAGGTCAAACAGATTTATCCCATTTCGACTTCTTTTAAATTCGCACAGAAAATAAGTTACATTGTTGGTAATAAACCGACGAAATTTCGTGATGAAATGGAATCTCTTTGGGGGGCAACGGGCGTCTTATGTCATGATGGGATTTGGTCTGTATGCTTGCTAACTTCGATTTATTCCAAAATATAAGCAATATTGGCATCATTTTAAAGCATTTATCATGTGGAACACATGCATGGCATCAATATCCACCTTCCAGTATGTTTTCATGTCTTTTATACCTCACCAGTGTACCGCATTTCAACAACTTTAATGGTGCATGGGGAGGGGGGAGCGGGGGTGTAAGGATAAGCCCTTGCAATGAGCCCCTGACTGAGCTTGATTTGAGCCACAAAACAAAAACAAACGCACTGCTCGTCATGAGAAAAGAATAATCGTATGCGATTTTAAGACTAGGTCAGTCGGTGACCTGAAAGGTTTGGTCAATGACCAGAAGTCGGTGAAAATCGCGAAGCGATTTGTTTGCAGGGCCACAGAACAAAAACGGTCGCAGGAAGGGAAACCGGAGAAGAAGCATAGGACTCACTGACACATCAAAAATATAATGGTAACCTTCATGGTTACTTCCAGTCAATGGCACAGTTCTGGTGACCTCAGACCTCTGGTGACTTAAAAGGGTCACGAACTTAGTAGAAATCATAGGCGTGGTCTGTTTTCACGAAGTCTGACCCCAAACTGTCTTTTGAATGCCATTTACTTTCGTAAATTCGCAATTTCCCGACATTTCGGACAAAACTGGCCTTGCAGAGGTTCAAAACTGGCATCATAGGTTAGTGACGTGACATGCCCTGGACTTTATCTGTTTCAAAATGCCCGCAACGAATTTTCGCGAGGGTAGTACAAGCTTCGGTGCGCTACTCCGCCCCGTTTTTCTGTGGCCCCGGAAAAACCCGAAGGGGTTGCCTCAACTCCCCCCCCCCCTACACTGGCTAAGGTTAACAGTGACGAGCATTCCCTATTATTGCCTACTGCGTGTTGGCAAGAGGAGTGGTACACACACAGTGTGTGTCAGTTTGTGAATCTACCGCCAAACACCACATTGTAAGTTTCATCTCTGGGAATGAGGGATCTGACTATGAATCAATGAAGAAAGGCGTTTGTGATGTGAACGACCGAGACTGTACGCTGCGTGCAAGCACTGTCCAAGGAAAAATGGTGTTGGCGATTGAAACATGGTGGAAAAAAAGATAGGCTGGGGACTAAACTGCGCTAGAAAAATGCTTATCGGTGCATAGATGCACAATTGTTGATGAAGTCCTTCCAGTGGACGAGTTTGAGTCTGCCTTGAATGGAAGTACTTCAAAAGTTCAGTCCCAGATGGTGACGAAGTAGTGGTGGGGTGCTTCGCTGAGAATTATGCTTTCATTGTTTAAGACACTGCGCAAGATTATCATTGACGGAATCCACAGTGTACGTTGCACCCATTTGTTGTTTACAGAAGGACCGGTTATCAAAGCTTCTGTGTCGTGTCAGACTGTGTGAAGCATGGCAATCTGTTTTAGTCCGCACCTAGTTGAAAAATACCCAGGCCTGCACAAAATTCTACACGTCCCAGATGAGGCTACAATGAGGGAGTTTTTTTAGCGAGCAAAGTACGGTTTAGCTGCTACTGGCTGGTATTCGGTGCCTGCCTCCTAACATGCAACATTGCTAACTTCCCTGCCGACTGCTGCCAAACCGAAAGCTGGGTAACTTGGGTTGGCCATACGATTTATAGAGGATGCTTTTACCAACTGCTTGTGTCGGTTTCAGGCCTTCATTTGATCTGACTTCCAAGGCACGACTGAAAAACTGAAAAACCCTCGAAAATTGCTGCTGAATGCGTGACCCACAGCACGAGCAGACCGCTGCTTGTCAGCATGCGTATGCTAGACCCTTTTCTCTGCACAGGGGTGCCGGTTTCAGGTCGCCCCGACCCGTGGTTGCCGAGTTTCTGTCCTTTATCGCACCACCGTTGCGCCTTTTTGCCCCAGTTTCGCAATTTTCGTTTCCTTAAACAAATCGATTTTAAGTCGGCCTTTAAGCGATTTAAAATTTTTGTCCACCACGCGCCCGCTTTGTTTCGCATCGCAACAAAAATCGCCATTCACTGGTCGCGCTCGAGGCCTCTCGAATGGTGCGAACCAATGGTGTGCGCAAATCAAATCATTCGCCCCATTTGGGCTCGTTATTTGGGCAAAGTTTTTGACGACAGACTAATGCACGCTTGGTAAATAAAACATAGACTAGTGCTAACATGCCCGCTTTGCTGAGCAGCAGCTTCAAATTTCGTCACGCTTAAACCCCATGAGCAGCTGCGTCTCGACCCCAGTGCTTTGCCATCCACATTGAAGTGAGACGGGCATCCTATCCGCCCGGTCGCCAGAACGGCAGACGAGCGCATAGAACGTCCATCTATAGTGGCATGCAGCTGTCAACAGGCAGAACACTTCCACTATATGCATTTATTTATCGCCACCTAAATGCGAAATATAGGTTATTCCGCTTCTATGGAATTTCTGGGGACCAGCCAAATTTTTCCCATACAGCCGAAATTCCATATATCCGAACCTCTAATACTTATTTTACCTTCTCAGGATCGGCAACTTTACTTCCATATACCAGGAAGTCCACATCACTGGTTCCATTTATGACAACGTTTCTATATCATGAAGTTTAGCAAGCAAAAAGGTTCACTGACGTGGTGTTCACGTGCCAGTCACTAACATTGCTTGGGAAACCCTGCTGCTAAATGTGGGCTTAATATCTTAAAGAATGACTGTTCAATACTCCTGGTTCTTAGAAATCATATCCATTTAATAAATAAACAACCTTCAATACACCAGGAAACGTAGGAGACACTGGACTGTTATATAACCCAGTTACAGATCAGATAGCATATTAACCTCAACGGTTCGGCCAGGGGCCATCAGCAGGAGTAATCTAGAGCGGTAGTCGAGTATCCTGATCTAGAGCATGAAGTCAAAGTTCAAATCCGCATGAAAAAAGGCGCGTGTCAAACAGAAAAGCCGCCTCCACACTGCAAGCACTCGAAAAGAAGGAATACGATATTACACAACATGGCACCGCAAGCAATAAAAATGGCTCAACTTTATTCATACCCAAACAGTCAGTAGTCCCCCTTATAAAGGGAGGGTTTATGAGAGACACGAAAAACCAAATATATATCGATGGCTCACGAATTACACAGCTAGCAAATAAGCCGACTATGATAGAACCCCCAAAGAAAACACCAACAACAAGACATGAAATCCAAAGAGGGTGGAGCGAACCAGATATATATTTGTGGTTTTCCGAACTAATGATATATAATAACGAACAACCCTATTCCCAGCGCTACAAGCGAGGCTACTTGAATGATTCGCTATTCTATTGAATAGCAAATCATTTAGTGTTAAAAAAATTGTCAAGGGTACTCAACATCACTGAACTAGAGGGGGTCAAATTCGGGTCATGGTTGCCGGAAATAAATTGCTGTCACGAACAGAGTTTTAAAGACAAACTTTAGAACCTGCTATGGGTATTCAGATAAACAACTGAAAAAATAAAAATAGGTGGGCTGGTCTGAGATCAGGTCACGACGTCAGGTCAAGATCAGAAGTGGAGCATTATTTTCTACCTCTGAACTTGCGTTATAATCATCTAAGCCAACAAACAATGAAACAATGAAACACGGCCAGTTTGTTGTTCATTGCCTAATTCAAGGCCAAAATGACACAAAATAACTTCGGGATGACCGAACACATATTCCTATGGCTGTGGTCTCTTCTAGGCGATCTGAGGCCACTGACCTACGATTCACATTATTGACGTTGGTGCACTTTTTTCTGCAATAATTTGCTTTCTAGCTTATTTTCTTACGCTGATTTCGAATTTAGCAACCAGTTAACAACCAAAATTACCTGGTAATGGTACACGTTGAGAAAGAAAGGCGTCAAAGAAAAATGGATTAGATGGGTTTTGCCTGCGGTCTATTGTTCCGTGCCTTGCCACGTACTGCTCTGAAGGAGATGAACTACGCAATGATGCTTGCATTTACAAGTACTAAATACTTGATTTGGCGGCAAAATTGTATCGGATGGCGGTAATTGGCTCTGTAGAGGACAATTTCGCGATTTTCGCTTTTTTAGGTCACTTAAGGTCAGCGAACTATGTTGACTTCAAATGACCGTGCGCGTACTTGTGAGCTTTGCGACCTTGTGCGAACTTTGCTTGTATCGCTTGGAGTTGGATTATTCCTTAGTTTGGAGAACGATATATATATGTATGTATATATATATATATATATATATATATATATATATATATATATACAGAAACAATGGTTCGTCCCAACCTCTTACAATTTCATTCTTTGCTGCTGGCGGTGGTTCTTGGGGAGGGTTGGTCCTATCGTAGTTGGCCTATTCGTTAGCTGCGTAATTCGCGAGCCATAAATAAATCTGATTTTTGGTGTCTCTCATAGCTTTTCGCTTTACGGGACCCCTATTGCTTTGCGCATGAATGAACCCCTTTTTATTGTTCGCAGTGCCTTGCTTTGTGATACCGTACTCGTTTTCTAGTATCTGCAGTGTTAGGTGGCTTTTCTGTTTGTCACGCGCCTTTTCAACGTATGCATTAACACATGCATCTGAATTTTGACTTCATGTTAAGATTACTTCTGATGATCCCCCGGCGAAACGTTGAGGCTAATATGCTCTTTGATTCGTAGTGGGTTTATATAACAATACGGTGTGTTCTGGTATATTGAAGGTCATTTCTTAATTGAATACATAGGTCAATGGCTAAAAATGAAGACTATTTTATGCAGAAAGCTTGGCCGAAGGCGACTTAGGCAAATCAGTCTATGGTCCAAACCACACTACGTGCGATTTTGCGGACGGCCTCACAAAATTTGTGGCATTGCGTCCTCGGCAGCAGCTGCGGCAATGGAAACTGCGTTCTGGGACGGACGGAACGTGTGAAGCACGTTTGACCTCTTCCACGTGTGGACCATAAGGTCCCATGTTAAAACCCAACGGAATTTGAGCCGTCTGCAGTTTAGCACCACACAAGATCGGTTTGTTGACATTTTGAGAATATTTTTCAGAATAATGTGGGCCAACATCACACAAAAACCTGAAAACCCCAACAACTTCGCGTTCAACTTGGAGTCATGGCATTGGTCGTTAACGAGTTCGTGATGCTCTCAAGTAACCGTTGACTCGTTGCTCCAGCTCGTTCCATTAGGTATGAATTCGTTTTAGACTCATGCAAAACTTTTCACAATTGCACGGATGCTAGAACATTGTGATTCGATCTACACTCAGGCTTAATCTAGATCCATGCAACTTTTCACAGTTGCATGGATCTAGAACATTACGAGCTATCATCTCGCCTTGCGTTAATAAATGCGTAGCGTTTCGTTGCGTCATCCGATGTGGCTAACACCAAATACCAGCGGATTACTGCTTGACTCCGGAATACCGGGCATAATCTGCAGCGTCAAAACAGTCCATGCAGCAATTTAAAGTATTGTTTCAGGCGACTTTTATCAACGTGTCTGAACTATGTTGCGTCTAGTGCAAGTGAAATGACTCCAAAAAAGCGGACTTGTAATATTCTGTCCACCCTACTGCCAACGTTCCAAGTGGCTCATAGCTCAAGCAAGATTCCCTCGCCCTTTGGCCCGATTCAAAACTAAAGGGTTGAACCTTTCGACGCAACCGTCCAAATCTCAGACCATGTATGCATAAATGAATTCTTTCTTCAATGTCAAACTCAGGCTCCACTGTGCGCTTTTTTGTTTGGCTTTTTCCGCTTTTACGTTTTTGCATCACGATTTCCCACTTTTTTAAGCTTTTGCATTTTACGCTTTTGCGCTTTTATGTCGTGATTTTGCGTGTTTCATCTTCATGTTCTTTGGGTTTGTCATCGTCGACTTAACGTAACTGGGTCTAAAGTGATTTGTGTGTGTGGATTTACAGCAGGGGCGCAGCCAGGAATTTCTTATGGTGGGGAGGGGTGAGCTCAATGTGAACTGAAATCAAACGAAAACCGCCTGCTGGGAAGACGATGTACAACGGTTTTCACAAAAAAATGTGGGCCTAAAGGGGGAGGGGGATTTGGGCTTCCGCGTCTATTGCGCCTGCTGCTGCTGCAGCGGCTTCGGCAACGGGAACGGCAGCGGCAGGTATTGTCTGTCTTTCATGTAAGCGTTTCCCGGTAAGCAGGCATGCAAGTGGGAGGTGTAAAAGTTCCTGAATACCCGTCACTAGCTACCACCACTGCAATGATTAACATGCCTGTTAAGCTTGCCTTGACCTTGTTCCTTTCCCAAGGCGCTCTCCTCTTCCAGGTACTTGTTCGTCTCCCTCCATCTCCACGGAACCAGCCAAGGTAACCACAACGCTAAACCCTAAACCCTAAACTTGGAACCAGCCCTCCGCGCTCCCGTACTTAAAATTCACTCACATTCAAGGCAACTTAAAATTATTGTCATACGACTTAAAGTCCGGAACAATGTGATCCGTGAAGTCAGCGTGACTGTGATGGAAAACCGCAATAAGGTCTAAATATCAACAATATTGAGGTTTTCTGTTTTCCGATTTTCCGTTTTTCTTCTTGGATTTTTGCTTTTTCAATTCGTTTTCACAATTTCTCGTCATAAATTTGCCTTTTTCCATTACGATGTCGTGTAATGGAGCCGGCCCCGTGCATTCTTATGGACCTAACATTTTCCGGTGGCGGAGAAGCGCAAAACCGACATGGAAAATCCCAAAATCGATATGAAAAACAAAAAAAAACTGCACTATGGAACCCGGTTGTCAGGAATGTGAAGCGGGCACCTCGCTTGCCGGTCGGCACTCCAGTGGAAGGGTTACGAAGGGATTAACGCGGTGGGCATCCGGTAGGGGAGCCGGCGACCGAAGGAACCCCGAACCGTCCAATTATCTGTCCATCAGCCGGTGGCAGATGAATAGAAGGCTTACACCATTTAGGCAGGACACAAAACTCCAACAGGGAACGCAGAAGCTGCTTCACTTGACCACGGCATTGAATTAGCTAGTATTGTTGTCCGAGGTGTCCATGAAACTGCCAAAAGAGCGCCAGAGACGTCTTAGGGAACACGTGAAGCTATGAAAGGGACCTAAAACCAGTAGAAGACCCTGACATGGCAGACGACCCGACACCACCAAAAAGCTAGTAAAATAGTCTCCAGAAGCTACGAGGGGGCAGAGGGGCTCCTCGATCAGATACAGACAAGACATTTCAAAATAAATGGAGGGCGCAGCCGCCTAAAATGCCGCCGTTTGTTGTCAAATTTCGGGCACTTTGTACGGGAACAAAACGCAAAAGTTTCTTAAACGAGGTGACGCGCTTGCGCGTTTTTTCGGCTACCTTATATGGGAAAAAATGGAAAATTGCATCAAATATTTCAGCTTGGGCCCGAACAGATATTTTTTCATATCTAAAAAGCAAAAAGATGGAGGGGAAGCCGGCCGGGAGGGGCACCGCATTGACCATTCACCCCCTGCCCTTTGGCCAAATCCCGGATCCGCCCCTGCGGCCTCCGGACCGCGGGGGCGGGCCGGTCAATTAGCGACTGATCGGCCGGTCTGACGCCGACCGCGGGCGACCTGGGGGCAATGTAGTGAGTCCAGTACCAACCCTCGCTACGTTTCGCTTTAATGTTTTCTGCCATCTGCATTGCCCTCTGCTATACACCGTCAGTTTCATCGTGCTCAGAAGCTCCTGGTTTACTTTTCATGCCGATTCTGATCCAGTCTGCAGCAGACTACTAGGGTTTTCTCAACTTGGTTGCGCAGGCTGCTGCAGATGACATTGTGCCCAGGCCAAGGCTTGACGTTATGCAATATACGTGAAACGTCTCGCCTCCAGGGGAAGTCCGCAACAGCTGTCTGCTTTCAAATTTTGTTGCAAATTCTGGAACTCAGTCTGCAGAACGCGAGCGGGCCTTTACAGCTGAAAATTGGGGAAAAAGGATATTTTTGATCCATCCAGGGGTGTGGAGTTGCATAACGCGGCCGTGTTCCGGTCTCATTACATGGTGTCCCTGCAGATAATAAACAGATAATAGATAATAGATATCCCACTATAAGCTACGTAACCTATAAGAAGAATGATAGATTAGCTCCATTCACGAATTTTACCAACCGGTGCGACAGTCACGTCACAGATAGGTATCCTGCATCGGACCGCATAGTGTCCTCCCCAATGCCGCATTAGATACACTACAAAGCACCCTCATCGGCCTCAGCCGGCCGGGGTGGGATGGGCCCTGAGGCCTGCCCGCTTAGTGCACCCTCGCGTTGAAACCCTGGAGAAGCCCGTTGGTGAGCACGCTGCTTCAGGCGTTTGATTGTGACGCTATCTAGTGACTGCAAAATGAAACCGCTACCCGACGCCAGTGTAATCTAGCGTGAGGGACAGGAACTAGCAAACTTGGTGCGGGATAGTATCGGGCCGTTGTTGTCCGCAGGAAAATCGGAACCGTTTTGATATAATCCCATCAGGATCCTTATATCTGTCTGACTTAGGGAAAACTGTTGGAAAACTGTCCAGTAAGGCCATATTTGCTGCAATAAGTCTGTCCTCAGAAGCCGTTTTTGATGGAAGACGGCACCAATGTAAGGTTTTTGGACAGTCCAATATGAAACAAAACTTTATTAATATGTGAATCACCGTTTGGACTATGGCATCACGTGCTTGTGGCACGTTTTTGTCACCGCTCATGGCAAGAACGTTTAAGACGAAATAGATGGAACCGTAAAACGATCTGTGTGTTGAGCCAGCCTGCAGCGCCCGGTAGATGGTTAGACCTTGACCCCTTGACCTCTTTGATTACTACTTCGAGTACTTGAGCCAAAATATCACGTATTTTGGTGTCTTGGAAAGATACCGTACTGAAGGCAGAGTCTCGCAGATAGGTTTAAGACTGCTGTGGTTATGAAGGGGACAAAGGGATACCGGTTCGTACCTATTGATGAGGCGCGGATCAAAACATACAGTCTGTCCGCAGGTGCAGAATTTTCGGTACATGTAGAGCGCTGCGAGAAGTAAAGTTTGTGCTGTTTGTAGTGCATGTTTGCTGCAATAATTTTGATCATCACTGACTATAGCTTCAATACAGATTTTATGTGAAACCCTGTGTCACTGACTTCATTGTAACAGGCACAGTTCATGCACCGCTTCGTGTCAGCATTTAACATTAAGTGCAGTTACCTATTTCTGATATATAGGTAGGTATGCCACCGGTGCATGAACGCGAGTAAGTAGTCCTTAAATGACTTTCAAAATATGAAAAAATAATGCCATAAATGTATGCCATATGACAAATGCTTTCAAATGATACACTTATTACTTATATTTTGGAAAAAGAAATCGAAGTTAATGGACAGACAGACCGAACAGACCATGATAAATGACCCACGTTATCCCCGAAGGAGACCCCATTTCACCATCAAATTTGGTCAGTGTGTTACGAACGATGTAGCATACTTTGTGTCTGAATTTATAAGAAATATAAACGGGCAAAATGAGTGTGACCTTGACCTCGGAAAAGGCCACGAGGCTAGCTTTATGAATTTGACTGGAGAAGGCAGACTTTTACCGAAGCACATTTCCTGGTTTTTCTTCTTCCTAATGATAATGCAGTTTGTCCTTAAAACTTCTTTGATGAAGGAGATATAGCGACATACATGGCTAATCGTCGGCCTTAACCTCGCATTTCCAGTGGTCTGTGCCTCGTGACCTCTTGGCCCCCACGATTTTATCAATCCCAAAATCGAAATCAGTGCCTAGACCAACTCCACACACCAGTTTTGAACGAAATCTGAGAGTGTAGTGAATTCGCCTTGATGATCTGTCCGGGAATTGCCCATAAACGGCATGATATTGTAGCGAAAGTTTAACGCACCGACATGAACATGGCGTAGTGGCGTAGAGCAAGGGAGAAGAATTCCACCGAGTTCAAGGCTGTTTTTCTACCAGATTCGTTTAATATCTGAAAGAAAAGCTCCAAATACTTCTGGTTTTTAGACAATGTATACATTCAATTAACAAACGACCTTCAGTATACCAGGAGACACTGTCTTGTTATATAAATCAATTGCAGATCAAAAATGTATTAGACTCAACGTTTCGGCCAGGAGCCATCGCCAGGAGTCCGGAGGGAAGCACTGCCATCGTAAGGGCCCGATAGTTTGCACTCGGATTGCATAGCCGTTTGACTGTCGATCAGAACGCCTGCTGCCGCTGACGTGATGCCCTGCCCTACTCGGGGACTCCCGACCAGACTTGTGCTCGGATTTCGAGGTATCCCCTTCGCTACGTCACCCGTCGTTCGACCTTGTCACAGGTCAGCCCATCTAACAAGGGAGGATAAAGAAAGAAAAGGTTATACGAACAGAGTTCTCCCATGTGCTGCTCAAGTGGCCGTTCTGCGAAAAGTGCAAACGGCCAATAAAATGTCTGCTAAATGCTGTTAAGAATGCCAGCGAAAACGACTGCTTAAAGTGCAGTACATAACAGAACTCGCATAACATTAACTTCCCTTCCTGTTTCCACCCACGCTGAAGGGAGGTTACCCGACCCCCCTGTCAGAGGGTCGGGTGACAAGTGGCGTGGTGAAGGGAGATAACACGGAATCAGAGCATAAGTCTGCTCCCGACCGCCGTCTGCCCGGTGCTTGGTGCCGGCCGAAACTTTGAAGTTCATTGACTTCCTCACACAATTGTAAATCAGTCTGATTTTCGCATGTTGTTACTATCGTATCGTATGGGACGAAATATAACCAGCTTCAAAAGATTCGAACTTTCGGTCCAACTATTTGAATGTGCTAGTCTGAATATTCGAATCCAAAAACCCATCCGAATCCTGAGCTCTAATGCAGAATTGTTTTCCGGACGGAGTCTGGGATGAGTGGTGACATCAGATGCGGTCGGGCCGGTGATGTTGGTGGGGTGACGCGGTATGTGACTTCAGATGCGGTCGGACCGGTGCATCGGACCGGACCAGGTGTGCTGTGCGGTGACGGCGTCTGGCGCCGGCTGCGGCCGGCCGGCCCGGCCGGACTCTGGCCCGCTGTGGACGGTGGCCGTCACACGGCGCGACCAGGACGGCCTCCTGTACCGCTGCGCCGGAGCCCTGCTCTCCGGCGGTCACGTGATCACCGTGGCTCACTGCGTCTCCTCGTGAGTGGCCCGCCGAGACCTCTGCTTGACTCTCCACTGCCTGAATGTCACACGGGCCGCGAGCAGGACACGGTTTGTTGGATCGCCCGTTCATTAGAGTGTCATAACGAAGAAAAACAGTCTTTAACCCTATTCCCGGAAAGGGGGGGGGGGCTGAATCCGCCCTCCTCAGGTTTTTTTGCTTGCCAATTCCAGGCTTTTTAACACAGCTTCACGAAACTTGGCGAATATTCCTAGCTATCCTTCTTACGTGCCGTGACAAAGTTTCAATTTTTTTTTGTTCAGCGGCTGAGCCAGGCAACGGGTTTGGGAGGCACCTCAGGCCATGTTTGGCCATGTTGAGGGTAAAAGGAAAATGACTGCCAAAACAGCGTTTTTAAGATAGAACTTAAAACTCTATACGAATATATAGATAAATAGTTGGGCAATCTGCAGATATGCTTTTGTTCATCTGAGGTCACTTTACAAGGTCAGGTCAAGGTCAAAAGTAAAGATTTGGTTTTATTGCAATAATTTCGGCGCTGTTTTTTCATATGCCAAACCCGGAATATATATGACGTAGAAAGGTGCTCCTTACTTATGTATTAAGTTTCAGGTTGATATCAGGTCGGGTCACGGAGCTATGACCTAAAATTTCAGTGCGCGCACCCTATATCGCAATAGCCATAAAATGAAATTTTTGAAATAGAGTAAATTCAAATTATTGAAAACGTTTACAGATCACATTAAATGCACACGAGATCATTCCAAGTGGCTCCAAGGTTACTGGAGGTCATTTAAGGTCAAAGGTCACAAGTTGATCTGAAGAACGTGTGACCATGACAGTTCCCCCTTTTTCATGTCCCTGGCACCGCCTATGCCAACATTATACGAACATTGTAATGCGATTTGTACTTCTTTGGCATAACGTGACTAGCAGAGGCCAAAAAAGTGTTTTTGCCTTTTTTGTTCGTTCAGCTGTTGAAAAACTAAACCTCCTATTTTTGAAACCCTTTGAACGCCTATGAATTGTCTCAAAATTTCGGATGTGTGTACCAATGGTAAAAGTCCTACCCGTAATCTCTCGATTCAAGCCAGTTTCATCGAAATCGGTCCATAAACAACGGAGTTATAAAAAGTCCAAAAATACCCCTGATTTCAATATTTTCCCCCCTGTATCCATATTTTTCAAAATTTTGAAAGTTTATTTTTATAAAAATGTAGTTCACGTCACGACAAGTCGATTGACGTTTGTTGCAATGAAATCGGATGTGTAGTTCTCGAGATCTCAGGGGGCCCGAATCCGCCCCCCTGCCGGGAATCGACCATGCCGTCTAGCCCTCCGGGAATAGGGTTAAGAGCTTTCCGGTATGAAGCTGTTTTTTATTTGGCGAACGATGCATGGCATATGTGTCCAATAGACCCGGAGAAGCACATGTTTCAGAGTCTCTACGGAGGAACTGGTGGTCGCCGCGAATGTGCGTGATCTTCTGGAGGATTTAAATGAAGAGGTGTTCTCCAACGTGGAGGAAGTCTTTATTCATCCGTGTGAGTGATACCATGGTAACGTCTGCGCAAGCAAGTAATTACGACTCCCCAGCCTGACCAATTTTAAACAAGATATACCTTGCTCTTGATCGTTTATCAGGGTGTGAAGCGATTTTGCACAAGTAAGAAAGGCAACATGACCAATTCTATTTAATTTCGTCAACAATGGTTGAAGCGAGCCGGGAAAACGGTCCAGAAAGGCCATCAGTTATATGGAATGTGTCAAATGTTGCAGGATCAGCAACATCTAGAATAACCTCATGTGCATCCCAAAGTACCGCGAAGCGAGCTTTTTAATGCACATGGCACCATAAACATGCTGCTGTACCACGGCTCGTAAAGTTTTTCCTCATTACTGCATTGTGTAGTTGTCTAATGAGGAAGAACGCACAGATGAAATTGGAATACGAAAACCAAACGCTTTTTATGAAGCCAATAACACAATGCCAAATCGTGCAAGAGAACTGCATGAGACGGAATAGTAAGCACATGCGACAACAGTGCGTATGGTGGCAGTTTTGCTGATGTTACATTAACTCGTGCTGCGCGAGCCGGGTGTCCGAACCGGAGAATAATGCTAATCGAAAGGTCACAAAATATTATGAAGAATGAACGCATATTTATTGACTAAGCTAGTAGTTTAGGGTCAGAAGGTCAAACAAGGTCATGCCATGACGTCTAAATTCATGGACGGTCATTCATGGCAAATGAGACGGTCATATAAACTGATCTTGAGTACTGAACAGTCCAAAAATGCAAGAAACGTTTTCGTCAGAAAGTAATTTGCTACATCTCAGATCATGTCAAATCAGGTCAACAGCCATTGGAATATAACATTGGTTTATGACGAAACTGGCAAGCAAGTAAAGTTAATTCAGTCGTACGTTTTTGGAATCACCTTTGCGAATGTTTGGCCGGATACAGCAAATTTCACATATATAGCAAAACAACAGAAAAAAAATTAATACGGTTAATCTAAGGTCATACCAGGTCAGCGAAGGTCAGATTTTATTGCATTTGTATTTCGTGATTGGGTAAAAATTTGGATATCAAACAAACACCATTTGATCGCTATAGTCATGCTAATGTGATCTTGAATGTCTTGAAAGTCAAGGACAGGTTAGGTCAGGTCAGGTCAAAGACCCTTAAATGAGGAAAAATGTGCCCCTTCCGTTCGAAAAATCAAGGTGCCAAAGAACAAAACGAAGTATTCAGACACGTCTGAGATCACAAAAAAACGGCCTGAAGTTGCTACACGAACAAGAACTCTTACGGTACGTACAGTTATGCAAGGTCAATGTAGGTCAAATGAATAATCATTTGTATCTTAGAAAGGACTAAAAGTAAACTTGTGAAATCAACTCTATGCGTTGTCATAAAACGTTCCCTGAAATTCTGCGGCACCCGAAGTGACAAGGAAGCTTTGAAATGATATCGGGTCTTGTCAGGCCACATAAGGTCACGCCATTTCAAATTTTTCACGAGTATGAGCTGAAATGTACACCTGCCATTTTTGACCCGAAGTAAATGGTAAATGCATTTCATACCAATTTTGTCGTATATTCGATTTTATAACCAGCTGACCTCTGATCTAAGGTAACTGATATCTCACAAACGGCATGTTACATAATTCATAAAGTGTATCGAACGATTTGTATCCCTTTTCTCGGCCAAAAAAGTCAACTGTGCAGGAAAATTTCTGGCAGAAGGGCCAAAAACAGCAGCTCGGTACAGCTGACCTGAGATCAGGTCAAACAGTGCTTTAAAAAATCTAGAATGTGGCTTTTGTAGAAAAGGAGATGGGGAGGAGAACAGCTCTAAGAACATGATAAGAACTCTTCGACAATCATTGGCACACGCCTTAGCTTTTTAACATGCGTTTCTTAAAGGTCAAATAAGTCAGTAACCTGACATAACCTGATTTTGAAACTGTGTCATAAAATACAAAAATTATGAACCAAAAGTTTTGGTAACCACAGTGGTCCAGACCCACCCTCTTAATTACCACCCTCTTAATTTTTGCGTTATGCTTAGAAAATCTGAAGGAATGGCCCTCCAGACCCCCGTGACAGAAGGTTAAAACGCGTTGCTTTGGTCATTTGATGTTGTTTCGTTCATTTCGATTACTACCGGTTGGATTTTGAATGGACGAGAAAGAAAGGGCTCTTCACAGCCTGTCTTGGGTTCCTCGCTTGTTCATTCGTCTGTCATGATATAATATTGTTACACGGTGGAAATCTGTAGACGTAAAAAGACATGATCTCACTCCTTTCGTGCGGAGCACGTGATAACTGTGTAGCTTGTACTTCTTGATTACCCTTAATACTCAGTTCGTGAAACGACAGAGACTCATTGTAAAATCGCAGCATGACTAAACAATACAAGACGTGAATTTCAGGATCGCATTTGTAGAAACACCAAGTGTCCTTTGCTTTCTTACACGGAGCGTTCTGGAACAGAACAGCGTTGTACCGAGGTTTGCACCGTTCACGAGTCGACTGTGACAGCAACTGGCGTCGGTGGACTGACTTGGCCCCGGACGATATCCGCCGCCAGACTATTTCGCCGGCAACCAGCGGCATGACCTGGCCGTGCTGCGACTGGCCGCCCGGCTGGGGTCGGACCGGCAGTCGACAGTGCGGTCCGTCTGTTTGCCGGAGACTTCCACCGTCTCGACCAGTCCGGGAGTCACAACTGCCTCGGTGAGCTCCAAGACCACACGGCCATGGTGGGGTCCAGGACCACAGCAGCCACGTTGAGGTCCGGGACCACAGTGGTCACGGCGAGGTCCGGGACCACAGTGGTCACGGTGAAGTCATTGGAAAACTAGTGACGATGAAACTTTGGGAATATCAAGTAGTCATTATACTGCGCAATACTCAGGCCACAAGCACTGGAATTTACTGGAGTGACTGCAACTGGAAATGTTTTTTGACGAAAAAGTAAAAATGAGACTCATTCACTTCAAAACATAATCCTTCATGAATGGTATTATTTGAAAGGCGCATAGTACTGTGGATTTCGCAGCGGACTGTAGCGCCTTTTGGTGTAACCATGACGTCGTGCGATGGTTTCCGTTTTGCAGTGTGATTGAGCTTTGCACTTCCGGCTTGCCAAACCGAACGTGGTATCCATTTGTTCAAGGGCGTAACTTGTCAAAATGACTGAGAATGCCCGCCGATGCATTTCATTGAGAACTCCAAATCATTGTGACTGTCTGCCTCGTATAGTCCCATGTTAAATTCACAAGTCCTTCTGGGTGCCCAGTTAACATTGGGGGATCGAAGCGCCGATAAAAGAACGTAAAACTACACCCACGATGGTGTCCAGTGCCCTTGCTATACTTATAATTTCTGTATCAATCACCATACATTGCGCCACGAAATAACGTGCAATTTTTGTTTCCTTAAACGTAACGTTTAATGTTGCCAGCCTTTTACTCCCTGAAAAGGACATTCTGATTAAAGAAATACAATCTGGGAAAAAAACGTTGAGGGACTGAGGGCAAGCTCGGAAATATGATGCATGTATCCGAATGCCGGCATCTCGCCCCAAGCCAGGCCTATCCAGATGCGGACTGTAGGTGGCGTGCGTGAGGCACGGTGGTAAGACACAGGTGTTGGATCTGGTCCGGTCCAGGTCTACTCTGACTCTGATCCCACCGACAGGGAGGCCAGGACCTCTGCTGGGCCTCTGGCTGGGGCAAGGACGTGGTCAGATACGACGCGCCTGCAGCGCCTCTGGTGGACATTCCGGTCACTGTCACCTCTGGCGGGGGATGCCAGAGGGCTTCAGCGTCGGTCAGGATTCTTTCGGAGTTGTGTCTCACGGCCGGGCCTGGCCGAGACCTTTGCCAGGTGCGTCGTGCTAGTTCAGTGACAGGTGAGGGTGCCTCGGCATAGTTCACCATTTAACAGGATAACACGCACAGAAGCGGGTGCATTTTTGTATTGAACTTAGGAAATGGCATCCGCTAGTCACATACAAATGCTGTGATTTTTAGGTCGAGAAACTGGAGCCAGCGATGTCGCTTTTAGCAAATAATTGGTAAAGCCGAGCCAATGACCAAACAACATGACCTTCCCACAAATGTAAGGTGCTCAGCGGGTTTGGCCCACTTCATTATGACCGTAGGTAATTTTTCATTTCCCCAAATGGGAGGGAGGGGGGAGGAGGGTGAGCCATCGCCTTTCCAAAGGAACACAGGTCGACACCCCTGGCTACAAGTACATGTAACTGAGTGATTACGAACAATATAAAAGGCCGAGCGGAACGTAAATTGCAGCCCTGAGGTGGGTGCTGTCACATATTTATATATTTTTCTCAAACTGATCATTCCGAGGTAGTGTGAGATCGACGGTTTGCATCTCTGGTTGCACAGCAGCATAAATGCCAATCAGTGCCCTCTACCACTGACGTCATGCCCCTCCCCTGGCTCGGCAGCGTGCGGCCGCCGTCCGTCCGGTGCTCAGCGCCGTTCGCAGTTTTAAAGTTCTGCAATTTGTTCATGCCATTGTGAATCAGCCTTTTTCATCGTATTGTTCCCATCGTATCTTTTTTGGGTGAAATGACGCAAGCCTCAAAAGATTTGAACATTTTGTCCAAAGATGCGAATTCAAAAATCTATCTTCTCATCTGTTACAGAAATCATACCAGACACACATACACAGACGCACACGCACACGCAAACGGAGAAGACCTGGTTAAAACATATATATATATATATATATATATATATATATATATATATATATATATATATATATATATATATTATATTCTACAATTATTATATATAATATATGCACACATATATCATATGTATAAGCTATATATATATATATATATATATATATATATATATATATATATGTATATGTATATATATATAGTTTTATGCAGGGCTGCCTTATTGTGTCATGAATCTGTAACATCTCACAGTGCGGCTGCCCGCGATTGGCGGGCCCTTTCGGTCCCGGCCAAGTACAGGTGTTTCTTCTGAGACTCAAACTAAGCACCTGCCACACATCGGACTCTGTTGCCCGACTTCTCATCTACCGGACATCAATCCTCATATGAAGTCTCACTATCACACTACCTATGGTTAGGTAATTACCTGTGCCAGAGTAGTACGTAATGCTCTGTACGATCGCACTGCTGTATGAAATCTCGAATTCATTTTTATTCCATTCACCTTACATGCCGTACATTTATGATAGTACAAAACCAACAATGGTAGGGCTCACAGGAGCATTGGTAAGGCTTGGGCCTTATCAAGCCTATAAAAACGACACCCGTAGTTAGAGTAGTTACTTTTGCGTGTAGTTTATGGATGGGATACCGCGTTTCGGACATAAGCCTCTTTCCCCTGCCCGCTTACTTCATTACGTAAGTAGCCGATATGTACTCGGCGTTTGATAATATGCTATGTTGCAAGCATCAGTATAAAAAATAAACAACCTTTTTATGGTAGAAGTTTGGTTTTACATGTAAAAGCTATCGACTAATATTTGACTTGACGTTTGGGCACTAGAAGCATTCTTTAGTCTTCAAGATGTCCTAGTGCCTAAACAATGAGTCAAATGTTAATATATATCTTTTACGTGTAAACCCCAGCTGGTCCTGGCATCAACAAGGCTGTCTTTCTGTAATCATCCCAAAACCCCGGAGGAAGATAAAATTATTTTTTTACATTATGGTACCGCTTTGATTGTTACACATTTTGAATTCGAATTGCATCCATTGGAACTATCGCTATTATTATGATATTATTACGATAGTTGCTCACAGCAATGAAAATACAAGAAGCTTTACGAGAAGAGGGACCCTGAACGACCGTTTGAGCCTATTCTCGTATGGTGGCATGGGGGCGTGGGGAGGGGGCTTCAGAGACCCTTCTCCGTTTTTATTTTTTTTTTTCTCGCCACTTGAGGATTTTGGAGCAGTCACATGAAACTTGGTGAATATTTCCATCTATGTTGTACGTGCTATGCGGAATTTCCATAATTTTATTTGGCCCAAGGGCGGAGTCAGACCCAATTTTTGAGGGGCAGTTCGTTTTTTGGGTACTCTTTAACTCAGGAGAAAATAGCTGTCAAAAATGAGCTTTTTTAAAATATAACTTGAAACGTAGATGAATGTGTATGAAAATATAACGGAAAACATACACAAATGTTTTTTCTGACATTGGGTTATTTCATAAGGTCAGATCAGGGTTAAACTTCTAAATTTGGTTTCATACATAATTTTTTGACGCTTATCTTCAAAACGAAAAGGAAGAATTATGCATGATTTCAAACAATGTACTTGAATTGCGTTCCAAATTTCAGGCCGATATCAGGTCGGGTCACGAAGTGATCACCTAAAATTCCCGTCCGAACACGCATCCTATATCACTACAGCCGTGAACGGTACATTGAGGAATACAGTAACTGCAATGGGAACCGTTTTCAAACACCGTAGAATCCAAGACCGTTCCGTATGACACTGGGGTCATTTCAGATCATTGAGGTCAAAGGTCATAAATGGACCTGATGAAAACGTGACCATGACAGTTTCCCTTTTTCATGCCACTGGTGCAGCCATTGCCAACATTATACAAACAATGTAATACCATTTGTACTTTTAGGGAATTATTCAGTTTTCGAAAAGACTGTTGCCCATGTTCAAACTCTGTGAACGCCTATGAATTTTGACAAATTCTCAATACGTGGGCCAAGGGGAGGAATACCATCAGTTAACTTTCAATGCGTGCCAGTTGTATCAAAATCGGTTCAGAAACATTGGAGCTATCACAAGTCTAAAGTGCTTCCTTTCCAACACTTTTTCTTCTCTTTATCTAACCCTTAAAACATTTTCAAAAAATATTTTTATGGCCAGTCGATTGACATCTTCAACGACCATACGGGGTGGGTAGTTTTCAAGAAATTAGGGGGAGCCGGATAAGCCCCCCTCCCATACAAGAGTGCGTCCATGCGTTATGGACAATAGGGTTAAGATGCCTAGGCACAGCCAGAAAATACACAGATTCAATGGGAAGGCCTGCTGGTAGGCGTATTCGGGTCACTTCTAGATCATAACAAGCGTGAAATGCTAGACTGACTCAGAGAAGACGTGCTACTTGAGCATCAGTATTGAAGGCCTAGCGCAGGGTGTTCACCAACCTGTCAAAGGGAGATCGAGCCGATTTCTCGAAGCTCGTGGCTACGTAGGAAGTCGGTTTGATCCAAGCATCAGCAGAAACAAAGCCAAGTTCTTCTGAACACCATGCAGTGCAAGAAAAACGAGTCGCTTCAAGAACTCGTCCAAAACATCGAGAGACGAGTGCTGCTGGCGTATCCCCAGGCCAACGTTAAGGTGCAAGAGGCCCTGACGCGCTTTATCACCTCACCATAGCGGTGGATGAAAGATGCAAGCCGAGCCGCCCAGAAGAAAGCTGCGGAGGCTGCAATGCGCCCTGGAGGCCCCGGTAACCAAAGAAGCCGTCAGGGACTGCGGCCGGGATCAGCACGTAGCTCTAGTGAGAGCGACACGTATCACCCAAGAGAGTCTCGCTGTGGAGCAGCTCCAACTCATGGCATCTCGGGCATAATGGAGGAGCGGGTAAAGAAGTTGGACGGCATTATCCAGCTGGTGGAACATCCAAAGCTGCAGACCGGTACCCAGGCAGTACTTCGGCCACGGCTCACGGGAAGTGTTGGCTTTGCCGGAAGAAGGACCACAAGAAGCGCAACTGCCGGAAGTTCAAACGAGAGAGACGAGGCGTACAAGCAAAAGATTACCCGGGAAAACGGAAGCATACCGGATTCGGGCGAAACTGGACGCCGCTGAGGAGTGCCAAAATGCAAGGAAGCTTGGTGGTCATCAATGGCAACAGCACTGTACGCGGTCTCTTTGTCAGTGGGACCATTGAAAGAGTCACAGTCACCAATGATGATCGACAGAGGCGACGGTGACTGTGATCAGCCTGCGGGTGTTCCTCAACGTTTCGGAGATTCGAGGAGGAAGGTGGAACTGACAAAGTGGCGGGTTAAGACAGCGACTGGGACGACCTGTCGGTAAAAGGACAGTTGAACCTGCAGCTGAAGACAGAACAGCACTACTTGCCTTTGACGCCCTTGGTAGATGATGTCCAGGAAGATGGTATTCTTGGCATGGACCTCCCAGGGGAAGCATTGATCACCTGCAAAAAAAACGTTTCTTGTTGATCAACAACAAGAACATACCGTTGTTTGGAAGGCACGCCAAGCGATCCGAGGAAAACGTGATTCAGCGCATATGTCAACAAAACAAGACAAGACAAGTCGGATTCCCGAACGAAAAGAGTCTCGGTTCAGCGGGACTGTTGGCTGCGAAAAGCAGCCGGTCGAGAGAAAACCGACCACCACGGAACCTGTGGTATGGTGAAGGACACTGGAACTCCGTATCGAACATGGACGGACAAAAAGAAATCCAAGATCGGCGGTGGAAACGAGCAGTAGTGCGCGCAAACGGGTCACCTGACTTCCCGAAATTTTGGAGAGCCCCTAGGTGACCGGGGCCCGTAGGTTGGGAAACAAGAGGGCCCAGGGACCCGTAAACCAGAGGCCTGGGTGCAAGAGAGGCCTGCAGGCCATGGGCCCGTAAGTCAGGGAGCCCCCGACTGGGGACCCATAATCCAGGTGGCCCACCAGTTCAGGACCCACCCATAGGGACCCGGAAGCTAGAGGCCCATAAGGCAAGCATAAAGCAGTGGTCGACAGGCAAGAAGGTCCTAAGCCAAAGACGCTGGCTAGGTGCTACCATTTGGCTAGGGGCCCGTAGCTCAGGGGTCACGTGCCAGAAGGGCCCGTAGGCCAGAGGCCCATAAGCCAGGGCGTAGGGTCCATAGGTCAGGGGCCGCAGGCCAGAGAGAGGTTGCGGACCAGGGTCCCGGAATCGAGGAAACCCATTGGTTAAGGGCTCGTGGCTGCGGGTCCGTCAGTCGAGGCCGAAAAGTCAAACAGTGACCTGAAAGCCAGAGGCACGTTTCCCAAAGGGCCCGAAAACAAGGGACTCGCATGTGTTAGGGACTGTAACTCAGGGGTTTACATTTCCGAGGGGCCCGTGGACCAGGAATCTGTGAGCCAGGGGCTGTTAGGGGCCCGCGACTCAAGGCCAGGAGTCGTGGGTTAACCCGGCATGGACTGGGGTATTTCGCATCCTTTCATTGACTGGCGGGGGGGGGGCGTTTAACGCCCTGCCCCTCTCTATCTCAAAAACCAACCAGCCAATTTGGCTGACTCAAACGGCATTCGATACTACCGAGCCATGCAGTCATGTGACATATACATTTTTCACTTTTGGGACGTTGAGGACGTCACAGGTAAGGCCAAACACCCAAACGTGGTTCTTTTCCGCAGAGTTGCTTAATCGCAATGAAAAAGACACCGAGACTGACTTTTGCATTGCAGTATGTCTCAGGAGGTTCAGTCTCATATTCCGAAAGCTGCTTGACACAATGCCATCAGAGGTCAAGGCCACAGGCTAGGTGAAATTTGGTATCCGTGATAACGGGGCACGCTGTCACGGATACATGCAATCACGCAATATATGCTTCCTGGCCCATTTGACACGTAGATTCTCAAAAGAGCATCTTCAAAGAGCTTTACGCGCAATTAACCCTTGGAATGGCCCCAATTACCGTGCACGTGCAACACTGCAACAATGTACAGTTTTAAACGCATCACGCGCACGCTAATGACCTCAATCTGCCACCTCTGGATGGCCCTAGAGGCAGAGGTGGGCATGAGCCCGTTCATCCTTAATCCGCTCATTAAATAGTCAAATTTTCGTTAACAAATTAACCGTTTCATCAACATCAAAAAAGAACTAAGGGAATACTTGGCATCCGTTAGACTGTCGCGCTTTAACTTTGAGACCGTTAACTTTTTTGCCAGATTTTCATTTGAGTTTGGAGTGTTAACTTTGGCACAAGTAACAGGTGGCGCTCCTTAACGTCTGTGGGATTCGAGGGTTTGGGGATGTGAGTCATGGAGGAAGCGATGGTAGACCTTGACAAGTTTTATACTGACACACACACACACGCACGCACGCACGCACGCACGCACGCACGCACGCACGCACACACACCTATTCACATTATTTCGGTTTGTGGGGACATGTGCAATGATCCATGTTTACGTGTACATAGCTGGGAAAGGCTGTTGCTAGGTCATTTAGGTCCTGACACATGAAATTACGTGTTTCGTGATCATTCACCCTTAATCACTTTTACTTTAAAATATGACAATATCTAGTTATTAAAGAGTGTTTATGGAATTGTGTAACGACTTGTTTTGCGGGTACATCGTTTTTAAGATCACGCCCATATTTGGCATGTCCCCGCAAACCATGACAGTTACATTGTGTGCGTGTGAACCTACTTATGCTCCTAAAGTATGAAGTGTAAATGTTGTAAGGATTTTATGTGCATGTCTTAGGTGGCTGAGTGGTCGGGGCATGCATCTCAGAGATGAAAGGTGTTGGGTTTAATGCCTGACTCGATGCACTTTGACTGGTTCCTTCTTCGGGTTTATAGGGAGAAGGCTGTAATGATGTACGTAGGTATTACGTCGACGAAACACTTACCATTGAATATACATATATATATATATATATATATATATATAATGTATGCACTATTTTCACGCGACGAATTTGACTTGGAATCCATGCGGCTCCATCCATCCATCCATCCGTCCTTGGAATCGATCCATCCATCCATCCATGAATTTGGCCATTGCCCCCCCCCCCTTCCCCTTCGGATCTAATGAATCGATTTTGACGGGAGAGGTCTGAAGCGAAAGCATATGGTCTGAATTAACTTTTTTGTCTGGACAATTTTCCTCGAAAAACGTCAATGGCGTGCTCAAAAGACCAAAAAGTGCACAAAAGGACATGTCCACGTTTCATCGTCAGGAAGCATTTAGACCATGAGTCTCGGTTTCCGCTTCGATTATTTGATTATGACATGTCCTTAGATATGTTTGGGAGCTATTTTGAATCAGTGGTGGATGCAGGATCTTAAAATGGGGGGGGGGGAGCAAACGCAAACATGCTTAAAATCAGTAATGTCGCTGGAACACGTGCTGTGACATTTATTTGGCTACACCATATTGGAGACTTGCCTCCGCCTCTATTAGATACCACAGATCTGTGGCGGATACAGGATCTGAAAGGTGTGTGTGTAGACGGGGGGGGGGAGGAATGACACATGTGTTATATCAGTTATAATACTGAAATGCCTATCATTTTTTAACATTTGTCCAACTCTTCATGCAGTGTTACATGGATCCGCCCTTGGCACCACATGCATCCGCAACTGCATTATGTGCACCCTACAAAGATGCTGTTGCCATTGGGTGACCAATAGCCGACGGCATTGATTTTAGAAGGTATCGTCAGTGTCTTTGCTTTCTTAGTTCCTTCACCTGACTCCGCCCCTGCCATTTAAACCATCCGCCACTTCAACGTATGTGATTTAAGGCATGGATGGTGACAAGCTGACATCCACCACACGAATAGAAAATATTAATCTGGCCATCCAGAACTTCGCAGTAGTAGTATTACGCTCTCTGCAAGGCTCCCCGCTAGGAAATATCCTCCTGTATACATGTTACGGGGCCAGGTGCCACATATTTGATGTTATAAAGTCGTGTCAATCAGAAATTGGTTTGGGTAGCAGTAAGTAACCTGACAGCGCATGTGGCTAAAAGGTCCTAAATCGTCCTCGGTATGCTTCCATAAATCACCCCTCGAAACGCCCATGAGTCACCTAGGGGGCCAAAAATCTTGGCAGAGGCGTAAAAATGATATGCAGGGGAAGTCATCAAATTGCAGCTCTGTAGTTGTAATGGTTGTCCGTTTAGAATGGAAAAAACCGACAGGAGGATCGAACTGTACCCCCCCCCCGCACGAAAATAGGGTTAACAGAGATTTTCATTGGAAATGGGCAGTTTTCTAGTGTATTTCCACTCAAAATGTAATATTGTGTACTACTGTACCAGTGGCCGGCATCCGGCCACCGCCAGTGAATCAGGACCAACGATGCAGGCGCGACGTAGGGGCTAACAATGCCGGTGCTTTGCTAGTACCAGGAGACGCAAGCACATATTGAGCACATTAAAAGCCGTTGCCCTGACACGTGTGTAGGTGTTAGCAAACTCGGCCGGTACCAACACGCCTAGTGGGGGTACCGGTCGATACGTGGCTGGTGCCAGATGATCACGTTGTTTGATGCAATATAATGTGCGGTCCAGTCCGATTCATTTCCTAGCATCGTCCAGAATTAATCCCAAAGCTGATCATATCATTATAGCGTACATCCGAAGGAGAGACCAAATGTCGACTTTTAGAAATTCAACGTAGACACGTAAAAATAATTAGATTAAGAATATGCGATGCTGTAAGTAACGCAAGAAGTTTGGCGCGCCTGCGGCGCGCCAAATTACGTGTTAAAAGGAAAGCTTTCAGTTGTGCATCCCACATTGGAAAATCCTGCATACACTCTTGGCCCCATCCATTCCCATATGACTCGATTACGTTACTCGTACCAGAAATAATATGAAGTAAAATGCAACCACATAGAGGCACATCACTCGCCGCTTCTTTAAAAAGAAACTTTTCGTTTTACATGCTTGAAGCAATTTAATCATTTCGACATGCGAACGTTGTATTACGAATGTCATAACGCCAACATGAGAATAAGTCGAAGTACAAAGCTTGGTAGCTTGGCCTTGGCCTTGACCTGAAAAACCATTTTTGGTATGAAACCCAAAGCTTTATGTATTCCCAGGTTGTCCGATACAATGCTGTTGATTTTTCCGCAAGTATCATTGCAATCGGTTCAGCACTTCCAGAGATAGCCAAGGGGACGTCCCCCCACTTGGGTTAACGATGTTTGACCGGAGACCCCAGTCAAGATCGGGGTAGCAAAAACTACATACATTTGATCAGTTCAAGTTCATATTCTTCGAAGCTTGGTGCGTTCAATTTCTGTCTGGCATACTTCAGGTCTGGTGTACGTGCAGAACGCACGCAACGAACTGTGCCTGACGGACCAACTTCCAATTTGCCGTCTGATTACGCTCGGCGTCTGTTGGCCTTTTTAGCCTGAGGAGTCCCTTTCTCTTCTCTGCTTCGCATGTTCCATCGGTTAAATTCACTGGCCAATATAAAAATAGAGTGCGGACATCGCATGACATGTTGTAACAGGGATCCAAGCTGACCCAGCACTTCGCCTTTACCTTGTGTGACCTTGTGCCAGGTGGTACAAAGAACTAGAGATTAAGCTGCCAGGAACATATACACACGCATAATTCAGTTTCGACCTGCTTTTCATTGTGATTCGGCAATTCTTGAGAAAGTGGTCTCTTTTTCGTGACTGACCTGACCTGTGGCGTCATCAGCGGGTCAAAATGTGTAACTCACAGGTACGAAACGTTCGGCGCTATCGACTGGCGTTCGAATCAGCCGAATCGAACGATTGGTTTTCATGCCACTGGTTCTTGAGCGGAGCGATCCTAGCCAATGTCAGTATTTTTAAATACTCATCTTAGCGGCGAGAAAAAGAACGAATATTGCCCTGGTGGCAAAACCGAGAACTACAATCGCGCGTTACCCTTGCCCTCGACGCTGCGCATGGTGTGCGATCGGTAAGGATTACCGAAAAGTCATTGGCCCATGCGTGAACGGTATAAGATAAGGAGGTAGGCAACAGAACACATTGTCGAATATACGGCTGCCCGACGGCGCGAACAACAGGATTTTGGTTATTTTACATAACAGCACCGCTTTCGCGACAAATGTTGCTCAAATAAGACGAAGACTCCGCGTACCGCCGATTGTTATTGGACGATTGACTGTGACGTCAGCAGGCATTAATCAGCTGATCTGTTGTGTCATTGTCGGTAACTAGATATAGAGGTGGTGTATTACAGATGGAAAGTGAATGTTGTTTGTTATGAAAATACTGTTTTCCGCGATAATGGTATGTCCAATACGGGACAAACGTTGGGAACAGGGGGTTTTGGGTGGGGCTAATTTTCTATATCGCAACAGGGGGCTTTAGGGAGTTTTTTCGTACTCGACCAGTGACTGCTAACGGTGTTATCGGTGGCTAGGCGGTGGCCGTGCTATGTGTGAATGTTGTGTTCGACGATATTGGTATATCCAATACGGGATAAACGCTGGGAACGGGGGGTTTGGATGGGGTTAATTTTGTATATTGGGACAGAGGCTTTTCCGGACCGGTGATTGATACCGGCGTTATCAGTAGCCGGGCGGTGGCCGTGCAATATGTGAATGCTGTGTTGGGCGATATTGGTATGTCCAATACGGGATAAACGCTGGGAACAGGGGATTTGGGTGGGGTTAATTTTCTATATCGGAATAGGAGCTCTTCCGGACCGGTGATTACCACCGATGTTATCGGTGGCCGGGCGGCGGCCATGCTATATGTGAATGCAGTATTCTGCGATAATGGTATGCACAACAGGAGATAAACTCTGGGAACAGGGGGGTTTGGTTGGGGCTTATTTTCTACATCGGAACAGGGAGCTTCAGGGGGCTTTTCTATACCGGGCCGGTAATTGCTACCGGTGCTATCGGTGGCCTGGCGGTGGCCGTAAAACTATAGGAATTGTAGACTGGTTTTCCACATTAAACCAGCGGGATGGGTGAACTGGGATATTCCGCCACCTTCCATTAACTGGGATTAACACTGTTTATGGGGCGTAAGGCTATCTTATACCGCGGCCGAAGCGCGGTATAAGATACTAGAGGCCACAGGCCGATGAAGGGTGCGATTGGTCTTGGCTCTTTCCAACACTTAAGGTAGATTAGGTTAGGTTGGTAAGGTTAGGTTAGGTTAGGTTAGGTTAGGTTAGGTTAGGTTAGGTTAGGTTGGTGAGGTTAGGTTAGGTTAGGCCAGGTTAGGTTAGGTTGGTAAGATTAGATTAGGTTAGGTTAGGTTTTGTTAGGTTAGGTTGGTAAGGTTAGGTTAGGTTAGGTTAGGTTTTGTTAAGTTAGGTTGGTATGATTAGGTTGGTATGGTTAGGTTAGGTTAGGTTAGGTTAGGTTAGGTTAGGTTAGGATAGGATAGGTTAGGTTAGGTTAGTTTACGTTGGTAAGGTTAGGTTAGGTTAGGTTAGGTTGGGTTTTGTTAGGTTAGTTTGGTAAGGTTAGGCTAGGTTAGGTTAGGTTAGGTTAGGTTAGATTAGGAAAGGGTAGGTTAGGTTAGGTTAGGTTAAGTTAGGTTAGGTCTGTAAGGTTAGGTTAGGTTAAGTGAGGTTAGGTTGGGGTAGAGTGTGGGAAAATATAGCTTCCTGTATTTGATATCTTTGAAGTATTTTTTATTTCCTTTTCTGTTTAGTAATTAAGCATGTTTTTATTTTTCATTTTTATTAATTAAACATCTTTTCACTTTTACATATAATTTTTTATTAAAATTGCATGTCTTAATATTTTACTTATATTTCCGGTTCATTCTATATCTATACTTTTGGATCATTTCACTGCTACATTGGATTGCCATTTCAGCCTTTTCCTTTATTAAATTCCCACTAACATAATGTATCTATTGCATTCTGTTCCCCTGTCTTGTTAATTATCTATTCAGTTCCATTACGAAACATGTAAGTTAATGGTCTTATATATCGATACCACCCAGTGAACAGGACTGAGCATTACAACCCATTTCTACTTTTGATGGGACAACAACATAAATGGCGTCTCAGACGGCAGGAAGGGGTGAGCGGTGCATTACTGAAATGCTGTTTCCATGGAAATTACAATCTTTACATGTCGGAAATGACTTTTTTACGTAACAAGACTACATATTCTGCGTTGTAAGTATACTTTTTCCTCAATATCGTAATCTTCACGCAGCCGGTGCGAAATGGACTGGTGACCAGGATTTTATTTCATGAAAACTTAACGAAATGTAGGTAAAGATAAACATGGAGATTTAGATGACTTACCTTACCAGGAATAGCGAGTCTGTTCTGTTGTACATAACAATGCTAATGACGTCTATTTAGCCTGTTTAGTACATAAACGCAGGTCAACAGTAAGATTTTGACCGAGCGCTTACTTCGAGGGAAAATAATCGTAGTAGTGGTTGCATGGCGCCTCAAATGCAATACTGATAAGTACCACTTACGACTTCAGCCGGAAAAACCTGAAGCACACATTATTTCCTCCGAAACAGATGGCGTCGTCACTGGTATGCTAACCGCCAGACGCTCACGGAGGGATTTTTGACGTTTCTGCGTTAAATAGTTTGTTTGTGAGATCTCGACGCTGATTGGTCGTCGCCCGGACTCAAGGTCCAATGAAGAGTAATAAAAAGGTTGGGGAAATAACTAATGCGATATAAATTATCTTTAAAATAAAAAAGTTGGTCGTTGTATAATAAAAATAATAATAATTATTGTTGTAATAATAATAATGAAATAGTAATAGTAATAATAATAATAATAATAATAATAGTAATAATAATAATAATAATAATAAACAATAATAATAAAAAGTAAAAATATTACAAAGATGGAAAAGTGAAGTTGCAATTTGAAAAATACAAAATAAAAATAAAAGCAGTGAAATAAAATATCTGAAAAGAAATCACGGGACAAAACTGGAAAATATTAGGAAGTGAAATAAAACAATAAATAAAAATTTACCCTAACCTAACATAGTAACCTAACCCAACCTAACCTAACCTAACCTAACCTAACCTAACCTAACGTAACCTAACCTAATCTTACCTAACCTAGCCCAGCACAACCCAACCTAGCAACCTAATGTAAGCTAACGAGTATTAAACGTCATAATGTAATAATGCTGATATCAGATATCCCAACAATTATCTAATACAATAATATAAGGGCGTAATAATTCAGCAGTTCCTCCAAGTTCAATTTGTGGCAACAGAATAGAATTTTCTTGTATATTACGTCATTAATCGGTTGAAGATGCATGCAGGGTCTACACATCCTTGATGTCAATAACCTTAACCTTCCGGCGCTACATTTTCCGCCGCGGAATAATGTTGTTCTCCGCCCGTCGACTGCAGCATGGTATTACTGGGTGGTACGTTATCGTTACGATTTTGTTCTTATTTTTTAGAAAATCAAGTAGTGGAAAGTATGGTTAGAAACAGGATGATACATTCTTTACATTGGTGGCAATTATACAAAGGATTGTTTGCAGTTTCGTCGGGCAGAAACTTAACTTTAGCCCTCAAGCAGTTGACTGTCATCCCTCAGCAAGAGTGAGGCTTACCTGAACTTGTGTGGTTTCGACTTCTGGAACGCGTAGTGCACTTTACTGTAAACTTCACTGCGCTAAGCACTTCGCTGTCCGCACTGCCTTATGGAGCCGTCTTGCCGCCCGGGTCTTCTTGCAGACTGACTTTAAACGTACTTGCGCGTGCACTTATTGTTGGTTTCGCGCCATTTCCAACTGCTGCGCTGTCGGATGCAATGACCCGGCATTGCGGGGACATTCATACTCGGCCACATACGGGAATACTCGCACAGCGAATGGACTCCGCCCACAGCCGCACCCGAGAATGAATGCTGCTAATGTGTTAGAGACTGGGTGCTGGAGATGATGAGATGGAGAGAGAGGGGGGGGGGAGGGGATTAGTGCCTGCGCCCAGATACTGGTTTTTTTATTCTCTTTCATCCAATTTCATATTAATTTAGGATAAGACGAAAATGAATTGCCCATGGCAGGCCCATGCTCAGCGACGGCGGGAAAGGGGGGCAGGAGGCGGCCTGACGGGGCGGCTGGGCGGCTGGGCGGCCTGACGGGGCGGCCTGACGGCCGCCCCCCAGCCGTCAGGCTGGGGGGGCAAAGCTATGTTTTTGCCCCCCACCCTCGGAAATTTCGGTCACTGCACTCAGTAATACTGGAATTGACACTTTCGGGCGACGGACGTAAACAGGATGTAAACACATCAGTGATAACAGTAAAGGTCAAAGCCCTCTTCAAAGTAAACAGGCCAATGCTCCATGACTGCACTGAAATATGTGTGCCACAAAATGAAAATGCCGCTTATATACGACACTTTTATACGAGGACGGTGGACATACGCCAGACAAAGGAACATTCATAAACTATGTAGCCTACCACGTGTTGATTGTTGTCAGTTTCCTGCAAATGACTCATATCAGGAACTGAGCCTAAAAGGCGTTGCGAGCCAAAGAAATGTATGCAGATGTTTGGCATAGTTAGTACATGTTCTTGAATTAGTACCGAAATGCTGAGCCATGCTACACGTAGAATTAACCTGCCGTATTATGGTCTTTTTTCTGGTGCCTTGATAATGGTGGGCATAAAACAGCAAAAACAGGGAAAAAGAAAGAAACCCCTACGATGCAAATTAAAGCGACTGAAATTTGGTAAAAAAACATGTTTCAGGCTGGTCAGCCATTATTTTTATCCCTGTGGCAAAATATTCCACCTATGATGGTGCCTCTTCCGTCGTGGAACCCTAGCGCCGCCGCGGTTAATAGAGGAAGGAAGGCATAGAGGAAGGGAAGGCGGGAACATTGAGCAGGATGTAGTTCTTTTTAAGGTTGAAACTCCTCTTGAACTGCAGCACCGATACGCAGGGACTCATTTCCACTGAATTTGACTCCCGACTATTGCACTGAAGAGCTGGCACCCTCGAGTGCTGAAAGAGGATACTGAACTCCTCGGTCCTCTCCTGAGCTAAACCCCTCTGTACATGGAGACCGGACTACTGTCTGAAGACTGGAAGCTCGCGAATGTGTCCGCATTATTCAGAAAGGGGAATAGGCTTGGTCCAGCAAATGACAGACCTGTTAACGTAAGCTCTGTATGCTGCAAAATTATGGAGATGATCATCAGAGACACGATCAAGGAACATCTGCTGACAAGCAACCTTCGAACAGAATGTCAACACGATTTCGTTCCGGGACGATCCTGCATGACGCAACTTTCGTCTCCCCACGCCAATGTTGGGCTCGCCCCCCCCCCCCATGGTGCTCTCGGCCCTCCCGATACTTTTTGTCAGAAGGTTGCCTTACACATATTGGTTTCGCCCACGGAACCCTTTGTAAAAAAAACAATCATCCCTCATCGACCTGTCGACACAAATCAGTATCTTCACGTGTGAACCAGGGTCCGATCTACGGATAGAAATCATCTCTCCTACGTTAAGTTTTTTTCCTGTTTAGGGGACGTCATGCGGTATTGTCGGGATCACACCTCAGATTTGCCTTCTTGTTTTCTCAGCCAACATTGATCTGGCAGCCATCATGCTGGCGGCGAATCGAGGACAGCCCGCGAGCTGTCCTCGATACCTCGATACTCGGTCGTGGGCGGCCCGGTGCGCCATTTTTCACGCATTTTTGTTTTTATTTTGCAATGGGTGCTGAGGCAATGTTAGAAATCGGATTCCGTGCTAGGCATAGCTCGCTACACAAACTCCGACCTGTGGACGCTATCAAACAATTCCAGGTAACGGCTGGTTTTGTGGCGAAAGTTTAACATGCCGCCGAGGGTGCACCACAACCGTGTGGAGCCTGGGTCCCTATTCCTTGTAAGTCTATGGAAAGATCGTTTAATAGATAAAAAGACTGAGTGAATATAACGCTCAATAGCCAAAGACGTTCATACATAAGCATACCAACCTAGCCTTTTGGTGAAAAGCTTTCTGATGTCCATATGAACCGCTGTGGTCGATCCTTCATCTCAGATAATGGGAGACCACATCATTACCATGATCGGTAGTTCAGTTGTTTGAGCGCTGGTCTTCCAAAGCCCTCGAAAGGCAATAACGCCGCAGGGAAACGTAACGCTGTCGTAATCAGTCACCGAGGATTAGGTAAAGCCTAATGTAACGAGCAGCCTATCATCTTTGACGGCATGTTGTCCACATAAACCTAGAAGTAGGTATGCATTCCCATATTCCAATTTCATAGGAGCAGAAGCAGGCCCAAAATATTGGCGATTAGCGCGAAAAAACAAGCATTTACTATGGCTGATGCATACGCTGAACTTTACACAATGAACTTTATACACATTTCGGGACGACAGAGTCGTTGGCCTCTCATCAATTCTGATAGTTCTGTTTTATCTAAGCTAATGTAACTTATGTCATTGCATCACTCTTGCACGCATCATAAGACATGACTTGAATATGACCCAAACAAAAAAACAAGAAAGTATGATTCACATAAGACCTAGGCGACTGTTCCGTAATTATCAGCAGGTCCTATAGCTTTATGCGTATCTAGGCCAATTTCATGATTGCTTAAGGACAGTAAGAAGGAAGCTCACGAAAAAGTATAGACAATTTTTACAACAGTGCCCATAAGTCTTTTGATAAAGGAAGATGGTTAAGTCCTATTCCCGGAGGGCTAAAGGATAAAGTCGATTCCCGACAGGGGGGATTTGGCCACCTCTTTAAGATGTCGAGAACTACTCATTCTGTTCCATCGGAACAAAGGGCAATCAATTTGCTATGACTTAGACTACATTTTTGTAAAAAGAAGTTTCCAAAATCTCGAAAGGCATGAATAAAAGGGGTAAGGAAGTCGAAATGTAAGGGTAGGGGTATTTTGACTTGTAACTCCGCTGGTTGTGGACCGGTTTTGATGCCGTTGGCATGAATCGAGGTCTTATGGATGGAACTTTCAACGTTGGTCCATAACTTTCAAGTTTTGAAGAGGTTCATCGGCGTTCATGGGTTTCGGAAACGGCAGGACATTTTTTCAAAAACTATAACGACAAATAGTCAAAAACACTTTTTTTAGTTTTTATTATCCATGTTACCATGAAGAAGTACAACTCGTATTGCATTGCTCATATAATGTTAGCGTAGGCAGTGCCAGGGACATGAAGAAGGATGTGCTGTCATGTTCATTTGTCGCCACGCCACCTTACGACCTTTGACCTTAAATGACCTTCAGTGACCTTAGGTCAAGGACATGGAATGACCTTGCGCGCATCTGAACTGGTTTGAAAATGTTTTCAGTCCTTTGAATTGACTCTTGCTAAAAGTCCAGTTCATGGTTGTTGTGATAAAGGATACGCACACTGACATTTTTGTCGTCGCAACGTGACCCGACCTGAGATTTATTGCAGAACTTGGTGCACAGGTAAAGAGCATTCTATTGTCATTTGGGATTTTGCGTGTGGAAAATTAGCGCCGAAATAATGAACATTAAACAAAGTTTTGGATTTTGACGTTGACCTGGCTCTACTGACTGACCTGAGATTAGCACAACCACTTGTGTACACTTGTCCGAGCCATTTACCTATACACCCATATAAAGTTTGTAAGTTCTGTCCTCAAAACCGTTTTTTGGCAGCCGCTTTCTGAAACCTGAGTGGCCTCCCAAAAACGTGTCCTGCCTCCGTCCTTGAGTAAAATAAAATTATGGCATTGCGGCACAGCACGAATAATGAATATATAGAAAAAGTGAATAAATGTTGTGGAGTTGGTTCAAAACTCTGGAATTAACGGACAAAAAAACGGGGGGGGAATCAGCCCCTCCCCGACTTGGATTAGGTTTAAACGTTCTCTAATGCAAGGTCTTTTTCATGTCGTTTAGTAAGACCTACGCAAACACAATTTTATATCCCTCACTGCTGTATTCGAAGCTTCTAGGAAGACCATGTTTGTTTACTGAATCCAGTTTCGAAAGCCGCATTTACCTGTCATGGGCGAGCAGTGGTTGAGATGGGCTTAATTCATTTGTCAGTGTTTATGGAAAAGTGCAAGTGGACAAATTCTAAATAAAAACGCAGTCAGCCACTCATTGGACGAACCTGGTTGAGCATCTTTTAGTATAGCATCGGTAAAAGCTGTAGTTGGGCCCACACGAACACAACATGGGCCTGGCGATCGGCGTCGCTGCTTTATCAGTCTTTATCAGAAAGCAAAATTGGTCAAATATTGAGCACGATCGCAATCAGTCGTTCACTTAACGAGCCTTATTGTTTTGTCCGTTTTTGAGTCGTATAGTAAGGCCTACACAGACTCATGTCTGTCCGAACTCGGAGTCGATAAGGAGATAACAGCTAAACTCTTTACTGAATCCAGGTTCGTAAGCCGGGTTTGTACATCATGGGTGTAGATATCGGCTTCCTCTCTCTTTCATCGGCCTGCAGAGGCGTAGGAAGTCCAGAAAAGTGGGAGCGGGCGGAAGGGCCCTGTGAAATATTAAAACAATTACGTCCAGCCATCATACGTCTTTTTTAACCAATAAATTTACAACACAAATATGGAAATTGTTATTGGCGATCTCTGGGTCCAGCTTTTTCTACGTTTATGCGTGCCTGGTCGTTACCTCGGTGGCATTAGTGCCGTGTGCACGTGGATTAAACAGCTGACTCCTCCCTTCCTAGAGGGGGCCGTATTTGCAGAGGCGATGCCAGGTTTTCGGAAGGCTGCCCCGCCATGGAACATCAGAAAGTGGTTTATAGCAATGTTTTGCTACAGCGATGCTTGCCGATGCCGTGATATACGCCAGCTGAACCGTCTCGCTGAAACACATCTGACGAAACCCATTTTAAGGCCAAGAAGTACACAGTACGTAAGTTACAGCCGAAAACAGGCCGGACCGTAGTCATGACCGTTTCAGCTGCAGGCCCCTGTACATGGCAAACAGCCCGCCGGCGATCCCTAGTTAAATGTGTGAACTGGGCGGGATGATAATTTGCATCTCTAATTTGCGTTCTGCTTGGCGATTGCTGATCACTTTGATTTGATTTCGTTGAAGTTGTACCATTTAAATTGTTTTAATTAAATGACTTCACCCGGGTAATTGGCGTTCATGAGTTACCTTCTGAAACGGAGGATCTTTGATCCATCGGTGTCCAAGTTAAATGCGACATGTTTTTCGAGACCTGGCAATGTGCGATATGTTTCTGCTTTGGCAAAAGTTTATCTCACGCGCAACGTGCTCACGGTGCGCCGTATCGAGCCATCACGTGCCATTGCGCTACTTCGGCGCATGCCTAGGGTCGTGTGAAGATTTCAGCCCTGAACTTGTTCCGGTTTGGCCTGGGCGCGTGTTCAATGGTCACCTCCACTTGGTGACCACAATCGTGGTCAGCCGTACGAGATACATTAAATGATCCAGGTAAAAATTGTAGAGAACAGTCCGGTTATCTACCGCTTTTTATTTTTTCTTCTAGCACGTCAGCTGTGGAAATGCGTGGGGGTCACACCTCCCGTGGCCTGGAGAAGATGGCGGAAACCAGACAGCTGGCGAGGGGTTAAATCGTTACACAGTTTAACAGTCACGAAACTCACTTCACATGAATTGGGCATTTCACTGCAGTGCTCGCGGTCTTACACCGTTTTGGCTCCCTGTGATGAGAATACTGATTTAATGAGAGCCCCGCAATACGTTTTGAGGGTCGTGGTCATAGCCATACTCGGTCTAGCTGCCATATTAAAAGCGACCTTGATGATAAAATAACCATGAAAGTAGATGGTGGGTAAAAAACACTGGCGACTCGGCATATGTTATGCCCTCTGACTCCAAATCCGTTTCCAAAAGTGACAAAACAGTAACACTAAAGGATTTTATAAGCCTGTTAAGTTTTGGCCGGATCAAATGGTCTGCGACTGTTCGTCTCTACCTCCCGACGCCGTTTCGGCTTAAGCACGGCCAACGCCATCGCGGAACAGCAATTTGCTACAAGTGATCTGAAAACGAGTTGAAACTAATGATATAATCGTAGGCGCTGTGTCCCATACTTGCCACGTTCCGCCACTCGTACCTGCGCGTCACTAGCTGACCGGGGAGCCAGAGACTGCGGGATAGGAAACGACTACAGTCAGGCACGTAGTCAAGATTTTCCTCGGAAGGGGGGCGAGCAAATGCCAAATTTTGTCACATCCCACTGACATACGACGAAATTTATAGGAAAAACAGCATTTTTATGTAACTGGCCTCATATTAAACCCACAGGAATTCAAATACTGTTTGTTTATGCAACATATATATCGTCACTTTTCCGTATTCGTGCGAAATCGCTATCTATTTATTGTAGACCGCTTGGCTCGGGGGCATAGCCCCCAAGGACACCCTTGGCTACGTTCCTGACTGCAGTCCAGATGGGCACATACGAAATGCCTGGGGTCGCCGTAGTGCCCAAAACCATCGAAAACAATACAACTCCACCGAGCATCCGCTAGACCGGGAACCGTGGACGTCACAATGAGCGGACGGCATCAAACACCACAGCATAATGCGGAACGGCCGGCCGCCAACGCAGCTCGCCAGCGCCTGTGGGTTTCGTGGCGTCACATGATCTCGGGCGCGTTTGAAGGCCACTGTACCTTCGGATGCGAATGTCTCGTGGACTAGACATCGCACAGCAATTCGGAAATCATATTTGTAATCGGCGTCTGCAGATCTATCGTGGGGGCATGAAAACATCACTCTTCACTACTCTTTCACTACTCTTCTGTTCTTCACTTCTCTTCTGTTCTGATCATTCACTACTCTTCTATTTCGGCCGAACACACATGGCCTTTAGTATAGTGGATTCCATTGTGTCCATAATATCATACGATGTCAACGAGGCAATAATGCTGTAGAGTCCCTGCTCCCGAGCATTCACAGCAAAGTAATGATTTAAACATTTGCATGCTTGACACTTGATATGATCTCGCGATTTTCCATGGCTGTTTTTTTTAAAGACTGTGAGAAAAAAGAGGTGGAAAAGGAGTTCGAAAGGATTGAGAATGATTAAGCTAAAGGCTTATCTGTAAATCGAAATCTTTGTTTTACAGGACCTTGATAACACAACACAAAGCCCTAATTATACCACTATCACTGTAACAACCACTTACAACGCAAAAAAGTTACTGTGTCAGATGTCACACATTGACAGCCTGGCGGGTGACAGCAACGTTGTGAATATGTGATAATGGATAAGCTTAAAAAGCGGCGGTTTTAATGACAGCATGACAGTGCGATAGTGTGGCAGTGTGACCGTGTCTCAGAGTAACGGTTCCATGAAATGCAGCGTTATTGCGCTGCAATTGCTTGAAGGGTATGTGAACGGTTCCATGTGGCAGGTTGCTGTGAAGGTGTATGTGTCAGTGTGCCGGTGTGCTTTTAATTGTTGTCAGTGTGCCGCTGTGGCAGTTTGACGTATGTGCTGTGATTAAGTTTGACTGTGAAGGTGTGATGTGTCAGTGTGCCGGTGTGGCAGGTTGACTGTGAAGGTGTGATGTGCCAGTGTGCCGGTGTGACAGGTTGGCTGTGAAGGTGTGATGTGTCAGTGTGCCGGTGTGACAGGTTGGCTGTGAAGGTGTGTCAGTGTGCCGGTGTGCGGCGCTGACGGCGGGACACTGGCGGCCGTGTGACGGAGTGCTAGAGTGACTGGTTGGCTGTGAAGGTGTTCAGTGTGCCGGTGTGCGGCGCTGACGGCGGGACACTGACGGGGCGGCCGTGTGACGGAGCGCTGGAGTGACGGTGCCGTCCGTGCCGCAGCTGGACCCCGGCTCGCCGGTCGTCTGCCGCGCCGGCGACGGCAGCGCCACTCTGCTCGGAGTCGTCTCGTGGGCGCGCCGCTGCGCCGGCCGCCGCCGCTCGCCGCTCATCGTCGCGGCCGCCGTTGCACCGCACCTGGACTGGATCAGCGGTGTGCTGGAGAGCTGAGGCTTCCCTGGACGGCGGCGGCCGGACTGATCCGTCGTTCAGGACTGACCCCGAGCAGGCGCCATCTAGACAGGGGCCACGCACACAATACAGCCGAAACCGAGATTCTCGACTGTGCTTTCATCGCAGACCTGGCTTCTTTCAGAACGGTGTCGGATCTGCTTTGATTTTTCATGCCAAGCAGTAACCCTAGGTCAGTTGGGATCGATTCGTTACGATGCTAGTTTCGGGGTCAGGATCCTGGAACTGAATGTTCCAATGGTTTCGAAGAAGGTTTTCATCACTTGCGTGCCAGATGAACGAGGCCTTCGTGGATGTGTCACCCCAAGCAACGACACAACTAGCCATTTTGAAGACCTGCTGACCGAAATAATACAGACCATCTTGTTACCAGCATTCGCCGCAGCTTTGTTTTCAAGCTGTTGTCCATTTTAATGTGGAATGTGGACCGGAAACTTCCCAAATACTGGACCGAGAGCACGTTTAAATCGGCATGGCGCATGCCTGACAAAACTACAGAAAAAATGAACGGCCCAGAGATCAAGATATTGTCGAAAGCAGTTACCCATTTGGAAGAATTTCCGAATTTCGTATACCTTTTTTTTTTTTTTTTTTCTTTTTTTTATTAAATTTTTTAAATATTTTGGGGGAAACCTGGGCCCCCCTAAGCCCCAATAACCAACCAACCAACCGAATTATACGTGTGGTATTCTTCCATTCAATGCCTACACCTCGTCCCCGACCGTGGCAATGAAAAATTTACTAGCATTCACGATCTTAATGTCAATACAGCATTCCAGATGATACACTGTTGATACCGAATCTTGAGGCGTTCCAACCAAAACTACATCCTGAAATTGCAGGACTTTTTCCAAGCTTTTGGTCGAGGCTTACACAACAATTTAAAACAGTCGGCTCCATTATGTGCGACGCCAGCACATAGTCGTCCGTCACATACCAGAAAATAAAAGAATAAAAAATCCATATATATTTATTTACTTATGTCATGGGATCATCCAACAAAACATGACCGAGGCCACAGGGGCTATTCGCGATCCCGAGTCATCACACGTGAAGGGTACAAGAGGTAAGACAAACACACACACACACACACACAAGTACACCATCCAGCAAGTCAAGCTATTCAACTTTGCAAAAAAAGAGACAAGGTAAAAGGTAGGCTGTCACGTGCGTTTCTAAGATGTCGCAATAAGGTGTTGCTTCAGCTTGCGTCTGAACAGTTGAAAAGACATGTCAGCGATGTTTGGTGGAAATATGTTGAACAAAGAGGAGGCGCGGTTTACGAATTGTCCCTTTCCGGCAATCGAACCACGGATGCGAGGTAGGCTGAGCAGGCGGTCCTGCCTGGTATGTCTCGCGTGATCCGCTATGTTCGATATGTTATCGATAATGTTCGCTGTTCAGACTGAACGATGCCGCAAGGCGCTACGGTTCACCTGTACACTGGATCTTATGAAGTAATGTCAGTGTCTGGTGCTCAAGCATGCTATGGGGAGGAAGCCAGCTCAGGTTTTCCCGATCGGCCGAAATGTGCGCATGTTTTTTTCCCCGGATGTCACGCGTGTAGCAAAACTGATAATTTTCTGCACGGCAGTCATGTTTTTGGCCGAACTGGTTTCCATAAACTGTGAAGCAATACCGGACGTGAGAGAAAATCAGGGCAGAGACAGTTACTGGAAGGGTACCGGAAGGGAAACAGCGACGCAAGTGGGAGATGCCGGTAAGAATTCCGAAACATTTCTGTGAACGTTAAGAGATATGAGAGTCCGAAGACAGAAAACGATCAAAAGTGATGCCAAAATTTGAAACTTCATTGCTAGGATTGATACAAGTATTCCGGAACTTTACAGAAAATGAAGGAAGGTTTCAAATATTTTGACGAGTTCCCAGGGGGATAAGCTCGAATTTCGATTCGTTCACCTTGAGACCATTTGAGCCAAAATGCTAGTCTAACGACGCCAACGCGGTCTCAAGGTCAGAAACAAGAGAAGGAAACGCAGATTTTGAGCCAGTGACCAGAACCTGAGTGTCGTTGGCGTATTGCACCACAAAAGCACCGGCAGCTTGCAGGCTGAGGTCATTAACAAAAACATTAAAGAGCAGGGGTCCCAGGGACGAACCCTGGAAGACACCCTGCTTAACGGGTCGCGTAGCCGACATCTGCCTGCTGTTGGAAGCGTCTGTAAACCTCTCACTCTGAGTATGACCCATGAGATAATTTTGAACCATTCGGTGCTAATGCAGTGAAGCTGCAATTTTATGAGTAATTTGGAGTGGTCAATCACATCAAAGCATTTACTGAGGTCAGTCAGACAAGGAAGCGAAATTTTACCCTGGTCCATAGATGGTAAAATTTCGTCCGACACGCTGAAGAGAGTGGTTTCGGCAGAATGGAGACACCGAAAACCGTGCTGGCTAGGAGCAAGGAGGTAGTTAAGAAGAGATAGTGAGAGGGTTGGTTTTGAACAACTCTCTCAACTATCTTGGCAATGACAGGAAAGATAGAGGTAGGGCGAAAATTGGAGGGATTTCCAGGGTCGCCGGATCTAAAGATGGCACGTATAATAGCATGTTTCCATGAGGCTGGCACGTCATTTTTGTCAGACACGCGTTGACGATGTGCAGTAGGACATGTCCAATTGAGCTGCAAGACATCTTAAGAACTCTAACACAGAGTCCGTCAGTGCCGCACGCTGCTGAGTTTCTCATGTTAAAAATAGTGCATCGCAGGTGGTCGAAGGACATCGGCTGCACCCGGAAGACGCATGCACCGACATGGGGCAGCCGGACTGGGAGGCTGGAAGCAGCATCACGTCCAGCAGCCTCGGCGGCCACTGGCGGTCCCACATTGACAGAGAAGTCATTGAGGACGTCAGGACCGATAGATGGCACTACGTTTTGGCTAGGTCGTTTGCCACCTATGATGTGGCGCATGTTGCTCCACACAGAACCTGGTCCTTGAGAGTTGATTCTATCGGCGATGTTCTGTTTCGTGTCGCTCTTTATGGCAGATCTGACAGTCCTATTTACTTCGCGATACAGGTCCGAGCCGTGGCCATGCGTGCGCAGAGCTGCCGAGCTGCCGCCTGTGAGCGATGAGATGCGTGTGGTCTCCGAGATAGGTGGCGCTGTCGGATTGCGCAGTTACAGTCCCTGAAGGGGGCGTGGCGATCGAGGACAACTCGCAGATTGTCGGTGAATGACATCCACTTGTCAGTGACGCTGGCGGCATTGAACACTACATTCTAGTCACACCGCAGAAGGTCATGGTGGTATGCGACGGTGTCAATGCAGCGTAACAGTCTGGCATGTGCAACGGTGGGTTTCTGTGCAGTCGAGGAACATTGCAGGCCATTCTAATAAATTTGTGCAGACTAAAGCGACAGAGCTTGGTACCAACGCGTTTGACAAAATCTCCATTAACAATGAATACATCCAGCAGCGAGCAAGCCGAGTATGTTGGCTCAGCAACAATTTGATTCAGAGAGTACCAGTCCAGAAAATCAATCAGTTTCCGACGGGCAGCGTGAGAGCCATAATCGGCCAACAAATTATAGTTTAAATCACCAACGATAACAGTCATTCAACCAGAATGATTTACGAGAATATAATCATATCGTGCTTCTAGATCTGCAAAATCTGCTTCAAGAGCAGTGACAGTGTTCCTTGGCATACGGTACACAGCACAATCAGTCTTTCGGGCCCACCTGAGGCAATGCCATAACGTTTCAAGTTTAGATGCTGGCTTTGTAGAACGAGGAATGTCAATTTTCTTTTCGTCTATCCCATCACGGCAAAGCAAACCCTCACCCCCGTAACCTTTGGGAGCAAACTTACGGTCGCATTGCTTAAAGACGAATCCTGGAAATACTTATAACCTGTTTGGTACACAAGGTTTCAATTAAGTCTCGCATAAAACCATGTCATAGCCGTACCGACGCAGCTCATGATGTAGCTCGATTGCTTTGGGTTTAAGAGACTGCACGTTTATCGCACAGATCTTCAGCAATTCGGAACTGCCGTTCTCACACGCATTTCAGCCTCTGTTGTCTTGTCGGTGGCGGGAGCACCGGTTCCGGGGTGTTTTTTGGGTGCGGCCACCACGTCCGGGCATAGGTACCGCTGCAGGCTGCGGGTCAGCTGACCTCAAGGTCAAGGCCGATCCGTCCTCGGTGCGGTCGGGCGGCGAGCGGTGCAAACCGCCCGGGGGCAAGACCCTGACCGGACCGCTGGGTCGCGGACGGGCGAGGGGCTGCGCCATGACGGCATGGAATATCCGCTCCGCGACGGCAGGACGAAATGGATGTTGAACGTACCGTACATTTGCTGGTACCGTCCATGGTCGAGGTGCAGGAGTAGCAGCGACGATCAGAAGACGGATGACCGCCAGGAACACCAGATGCCGCGCAGTATCGCGGTGCATGTTCATGCGGTAATGCCATATGTTTTGGTGTTGTGCACTAGATAGTTGTAGTTGATAGTAGTGTTGATTAGATAGATAGATAGATAGTGATAGTTGTAGTTGATAGTGCACTAGATAGTTGTAGTACTGGAAGTGCTGCTCTGCCCAGAGTTCGTTCAGGTCCACACTAGGCATTCCTCAATCACTCAGGCTCCTCAGTCGCTTCACGCACAGCACTCGGAAAGGCACCGGGTGACGGGTGGAGAGCCGCACAGAGCGGGGCATCCGCTCGGGGCGACGCGAACAGCCGTACTGAGCAAATCGCTGATATATACATACACACACACAGATATATATATATATATATATATATATATATATATATATATATATATATATATATATATATGTATGAAGAAGACTAAGTAATGAAGACAAGTAAAAAGGCAATGTGATTACCGGTTACCGGTAAACACACTTTTCTATACCATTGACCATTATGGTATGGTTATGAACGCGTGGTCCTGAAGTCATGAAGTATGGTCATTTGTTATATATAATGTATATTTAAATATGTCAATGAAATAAGTTGTTATTATTTTCTTCCTCAAGCTTTCTGTTTTTCGTACAAGCTTTGACTCATTTTCCTCCAGACAAAAAAGCATTTATCCCAAATCATGCAACGTTGCGTTCATTTCTCATGAACATCATCAGGCAAACATTCAATCACAGTACACATGCACGCGACATACCAAGCCAACAATGTGATTAACATATCGCAAATTGGAAGAATTATTGCGTATTATGCTCACCCATTTCTGATCGCGATGGTTGGTGTCTAATGAAATGACATGAAATTAATTGGGCAATGTTTCGGCGAACTGTTTGCAAAGGTATGTTTCTTAAGATTTCGGGCACTTCCAGCTGACTACGTAGAAAAAGATAACGATGCAAAACTGAATAGAATCTCAGACCCTCGCTCCAATCGGAGATCCATCAGGACCTATTTTTAGAGCAGATTGCTTAGGGGAGGGGGATTTCGGCCAGTCGAACTATGAGTAACATTAATACAAAATCTAGATATTTTACTCACATTGTTTTGTTTGACCCCGCCGGAGGTCGGTTTGGACAGGCTGGTGTGGCGCGATTGGCAGTAAAAAGTGAGTGGAAGTTGGCAGTCTCAGGGATTTGGTGGCAAAATGCATTCTGTTATATTGTCGGATTTTGGGGCACCGGATTGGCGAAACCCAACACCTTCTCGAAAAAAAAAACTTGGAAACACGCCACTTTCGGGCGCCCGATCTCGAAAACAACGGATCGCACCGACACAAAACCGGGTGCATTCGACAAAGAATCGGTTGGGGAATTGCATCGCATGAAATAGGCGGAGCCGGGACCGGTACATGGTACGTGCTGGCCTCGGGAACACAAAAACGCCCATTTGCAGGGTTTCAAAATGGGGTCATGATCTCGGAAACCAATAAAGATACGGACCCGAGGACACGATGACTAACTACAACCAGATACTGGCAGGAAATCATTTAGCGGGGTCTACCTTATCTGCCCGACGGGGTAGCCGCGGCGCGTGGCTGCGCTGCGTGTGGTTGTGGTTTGTGGTTTACAGTGTGATTTTGAATTAAAAGGCGCCAATGACTGACACGAAATTGGAGCCAACGGAAAACCCGTTCTTTTGCCGTTCTGATGACTCCAAACACTCATCAGGTAAGCCGCTGAAGCTCCGGCCATGCGACGCCATGCGAACCGATGCAGGAGGCGATTTCGCCCATTATCAACCGATCTCGAGACCATTACCAACCGCCGACACGACGTCCTTCCTCGTGCCCAATCGCCAACCGTGGTTCGCACCGAAACCAAACCTGGTTCGTTCGACACAAAATCGATTGGAGAATAGCATCGTGAACAACACCGCACGCGGGGACCAGCACGTGACGCGTGCTAACCACGGGAATACTAAAAAGGCCGTTTGGAGCCTTTACAAAATATGGTATAGCTAACTTCAGTCTTCGGTTATAACAACTCGGCGTCTATGAAACCCCACGTCACAAAGTACCGACTGCATATCATTCTTAGGACAGACCTCGTCCGCCAAACGTGGTAGCCATGGCACACACTCAAAGTGGGGACATTTTCGGTTTTCGGGTCCTTTGTGTTAGCATTGTGATTGCGATGATATGGAAGGTGAGATTGTTGGCAAAAAACACCAATGGAACGGAAAGATTTTCGTCGTTTTGGCGCCGCCATAAGGCAATCATAGTTCGCCGAACTTTTACTGCTGTACGCCTCAGGCAAACTGGTGCAAATCGTAATTTTGCACAAAATCGATATCTCCCTAGATATTTGTGTGCGATTGAAGATTGTGGCGATGCCATCGTGAGTAAACCTTAAAAAATAATCCTACTAGGTTCCTCAATCAATTATGAACACATCATTGTAAGTCAAGTGATGTGTCTCCTTGTGGTCGGTTTTAAAAAAGGTCTGCATGTCGCGTTTCGCATGTTTTGTTTTACCAATCCCGATTGAAGACCAGCTTTTCTGCTTCGTAAGTAAAATTTTTATTATTCCATTTGTTTGGTTGGACCTTGACGTTATCTCCAATTTCGGGATTTCAAGTACGCTACAGGACTAAAAAATATCGCTTTAATAGGCGTAAACATTCGATGAGATACAGATGCAGATAGACACATACAAACACGGTTACACATAGGCGGACAGATATTGAAAGACACAAACAGATACAGGGAATGAGACGACAGAAAGAAGAGGCAGAGGCAGACAGGAACGAGAGTGACTGTTGGGAACAAAGAGAGACTTACTAAATATGGGGAGACTGGGGAGCACCGAGGAGACAAGCAGGAAAAATCGAGATCAACAGACCGACGGAGGTCGACGGAGACCGGTAAAGTCCAAAAGAAACCGACGGAAACCGGTTGAGACTGGCAGAGACCGATGGACATCAGACGAGATTTAGAGAGACTGAAAGACTGATGGGCTGATGGAGACCAAAGGAGACTAAAAGAGACTAATGGGAGATCAAGCTAGGTCGAAGGATACCGACTGAAACGGATGGAGATCCAGGGGCACCGAGGAAGATTTGCTGACACCGAGGGGGCAGACAGAGTGCGAGCGATCTTCACAGGGACTGGGACTGTGAAAACTGAGGAAGATGGAATAAAAAAAAAATTTTGCACCTGACAACTCGGGAAAGCGAAACAAAGAAGGGATGTGGCAGTGGGTGCTTCATATCCCAGCGGGCTGCATGAAGGGAAATTTATTGAAAATATCCGTAAAAAAGATCGTGATCGAAGCGCACTGCTTCTTCTACATGACATTTGAAATGGACAGCGTGATGCACCATGCTCAAAGCGAACGTACGTCCGGGCGCGAAGTGCGAGGACATACTGGCAGACCAAACAGCCGAAGGCTGTTTGTTTCCGTGGAAGTTCGCGGAGCGATTGTAAAGCAGCACTGTGAGCAGTTTGATCATACGCTCAACAGTAAGCAGACTGAATCGCGCAGCGCCATTGGCGAACGCTGCTGGGGAATTCCCGCTGGCGTGGGAATTTTGCGCAGACCTGACTACCGATCTTTGTTTCAACAAAAAGAACCCGTTTGTGGCAATTAAGTGTGCAACGCAATCCTGGGGCGGTCCTAGGGTTAATTTTACCAGCTTTCTGTCCAAAACTTGATTCGAATGAAAAATTCGTGATGCAAAGGGCTTTTAATAAGCGTCGTGGTAAACGGCAAAAAGAAAAAAAACGGCCGGTACGTCCGAGAAACGCTTGCGCGCCCGTGCACTGGCGTCCTAGAGGGGTAACGAGCTGGTGGTTGCATGGGTGGGCGCGAGCCGGCCAAAGGGCATCGGCTGCCGCTTCTATATCTGATGGGCCTGCCAGCCGGATTTTCCGGATTTTTGCGCGATCTGTTTTACTTCGCTTGTGATCACAGCAGTTCATGAAATTGAACCAATAAAAACGGAATTCAGCAGAATTGTCACAAGCACTTCTTGGTTATGCTATATATTATATCCTATATATTATCTCCCTAATCTTCACACTTATCTACGCCAGTGAAATTCAAGCTGACGGAATTTGAAACCTGTCTGACGTTTAAACGACGTGTCTGACGTTTGACGTTGACCTAAACAAGGAAAATAGTTATGCGCTCATTTTTCGTGTTAATCTTTTGTTATTCACGAATAGCTACCTCAACATACATATATCCTACTCAAAGACTCTGCCTGAGGCGTGTCAAAGACCTGGTGGGGCGTAAGCTGCTGGCAAAACAGCATTTTCACCGGGGGGGATTTCGTTTTGTAGTGGGGGGGGGGGGTTTAACGGTCACTGGTGGGGATTGACCCCCAGTTAACACGTTCAAATAGGCCCTGGGGCTCATCAAACAGAGAGATGGTACCCTGGGCGTTGAACTGCCTGTCGATAAAAAGATCGCAATCTCTTATGTATACAGCTTCTAGTATTTGCAATTTATGTTTGTTTGAACGAGTGAGTATGGTTGTCTGGTTCAGGAGGGTTTTTCTGGTGATGGTGACATGGTGGACGTCTCTGAGATGTTTCTTAGGTCCTCGTCTTGTAGATGCATGGTATTCCTCCTTAGGGTCGTCGTAGTATCAGGAACGTAGAACGCCCAGAAAAGTAGACGGTCCAGAGATGTTTTTCCCCCTAGGGTTAATGTTAAAATTCTATAAAGACGGGGGGGGGGGAGAGAATGGCTCCCGGCCCCTGCTCCTTCGCCCATGCGTAGTAAGACCAATATAAGTACTGTCTGGCCGATGCTCACGGTCACCGGTTGTGCTTTTAACTTGGAACACTAGATTGGTCTCCTTCACAAGCGACTTATCCTTGGATAGGTTGTTTTTCATCATAAGATCAGACATCTTGGGCTTCTGTAAAGATGGTTAGCTGGATTTTGTCTGCTGAGTGGACGGGTTGGCAATTGTCAGCGACGATGGTGTGAATGGAATTCTCATCTTTCTTGTACGATGGTGATATCTGGTTTTCCGTAGAAAAGGGTCAAGGCTTGACCGGTGGGGTTCTGTTCGTTATCAGTGGCATTCTCTGCTGAGTACATTTGGTTCAGCTTGAGTTTGACTTGATTTGATTAATGTTTCGTTGTCGATGTCTGTGAAGGCGCAGTTGTTGTTCACCAGTATTTTCCGCACTCTGCAGCTCTGTGTGAACGAAATGCCAAAAAGAGCAATGTTTGAAGGCGGCATGGACATAAGCTTTGATAACGCTTCTCTTGCAGAGGCCAGGACACTCGCTGCGTCCATTCAAGCAATGCCCGCTGTTGGTGGCTTTTCTGTAGACCTTGGTGGTGAATGGTCCTCCAGAGGAGTCGATGTCTATGCCCAGAAATGGGAGTGTGTTGTTGGTGCTGCTTTCAACGGAGAAAGTAAGGCATGACATTCGTTCTAGTTTCATTTTCAGTTTCTGAAGCGTTTGTTTATCTCTGATGACGACAAAAATGTAGGTGAAGGGTTAAGTTTTGCTGTCATTTAAGGTCTTTGTTTCAACCTAGATCATGCAGCTTTCTACAAGCAGCACGCCAAGTGGCTGAGCACATCGCAGCCCCATCAACCTGATAATAAAGACTAACTTCAGGGCAGGGATATCGATTTCTATGAATGATTGGGGGCCGAGCTTAGGGCCCGACAACTTAACCTCCCCCAAATGTGGATTTCTCAACGAATTTAGCCCACTTGATTTTGGTCAAAGGAAATTTATGCGATTTTCGCAACTATTTATCAGGTAATGTATATATACATATATATATATATATATATATATATATATATATATATATATATATATATATACATATACATATAACATAGAAAGATAGATATGTACATCACTTTGTGCTTTATTCTATACTTTCTGTCGTTCGCTTCTCTGTTGCGGCCGTTCTTTTTCGTTATTATTGCCCATGTCTCTTAAAACCAGGCGGAAAATATTGGGAGACCCAAACCAACATTTAACGGGCTTAAATCAACATGGGGGAAGGGGCAATGCATTCCTCTCAAAAGAATACAAATCGATATTCCTGCTTCAGGGCATCGGAAGGGGGCCTTCTTGGTTTGCATACTGAGCATGTCAGCAAACAGCCTTCTTGAGACTTAGGGTCGAGGTAGAGTTGGATGTTGATAGACCTAATCCAGGATGACACCGGCTGTCTGATCGGTACTAGGGTAAACTGGCGGAATGTGAAAATGACGGACGCGTTTTTGGCGAATGCTAGAAGGCGAAAGCTGAATGGTGACATGTAAAAATGGCGACATGCTAAATGGCGAATGACCAAATGGCGACATGTAAAAAAGGCGACGTGCCGAAAGTGCCGAACTGCTAAATGTCAAATGGCCAAATGGTGACATGTCAAAAAAGCGACATGCCAAAATGGAGAACGGCTAAATTTTGATTAACCAAATGGCGATATGTAAAAAAGGCGACATGTCGAAATGGCGACAGCCTTGATGGCGAATGGGTTAATGGCGACGTTTAAAAAAGGCAACACGCCAAAATGACGCAACGGCTAAACGGCGACGTGTAGACATGTAAAAATGCCAAATGAATAAATGGCGAAACGGCCCATAAATGGACAAATGAATACGGCCGCCCCGTGCCAAGTCAGATCTCTTTAGTTTGTTGCCAGTTGGCCTTTTGGTAATAGTTAATCTCCTCCGGGACCCGAACCTGATGCCACGGGATCCAAGTGTCTGATGTTATCCCCAGGCCATGGGGTAGTTGCGGAAACCGAACGGCAATCGGTAGCCCTCGTCATTATCCATCCCCCTCCAAAAAACAGTGGATGTTGACCTATGTCACGCGACACATACGTAGCGAGTCATGGAAAATCCTCAACAATATCCGTCCTTCTCCCTCCCCCCTCTCTCTCTTCCTCTCTCTCTCCCCGTTTCTGCACGTCACGTCCGGGGACGACGGAGCTAGAGCTGGATGAAATTGCTGGCTAGTTTGCCGGGCCCCGGTGTTATCGAAAGGCATGCTCTCCTTGGTCGGTCTCCTGCCCACCTGGTGAAGAAACTCCATTACGTGTGCCTTATGTTAGCTAGACATATCATTTGGATGTGCAATGTGCTTGATTGTTTCCCTGGTGATATTCAAGGAAAATCAACGAAATGCTGCATGATTTTGGAGGCCTGCACATTTTCCTGGAGTACTAACTTCGCTGTAACATTTAATCAGACTTGCATTAAGAAGAATGTGCTTTGAGATCATATGTATATATATATATATATATATATATATATATATATATATATATATATATGCCATCTTGGCATATCGCCTTTTTAACATGTCGCCAGTTTGCTGTTCGCCATTTGGCCAGTCACCATTTTCACATGTCGCATTTTGCCGTTCGCCATTTGGCCAGTGGCCATTTTTACATGACGCCATTTGTACATGTTGCCATTCAACATTCGCCGTCTGGCATTCGCCAAAAAAGCATTCGCCATTCTTACGTTTCGTCAATTTGTCCAGACACCGTCTGATCAATGGGAACGTTCGTGAAAAGACTCTGGGCGTCCAAGGATGCTAGCTGTCCGCACCCCTCCTTTGATCTGCCTACGACCAAAAGGTGTCGCAAAAATTGAGTTAGTTACGTCGATAAGTGAAGGTTTGAAATCGATCGGTCCAATGGGCTTGAACCATGGGATTGTCTGCACTTAATGCTGGTCATTTAGTACCACCCATGAATGATAACCAAAACTCGCGCGAATGTGTCTTTTTCTTGCGCATTTGGAAGTATCGGTGATGGTTATGAATGTGCCTGGGCCTTACACGCTTATTTCCGTCGTTGCGGAATAGAAGTTTGAAACTTGGAAAGGAATTGAGTCGGTAAGTCATCTTTCTTCGGTATCCCAGTATATGTCCTAGGCAAAGAGACGGGCTATCGTCAGCAGCTATGGGCAGCACAGTGTGCTTTCCCAGATGCTCAGAGTTTGAAAACTAGGTTACGCAGGTACTGAAGTAGGGTAATCCTTTAGAAGCGAACGACATGAACCAAGCACACCGGATGACACGTATACGGCGCGCGTGGCAAAAGGAGACGTCAGCTGTTGCAAGAATACAACAACATTGTGCACTGGAGCGCCAGGGTCGTAAATCACCTGCTAATCGCTCTTTTGTTCTACACAATAGGCGTACAGCAGCGTTTCCTTTAGCTACGGCATTCTGGAATGCCTTTTGAATTAATCGGAAAAATACTCTGCTTACTCGATACAGCACATTTTGAATGCAAACCTGAATCAAATCATTCTCTCCAAACGCTCACCTATTTCAATGGTGGCCTAAATGACGTCATTGATAAAAATAGATAGAGGTCCAACTTCGGAGTGCCAGAGAGATCTTAAACTCATCAGTGACGCCAGTGTGAGAACACACCAAGACACCTGCCGTCAAACCATCGACTGCAAATTTCTAAGTATCAATGGCATGTCGCCTTCTGGCGTCACACCATCGATTACATATCGATCGATCCAATCGATATGCGATAGATCCACGTGCATGCGTGAAATCCAAGTGTGGCAACACACTTAGACGTCTCTCGGTGTCACACAATCCACTACATATCTCTAAGTGTCAATGCTAATGACCCGTGTGCTCTAATACGATCAAAAACCATCTCCTATACAAGTGCACGCCAACCAGTTCGGAGAGTTAGAAAGGTCTGAAACTCATCAGCCACGTGCAAAGACGGCATACAAACATACCAAGACACCTTTCGGTGTCAAACTATCGATTGCATATCTTTAAGTGCCAGAGCTAATTACCTGGTGTGCTTTAACCCTATTCCCGGAGGGCTAGACGGTATGGTCGATTCCCGGCAGGGGGGCCGATTCGGCCCCCTATCTGAGATCTCGAGAACTACTAGTCCGATTTGATCGCAGCAAACGGCAATCGATTTGCCGTCACGTGAACTACATTTTTATAACAAAGAAATTTTCATAGTTTTCAAATTTGTGGATACAGGAGGGCAAAAATGTCAAAATGGGGGTACTTTTGGACTTCTTATTACTCCGTTGTTTATCGACCGATTTTAATGAAACTGGCATGAATCGAGAGATTGTGGATAGGGTTTTTACCATAGGTCCACAAATCTGAAATTTTGAGAAAATTCATGGGCGTTCACAGGGTTTCAAAACTAGGAGGAATAGTTTTGTAACAACTGAAAGAACAAAAAGAGTAGAAACACTTTTTTGGCTTCTGCTAGTCATGCTATGCTAAAGAAGTACAAATCGCATTACAATGTTTGTATAATGTTGGCATAGGCGGTGCCAGGGACATGAAAAAAGGGGAACTGTCATGGTCACACGTTCCTGAGATCAACTTGTGACCTTTGATCTTAAATGACCTCCAGTGACCTTGGAGTCACCTGGAATGATCTCGTGTGCATTTGATACTATCTGTAAACGTTTTCAATCATTTGAATTCACTCTATTCCAAAAATTTAGTTTTATGGCTATTGCGATATAGGGTACGCGCACCGACATTTTAGGTCATAGCTCCGTGACCCGACCTGATATCAAGCTGAAACCTGGTACACAAGTAGAGGGCACCTTTGTATGTCACACATATTCCAGGTTTGGCATTTGAAAAAACGGCGTTGAAATTATTGCAAAAAAACTCATTTTGACTTTTGACCTTGACCTGACCTTGTAAGGTGACCTCAGATAAACAAAATTTTGTGCGCACATTGCCCAACTATTTAGGTATACATCCATAAAAAGTTTTAAGTTCTATCTTAAAAACTCTGTTTTTGGCAGACATTTTCCTTTTACCCTCAACATGGCCAAAAATGGCTTGAAGTGCCTCCCAAAAACGTTGCCTGGCTCCGCTCCTGAGCAAAGTAGATAATACAGTGAAAAGCCATCTCCCATACAAGAACATGCCAACCAGTTCGGAGTGTCAGAGAGTTTCAAGACTCATCAGGAGCCTATGGGAGTACCCAAGGCGCATTCCGGTGTCACATAATCGATCAAATACCTCTAAGTGTCAATGTTAATGGTCCGTGTGCTTTGATGCCGTTAAGAGCCATCCCCTATACAAGTGCACGCCACCCAGTTCGGAGTGCCAGAGACGTGCAAAACTCATCATACATGTGCAATGCCAGTATGGGAGCATCTCAAGACACCTTCTGATGTCACACCATCAGTTGCATATCTCTAAGTGCCGATGTTAATTAACAAGTGTTCTTTAACACGGTGAAAAGCCATCTCCTATATCTTTCCACGCCAATCAGTTCGGGGTGCTAGAGAGTTCTAAGACTCATCAGGCACGTATAGAGATACGCCAAGACACCTTTCGGTGTCAAACCATCGACCGCATATCTTTAAGTGTCAGTGCTAATTACCCAGTGTGCTTTAATACAGTGAAAAGCCATCTCCTTTACAAGTGCACGCCAACCAGTTCAGAGTGCCAGAGACGAGCGAAACTCATCATACCTGTGCAATGCCAGTATGGGAGCATACCAAAACACTGTCTGGTGTCATACCATCAATTTCATATCTGTACGTACCATTGTTAATTGGTACGTGTGCTTTAATACCCTGAAAAGCCATCTCCTATACAAGTGCACGCCAACCACTGCGGAGTGTCAGAGAGTTCCAAGACTCATCAGGCACGTGTCATCCAAGCGAAGAAACACACTTCTGATTTCACACCATCGATTTCATATCTGGAAGTCTAAGTATCAATGGGCTCCTGTGCTTTAATACCATGAAAATTCATCCCCTATACAAGTGCACGCCATCCAGTTCGGAGTGTTAGAAAGGTCTGAAACTCGTCATCCACGTGCAGTGACAGTATAAAAACGTACCAAAACACCTTTTGGTGTCAAATCATCGACCACATTTCTTTAAGTGTCAGTGCTAATTACCCAGTGTGCTTTAATACAGTGAAAAGCCATTTCCTTTACAAGTGCACGCCAACCAGTTCGGAGTGTCAGAGAGGTCTGAAACTCATGCGTCACATGCAATGACAGTATTGAAACATACCAAGAGACCTTTCGGTGTCAAACCATCGATTGCATATCCCTAAGTGCCGATTTTAATTAACCAGTGTTCTTTAATACGATGAGAACCCATCTCCTATACCTTTGCACGCCAACCAGTTGGAGTGCCAGAGAGTTCCAAGACTCATCAGGCACGTATGAAACACGTATGAAACGCGCCAGAACATGTTTTGGTGTCACACGATCTATTAAAGATCTCAAGTGTTGATGTTAATGGTCCGTGTGGTTTCATTCCATCAAAAGCTATTTCCTATACAAGTGCACGTCACCCAATTCGGAGTGCCAGAGACGTGCGAAACTCATCATACGCATGCAATGCCAGCATGGGAGCATACCAAGATTCCTTTTGGTGTCGCACAATCAATTGCATATCTGTAAGTGCCAATGCTAATTGGCCCGTGTGCTTCAATATCATGAAAGTCATCTCCTATAGAAGTGCACGCCAACCAGTTCCAAGTGTCAGAGAGATCTGAAACTCATCATTGACGTGCAATGACAGTACGGAAACATATCAAGACATCTTTTGGTGTCAAACCATTGTATGTCTCTGAGTGTCAATGCTAATTAACCAGTGTGCTTTAATACAGTTAAAAGCCATCTCCTTTACAAGTGCACGCCACCCAGTTTGGAATGCCAGAGACGCGCGAAACTCATCATACCTGTGCAATGCCAGTATGGGAGCATACCAAGACACTGTCTGGTGTCATACCATCAATTTCATATCTGTACGTGCCATTGTTAATTGGTACGTGTGCTTTAATACCCTGAAAAGCCATCTCCTATACAAGTGCACGCCAACCAGTTCGGAGTGTCAGAGAGGTCTGAAACTCATGGGTTACATGTAATGACAGCATTGAAACATACCAAGAGACCTTTCGGTGTCAAACCATCGACTGCATATCCCCAAGTGCCGATGTTGATTAACCAGTGTTCTTTAATACGGTGAAAAGCCATCTACTATATCTTTGCACTCCAACCAGTTCGGAGTGCCAGAGAGTTCTAAGACTCATCAAGCACGTATGGAGACACGCCAAGACACCTTTCGGTGTCAAACCATCGACCGCATATCTTTAAGTGTCAGTGCTACTTACTCAGTGTGCTTTAATACAGTGAAAAGCCATCTCCTTTACAAGTGCACGCCACCCAGTTCGGAGTGCCAGAGACGAGCGAAGCTCATCATGCCTGTGCAATGCCAGTATGGGAGCATATCAAGACACTTTCTGGTGTCACACCATCAATTTCATATCTGTAAGTGTCATTGTTAATTGGTACGTGTGCTTTAATACCAAGACTCATCAGGGACGTATGCAAACACGGCAAGACACATTCTAGTGTCACACAATCGATTAAATATCTCAAGTGTTGATGTTAATGGTCCGTGTGGTTTCATTCCATCAAAAGCCATTTCCTATACAAGTGCACGCCTCCCAATTCGGAGTGCCAGAGACGTGCGAAACTCATCATACGCATGCAATGCCAGCATGGGAGCATACCAAGACACCTTTTAGTGCCGCACCATCAATTGCATATCTCTAAATATCAATGCCAATTGGCCCTTGTGCTTTAGTATCATGAAAAGTCATCTCCTTTTCAAGCGCACGCCAACCAGTTCGGAGTGTCAGAGAGATTTGAAACTCATCATTCACGTGCAATGACAGTATGGAAACATATCAAGACACCTTACGGTGTCAAACCATTGACTGCATGTTTTTAAGCGTCAATGCTTATTAACCAGTAAGCTTTAATATCATCACAGGCCATTTCCTGTACAAGTGCACGCCAACCAGTTCGAAGTGCCAGAGACGTCCAAGGCTCATCAGTCATGTGCAATGGCAGTAACGGAACATACCCAGCCAGACACCTATTGGTGTCACACCGTAAATTGCGTATCTCTAAGTGTGAATATCAATTGGATTGTGTGCTTAAATACGATCAAAAGCCATCTCCTTTACCATTGCGCGCCAACCAGTTCGGAGTGCCAGAGACGTCCGAAACTCATCATGCACGTGCAATGGCGGTAAGGAAATATACCAAAACCCCTTCTGGTGTCACACCACCGACTGCATGCCTCTAGGTGTCAGTGCTAATTAACCAGCGTGCCTTAATACGGTGAAAAGCCGTCTCCTATACAAGTGCACGCCAACCAGTTCGGACTGCCAGAGACGTCCGAAACTGATCAGACACTGGCAATGGTAAAGACCTTTTGTGCAAAAGTTCCAGAAAGCATTATGCACGTAAGTCACACAGGCGAAATGCAGCAGGCACAGCCACAACGTAGAAGGCCAGGGTTTGTTTGAAAAGCATTTTCGCGATGACTGTGGAATTTATTTCGTCAGCTAGAAATAAGAGGGTTGGGGTAACGCAAACTGTATAGAAAGAAAGCTCGAATGTGGTCCTTATCATTTGGCCATACAAAGTGTGTTTGTTTTGCATCAGACATAGTTCAGAATCGAATGAGCTAAAAAGATGCAGAGCACACTTTTACCGGATGAGATTTCAGGCATGGCAGTCGCTGGTAAACGATAGCTGAGATCGAAATGTGTGTGTGTGTGTTCAAGCCTCCGAGCCTCTAGCGTCCGAACGCGCCAACTGATCGCGACACAAATGGCATCATCAGGAGCGCCGACTCGGTGGACAGATTGTGGTGTAGGTTTGGAAGCGACTAGTGACGCGTGGCACGTGACGCGCGGCGGGCCTCTACAGAATTCAGTTAATCACGGGTACATATCGAACGGCGGGTGCTGTTGACTTATCAAGACTTGGTGAAAACATGGGTCCCACTTGCGGGTGCTCGCTCTTCTGGTCGGCATCCACAAGCGGTCCACGTGGCAGTCCATAGACACGTATTTGGATTTGTACTCGAGGACCTCCGAGTGCCGGAAACAGTGGCCTAGTGGACTGAACTTTGGAGACAGACTAGCACTAGGGCTATCCAGTAGTACAACATATGATGAGCAGAGTGCAGCTTGCGCGCGCCTCTTTTCGCCCGCGTTTCTTATGGGCCAATTGTCGTTTTTGGGGAGTCAAGAAAAGCATGAAACGTTTATTTCAATACGGCTTCAGAAACGACACTGCAATCTTGTTTTGAGACTTCATCTCATTGATGCGCGAACATTTACTTTGCGCCCCCACCCCCGTCGAGAAAAATGCTTTTTGGGTTTTCTCCTTTCTCCGTACATACAGAAACACAGTTTGCGACAGGCTGATCAATCTTGCGATGTTTGTTCCCCTATCAATTTGACGCGGCATGGTACCAAAAGGTTTTCGACACCTTAAACTGCCATAATTTACCAAACATGTTGAGCGACATCGGTGTAGCCGCGCGGCGGCGCACGCCGCCCTGCACAAGGTCATAGTTTGTTCTTGACTGCGACTGATGTCTGGTCTTCAACAAACAGCTGTCGTCCCAAGATCCCACATATATTACAACAATTTAACATTTTTGTGTAACAAACAACCTTTCCTCTCTCTCTCTCTCTCTCTCTCTCTCTCTCTCTCTCTCTCTCTCTCTCTCTCTCTCTCTCTCTCTCTCTCTGGCGGTCCGATAACTACAACGCGGGCACAGCAGCGCAACGACATCTTCAGACAGGATACTGCTCCGTGATCGCGCGGACCACTTCCTGGAACGCCTGGAGGAACGGAGAAAGAGTTATATTGTGCGCTGACGGCACCACTCAACACTGTTTTACGGGGCGTCGCTCCCGGCAACAACCAATGAAAACGCGGTTTGGGCCTTCGCGGTGTGTCGCGCCCTAATTGAAATTTATATACCAATTCGATACACATTTGACCCGAATGGTTTCCGAAGGTGACGTCTTAGTCCGAAGATCGTGCTAAGTCGTTGTTGCAAGAACTGTCCGCATCTCACTCATCTCACAATGCCAGGTAACTTCTGAATCGGTGGGGACATTTTAACGTGGCAGATTCCACACGATTAAGCAGAAACAGGGCAATCCTTTTTTGATGAGTTCCCACCTGGCACGAATTTTAAATATGGCGTGTGCCGAAGCGACTCCAACCGTGGTGATGGGAGAGTGCTCATCCACCAGTTCTCATCCACAAGAGAGGTACTGATAGCAATTTTGTTACGTCTGGTGTGCCATTGATTGGCCCTAATTTAGTTATGGTGGCGCAGGTTATTAACGGGTACACAAGATGAGCAATAGTAATAACATCTGCATTGGGTGGATCCTACTGTCATTGTCGTTGACGAACAGGAAAGGTACGCCTATTTAATGCGTGAGATACAGCGAGAAGTTTGCTTAAGTCTGTCGTTGTACCAGGGTTCATAATCATATGCGGACAACAATCGCCAGAATAATGAAGTCTACATGTTTCACGAAGGATGCAACCTTAATTCTTCGACCTTTGAGTAAAAAAATTGTCAACATGCCCGTTCACGGCCGTGGCGTTTCAGCCACATAAATTCGTCCACGTAGCTGGGCAGCAGTTTTGGGCTCGTCCCCCGCATCCGCTTCAGCTTTGTTTTTAGATTTTTCCACAAGTTTTCAATGTTATTGGTGTGGACTCCTGCAACCATTTGCATTGTGTTGTATTGCTCATAAAAAAGTAATGTACAAACGCAACTGGTACAGGCTTTGTATCATACGAAAATCTCTCAAGACAACACGCATGGATAAGTAAAAACATTCAACTGCAGAGACAAACATCATTGTCACACAATTTGTTGTCCGCAGACATGAGAGAAAGATACCAAGTTGGGAAAATTATGACAGAAGCATGTGTATAATCAATCGAGACATGCTGCAATCATGAGCGAAACATATTAGAATAACCTAACATGGCGGTGATATAAAGGAGGCGATAGTCACATGCAAAACTATGAGCAAAGATGACCAATATAAATCGCGAATCTCATTCCTCTTGGTGCGCCTATGCCGCGATATATGTGGCTGCTGAGAGCAATCCAGTCACGTGACGTTGCGTTTAATTATGCTTCATTACGACAGCATGGGTTCATTATCTGCAGTACCACATAAAACTCATTTGAAGAAATCGACACGTTTTGTCTCGAACGGAAGTTGTTATCTCCCAACGAGACCAATAAACAGGCCGAGAGTTTCGTTTTAGTGGTCAAGGAATAAAGCGTTATGAGGATGATGACTAAAAGTGGTCGGGCTGCTGAAACCGAGTAGGGTAATAGGCGTCATAGGAAATTCTGGATAACTTCAAGAAGAAGAGACTCTTTTTTCTTGTAGCTAGGCCCTCATACACAGCATTGCGATTCCATTCCATCCGCAGGCTATGGCCTCATATTTTGGCCGACTGCAGAGTACGGAGGACACAGCCAAAACAAAAACAAATGCACACTCAAAATGGGGGGTTACAGAAAGTGTAAAAATGGCTTCATTTTTTTCAGCTTGCTGCTTACCATCTGCGCGCACCAACTGCACGGCGTGATTTACCGCGTGGTGTTGAAAACCAGCGGCGGCCAGCCGACCCGCATAGCCAGCCCACTGGTCAGACCACACCTATAAAGGACGACACCAACACCAACCTTATTGGTTTGCACCATTAGCAAGTTTCAGTTGTTCACGTGTTCCACCGTATCATATGTAGGTGATAATGTTGAACATGTGAACGAGTCGAAAATGATGATATGCAAGGGCAGGATGTACATTGCAGGAAAGACAATAAATAGATAAAAAGATAGCACTTTCCTTATGACGGAAGCATGCAAAGCGTCAAGGAAAATTTAAAACACAGCGTACTACCGATGAGTTTATTGTCGTAACACGCCTTAAAATGAAAGGAACGTATTTTTAAGCACGTCATACAATTTTTTGTTGTCCGCGCTACATATCAGCCAAGCAGCTGTGTATTACGTCATTATGCATATAGTTCTTTTTAAGTGCTCCTCAAGCAGAACAAATCATGCCGCACTCGATGACTTCAGATATGATCAGATATGCAAAGGTATAGGAGATGGGTTTTCATCGTATTAAAGAACACTGATTAATTAAAATCGGCACTTAGGATATGAAAATCGATGGTTTGACACCGAAAGGTCTCTTGGTATGTTTCAGTAATGTCATTGCATGTGACGCATGAGTTTCAGACCTCTCTCACACTCCAAACTGGTTGACGTCAGTGAAAGTCATCTATAGGAGATGACTTTCATGATATTAAAGCACACGGGCCAATTAGCATTGGCACTTACAGATATGCAATTGATGGTGCGACACCAAAAGGTGTCTTGGTATGCCCCCATGCTGGCATTGCATGCGTATGATGAGTTTCACACGTCTCTGGCACTCCGAATTGGGTGACGTGCACTTGTATAGGAAATGGCTTTTGATGGAATGAAACCACACAGACCATTAACATCAACACGTGAAATGTTTAATCGATTGTGTGACACCAAAATGTGTTCTAGCGTGTTTTCATACGTGCCTGATGGGTCTTGGAATTCTCTCGCACTCCAACTGGTTGGCGTGCAAAGATATAGGAGATGGGTTTTCATCGTATTAAAGAACACTGGTTAACTGAAATCGGCACTTAGGGATATGCGATCGATGGGTTGACACCGAAAGGTCTCTTGGTATGTTTCAATACTGTCATTGCATGTGACCCATGAGTTTCAGACCTCTCTGACACTACGAACTGGTTGGCGTGCACTTGTAAAGGAGATGGCTTTTCACTGTATTAAAGCACACTGAGTAATTAGCACTGACACTTAAAGATATGCGGTCGATGGTTTGACACCGAAAGGTGTCTTGGCGTGTCTCCATACGTGCCTGATGAGTCTTGGAACTCTCTGGCACTCCGAACTGGTTGGCGTGCAAAGATATAGTAGATGGCTTTTCACCATATTAAAGAACACTGGTTAATCAACATCGGCACTTAGGGATATGCAATCGATGGTTTGACACCGAAAGGTCTCTTGGTATGTTTCAGTACTGTCATTGCATGTGGCCCATGGGTTTCAGACCTCTCTGACACCCCGAACTGGTTGGCGTGCACTTGTATAGGAGATGGCTTTTCAGGGTATTGAAACACACGTACCAATTAACAATGGCACGTACAGATGTGAAATTGATGGTACGACACCAGAAAGTGTCTTGGTATGCTCCCATACTGGCATTGCACAGGTATGATGAGTTTCGCTCGTCTCTGGCACTCCGAACTGGGTGGCGTGCACTTGTAAAGGAGATCGCTTTTTCACTGGACACTGGGTAATTAGCACTGACACTGAAAGACATGTGGTCGATGATTTGACACCGAAAGGTGTCTTGGTACGTTTCCATACTATCATTGCACGTGAATGATGAGTTTCAGACCTCTCTAACACTCCGAACTGGTTGGCGTGCACTGGTATAGGGGATGGATTTTCATGGTATTAAGGCACGGGAGTCCATTGATACTGACACTTACAGAAATGCAATCGATGGCGTGAAATCAGAAGTGTGTTTCTTCGCTTGGATGATACGTGCCTGATGAGTCTTGGAATTCTTTGGCACTGCGAACTGGTTGGCATGCTGTTGTATAGGAGATGGCTCTTCACCAAATTAAAGCACACTGGTTAATTAGCATTGACACTTAGAGATATACAATGGTTTGACACCAAAAGATGTCTTGATATGTTTCCGTACTGTCATTGCACGTCAATGATGAGTTTCAGATCTCTCTGACACTCGGAACTGGTTGGCGTGCACTTCTATAGGAGATGACTTTCATGATATTAAAACACACGGGCCAATTAGCATTGGCACTTACAGATATGCAACTGATGGTGCGGCACCAAAAGGTGTCTTGGTATGCTCCCATGCTGGCATTGCATGCGTATGATGAGTTTCGCACGTCTCTGGCACTCCGAACTGGGTGACGTGCACTTGTAAAGGAAATGGCTATTGATCGAATGAAACCACACGGACCATTAACATCAACACTTGACATATTTCATTGATTGTGTGACACCAAAATGTGTCCTGGTGTGTTTTCATACGTGCCTGATGAGTCTTGGAACTCTCTGGCACTGCAACTGGTTGGTGTGCAAAGGTATAGGAGATGGGTTTTCATCGTATTAAAGAACACTGGTTAATTAAAATCGGCACTTAGGGATATGCAATCGGTGGTTTGACACCGAAGGGTCTCTTGGTACGTTTCAATACTGTCATTGCATGTGACCCATGAGTTTCAGACCTCTCTGACACTCCGAACTGGTTGGCGTGCACTTGTAAAGGAGATCACTTTTCAGGATATTTAAGCACACGTACCAATTACCAATGGCACTTAGAGATACGAAATTGATGGTGTGACACCAGAAAGTGTCTTGATATGCTCCCATACTGGCATTGCACAGGTATGATGAGTTTCGCTCGTCTCTGGCACTCTGAACTGGTTGGCGTGCACTTGTAAAGGAGATGACTTTTCACTGTATTAAAGCACACTGGGTAATTAGCACTGACACTTAAAGATATGCGGTCGATGGTTCGACACCGAAAGGTGTCTTGGCGTGTCTCCATACGTGCCTGATGAGTCTTAGAACTCTCTGGCACTCCGAACTGGTTGGCATGTAAAGATATGGGAGATGGCTTTTCATCGTGTTAAAGAACACTGGTTAATCAACATCGGCACTTAGGGATTGGGAGTGGATATAATAGTTTTTTTTTTATGTTTTATTTTGTTTTGTATGCACATAGGTTTTTTAAACCCCCCTTTAATTCAACTTTTGTTGGATCTTTTGGAATGATTTTTAGGTTTATTAATAGTTAACTGTTTAAGTATTAATTTATTAGTGATGTTTTTGGGGGTCTCTTGGTTTGTTGTTGGGGTCCTTTATAATTTAGTCTTTGCCAATGGCAATATATTTTTATGTTAAATTATTAGAATAAAAATGTTTTACCGAAATGTTGATTCAGGTTTGCATTCAAAATGTGCTGTATCGAGTAAGCAGAGTGCAACAGCTGACGTCTCCTTTTGCCACGCGCGCCGTATATGTGTCATCCAGTGTGCTTGGTTTATGGCGCACGCTTCTAAAGGATTACCCTGAAGTAGTAACTTTTTTAGGCGAGATCGCATGCCACTCCCACAGGTCATGATTTGTGGCATACTATATGCACATTTAGAGAGGTGACAACATTTCTCTTTACACTGTAGCAGCGTGGGGCCAGACTGCAAAGCATGGCATGTGCAGCCAGAGATGCACTACAATTATTGAGAATGTATGCATGGTGTTTTATTGCAATATTCCAGTGCAATATTCTGTACCAGAATACTGCACTTGTGGCACACATCCAATATGAGCATTGCACACCTGGGGAAATTCTGTCATTCTGGTTCAAGTGCTGAATAATGGCCTCAAATAGTTCCAAGTTTGCTAGCTAGGCTCTCTTAGTGGCAAAAAGGTTGCCTATGAGTGATCAAACTTGTATAGCCAACCAAGAAGGGAAATATTGATGATGCCACTATATTTAATGTGTACACAAAGCAATGTAATTTCACAGCTGCTAAGGCCTACAGGGTTGTAAAATTTGTTCTTAAATACCAAAGAATTTGGCAATACTGTACTTTGTCACCTTTTCACACACAACTTTTGCTATACTTATGATACAGAAGAACTCATAAACTTTTCATGAAAGTGAGAAATGGTGACACTACCAGTATGGTTTCTGAAGGAAATAGGGTCATATTCCATGGTTTAGCAAATGGGACTGAATGGGCAGCACCATCTTGTTTACATTGTGTTTGGTTCAAGGATTGCTGTAACATTGGATGATGTCATCACTAGATGACACTGGAGGCCTCAAGCTGATACATTAACCCTGTGCCAGAGGTGCAGTATAGGGTACTTGAGGCCGTAGGCCGATAGAGGGTGCGATCGGACCTAGCTCTGTCCAACAGAGGTTAGGTTGTGCAACCTAATAGGTTAGGTTAGGGTAGGATAGGGTTAATGTTAGAGTTAGGGTTAGGGTTAGGGTTAGGGTCAGTTTAGGTTAGGTTAAGTTAGGTTAGTTATCTTGTTTATTATTCATTAAGTTAGGTTATACTGATGACATCATTAGGCCCAAAATACCTTCACCTTGGGAAGTGCCCTTTTTGACCTTGTTACCATAGATTTGCAGCAGAAGCCAAACAGACAGTGGTGCAGCAGTTAGTGGTGAATGGAGTGCCAATATTGTTTGGTAATTTTTTACTTTCTTCATCTTGGAATGATATGCTGCAACCAAATCAGAAGTATTTGCCTGATAACTGTCTGTTGTATGATTTTTATGCCATTTATGCAGTTTTTCACCATCTGGTGAAAATTTCATGTGTGGCCAAGAATGCTGCAGGCTAGGTATATAAATGTGCATTTTCCTTGACTTACCATCTTTTAGTGACTTGCCTCCAAAACAGATCTTGTAATTTACACTACATATTTAAATGTGAAAATCTGATAGGGAAAGAAGTTGTGTGATTAAAAGCTGATTTTGTGTCAAAAGACATCTTAAGATCATCCATCAAGCATCAGTTTCTGTAAATGGAAAAGTCAGTGTAGTTTTGTACTGCAAAACACTTTCAGATTTGGTGATAATTTGGAAATTGTTGAATGTGATAATTCTGGCACATGATGCTTTTCTTTCCAACTGCTTGATATGATACATTGTTTTTTTTGTCCTTCAGTTAAGTCACTATTTTATTTTGCAAACCATTTTGTAGTGATGTCACACAAGGTGCATGCCTCAGTTTCTGGGTGCATGCCAGAGCCACTCATTGCACATATGGAAATAGCAAAGTGCACACCTATGAAGTTCACCAGTTCTCACCTGAGCTGGTGTGAACATACTAACAAGGTCTATCAAAGCCTGCCAAGGATGTTCTTCCAAGTTAATGTTATGAGGGAGTTTCACCCATGCATAAAGATTATGATGTTTTACAAAGAAGTAGAATGGATCTCAGCTGCACTTACCTAGTTTTTTAGCACTGATCACTATGGATCAGATTGGTTTAAGTATGTTTCCTACTGACCTGAGTCCTGTAATTCCATTGGTGTCTGTGGCCTAATGTATCATTCTAAAATTATAGCAAGCCTAAGTTTTGAGTACTAAGAAGAGCTCTATTACAGTATAAACAAACACCATGTGGCAGATGCATCAAGGTGCCTTTTAGGGAAAATTGGTGAGGTGAAGGGAGAAGAAAAACCAGGATGGATAGGGTAGTAGCTGGAGAAGTGATGCTCAAAATTGGTCGGGTAAGTCAGTATAGATAGGGTTAAGTTCATAGCTTTAGTTTCCTGTCTCTTTCTGGATGTGCATGCACCCACAATGTCTCTGAACACCCACAAAGCTGGCTTAAGCACTCACAATAACCTCTGTTTACCCACAAAACATGAAATTATTTGATCTATTACATTTTTTAATTTTAAGCTGTTTCTCACTTTCATTCATAACTAGGCTTTTTTCAAAGATGTGGAAATATTCAGTTTGTTATATGTTCTTCATCTATTGTGCCAAATGCAATAATTCCGTGCTAGCTACATTTCTTATGTTTTGGCTTCATGTTTCCTGGGCCACTTCATGCTTCCCTGCATACTTCCCCTGTCATTGGGGATGATGGGTGTGTGTATTTTATACTTTCCTAAATAGTTTGTTTTAGCCTTTCAGTTCAGAACTGGTGTCATCTTGTTGCTAAAAAACACTTGCATTTGAGATCTGGGATTTGACAGACAGGCAATGAAGCAAAGCTAGCAAGAGTCCATTTGTGGATTTTTTCAAGCTAGGTAAAATAATTCCACTTGGCACATTCCCATTGTCTCCTCGCCATCTAAGAAATGAAATATTCAAAAGGGGGGGAAATGAAGCATACATGGATCAGCCTCAGAGATGATGTTGTTGAGAAATGAAAACTGTCTGCAGAAAATCTTCGAAGGAACAATGGCAGTGGATCTCCTTTCGTATGGAAAGGGGCATGCAGTTTTTTTTTCAAACAGTGTTGGCCCCCATCACCAGCAGTTAAAAAGTATCCATAAAAAGCCTAATAATAAAAATGTTTGGAATAGCACGACGTCAAAAACGGACTTCTGGGGCGCCAAAGTAGGAGTTTGGGAGGAAAAAGGGCCTCCCAAAAAATAGTACCGGTAAGCGATGGAGAGGGCTGGAGGACTCCCTGGACCTGACTTGACTCCCTCCTGGACAAAATCATGAAAATTAAGGCATCAGAATAGAACCGAGAGTCTAGAAGAGGACCCTGAATCCAAAGAATGCCCCTGTAAGCTATGAAAGGGGGGCCCCTTGGTGCAGTTCAGTCCCCCCCTGGACGAAATTCGGGGTGGGCCTCTACAGGGTCTTCTGTTTCTGGAGGTCCACTGGAAGTCAGGGGCCCATATGGCTAATTTTAAAGGTCTTTTGGAACCTGCAGCTTTCAAATGGCCCCTGGACACACCAAGAGCCCCTGTCCATGTCCAGAATACCCAATATATGTCTGGAGGGTCTTTGTGTTTGACCAGAAGCTGTGGGTGTGTGTTGGGAATTTAAAGGTCACCATGGCCCTATGCATCTGCATTATTATTAAAATTTAGGAGCCCGTGTGGTTCCTGAAATTAAGCTCTCCTAGTTAGGAGCCGGTTGGGCCACTGACTTTCAAAAGACCCTGGGCACACCAAGGACCCACAGCCTTAATCAGGTCCGGAGGCTCTAGGTATGGACAGGGTGTTTCGGAGGGGGTCAGGGGCCCTTGTGTATGTGGGTAACTATTGGAGGGATGGGGCCCCTGTGGCTGTTAAAGGTCTTTTGGGTCCCTGCCTTTCGAAGGATCTGCAGGTGCACCAAGGGCCTCTGGCCCTCTCCAAAACACCCTCTTTGGATCTGGAGATCTTCAGACTTGACCAGGGACTGTCTATGTGTTTGGGGGCATATTGGAAGTCAGACGTTCCTGTGCCTTTCAGTTTGTTAGGGGCCCATTGGGGCCCCTGAATTTCAACGGGTCCTCAGACACATCGATGACCCTGGCCCTCTGTGGAATGCCTTGTACTTATCTGGAGGTTCTCAGTCTTCACTTAGAGTCCTCAGCATATTTGGGGCCGTATGAAAGTGGGGACCGCCAGCCAGGTCCAGGGCTTTATGTATTCAGGGGCCACTGGGCTGGGAGTCAGGGGGCCCTGTCAGTGCCATGAAGTGGTGTTGGGGCCCCTGGCTTTCAAAGGGCTCCGAATATATAAAGCGGCCCCTGGTTAGTGGTCGGCTCCATAGATCCTTGAAGGTAGTGCATGGGTTTTTCTTTCTTTGGGAGGGGAGGGGGGTGGAGGGCAGGGGCCTTTTGGTCACAACTTTCAGGTCTGCATTGATGTAATACGTACGCCGGCGCGTTTATTTTTATCCTGTTTTTTTTTTTTTTTGGTGGTGGAAAGGGCTCCGCTGCATGCTTAGGGTCCCTCAGGTTTTCTTTGGGGGAGGGGCAAAATCATATGTTTGCCACCCAATTTTTTGGATGGAGAGGCAGCTGCCCTCTATTCCCCCTACCCGTTATCCGCCACCCTTGCACAAAAATCCGTGCTTTGGGATAAGTGGCATCGTCGACAGTTGGTGATAAATAATTTGATGACGTGTCGAGTTCTAATTCGTGCCCATTGCCCGTGGAATGGGCATGGACATATGGAATGGACGTGAAACCTGATGGAATCAGTTCACTGAGCCCTTTGGAGATCAGGTTCACACTGGACTTGCACTCTTGACTCCTTAGTATTTGTCTGTCTCCTCACGTGGCACCTGGCATATATTTTGCTGCCGGCTGCAAGGCGAACACGTGCCAGTGTATCGTCAGAAATTCATGAGGGTGGGTGGTATGTGCTTATCCATTTGCTCAGAATACTCGCATTCACTGGCATGTACGTTATTGTTGATAAGGAAGATAATTCAAGCGTAAACGGTCATACATTTCTCCATTCTCCTCGTCATTTTTTGAACAGTTTTCTTGGAAAATTCGTTTGGCCCATTCCGTTATTCAACAGTGACGTGTCTGTTGCTGGGATAGGAGGGAAATGTGGTGGTAGTGTTTATGTGTGGGGTGAGGGGGTTATAGCGTGACCCGTGAGCATAGGTGTTGCCAAAGGGGCACTTCATAAATGGAATGAATAACGTTATCGTAGTCTGGCACATTAACAACGTGGGAAGGAATAAGCAAACTTAAATATTTTACAGCTGTATTATACACATTATGTAGCACATGAATGTCTCTGTTAGTGCTTAGACAAACACGGAATAGAATGGGAAAGTGTTAAGTGATATTTTAGCCAAGCTTTACCTATGGTGGTCAACTTTCTGTCAGTTTTTTTCTATGGAATTGACCTATTTTTTTCTCAAATTTGCAGCTGAATCCAAAATGAAGGGGTCAAAATCAGAAGACAAATTCATATTTGGGGTTGGGTTTCATCTCCAGCTGAGCATCCTGATCAGGCCACTGCCCATATGCATGATCATTTTTGTAAACTACACCCCTGGTTAGGTTAGGTTAGGCTGGGATAGGTTAGGTTTTATAAAGCAGCTGCATAGTCTAAAATTAGAGAAGGTAAAGCACAATAAGCATTGTTTTCTCTGACTGGGAAAAGCACAGTGTTGAACAGATATTGTTGTGGGATGTTGGTCTGGATCATGTGGCCCAATGCCATAAGACATGAAGTTCCCTTGAGCAGGTTGCCTCTGTGACATCACTAGCAAACCAGCTACCTTGTACAGTATGCCATGCTTTGAGATGCAGTACCATGCCACACCATGCCAAAACTGCAAGGGATGGATCAGATGGCCTTGTACAATGTCCAGTTTCTTTTAAAGAGACCATTCTGACAGGTGGTGTTGGACCCTGACCGTCGCAGGACCACTGACCATCATTAGCATCCTTTGGCTGTCCCGGGGCCTCGCGAACAGTGCCAGGGCTGAAAACGGTTCCATGGCCCTTGAGCATCCTATGGCTCCTGGTTATCCAGGGTCCCTGAGCATCCTGTGGTAATCCTGGCAGTCACAGACCCCTAACTGTCTCAGGTTTTTGACTTCCTGAGGACCCCTGGCTGTCTCAGGATCATTCATTTCTTCACCTTGCAATCCCATGGCCCCGACTGTTTCAGGGTCATGGCCATCGTATGGCCCCTGACCTTTCATGACCCCTGACTGTCTCCATGCCTCCCAGCTTCCTCCTTGTCCAGGCCACTGATCATACTACATGAAAGCAACTTGACAACCACACAGACCGCCTGCTCTGCTACAGATCGTCAACACTGAGCCATCAACCAGCTTACCAGTGATGTCACATTCATACCCATACACAACGCAATAAGCCGTCATAGTGAGCAATGGTGATGACTCTTCCCCCACCTGGTACAGCCTATGCATAGGCTATATACAGTACAGGCTAGGCCTGGATACAGATGCACGACTGGCTCATGATTCGTGGACTAGATGCTGCTGCTGGTAATACAAACTTCTCTGGTGCCACATTTGAACAAGTTCCATTCATCACTGCCTGCCACTTTTCCAGACTCAAACAGGGAAAGGAGTGCGGTATGTCTGTAGTATTTTTGAAGTAGCTTTGCTGCTTTTTGCGAGGGATCATTATAAAAGTGATTTAAATGGATATATTTTTTTTAGTTATTGTCTCGAACATCAAGTGATATCAGAACAACGTATTTATACCTAACCAGATTACTACAGTTTAACACATGGCTGCAGTGGGGAAAAAGGATGTTACTTGCAATGTAATGCTTTTCTGCACATGTACAGATTACAATGCAATGTGCGTTAATAATATATCATTTGATCACTTTGGCATGCACCTAACTGTGACTGCACTCTGCGTATGAATTTGACTAAGTGTCGGCTGGCAAAGATGGCCGAACTTCGCCCAAAACAAAACTGATGTGCCTGCTTCAAAACAATTATGCCGTGAGCAGACTGCCTCTTCCGTCTAAAGCAGACCGTTGCATTGTTGCAGAAGCTAACATTTCTTTTATCTGGAACGAACAGAAAATCACGCCCGTCGCAGTTGTGGATAATGGGAGTTTATGTATACATATTACATATTTTCCCTTCCAAATGACATAACAGCTTAAGAGACAAAAGTGATAAAATTCATGAGCTAAACAAAACAACAGATGCGAACAGGTGGAAACATAGCTCAGTTGTCAGAACGTCTGTTCCTGCTGGGCACCGTGGTAATGTGGGTTCGAGTCATTTCGGTGGCCACTATTTCAGCCTTCTCCCACAGGTCACTTCGCAACCGACCTGTAGAGGTAGACACTGACTACCTTGCTCTGTCGTTTATTTTGGCGTGTTATTTTACCTCAGTTCGGACATAGGGATCAGAGTCAGGCACGCAGCTAGGGTTTTCCCCAGGAATGGACCCAATGTCAAATTTTGTTATACGCCACACGCATATGGCGAAATTTGTAGCAAAATCAGCAATTTTATGTAATTTAGCTCATGTTTAACGCACAGGAAAACATATGCTTGCTTTCGCAGTCTATATATGATCACTATTACGTACTCTTGCGAAATCATCATATATGTACTGTAGACGGCTCGGCTCAGGGGTGGCCACGGCCCCCATGGACCCCCCTGGGTACGTCCCTGATCAGAGTGTGCACCAAGCACTACTTGACAGAAGCCTTGATTCCACGGCACTCGTAGGCAAGAATTTGGATAAAATTTCTTAAAAACAAAATGACTTCCAGCCACCAAAAAATATACGTAGTATATAGGTAATATATAAACATGTAATCATACATAACATAAAGAGACATAAAGTAAAAATGCCTGCAAGCAAAATAATATGGAAATATACATAATACACTTTGTTAATGTACAACCAGTTGCGTGTGCAGTGAACGTGCATGTATGCATTTGTGCTGTAGTGCCATGATTTTAGTACTCTTTCTTGTTGCATTACTCTGAATATATGTATGTATATATATATATATATATATATATATATATTCATGTTATATATATATATATATATATATATATATATATATATACTATATATTCGTCACTGGCAAGCTGGTTGATGGCTCGGCGTTGACGCTCTGTAGCAGAGCAGGCGGTCTGTGTGGTTGCCAAGTTGCTTTCATGTAGTATGATCAGTGGCCTAGACAAGGAGGAAGCTGGGAGGCACAGAGACAGTCAGGGAACATAAAAGGTCAGGGGCCATACGATGGCCATGACCCTGAAACAGTCGGGGGCCATGGGATTGCAAGGCGAGGAAATGAATGATCCTGAGACAGCCAGGGGTCCTCAGGAAGTCAAAAACCTGAGACAGTTAGGGGTCTGTGACTGCCAGGATTACCACAGGATGCTCAGGGACCCTGGATAATCAGGAGCCATAGGATGCTCAAGGGCCATGGAACCGTTTTCAGCCCTGGCACTGTTCGCGAGGCCCCGGGACAGCCGAAGGATGCTAATGATGGTCAGTGGTCCTGCGACGGTCAGGGTCCAACACCACCTGTCGGAATGGTCTCTTTAAAAGAAACTGGACATTGCACAAGGCCATCTGATCCATCCCTTGCAGTTTTGGCATGGTGTGGCATGGTACTGCATCTCAAAGCATAGCATACTGTACAAGGTAGTTGGTTTGCTAGTGATGTCACAGAGGCAACCTGCTCAAGGGAACTTCATCATGTCTTATGGCATTGAGCCACATGATCCAGACCAACATCCCACAACAATATCTGTTCAACACTGTGCTTTGCCCAGTCAGAGAAAACAATGCTTATTGTGTTTTACCTTCTCCAATTTTAGACTATGCAGCTGTTTTATAAAACCTAACCTATCCCAGCTTAACCTACCCTAACCAGGGGTGTAGTTTACAAAAATGATCATGCACATGGTCAGTGGCCTGATCAGGATACTCAGCTGGAGACGTAACCCAACCCCAAATATGAATTTGTCTTCTGATTTCGACCCCTTCATTTTGGATTCAGCTGCAAATTTGAGAAAAAATAGCTCAATTCCATAGAAAAAAACTGACAGAAAGTTGACCACCCTAGGTAAAGCTTGTCTAGAATATCACTTAACACTTTTCCATTCTATTCCGTGTTTGTCTAAGCACTAACAGAGGCATGCATGTGCTACATAATGCGTATAATACAGCTGTAAAATATTTCAGTTTGCTTATTCCTTCCCACGTTGTTGCTGTGCCAGACTACGATAACGTTATTCATTCCATTTATGAAGTGCCCCTTCGGCAACACCTATGCTCACGGGTCACGCTATAACCCCCTCACCCCACACATAAATACTACCACCACATTTCCCTCCTATCCCTGCAACAGACACGTCACTGTTGAATAACGGAATGGGCCAAACGAATTTTCCAAGAAAGTTGTTCCGAAAATGACGAGGAGAATGGAGAAATGTATGACCGTTCACGCTTGAATTATCTTCCTTATCAACAACAACGTACACCAGTGAATGCGAGTATTCTGAGCAAATGGATAAGCACATACCACCCAGCGTCATGAATTTCTGACGATACACTGGCACATGTTCGCCTTGCAGCCGGCAGCAAAATATATGCCAGGTGCCACGTGAGGAGACAGACAAATACTGAGGAGTCAAGAGTGCAGGTTTAGTGTGAACCTGATCTCCAAAGGGTTCACTGAACTGGTTCCATCAGGTTCCACGTCCATTCCATTTGCCCATGCCCATTCCACGGGCAATGGGCACGAATTAGAACTCGATACGTCATCAAATTATTTATCACCAACTGTCGACGATGCCACTTACCCCAAAGCAAGGATTTTTGTGCAAGGGTGGTGTATAACGGGGAGGGGGAATAGAGTGCAGCTGCCTGATCTACGTCTCTTGGCTACGTTGAAGTATTGCCATGATTTTAGGTACTCTTTGTTGCTGCATCACTCGGAATATATATATATATATATATATATATATATATATATATATATATATATATATCTACATGTGTGTGTGTGTGTTTTGGACTAAGATTGCCAAGTTGTAGACATGGATGTAGGTATGTTCCTAAAGTTGGTGGGGCCAGAACCATTTTGATGGCTTTTCTCTCTGCACAACACAATAGGGTTTACGTAAATTTAATGGAAGGATGATGTGACCACCACCGTACCCACCCAGTGGGAACCTACTCCTGTCGTTGTGGACCGTCAAGACGGAAACGTACTTCACCTGAACTGTCCTTGGTATGGACATAAAACAGGAAAAGTTTTTCTGTGTCAGAGTGCAGTCATTAAAAAAATGCCTTGATGGAGGCCAAAAACAACTCTGTGTAGCCCCATGTAATGGTGTGATGGTCCGTACATCATGTCACAAGATATACTTAAATAAACAAAGTTACAGCTATATATCAGCGTGTAGAGTTGCCACCCCCTTAAAATTCATCAGTACCCAACTTACCATTTTCCAGCAAGGGCATTCCACGGCAGATTGACCGGGGCCCTGCGCCCTCATCTCTCAGATGTGTTACAAACTTATCTGTGGGGTTATCTGATGTTCCGAATTGACACGAGTAGTTTTTAGCTCCATGCGATGTACTGTTTTTGAATGGTACCTTGGCTCATTTTTGAGGTGCCATGACAGAGGTCTGTGTTTAACAGCATGTATGTCATAAAGTATTAGATGGAATACAATAAAGTTGGCCGCCCAGAGGTTGTAAAGGCCGAGGGGTATGAAGGACTGCTCAGAGGTGCTAGGCGGAGGCCACCAGCGTGCGCGTGACATTGCGAGTTTGAAACAAGAAAAATATTGCAATATTCTATGTGTATGATGATCGAAGCCATTTCAAGACTTTCTTTATTTCCCAAAGCTCATTGAAAGCACCATTTTTAGAATTTCCATTCAAATGGGCCACTAACCATATATTACAAGAGCCGTTAGCAGCTAGTCCAAATTTGATCTGTCCTGTGACCTTGACATTTGATGACGTACTGTCAGATGATACTCATTGCATGATTTCAAGCTATCTGAGACATATTACGGGGTAAACTTCAATCTGAGTCTGATTTTCATCATAATTAGGTGACTCTCGAGAAAAGTGCGCTCTGTTGGGCCTTGACCTGACCTGTGACGTCATCATTGACCCAAAAATAGAAGAATATGTGTCACTAGACCGCACGGTCCGGCGCCATCGGCCGCCGCTGGCATCAGCCAAATCAGGCTCTTAGTTTTCGAGATACATGGGGGGGGGGGGTGTTAAACGTTTAACGCCGGTCAGTGGAACGTGGCGGCATACCCAGTGAAATCTGGGTTAAACTGCGTATTAGACGTTAGTTTACGGCTCTGACAGTCGGCCCTTTGCGCCGCTTTCTTTGTGACGTTTGCGTAAAACACCATAGGGATGAATTTTGTTTCTGTATACTGCACATGTTGAGGGGTTTTTACGTAAAATTAGTAGTCTGTTTTATTTCAAACGCTAAAATTCCGTTGTCGGTTTTTAAAGATCAGTGTATTATCTTATTATTCATAGTGAGTCGACTCCGAAAATCACTATTTCTGTGATTTTTATCGCATATGTGTACAAATGCAACTGCACGTATCGCATTACCGCATGTGCGCGGAGCTAATGGTAGGTTCAGATACTCTGAAAGACAGTGCCCTGGTGCGCTTTTTGCTGTGCCTAAAGCTAGAAAAACTGTGCCGCAAAGAGGTCTGAAAGTAACTAACATTACCGATAAATCCACCGGTGTTTTCAGTGGTAAAGGGAATCTGCCAAAAGTACAATTGATTACGCATTGGGGTTCAAGGGTGCACTGACTTCTTGATCACGTCGCGACCACAGCGAAAATTACGTAGCCCAGTCGGTGATTTACCCCTTTTACGTCTGCTGAGATTGCCTGTTCATACATACGTACAAACTTAGATAACTCAAATGTGCCCCACGTATGTAAGTGAGATGAGAATATCTGGACGCAAATTTTAATGCGGATATCTTAATATCGAGGGTTAGTTGTTCCGTAGGATGGCCCTGCGCACCAAATCTTGGTTGTAACTGCAGCAAATGACTTATAGATATCGGCGCAAATTGAAACGAAGAATAATGAACAGCTTGATGGTTGTGACATCCCTTGATTTTGCTTGGACATAGGAGAAATGTTATCCGTTGTACAACACGTGAGCGTTCGGCAAGATGTAACACGTTTTTTTCTGCGTTTCAGAAGTGTTTACAGTATGAGTCTGCTGAAGGTAGTGACCTCGGCCTTGGCCTTTCGTCCCATCATAGGCTTACGCTGGTAAGCGGCGGATGTAATTCTAATTATGTGGTTGCGTATGCGTGTGTAGATGTGTGTTTCTTTTGAATATTGTCTTTTGGTTCACAGCGTTCTATGATTCATGTTGCAATGTGATAGTATGACGGTTCATGCTGCTATTTTGCAATATTTCTGAAGTATTTTTTTATCTGGTCGATCCACTGATCCTGTGTGAACGTTTCAGCTTCACCTCTCTGACCTGTCGGGTGGTCGCTCCGTTGCCCTTGACGTCGGCGGCGACATCTCTGTTCGACATATGCGCGCGCGCCTGGCCTGGCGTCTCTCAGGTGCGCACGAAAATGCGCGTGCACTTTCCGCGTCCGCGTGAGGTAAAGCGTCTGCGGACCCACGGCTGGAAGACACGGCTGCAGTCGGCGGCCGGTCGGCGCGTCATCATGCGCCGCATGCTCAAGGGCCGCCACGTGCTGTCCCACTGAATGGCCGGCCGCGCTCGGTGACTGGCCACGTGGCGGGCCCGGTACCCGACCGCCGCAGGCCACAGCAGCTCTGTGGCCCCTAGATTATTTTGTGACAGTCTGCTGAAATATAGAACTGTTGCCATTTCGCGTATGTGACTTTTATGTGGATAACCAATGGAATAAAATGTCTGAGTGTACGTTTTTCACAATTTTGGGAACACATGCCACAGAATGTGCAGTTATATGTTTACCTCTTTCTGAATGAATTGTGACCGTTGACTGATAAATGCGTATCGTGCGTAGTTTCGAATAACAAGATTTGTCTAACAGCAGAGGCGTTGGTCTGCTCAAGTTCGAAGTTCTGCATGTACTCCTGCAGAACGACGACAATTTATTGCTCGCCTCCAGTTGAAGGCTGCTGGACCAAGGTGGACCTGGGTGACGTAATACTCGGCAACTGAAAGAAAAACGTTATGTTTGCCAGATTGGTGTGTCATGAACGAATTCGTGTAAAATGTAAATTGGCTGTCCTTCACTGTTCTGTTCTTTGCACATAGAGACCGCGACCGCATGAAAATTGTGTCAATAGTTTGCACGCACATCCCGTGGGGCTACAGGTTCGTGACTTTGCTCTGTATTCTTCCATAACAGGATACTCCCTTTACTTTTATCAGCTCGCCGAGAGATGTCGTTTGTGGTGCCGCGTGCGCACTGTGAAATGTTCCGTTGTACAGACACGACGAAATCAATTCATTTGCTGGATTATCAGTTGCAGTCGCTGCGTGTTTCCAAATGAGAGTCCAATATACTGCTGTTAAAATTAATATCCTTGTTGTGACGATGCCCTAGCCGCAACATTTTAAGAGCTTGCTTCGAAAGCAGAATTACACTTGCTGTGCTACAAGTGTTAGCTACCTAGTACAGCGGGTTAAATGTCCAGTTCATCATATGACTATGTAATCCGGTTGCCTCTGAGATCGATGACATGCATATTTTTTGTGGGGTACGCCGTGCAATGACATTTCTACCCAAATTATGACACCTCTTCTGGGTAGCAACATTCCAGTCGATCTGTACATTTGCGTGCGGACTTTGGAAAGGATGCGGCGTCTCCGGAGCAGATGAACGGCACATCGCACGGCCGTTGTATGTGGTGCAGTGGGTCCAGAGAGGGCCTGGCAGAGCCCTGTGAGCCCGGGACCCTGTAGTCTGGATAGGGTCCCGATCAGGTTCTGAATAGGGTCCCGACCGAGCCTGATCGGGTCGACAGTAACCGACGTCGAGCGGTCAACACTGGCTGCCCGTCTGGCTGGTCGGCCCGACAACCTGCCGCCGGCCGCAGGATCCACGGGACAACCACTGACCAGCACGTGACGGGAACCGGTGCTTTTCGGCGCCGTGAACGTGTGAGTTATGCAGGGAGCCGCGCCGCCATTCGGAAACGACTTCGTGAATGGGGTCTGTCGAGGTGTTGATCCGTCAGACGCGCTTCCTTTTTGCTGCCGCGCCAGTGCACGCTTACAAAGCGGGCGTACTGGATGTAGGCAGGCATGGACATGGCGTTCGCGAACTTTCACTTATTGTGCAGCGTGCAGGCGAGAAGACCGCTGTTCTGAACGTCAGCTATTGAAAAACATTTTCGGCAACCTTCCCGCCCATGAAAGGCGCGCCCAGTGAGGTTGGTATGCATATGTGGTGTGTTATGGGCGAGTTCATATGTGGAAAATATCTGTGGGAATTCAGGTCGATTTTATGTGTTATTTGCTGAAAGGTAGCGTGGCATTCAGGGTGGGGGTAATATGTGAAATGAAATTTGTTTGGGAGCTGGCTGATGCAGACTGTTTTCGGCTCCATTATGCATTTGCACCATTCTTTTTAGCTGATAGGTGGTACGTTTGCATCTTCCCTTAGCCAAAGTTAGCTTGAGACGGGCCTAGCTATTTCGGGGCATTATTGGACTTTTGGGACAGAAACACCCAGAAAGACTCTGGACTGGAATTCTGTTGTTTGAAAACATTGTTGAATAATTTCTATGTTTCTGCTGTGCAATTTATTTGTAATCTTCGTACGTTTATAACTTTGTGAAAAAGTAAAATTCAGGGATTTGGACGGTTTGATATCACACCCAATTTTAGAAACACTGCTGGAAGTCGGTGTGACATTCTACACGGGCTTTTGAAGTTTGTGTGGCGGAAGCCACACCCAACCGACCGCCTTCTCCGCCCATGATTGCTGTTCGCGTTCGCGAACTGTTCGCGAACGGAGCGTGTTCGCGAACAGCTGGCCGTCCGGCGTCAAAGTCACAAACGAAAGCAAACAAAAGCAAACGAACAACGGTTCGTGAACTGTTCACGAACTGCTGGCGAACACTGAGCCTTGAATAATGGGACGAACTATCAACAGGAAGGAATGGATCAAGAAAGATGAAATCATATAGTTTTTATATAGCAACATATATCATATAGTTTTCATATAGCAAGATAAAATCATCATAGTTTGTTGCAGCTATTCCGCCAGAGCCACTTAATTCAAACTTTACTTCCACTGAGCCTAAGAGGATTTCTTTGAATCACAGTGGATGACCCGTACGATAAGTCATACTTTTCTTAGTATTTATAAATAACTGTAAAGGCAACCTGCATGCATGCGTGTGCGTGCGTGCGTGTATGCATGCGTGTGCGCGCGTATGTGTACGCGCGTATGTGTGCGCGCGCATGTATGCGTGCGCGTGCGCGTGCGTTTACGTGTGCGTTTGCGCGTGTGTGCATGTGTGTGTACGTGCGTGTGTGTGGGGGGGGGGGTCGCCGCGTTTTTTGTGGGGAGCATATAACTCGGTTACCAAATAGCATAGCAATGTCAAATTTTCTAAAAAGAAACGTTTCAAAGTGACGTCAGAATAATGAAGACGATGTTGCTGTATGATTTTGCCGTTTTTTTTTTAACTTGCTTGATCTTCATTGATCGGTGCATTGGCTCAGAAAAACGGCTGATAGTGTGCAGCATGTGATAAAATGTCATGAGAGGTCAATGTCCGACTACCCATGACCTTAAACAAGGCCATCATTGGTCCAAATAATTGTGATTTTTTTGTATAATTGTGTTGCGTCTTAAAACCGGTCATAGAAATGTCAATGAAAATGAAACGAAAAAATGCACATGCCAATGCGGATATTCAGAGGCATTTACAGCAGCGTTTGTTTGCGTAGTTTTATGGCCTGTGCTAACCCTCTTCCCGTACCCATAACGCATGGACACATCCACGAATGGGGGGCTTTTTCTCCCCCTCCTGAGATCTCGAGAACTACCCCTCCGCTTTGATCACATCAAACGGCAATGGAATCGCCGAGACGTGAGCTACATTTTTGCAAAAAGGGATTTTAAGAATGTTAGAAGGGGTCGATACGGATGATGTAAAAAGCTAGAGAGGGGGTATTTTTGGTTTGATATAACTCTTGTTATAACGTCTTTTTTAACTTCTTATAACGATGTTTCTGAACCGATTTATGTTTATGTATATGCAACTGGCATGAATCGAGAACTAAGTGATGGGAGTTTTCCCTTCATCCCACATGTCTAAAATTTGGGGAAAATTCATAGGCGGGCAGTGCGTTTGGAAAATGGGCGGTATGTCTTTTTAACAGAATTAACGTCAAAACTAAAAATGTTAAAACTTCTTCTTTAATAAAATCGGTTCTAAATAAAAAAATTCTGTTCTTTAACAATAAAAAACTTCTTTGACTTCTGCCATCCATTTTATACTTATGAAATACAAATCGCATTACATTGAATGTATAATGCTAGCGTAGGCGGTACAGGGTCTTTAAAAGGAAGAACTGCCTTGTTGGATTACTGTGAAGTCAGCTCCCCACCTGTGATCTCAAATGACCGTAAATGAACTCGAGATGATATTCGCCCTAGTGCATTTTGTAATGTTTGAAAACTATTCCGATCATTTCAAATGACGATATTCTGCAATGTCCTGTTTATGACCGTCGTGATACAGTGCACGCGCGAGGACAATTAAGACCGTAGCTCCGTGGCCTAACCAGACATCGATCTGAAACTTGAAACATAAGTGGAGAATCCTGTGTTAAGCCCTGTGTGTCCCGAGTTTTCCCTTTCGAAAATAAACGCTAAAGACTACGCATTTGATAAAGACTACGCATAAGACCAAATTTCCGCTTTTGAACTTAACCTTAGCTTACGAATGACGTCAGGGCAACATTTTGGTTCTGTTTTCCCTGATGTCTGGCATAATCATTTTCATATTCATTTTGATTCAGCTCAGTATATATTCAATCAGTTAATAATTCAATCATGTAATATAATTCAGTCAGTTCATTCAGTTAATAATTTTGCGCTCTGTCTTAAATCAATAAATCAATGCATGTACTGAATTATCAATTATCAATTATTAATTATCAATTATCAATCAATCAATTATGAATTATTATTATCATATCAATTCAATTATTAGCAACTCAATTCAATTATTATCAATTCAATCATATCAATTATTATTATCATATCATATCAATAATCAGTCAATTATCAATTATAAATCAATTATCAATTATCATTTATCATAAGAAGTTCTACGTTCTATCTTGAAAACTCCATTCTTGGCAGACATTTCCCTGTACAATGAACAGTGCCAAAAAAGGCCTTGGGTGCGACTCAGAAGCTTGGCCTGGCTCCGCCGATGTACAAAATTAAATTATACAAATTTGACAAAATACGCTGGGAAATAGATAGGAGTTGTCACCAAGTTTTGTGAAGCTACCCCAAAAACTGGAAATGGCGAATAAAAAGCCGGAGGGGGCTTCGGCAGCTCCATCCATACGAGAACAGGGTCAAGCATACTTTTACCTACCTTATCATTGGCCTCTTGGCATCGCATGCCCTATACTGACCTTTGTCACTGTTTTCTCCAAACAGATGTGCATCGGTATCTTATGCGTTACTGGACATTTCCTAAAATTGCTGCGGGAAGGCAAGTCTGAAACGGATTTCAGATCAGTCTGGCCCACCGGACAACAGGCCTCGCTTAGTCGCGGTGGATTGCCTCAGCCTCTCATGGTGCACTACCCACCTCAATAAGTAATTAAAAGTAATTAACTAACGTTGGTTTACACTACGATTGAACTTAGAGTTCATGGGAATGGTTTAGTGGACAGTCGGAAGCTTCTTCGCTGCGACTGTTTTCTATCACGTTGGTAAACACACTAGAGTTTTGATAATATTTGATGAATGATATTTTGTTCCTCAGTTTTCATTTTATCTTTGTCTTCCGTTCTTAGCAGGAAGTTCTTCCGTTCTTAGCAGGAAGACTTTTGACATTCTCTGGCGTACAAAGTTGATTGCCCTGGGAGTTAACGTAAGGTGATTTGCGTCGCAAGGATGTGGGTAGGGAGCACTCCTGGTCCTGGACAATAGTGGGTAGGTAAAAAAAATCCAGTGATTGTGTTAGGCCTAATTTTGCAGTGCGAAAAGTGGAAGGGTCTAGACTTCCTTCCCAGGATCTCCAGGCATACTGCCATACTTTAAGACCCATTCTAGCTGTAGATTGTCCGTGATATTCGACTCGTACGCTAAAAACGTTGTTCTCCAAATCGGTCAAACATTTACATTTGACGTAGCCTATGGTCTGAGACAAACTTGGGGTCCCTAAATCTCATTTTCCGGGTCGTTCCATCGAAAACAATCGATTACGTTTTAATCAATTAAACTGATCAGCTGGTTGTGGAGTTATCGAATGGGGGTGTTCGGGCTCCCGCGCTCCAGTAAGTCGAAAGTGGCAATATACCACGGCAGGTACCACGGCACCAGTACTGACTGCCTTCTGAAACGGCGCCGGTTGGTGGCATGTTTCCTCCTACATTTCTTGTTGTATTCCGTAGGCTGTGCGAAAGAGTCTGCTCCCGAATGCTGCCCATGTTGACTCCACGCCAGGACGTCACGGACACGACGCCCCCGCTGAAGTCGCTGTATTACACCCTGGCAAGTGGCGACGAATGTGTGCGGACCCAGCGAGCACGCGACAGCGACGAATTGCTGTTTCCCACGAGGGTGATGGCGATACCAATTAGCTCCTCCAGGCAGACGCCGGCCGACCGTCCTGGCGGGCGCTGGCCAGGGAACGGCCGGGGCACGTTCAAGCGTGTCGGCAGGGTGCCCTGAGAAAACGATTTGAGAACAGCTTGCAAACATTCTTATTATAAACCAGTTCTAGGTCTCACATTCCAGCCTGAGTCCTCCGCTGAAACTCTTGTTACACCAGTTTTCCGCGCGGCATTGCAGGGCTCTAGGCACGTAACCAGGATTTTCCTCAGGGGGAAGGGGGCAAATGTCAAATTTCGTCATAAGCCACTGGGATATGACAACATTTATCAAAAAAGGCAGTAATTTCATGCAACTTACCTCATATTTAACGCGCAGGAAAACATGGAATGTTTGGTTTTTCAACATATATTATATGATCATTACTCCGTATTCTTGCGAAGTCGCCATATGGCTAGTGTAGACCGCTTGGCTAGGGGGCCATGGCCCTTATGGTCCCCCTTGGCTACGTCCCTGCAGGGCTCATTGCAAACCAGCAAATGCTGTATAGTTACCATTCATAAAGGCGGTGCACTGTGAAAAGGGCTGCTGGTTTCACGGTTGCATATCTGATTTGCATATCTGATTTACCGTAAGACACGTCACTGATCTCAACGGAACAAGTCGCGACGTGTTTTGGTGAGTACACTGTGAAAACGACTCGACAACATCTTACAGACATTCTTATTTGAAGCCAGTTCTACGTAAGCAAACAATCGGCGGTCTTCAACGACCAACAGTCTTCCATTGGCGGTTGTAGTGAGGTTGCTGAGTGAGGTGGTCGGCTTGAAGAGCTTGCGGGAGGCGGCCAGGCGTGCCGAGCTGGGTTAGGCGTGCTGGGGATGTTCCAACGGCCATGGAAGTATATGGTAAGGTGCTTGGCATAAAGATGTTTTTTCATAGAGATGTGCTCCTGATTTTTAAGTTTTGTCGTGGTTAACTACAGGATTTACAGGAAATATAGGTGATTCGGCAGTTATATTACTAGCATTGTACAGTGATCTGACAGTTCTGTTCGCATTGTCTCAACGTTAATATGCCCAAAGTACACCGCGGAGGCAGGTTGGACGGAAGGTGACGCGTTACTTAAAACTGTAAGCTGGGGGCGGACAGTTCGACAGTTCCGTTACTAGCGCGAAAACGCAGGGTGGCAATTCCTTATTTCTGCGTTCCTGACATGACACCGGGATGGCAACTGCGTATTTGAGTGTTCTTGGCGTAACACTCCTGTGAGTTCTTCTAATTGTTCGTGCGGGAGTAACGGTGTCACCACTCGATGGCTGTCGCCAGCTCAGCGTCGTTTGGGTTCAGACTCGTTTCGCTCAAATACATTTAAGAGTGTGGTTTTTCTTCCGTTTCTGAGATCGCAGTTCCATAATAGGACACAGAAGACTGAGGGTGGGACATTTTGAGAGTGGAGTTGGACAAACGGTAGGGGTTCTCATTATGAACAGTATGAACAGTATCCGTTCTATGCGTGCCAACACACATACAAAAAGATGCGCAAACTCGTAATCTGAATACCTTAGGCAAGTCGATGAAGGGCAAACGAGATGAGATTTGGAGTGTCCTGCCTTTTGCTGTCTTTGTCATTCTGTCTTTTCTCCAGAACTGCCGAACCGATCGCAACCAAATTTTGCGGAAACTTAGTCCGCATTATGATCTTACATCTCGCAAAGCTGCCTGAATCCAGGCCATGTCCATAAAGTCCACACTGTCCATAGAAGTCAGTCATGGTCAGTGTTTGAAAATTCCGCATTTTTAAAAATGTAGCATAAACAATCTGGTGGAAAATGACAAGACACGGCAAACCATAGACTTTTCTTGTTTACAAGTCACTTAGACTTCTCTAATAATGACGGTGTAAAGAAGTCTATGGATCAACTTATAAATCCGTAACTTCAAGAGACCCAGTCGGATCATTTGGGTCATCCGAGGGTGACCAAGGCCACCAACATACATCTGCATTAAATTTCAGTGATATCATTTGAACAGGTCTGTAGAGAAAAGAACCGAATGATGCATCTTCGTTAACTGACTGACACTGGCTTAACTTAACTGACCTGCCCTACCCGAAAACTGGCGGATCCGGGAGGGGAAGAGGGCATCGGGACTTCCCATCATTTTGTTGGAAAACCCGAAGTCAACATGCCTTTTGGCCCCCTCCCCTTTTTGGTCGGTAATTGCAGATGTTTTGCTTCCCAAACACAAATTTGTTTAACCTTATACCCGACAGGGGGGGGGGGGCTGAATCCGCCCCCTCGGGTTTTTTGCTTACCAATTTCAGGCTTTCTGACGCAACTTCACGAAACTTGGTCACTTTTCGTAGATATTCTTTCTACGTAATGTGACGGAATTTTGAAACTCTATTTTGCTCAGGGGCGGAGACAGGCAACGTTTCTGGGAGGCACCTCAGGCCGTTTGTGGCCCTGTTGAGGGTAAAAAGAAAAAGACTGCCAAAAATAGCGTTTTTAAGATAAAACTTAAAACTTCATATGGATGTATAGCCAAATAGCTGGAAAACGTGCCAAATGCAATTTTGTTTATCTGAGGTCACTTTACAAGGTCAGGTCAAGGTTAAGAGTCAAAATTTGGTCAAAAGTCAAAACTTTGTTTTATAATAATAATTTCGGCGCTATTACTTGAAATGCGAAACCCAGAACACATATGACGTAGAAGGATGCACTCTACTTGGGTTTCAAGTTTGAGCTTGATATCAGGTCGGGTCACAGAGCTATGACCTAAAATGTCAGTGCGCGTACCCTATATCACAAAGCCGTAAAATGAAATTTTTAAAGTAAAGTGAATTGAAATGATTGAAAACGTTTGCAGATAACATTAAATGCACACGAGATCATTCCAAGTGAATTCCAAGGTCACTGGAGGTCATTTAAGGTCAAAGGTCAGGAGCTGGTCTGAAGAACATGTGACCATGACAGTTCCCCTTTTTTCATGTCCCTGGCGCCGCTTACGCTAATATTATACAAACTTTGTAACGCGATTTGTACTTCTTTGGCATAACATGACTAGCAGAGGCCAAAAAAGTGCTTTTGCCTTTTTTGTTCATTCAGTTGTTGAAAAACTAATCTTCCTATTTTTGAAATCCTGTGAACGCCTATGAAGCTCTCAAAATCTCAAATATATGAACCAGTGGTAAAAGTCTCATCCATAATCTCTTGATTCATGCCAATTTCATTAAAATCGGTCCATAAACAACGGAGTTATAAAAAGTCCAAAAATATCTCCATTTTTGGTTTTTTGCCCCTTATATCCACTCTTTTCAAAACTTTAAAATTTCCTTTTATAAAAGTGTAGTTAACGTCATGACAAATCGATTGCCGTTTGTTGCGATGAAATCGGATGTGTAGTTCTCGAGATCTCAGGGGGTCGAATCCGCTCCGCCCTCCCCCCCGCCCTGCCGGGAATCGGCCATACCGCTAGCCCTCCGGGAATAGGGTTAATCTGTCAATATATATATATATATATATATATATATATATATATATATATATGTATATATATATATATAATATTCAATATATAATAGTCAAACTGTGTAAGGGAAAGAAAAATAAATTATTGTATTTCGGTGACAACCTCATATGGGACAGACAAGACCCGGGATGCAAAAAAGAGAGCGCCAACTAGATTCATGAAATTTGGCATGCAGCTTGGCAAACGTAAACCGATCATTGCGTCAAAGTTCGGTGATCGTCTACTGCTATGATGCCGTCATGGCGTCACGATGTGATTCCGTCTGGTCAGCCAGGCTGAGAATGACTGGACCTGACCCCAGCCCGCTCAGTAACTGCCCTGCTTCCGGGAAGTCGTCCCTCAACGTCGTGTATGCCTTAATTACACGGCAACCGGCAGCATGCCGAAGCATAGAAGACGCCAAGGGCAAGAAGGTGTGACAGTGAAGTGGAACAAGAAGCAGAAGTCAAGGAGAAAAAGTGGAAGAAAAAAGAAGTGAAGAAAACGTGCAGGAAGTCAAAAAGTGAGGCGGGACGCCAGTAGGAGCAGACCGTGAAGGCCCAACGGGGGAACGTCGTTGAAGATAAGCTCATTTTAGACCTTCTTTTAGTGTTTTATTTCACAATAATAAAATCCATATGAAAGTCATGTTTTTTTAAGTCCTTCATCGTTTGGTATTAAAAAAAAACGTCAGGGTTATCAGAAATCTTATATCCACGCACGCGCAGGTACACAAACTAATACACACACATCATTTCACAACAAAACAAGAAGTTGGCGAGACCGAAACGAGCTCTGAGCGGAGACCATTATGTCCAGTGCGGATACTTCGAGAGGCATTGTTGATCAAATCCAGTCGATAGATGTCCGATGGTTGTCGCATTTTGCATACGTCCGCGCCAGCGCCGGTTGTTCCCGCTCCGTCGGCGCCGCGAGCAATGAACAGGAATTCGTTGGTTTGAGCATTGTGGCTAACACAGAGGTAGATTACCCGCCGCGGCTGTTGCCCCGGCGCCGCCGACCCTACAACGGCTGGTAAAGGCGTTGAACAGCTAACGGGGTGTTTGGGGTAAGCGCTCTTTCTTTCTTCCCTTTGTATAGGAAATGTGTCAGCAGCATAAGAGACTTAAAACCCGCTTTCGCTTGGTTTTCACTGCATTTAAAAAAGTAACGGTGCAACGGAGTAACGGTAACTTTCGTTGCTTTTTAAGCCAGAGTAACGGAGTAACGAGTAACGGACTGACTTTTCCGAGTAACGTAGTAACGAGTAACGAAGTTACATTTTTGAGTAACGATGCCCACTTATGTTTGTTTTGAGATGTCCTGTGATGTCATACACAGTCCCTGTATTCCAGATACACTGAACGCATTGTTTGCATTTGCAATCTTCCCCGGCGTTTTCATATCAAGAGAGAACTACCGTCGTCTAGCGAAATGAGTCAGCTAGGCCAAGCGGTCCTGTGCCTACCAGTGCCACTGAAATCATTGCCGTAAATTTTCCTCATAGAGTTTAACGCATGGCTTGCGTCGTGATCTTTTCAAATGGGCATGACCGCTCGTTCGGTGTCGCCAACTCTAGGCAGATACGGACGAGACAGGACGGACAACTGCGGAGGCCCGCAGCCGGTCTGGAGCAGCAGCGACCCGGCCCGGTCCGCCCGGCTGGGACCTGGTGCGGCCCGGAGCGGCCGTCCGCCGCGCGCCAAATGGTGAGCTCCGCTCGGCGGGTGCGGCGCCACGCTGGCGGCGCCGTGCCAGCTGCGCTGTGTCGTCCGCTGGCCGGCCGTCATCTACACATTGACGCGCCGCCGGGGTCACGTCACCTGCCTGCGCTTTGGACCGAAGGAAGGTCGGCAAGCTTCGGCTCAAAGCATACCTAAGGAGATTCTGGCAGCCATATGTCGCAGCGCGAGTCGCAGCCAGTTTCTCCGTCAGCTGGTCTCTCGTTGCGGTGTGTGCCTACAGCCAGACTCAGACTCTTTGTAAAGTGAATACACACCCTTGGAGGACGTAAGAACAGCCAGGCTGATATCCTCTGTAAAGGCGCCCGTCGAGGACCCAGGAAGAGGACGTTGTGTATTCCCGAGAATCACCTCCTGCGTGATTCCTGGGAGTGAGAAGCGTCATCTAATATTATAACCTAGCGTTATCTATTATCTTTGCTATATATATTATATATATTATATTACACATTACCTACACCACATCTATACTATATGCTACATTATCTACCCTATATATCTGTACTACATATCTATACGACTATTATAAGCGTTATCTACTATATATTATGTACTATACGTTGTCTGCTCTCTGTTATCTACAAAGCCACGCAGCGTGATGTAACTGCAAGCCAGCCAAAAGGGTAGGGTAAATGGCAAGTCACTCGCATTTATGGAGAACCGTCTGTCGCAATCAAGAGACGTCAGTTACAGGCACGGTGGAGCTCGCAATTGCAGGGAATCATCCTCATGTTCTCGTTAGCTGAAAAAGGATGTCTTTCCGTGGCGACAAAGCGTGATTCATCAAAAACCTTGGTCGAATCCACCGGCGCAGTCGGGGGGGGGGGGGCGGAATCCCCTTAGGCTCGCAGTTTTTGCGAAAACCATTGCACATCGTCTTCCCGGCAGGCAGTTTTCGTATGATTTCAGTTCACACTGAACTACCCCTCCCCCTAAGAAATGCTAGCTGGGCCCCTGGTCAAGTCGAGCGAGGTCAAGCGAGGTCACGTGTGGAGTAAGTAGCAACATTACCCCTCCACAGTCAACTTTTGTGGAACATTGGACCGCGTGATGAACCTGCAAACCGTAAAACGAGATGGCAGAGGCCGGGTACATTTAGATCGGTCCAGAGCACAAATTGGAAGCGCCACATTTCGTCAAAATAAAACGTATCACGATCTTTGGCTTTGTTGATAGCTAGGATAAGCTCCTGTTTTCGTAAGTCAAGAGACGTCCTTCGGCCATTCGAAGTCATGCGAGGTCAACTAGGGGCAACACAGCGCTCCTCACAATATCTTACTGAGATCATTTGGGTAAATTTCGGCAAAATGGAAGAATGTTACGTCTTCGTTAACTGACCTCGGATGACCTCACCCACCTGCCTTGCCTGTGCTTCGAGGCATCTGCATTTATCATGCAGTCAAAGCTCCAACAAAGTCCCGTCGGTGATTTCATTAAAAAGTGCAGCACTTTCAATACCTGACCTCGGTTAATCTCGACTAACCTGAGTTAAGTCACTGGCACTCCAGTATGTATACATCCATCTTGCAGATTAACTACCCACAAAGTTTCGTTAAGATCAGACATAGATCCGCAGGGAAAACACAATGTTTTATGTTCGTTATTTGATTTTGGTTGTCCTTGATTGGCCCGACCTGGGCTACCTGGGTGACTTTGTATCGTAAATCTGTGACGTAAGCCGACTCGCCGCAACGTCCTGTAACTGGATGTCCAACAAAAGCTATTCCATACCCGACATAGCGCCCGTTCGACGGCCCGAGACGCGTGCGGCGGTCCGCCACAGAAGAAGGGCAGATTTTAAGTTTGTCGAAAACGAAACGCGGGTGGTTCTTCAGGAGACAGACCAAAATTCAGCTTTCTTGCGTTATTGCCGAGAAAGTTATGCGCTAAAACACAATGGATGTACAGTTTTTGTCACCCCACCAGGGCGCGTGTAAGGACGTCATAGGATATACATGCATCATCTTTGTATGGCGTGTGCGCAAAGGTTTCAGATGAACATCTGCCCTCCCTGCATTTCACTATATCCCTGCATTGTTCGGCAGTCCTGCATTTCTTGTATTTTGTGAGTTACGCATGCTGTTTCGTTCAATTCTGCCTGCCTTTTTCCCTGATTGTCTCCATTTATTTCTACTTGCGCATTGATGTCCGAATCTTTTTCATGAATCTTATAACCGTCATATGTACGTCTGACACTCCCACACTGACTGTAATTTACACACACACACACACACACGCGCACGCACGTACGCACGCACGCACGCACGCACGCACGCACGCACGCATGCCTGACACGCACGCACCAATGCTCTGTTTACCTTTTCACTGCCTTTGCCTCCCCAGGTTTCTTCACGCCCCTGTTTGAACGGCGAAGCAGGTCGTGACCACCGTATTCAGAAGGCGGGCAAACGAGCAGGCGGCCCCTCGAGTCGCCCGCTCGTCAGCTGGGCCAGCGTCCTTTGAATCCCGCTCACTAACCTTTGTTTTTGATTCAGCTTTGTTCAGATTCAGATTTGTTGATTCCGGATTCAGCTGATGTCCTTTGAATCCGGATCGGTGGTCGGTGCGAGCTGCGCCCACCGACCGGCCCGCTCCTGATGGCCGCGCTGTGGTCGGTCAGACCGTCAGAGTCGCTGCCTCAGCTAAACGTACACCCCGCTCCCGGTCTGACTACTCTGAGAAGCCCTCGCCGCTCTCCGTGTAACTACTCTGAGCCGCCTACACCGCTCCCTGTGTGAATGCTTGGGACAGCTAGCCTGGTTTTCGCACAAACTGCCTGCTTGCCCATTTCGAATGTCTTTACCTCTAATAGTCAGTCTCGCTGCCGCCAGTGGTGAAGACTCAAGCGACTGCGACTGTAATGACTCTGGACCAGGGACGTAGCCAGGGGGGCCATGGGGGCCGTTCTCCCTGAGCCAAGCGGTCTACACTGGACATATAGCGATCTCGCAGGAAAACGTAATAATGATCATATATATGTTGCAAAAGCAAACATCATATGTTTTCCTGTGCGTTAAACATGAGCTAAATTGCATTAAAGTGCTGCTCTTTCCTACAAATTTCGTCATATGCCAGTGGCATACGGCAAAATTTGACATTTGCCCCCCCCCCCCGAGGAAAATCCTGGCTACGTGCGTGCTCTGGACACGTGCTTACGAGCATGTCACCATGCTGGTTACACGCCCCCATGGTGCGCTGTTCTAACGAAGAACGGTGGGGCGTGGATTACAGATATCGTGTCAGCTGGCAGACAGTAGGCAAGAGCGCCCTGCACGCCGACCATACCTGGTCGGTCATCGACCTGCATTCGGTCGCGCGCCACAGTCTCGGTATCACGCGATATCTCCTCTGTTGTCGGACTGCCCAGGCCGCACATTCCCCTTCCCCTCCCGCGCTCGGAGCACCGTGTTCGTCCAGTGGTCCATTTTTGTCCGAGGGGGCCGGGGCAGGGCTAGCGGCCGGCCGGTGTCCGGTCGGCCGCGATCTGTCGCCGCCGAGGAACCGCGAAACTGCAACGCCCGAGCTACTGCCACCTGGCGGCCGACAGACACTAGAGATCGTAGTGTCGGCCGCTGGATGGCGGCACAATTGAGAGCTGTCAATTGCGTCCACCGTTTGACGGATGGAACTTTAATGGGAGCTGGGGATATAGGTGAATCCTCATTGCACCGTTCGTCTCCTCGGTTTCGCCTTTCGGTCTGGCACCGGAATCCGTCTGTTAGTTGCAGCTTGCCTCCTGAAGATTTCGCGAGACATCCTGCCCATTTTCCCCGATGGAAGCAATGCTATCACTTAATGCTCACGCAGTCTCGCATGATACAGAACCCGAAATAACTGGCACCGAAATCCGCCATCGTCGGATTTCAGTGACAGACAGCGAAAACGTCGACCGGACGAAGTCCGTGATCTGTTCAGGTCATACATTGGTGTCTCCACGACAAATGTTTTTTTTTTTTGTATAGTGACCTGAGGCATGCTTTTGCACGGCGCGTGCTGGAGGTGCACGGGCTCTGCATGGCAACAGGACGCCGGCCCCGTCCCAGACAGGTCATTCCCTGGAGAGCGCTGCCGCTCACACGGAAATGCCGTGGAGCAGACCGGGAACAGTTTGCCAGGACATTCACACGTTTTCGCACGATTTGTTCCATTCGTGGCCTTTCTAAAACCTCTGAATGGTAGCAATTTGAAAGGTGACTGCCGGGAAAGACGCGGCCAAAAACGAGGGAACGGCACGAATCCGTGGCTTCTACGCTGCCCTCTAACGTCTGTGGGAGGAAATGGGCATGGAAATGAGGTTACTGTGTCATTGTTAACGGCTCCTTAACGTGTTTCCGTGCTCAGTTTTTAAAACTGGTAGTATAAATGCTCTAAAGTTTCAAATTTCCTAGGTCGTGCAAATCCTCCCGACATTTCCAGTCTAAGAAAAATAAACTGATGTGGCAAGATAAAAGTAATAAGAAGAAGCAATAGTAGACAAGCGATATTTAGCGATAATTAGTTAGACAAGGAATATTAGGTATGTTAAATGCCTGCATTTTTTGAAACGTTTATGATATTCATAACACCAGTTAGTCCCCACAAACGATCTGGTTCCCCCAGTAGGGTCCATTGAGTCCCGTCCTGCTCGGCAAATGATCTGTCTGATGTCGGACAGGAATTGCTGGGAATCCAGGGACGTGGCTCTGCCTTAGCTTCACGTACCCTTCAGTGAAGCGGACTGGAAAGCGTAAAAAATCCAGCTAAAAACGGCCTTAAAGCAAGAGTTCGCAGTCCCTTTATGTGTCTGCAAGCTCGGATTTCACACCTTATTAGCCCAGTCCTGTCGAACTCCAACCTGCAGATGACCGCCATTGTGTCGCTGACCCAGTCCTGGGAAACTCTTCACAGCCTGCTGATGGCCGCCACCGTTGTGACGCTGTTCCAGTTCTGTAAAACCCCTCACAGCCTGCTGATGACCGCCTCTGTCGTGCCGCTGTTCAGAGGATGTCTGAGTCCGGTTACAGTTGGATGCTGCCGCTGCAGCCCGACTCTGGCCGCAGCTGCGGGCGGCTGGGCCGTCCCACATCCGACTGTGAGTCGCCGGGCTGTCAAGTTTCACGCACGTCGGAGCGGGCAGCCGTGCCGACCCATTTCAGAACACGACCGTCATCGCCCGTCACGTTTCACATCTGGCGGCGAATTGGACTGCGTTTTGCCACTGACGGCCGCCCGCCGGAGGTGCTGGCGCTCCAGCGTGCTGCAGACACTGGCAGGCGGCGGCCCGGCTCTGGTCTGTAGATTCTCCCTGTAGCCCACTGGTTCGGCCGGCCTGAGGGACGATGCAAGGAACTGGCGTTTTCCGGAACTGGAGGAGAAACAGCTCCTTATTACAGATGGACAGCCTCAATGAAGACCGCATATACATAGAAACGCAAAGATACAAGAAATGAAATACATTGACGGCGTGTGAGAAAGAGAGGCAAAGAGAGAAAGAAAGTGAGAGGGAGACAGAGGGGGGAGAGTGGGTGAGTGAGTGAGTGAGAATGAGTGAGTGAGTGAGTGAGTGAGTGAGTGAGTGAACGAGCGAGCGAAGAGAGAGAGAGAGCGAGAGAGAGAGAGAGAGAGAGAGAGAGAGAGATACTAGAGACAGAAGGTTCGATAAGTCGATGAACTCGACTCGTCTGCCACAGTTGCCGGTCGGACGCCGCGGGCGTTTCTGCGCCCCACTGACCGACAAAGCCTCGGGCGATTGGCACCTTGACTTCCGCCCGGCACGGAATCGCTCTGGCCGAGCGGGCCAGGCGGAGTCGGTTGCAGAAGTCGGCCAGGTCCGGCCCTGTTGCGGCGTAAACAAGCTGAGGCCGTGCTCTCTCGCCGGCCCCGCCCGCGCCTCGTTACCGCCGTCCTGTTTACCGGCCGCCGGCAGCCGGTAACGAGCCGTTTATCACGGCCGCGCCACGCGGCGTGGGCCGGGGCCGGCTTGGGCTGCTCGGCTGCGGCGCGGCGTCTCGCGGTGAAACGGTGTCGGGCGCGCCGCCGCCGCTCCCACGTGTCGCCCGCCGTCTGCGGCCGGCTCGCTGGCCAGACATCCGAGACCTGTGGGCGCCACACACGCCCCTGGCATTGTCAGCACACACCGCACTGAAGAAACAATACCTGCAAGTTACGCATTTTCCGTCCGGCATTGTGCCATCTGTGCGGGCTACGGCAGTGTGGTGCGTACGCGCTCGACGGTTGGAGCAGATTCTGTAGTCGGAGCCAGTGGAACATAATATGCCATGTTAACGTGATTCACCAAACTCGAAAGCATCACCGGCGACCAGAACAGTTCTTAGATTCAGTCGCAGTTTACATGCATATTAAACCGCATCCACCAGCCGCTTGACTAGCAGGCTTGGCATGACTTCACTGTTTGCAAAAGTGACGTCGCAAACGGCCTTCGTCTGGTGGAATCAGTGGGTCGCCAGAATCTTCCCAGCTATGTGAAGCGGACGGGTCTGTGGGAGTGGCGTTGGCGATGAAAGTCGCCTGTCGTGATGGCCCCACTCCCGTCTTCACTGGCGACGGACGCAAGTCACGCCTCTCTGCCACTGGCACAGCTCGGGCCCACAGCTGGAGCGCCATAGGCAGTGCGACACCCAGCAACGGTCCGCGATACGTCTGATTACCTCGCTGGGCCGGGGCGCTCGAAGAGGTCATCTAAGCTCCTTGTCCGTACTCCGGAGATAACGCTGAGTCGCCGGCCCCCGCATCAGGGTGAGCTTCAGCACCATGTCTGTGGAATGCGACCGCAATGGCAGGCCATGCTCAGCGCTTTTGGAAGTCTTCCAAGTGTCAGCAGCGGTTGTTGAGACCACTTGACAGTTTCACAGCGATGTCATTGACGCAATTTTGGAAACACCATTTATTTAGTCAAGCAGACTGCAGGGGTCATAAATGTCACGCATGTTCGGACGCCTTCGGTGGCAGAATTAACTCAGAAAAAATCACTTCGTGATGAACATTTACTTGTCAGTTACTGACAAACAATATTTGGGCAGCACGTTCGAGAGGCTTCCGCCGCAGTCCTTGGTAACACATCGCTTCTGGCTGATGATTTCAGATATTTAGGGTGGCCCACCCAGTTTATCACTTGCTTTTCCTGGCGAGGGATTCGGCCTTGATGCAGAAAGTTTTGGCAGGTTGAAGTTTTGGCAGTTTTGAAATTTTGGCAATGATGACTTTGGCATTGATGACTCCATTGTCATCAGGGACTTCCAGACGGTCCTTAGCCATCCGGTGCCAGTCCGTGGCGACATATGCAATTAAAACGGCAAAGTCAGGTCCATCGTTTCGTACATCGGCCGGTTTTATGTGCCCCGAACCTGGCTCGAGCTTAGAAGCGTTGAAGAAGGCCTGAGATGTCGTCGATGTTGTCGACTGGAGCATTCCTGTTTATCTTGGCCAAGTGCAGAGACAAAGCAAGTGAATGTGGGCAAATGCAAGGCTGCGGTATTAGTGGTGTCTGAGGAAGAATAATTGTCATGCTGGCTGAACATGTTCTTGCCAGTGCTTTTTAAGACCTTTTTACTGCTGGGCATTCTAGGAAAAGGGTACATTACGTGCGACACGATCTTGTGCGAAAGAAACATTTTGGAGTGGTTCTTAGACTAGTCTAGTCAGATGAAAGCAAAGTTCTAATAATTGTGTTGGGTAAAATTTGCCACGTTTTTTCCATTTTCCAGTTAAGGATATCTTCGCAAGAAAGCTGGAGGGGCTCGGGCCCTCCAAATTAAGAGGGAGCCATCCACTGGTGAAGGTTACGCAACACATGCCGCAATAAAGGCGTAGCGTGAATGATGCTGGTACATTTTTTCGCATTTAGTGAACACCTTCATGCAGGAGGCATAACTCCGCTTCCCCAACGTTACTGTTATCCGAAATGGGCACTGCTGACTCGTGGGCACAGGCTCGGGGACTGGTGGGTACATGTTGGGGGCCACTCGGCGAGTTGCCCACCACTGAATTTGTAAAAAGCCATGTTTCGTTACTTTATTAAATGTTTCACAAATGATTCGATTCCTCTTAAATCGGCAACTGGAGCAAAACAGCCCTTATAAATTTAATTACGATTACCTCAGCTTGTTTGACTGTTTCACTAACAGGCGGTGCCGTTGTGCGTTCGAAGTGGCCTAGTCGTTGTGGTGCCGGCAGACCTTTTGTGGGTCGCTGGTTCGAATCAAGGTGGGGGCTAGGGGGTCGGCTGCTCTTTTTCTCAGAATACAGTAATTACGATGGAAAATGGTCATCGCCATGTATGCCATCCATGATGTAAGCTGGTCCATAACACTCTTGAATCATGGAAAAAGGCGCGAATGGCTCCTCTTATCCGGATCCGTGCCGGCGGCCCCCCTTCCTCCGTCCCCGATATTGCCGCTCTTGGTAAAACCACGAGTTGCATGGGTAACCAGTTGAGCGCGCCGTCTCAGGTCGGCAAAACGGAATTATCTGCCACGGCCTCTCAGGGCTGATTCTGCCAGACAACCCGAATGACGCTCGTGTTTTTGCAGAGGAGTCGACTCATGTACAGATGGGCGTGACATATACTGGTTACATATTACACGCTTGGCAGACTTGAATAATGCTAGTAAAAGATGCAGATGCGTAGCTTTTTGCAAAATCAATTGATCGGACGGATTTTTTTATGCAGTTACGTTGACAAGCTTAACGCTAGTCCCACGGAGCTTTTTTACGAAGGCGGGTTATTGGTGGTATCAGTTGTTATTTATTCTAAAGTAACCGTGCACAATATTTTTATGCAGCTCCTCGCGTTGACCATTCACTCTGGATCCAATAAGGGTGCACTACCTAAATGCTCATATTTTTGCTTCTCAGAAAACAAACTTCGTTTGATCACGGTTGATGTATAAACGACTTCCGATGCTTTCACCATACTTCTGGCAAACCAACAGTTCATTCGGTGTCATGCCGACACTACGTCGGGCCAAATGGGCATTTTATGTGAAGTTTCCAATACACTTTCGAGTAGTTTGCACATTGTCAGCAGATGCTCAACAGATTGTCAAGGAAGTGTAAAGCCGATTTCAGACTGCATTGACATGACCTTATGTGGCCTTCTCATGATCTTACAAATAACTCTTTTTGATCCGGAGGGCTTCCAGGAATTTTTACCGGTGCCAAACGCAAACCATTTGTGCCATCAATTTAAAATTTGTTGACTTTTCCATGTATCCCTGTTACAGAGTGCATGAAGATCTGAGCTTCCTAAATGGAACAGAAACTGCTACAAGTGGCGTTTCTAGGGCATTCAGGTTATTCTGCGGTCGTTTTAGGTGCGTGCTTTCTCGTCTGGATATCGGTGCTGTAAGACAATATTTAGTTATTAAATGATTTCAATGAGTGAGATTTTATGACAACTGACCATCCAAATAGTCCAAACAATGTTTGGAGACTGCCAAGGGTGGATGCAAGGGACATCATGGACGGTAAATGCAACGCCATGTGTCCATAAGTGGGTTCTACAGGTTCAAAATAATATGGCTTGACAACAAAAGGTTTTTAGACGCTGGTACACAATACCGTGTGCTCCTGCAAGTTTCTTAGTTATGAGGTTCCCGGCGTTTGACTTTGAAGGCAGTGCCATAAAGGTACATATATAGATGTAAATATATATATATATGTACATATATATGTATATATATAATTTGGGGGCTCAAACATCGATGTCCACCTACCAATGATTTACATCGCTGATTTCAAACCAGTAATGACGTTTATAAAAACGGATATGTAGGATAAAACGGATACGGTAACGGTAAAACGGTAAAACGGATACTTGAACATGCAATGACAAGAGCCGATCCAAGGAAAACAAGAGAAACAAACAAGGAAATAAGAGCTATGTTTTGGATTTATGCATATGCCATGAACTCTTTCAGTAAACTACACTCACCATCGATTCTGGTTTACTGGACTTGCCAGTGATATTTTTAATATAGTATAACTATCGTTCCATGTACAGTTCTAAAAACTGGCCCATCCGACCGGACAAAACTTATTGAAAAGTAAGATAAACGTTTGTAGATAACTGCCCTCCCCATCCCCAATGTTTTATACCCCGAATCAACCACTGCTCCAAAAATTGCCCCCAAGCATGTCTTGAGTCTTCCTGAAATACAAAGACTGCAAAAAAGTCAGTCAATGTTTGCAGCGTCATGTACCAAGGGACGAAAATAGCCCGTTTTCCTTCTTTTTACCACTCTGAAGTTGCCACTAACGTTTTTTGCTGCTTTGGAATATACGAAAAATTAAATCAGATCACAAACTTTCTTTTAAGCTGCGCTTATCCGAAACTAGTCCAGCAGATCGGCCGACCTCAGGGCGACCGAACCGGTCCCCCGCATGAATTTGAAGCGGAATCCGCCGCTTGAAAGCAGAATTAAATGGCGGTCTTTACTGTTTTTATTGTTTACGTAATATTCTGAAACTGAATCGCCAGAATGGAAAGCAAAGTTCACCATCAAAGACGTAAAACGAGCCAAGCCGAAAGAAGGAGAGGTCATTCCATCTTGACGATGCCGTTTGTGGATGATGACCATTGCTGGCGGGTTGAAAGACGTATCCGATCGAGCGGCCTTGCCTGCAAGGTATCCGGGACCAGTGAGGACACCCTGAGAAAACTGCTGACCGCAAGCGACATCAGAGACCCTACCTGCGGTATAACTCGTGGGTTATGTAAGACCTGTGCGGCTGGCCTGGAGGATAAGTGTGTAGTTGGCAATGTATTGTACCAGAGTATCTGCACTCTACGCAGCGCCAGTTGACGTTGACGTTGACGAACGCATTAGACCAATTAGGGATCGCTCCACGGAGTACCGGAGAGCGGCTTCCAGGAAAGACGACAAGAATTAAGTAGGGAACATTTCCAGACGTGTCATTTGTCATTGTCACTGGACGTCCTGCCGGGAACGCCTTTGACCCGTAAGATTGCCCAAAAATGTTACGACCACGTCAGCAGGACACTCACCGAGACACTGTTCATTCACGATCCACGCCCGGACATGAACAAACTTGTGACTAGCTGGGACATTATCTCTTAAGGACCGTTGAGAAGTATTTGACCTTTGGTGATGCCGGTTTACTCAGAAGTTCTACGACCTAAGCGAACGTGCATTTATGCTGGTTTATCGTTTCAGCTCTACCGTTTCTCTGTCTGGCGTTGTGTGCTTTTGTGCCTGACGTGGGCCTGGTTACGGAAATTTATTATTAGGGTTGTTCGTTTTCCTGGTCAATTTAATATTTTTGAGGCTAAATCATCTTGCCCTAGTAGGACTCAGCTACGCTGTCTCATGCAACTAGTCAGTGCCATGTTAGAACCGCAGAGAAATATGGCATGCGCCGAATGGGTCGCCTTAGTAGGCCGAGGGTTGAAAACTTGCGTCGCCGTTGTAAAGGATTTGACAAACTCCAGGTGATGCCATATGACCAACAAAGCTCTCGCAACCATGCCAGCGTATCATATGTAGCCATTCCATCACTTTGATGATCCATCAGTAGCCTTTGAGTTCACTCGCTTTAATTCGCCAGAGAGCTTCTACTGGTTGGCAAGTCGACTCTAAATGCTGATCTGTAGCTCAGAGATGCACACGTCAGCTAGCAGTAATACTTTGGACTCCACCGTCACGAAAAATGTTAAAATCGTCGCTCCACACACCGTGCTGTTCTTTCACCCGTCTCTGTACCATCGCCGGAACCCTACACTTCGGGCTGCAGAAGAGAGAGAGACGGACAGACAGACAGGCTGTAAAAGAAAAAGAGGTAGATAAGATGAGAGAGAAAGAGAGAGAGAGAGGGAGGGAGAGGGAGAGACGGAGAGAGAGAGACCAGAATTTCCTTGTCATCAGCCACCTGTTGAAGGAGAACATGCACAAACATCTGCCCCAAGAATATACACAAACGTCTGCGGGACAGACGTTTATGTAAGCTTTCTACGGAAAACCTGGATTGGCGTTTGCCAGCTCCCTCCGAATATGCCAGACCACATCCGTTCGGACCAAGCCCTGTGCGCTCTCTCGCTTTCACGGTTTCCACGGCAACCAACAGTGACCGTGTAAGTATGCTGGCCGGGCGCAGCGAAGTGGAAGAATGTCGACAGTCTGCCCTTTAGTCGGTGTCGCGTGATGATGTGCGGCGTGCAGAGACGAAACCTTTCGGAAGCCAGCAATTTATGGGGATTTTTGTTGAGCGCAGCTGCCCAGAGTAGTGCTGGACGATGAAGCCCCTGTGTGAGCTGCTGGATCATGCGATGCGTCACACGGAACGCGACAGATGCCGTCTGACGAAAAATACCGTCACGACGGCAGAGAGCGGCGTCGTCATCTGTAAAGCAGCCATTATGCGTGACACGCATAATGGCTGTATGTGACACGCTTACTACAGGAAGCGCCCTGGTTCTCCTACGTCCAGATGTACTCGACGGACGCTTTGAAAACGTTGCATTCCTCTTCCTCCTTCAAGTCCTTCAAGCCCTTCGCCGCCATTCATGCCACCTGAAAAGGCTTCTTTCACATGCAATGGTACCCTGGAATGTCATTCCACACGGATCAGGAAGCTCCAGTACCCTGGACACTGGATCCGTCTGTCTGAGTAGAAGTCCAAGGGCCAGGGCAAACTTAAGAGACCTTGCTGCCCTCGCGCAGACGCAGACTCCGCCTCCCAAGTGAATCCGGATGCAGAGTAATCCAGCCCCACACACGGGGCCAGACGACGCTGAGGGATCTGTCATGTGCCACCAAGGTCACGACACTACCGACCCATGTTCTCCGTAACCATTTATGCTTTTGTCGTTAATGGGGGATTGGTAGAGCAACGACAGCTACGCTTTTTCTTGGGTTTAGATCTCTAGCCTCAGTGAGACTCGAATTTCGGCGCCTCCACGTTGCGGATCATCTTCAGTGAACCTGCGCTCAACCCGAAGTATCATTTCATCTTTCCGGGGGTTCTCATGAACCTCCATGAGCTTTGTAACTACTCGGGTCAGGGAGACGAAACTAACACCGATTGGAAGCTCGTCAAATTTCGGGAAGAATAAGCATATATTAACAACCAAACCTGCGTTCCTAGGATTTACGAGTTCAAGGACAAAGGCGAAACGCTGTGGCTTCCAAACATAAATCAATAGAACAAATAAAAGAATAAACATATATCAATTGCAAGGCTAACAAAAAAGGCGAAACGCTACAGCTACCAAACTATTTCACGAATGGCAACAAATTTAAAGATTCCAGGCGAGTTTTGTGAACCCGAAAGACTCCGAAAGGGCTTAGACAACTCTGTTATGATAACGAAGCTATGTTTACCCGGCACCGTCTGGCGTGCTTTTGTACCCACGACAGCCTGGAAGATGTCAAAAAGGGCACACCCCTGCTATCTCGGGATCTAGTCGTCGGATCTCAACCGGTTTATCAACAGTCTTGAAATTCAGAAAATACCATGTTCGCATAGATCACCTAACTAATAACGTGAAACGTCAAGTAAAATGCATAACACGACGTCGGAAAAACTGACATCGGTTTGTACATCACATCATCGGCAATATCGGTCTTAAAGCCTTTAGTTGGGTATCAAACGAAAGGTCACGATCTGCTGCATCAGAAACATGCCGAAATGTTAAAAAATGTTGGGTCAAGGTCAACCTAGGCCAGGTGAGATATTGGAATGTTGGTCCTATTTTACATGCCAAAGATCCATACTTGCAGCCGTTTTGATCCACGTAGCAAAAAGGACGGAAATGAAGCCTTTTGATGATCAGTTTTGCGATAACTGCTTTTTACCCAGTCAAGGCCAGTCTAGGTCAGATAAGTCAGATAAGGTTGCACTACTTTTCTTGACAGAAAGCGATAATTACTCGCTGGGATTCTTAATTGCGTCAAGTACAGAACTGCAATGACATGTCATGATGTTCAAACCTGCGCGGTTTGCTCTTCATCGGGCCAAGGCCAAGCCAGGACAAGACGGATAGTAATTTTTCTTTTCCTGAATAGGAACAATAATTGCTCTCTGCTGTTACTGAACGGTCTTCCACAGACAATGTTGCATTTCATTTCGTTTTGACATCTACCTATGACGTGACCTGACATGACCTCACGCTGTATTTGGTGAACCTTGTTAAGAGGCGCATATAGATCTGCTTGTCTGGCTTGGATGATGGGGAAGGTCAGTGGCAACTACTTCTATCAACCACAATGCAAATCAGTCCAATTGCCATGCATATGACCTAGCATGACCTTTGATGTTGACGTGACACGGTTATGCATCGTTTTGGGAACTGTGTCCTATGTAAATGTAAATAATTCGTGCATTATATTTGCAAATATTATAAAGAAAAGGAAGCACGTCCGCGCCACCGCCCGAAGAGGCGAAAACACGCATGCATGGGTTCACTTGTGACATTATATCCCTTAGGGCCTGACCTAGCATGGAAATGATTTTGATGTGAAAATATGTAGAACTGATTGATTCGAACGGTTCAAACGTCCTTCGGGAAAAACCGTGGGGGTGCCCTATTTGATACCCCTTCGGCGGTGCCGGGCTAATATGTGGGCCAAAGGGAACATTCTCATCTATCAGCTCTCGATTCATGCAAATCAGATGACCATTCGTTCATAAACATCGGAGTTCTAACAAGTCAAAAATGCCCCCGAGAGATTTTGTGCTCTCCTGTATCCACCCCTTATCACCTTCCCATTTTCTGAAATAAGGGCGTAGTCTGTTCCATGGCAAATCGATGGCCATTTTTTACAATCAAAATGCAATCAAATAAAAACTGCGCTGCATATTGGACGAAGCCTTTCAGGTAGCTTCGATGCTGTCATAATAAGTGACAGTGCATAACTGTATCTGAATTGCCTACAGCTTCGTCCCTAATGGGAATTCTCTAGAAAATATGTCAGCACCGCGAGTGGCCATCTCATCTTAGAGCAGTGTTGCCAACAGTGAGATTTCTATTCACATTACGAGTTTTTAATGTTGTCAAAGGTTTTTGGGTTTATTTTATTTTAACAGCTTTATTTCACTCAGTTTTTAACTGAGGTTTTCTTCATAACCGGCGAGTTTTTATACCTTTTTGGTTAAAATCTTTTATTTACGTGTGATCACTGAAATCACGTTCTGTTCCTTGAAATAGATCCAAGACTTAAATTATCCGGCAAATATTCCTTTATACACATGTATATGGCAACTCTGGTATGCAGCGCTACCATATCATTGGAAGCCAGGGACGTCGATTTCTGCAGATGATTGGGGGGGGGGGACGAGCCAAGGGCCCGACAATGTAACCTCCCTCCAAATGTGTGTTTCTCAACGGATTTAGCCCACTTTATTTTGGCTAACGGAAATCTGTAATTTTTTTGGTTGCTTTTTATCAAGAAAAAACCGCATTTATCCCCATGTATATAGGAATATATATGGGTAGAAAATAGAAAGATATGTAGATTCATTAGATCATTAGATTATCACATATCACATAGATTATTCTTTACTTCCTCCCATCTCTTATCTATTGCGGTCGCATTTTTCTTTATTACTCATTTCCCTTTAAAACCGGCACAAAATATTCGGAGCCCAGACCAACACTGGGGAGCTTTTGCTTCTGGACACGAAAGCAAACCGTAGCGTCCGACGACTCATTTCTTCCAGTCGTCTGCCGCCGGTATCGTTGTCCGTCGGTTCAGCCTCTGGTCCACTCAGACCTGTGTAACCATGGCGAAGCGGACACTTTGTTCATTTGCAACAGCAGGCCACTCATAGCTAGAAGAAACGACTCCATTTTTGAGCTCATGTACACATCAAGATGAGGGTGTTGGAAGGGGAAAGGAGCGACTTCTGGTCATTCCTACCGTCCCCAGTTTAGATGATGTCTTCTTTCTTTTAAATACCTCAGTGCATGGAAACGTGACTTAGAACTGTCGCCAGACCCACCTCAAAAGTTTTCCCTCGCTCTTGGACGTGTCTCGATATTGAGGAGGGTCAGTTGTCCAGTGAGCAGATTGGCACTGCCTTAGACTTCACATGAGCCTCGACTGACCTGCTAGGTGGTTGTGGGCGGTGTACGCTTTGTTATAGCACGATGAGTACTGAGTTTTCTGGAGAGCGCGAGTAAAGCTTTGCACGAAAATTGAGTATTTTCTAAAATATTGTAGATAACACTGGTTTTAATGCACTGAGTTTTTTTACTGGATTTTATTTTGGCTTCTGATGTTTTTTTTTAGTTTTTGGGGCCCAAAAATAAGCATTTTCTTAGAACAGTTGACAACACTGTGAGATGAAATATACTGCGACGGAAATGCCACACGTCACTCTTGATTTCAGTACGTTACTTGCAAAGACGAAATGTGAAAGCCATATGAAGCCCGACTAATTATTATTACATTGGGTACATCGAGGAATATTTGATTGTATTGCACTAAAGATGGCACAAATACGAAGCACAGTACTTATCCGTGACAGTGCCATAAGTTGAAACAACACGGTGGAATGGCGTAAGCGTAATGGCTGCTTACGAACTCCTGAACGCTAGAAAACCACGCAATCTTATCATGCGCCCGTACCTCGTCGATAGCACCGGAACACACTGCATGCCTGACGCGTACCAGTGGTTCAATGCTGCAGTTCCATAGCACGACGGACGGGGCCTGAGCTGACGGGGTTGGGCGGGTGAAGCTGGCTGCTCTTTCCGCGGCCAATGGCGTGATGAGTGATCGTTTGTGTGTTGTATCTGTGTAAACGTTCCTGTTTCAGACTCGGGGACTTCATAGCCACGACATGTGTTTTCACCAGTGCGGACGTCCCCAGGGTGAGCAGTTCAATACAATACAATGCAAATTTAAACATCTGTGGCAGAAAACTGTGATAACGGCTTCTACGTGGCTAGAGGGGCCTAACAGCAAAAGGCCTGATTTGTCTATGTGGGGTGGACAAGGGGTACTCGATGCCAAATTTGACCATTCCAAGGAAAGCGGAAAAGGAATGTAAAAAATCGTCTTTTTCTAGAGGCAGGAGCAGGCATGTAGCCAGCATTTTCCTCATGACGGGAGGGGGCAAATGTTAAATTTCGTCATGTACCACTGGGATATGACGAAGTTTATAGGAAAAGGCAGTAACTTGACGTAATTGAACCCATTTTTAACCCACAGGAATGCATATAATGTTTGCTTTTGCAATATACGTATGATCACTATTCCTTATTCGTGCGAAATCGTTATATATATGGTGTAGACCGCTTGGCTCAAGGGGTGGGGACCAAGGCCCCATGCTCCCCCTTCGTTTATGTCCCTGGGAAAGAGTGTCGTTTTTCTGGATGTATAAGTATGTGTCTTGGCTGGAATAAGCAGGAAATGTGTCGGACAAGCATATGAAGTCTACAATTATCATATTAAGGTCAAAGAAGATCAGCCTAAGTCAAAGTATTGACGCCTATACGTCGAGCGTTTCTGGTGTTTGTCGTGTCACCTGCCACATCGTCATTGACCACAGAAGTCCAAAAACATACTGGACTGTCTCCCATCTTCCCTTTTCGGGCCCACAGCCCGTCTCATGAGCCCTGGGGTCTCCTGAGCCCCAAGGAGTTCCAGCGGTATCTAACTGACGAATTCAAAGGGTAACACATTTTTAGCACCGACAAGTGCAACCAAGAAGGTCCCTTGTGGCCCATAGATAGCTATATTGGTACCTAGGTACCTACTCATCATTTACGCCTTGATGTTTCATGTCATAATCAGGTAGCTATCGCCAAAAAACTATGCATAACAATAACATTAGCACAAACACCAGTAATAGTCATTTTGCCTTCCTCTCAAAAACAGGAACATGACAAGCCATGGTCGGTGTAAACCGGACCTACCCTACCAATAATTGGTTTACCGCCATTTTGTGATGTCCATGCCCGACAGCTTCCTCCAGCAACAAAACTGTCATTCTTCGGCAGAATGCGGCCGGAGCCAGGGGAGCCGATTTGAATTCTTCTGTGAGGTCCCTGGCCCTCCCGCACAATGTTGATTTGGGTCCCCATGTTGGTTTGGGCCTCCAATATTTTCTGCCAATTTTAACCCTATTCCCGGAGGGCTAGACGGTGTCGTCGATTCCCGGCAGGGGGGGCGGATTCGGCCCCCCCGAGATCTCGAGAACTACTCGCCCGATTTCATCGCAACAAACGGCAATCGATTTGCCGTGACGTGAACTACACTTTTATAAAAAGAAATTTTCAAAATTTTGAAATTTGTGGATACAGGGGGTCAAAAATGTCAAAATAGGGAGTACTTTTAGACTTCTTATAACTCCACCGTTTATGTACCGATTTCGATGAAACTGGCATGAATCGAGAGATTATAGATAGGGCTTTTACCATGGGTACACAAATCTCAAATTTTGAGAAAATTCATGGGCGTTCACAGGGTTTCAAAAATAGAAGGATTAGTTTTCTAACAACTGAATGAACAAAAGACGCAAACACCCTTTTTTGGCTTCTGCTAGTCATGTTACACTAAAGAAGTACAAATAGCATCACAATGTTTGTATAATGTTAGCATGGGCGGTGCCAGGGACATGAAAAAAGGGGAACTGTCATGGTCGCCCGTTTCTCAGATCAACTTGTGACTTTTGACCTTAAATGACCTCCAGTGACCTTGGGGTCACTTGGAATGATCTCGTGTGCATTTAATATTATCTGTAAACGTTTTCAATCATTTCAATTCACTTTATTTCAAAAATTTCATTTTATGGCTATTGCGATATAGGGTATGCGCACTGGCATTTTAGGTCATAGCTCCGTGACCCGACCTGATGTCAAGCTGAAACTTGGTACACAAGTAGAAGGCACCGTTTTACGTCATATGTATTCCGGGTTTGATATTTAAAAAAAATGGCGCCGAAATTATAGCGAAAAAACAAATTTTGAATTTTGACCTTGACCTGGCCTTGTAAAATGACCTCAGATAAACAAAATTGCATCCGCACATTGCCCAACTATCTAGCTATACATCCATATAAAGTTTTAAGTTCTATCTTTATAACTCTGTTTTGGGCAGACATTTTCCTTTTACCCTCAACATGGTCAAAAATGGCCTGAGGTGCCTTCCAAAAACGTTGCCTGGTTCCGCCCCTGAACAAAATAGAATTTTGAAATTTTGCCACGGCGCGTAGAAAGAATAGTTAGGACAAGTCACCAAGTTTCGTGAAGCTGCGCTAAAAATCCTGGAATTGGCAAGCGAAAAACCCGAGGGGGCGGATTTAGCCCCCCCTGCCGGGAATAGGGTCAAAGGGAAATGTGCGATGGTAGCGTAAAGAACGGCCCCAAGACATAAGAGAGATGCAGAAGGTATAGGAATAAAGCATAGTGATCTATCTATCTATCTTCTATCTGTTTATGTCTGTTATCTTTTATCTTTCAAAAATCTCTTCTGCCCATTTATGTATACCTATGAAAATGGAGATATGTATATAACTTTTATTAAATGAATAGTAATAAAAAACTTACTAATTTCTGTTGGTCAAAGTAAAGTGGGCTAACGCCGTTGAGAAACCAGCATTTGGAGGAAGGTTACGTTAAGGGATTTCGGCGCCCCCCCGAATCATTCACAAAAAATTGATGCCCCTGGCTGAAGCCATGCTTGTTGACTACGTCTTTTGAGGTTTTCCCGCATACCCTCGAAGAGGCACCCGTCATAGCCGCATTTCACTTCTGTCGTGATGGATATTGCATCCTGGGCTCATAAGCCTGGTCTTAAAGTGAGCAAAATGCGAGGCTGAGAAAACCTGATCTTCAACTTCCCGGCAACCCCTACTACACAGCGGTGCATACGCCTCCGTTAATGTGGTTTAAGGACACTGCGTTGTGAACCAGAGGTATGGGACGCGGGAGAATTATTCTGACGTCATCTGCCATATTTTACGCCCTGTTGACCAATTATATGCAAAATCATGACAATAAAGAAGACAATTTCTTGAGTGATTTTACTGTCTTGTCACTTTTATAGCCAATTTCTCGGAGAAAGCATTTGGTCTTACACGGACGTCATAAGGCGCGGTGGCGTGACATAACTGGCTTCGAAAAATAATAATGCCGGGTGTAAAGTTCGAACGGGTGAAAATCCAGTCAGAAGCTGATGAAAGTAGCCCATTCGGCACTTAAGACTCCTGCAACCCCTGCTACTGTTCCGTCCGAGTGTTCCCGATCCCGTTCCCGGTCCAAGGCTCTGCCCTTACACGTCAATGGAATGTGATGGACGGTCGTCCCGGCGGAGTATTTCGTCCTGTCGTTAGCCAAAGAGTGAGGATTACACGTCAATGGAATGTTCTGGACGGTCGTGCCGGCGGAATATTTCGTCCTGTCGTTAGCCAAGGGGTGAGGGTTATGGCCATGACTGCGGGGAGGAAAAGAGGCTTCTCATGTGTTTGCCATGTCTCACGCTCATGCGTTTCTTTGGACTCTTTGCAGCGCCCCAGAATGGTACCAACTGGTGTTGCCAAGTAAGCAGGTTTATTATTTGTGATTGGTGAGGCGCAGTACAGCATAATTTTTTTATCAGTTCGTGTACTTTATATCCCTTCTACAACATGAAAGCCGTGCACCGAAGCATATTTCATGTTATACCGGGCAAAGGACACGGCTACAATGCAAAAGCCTAATATTTGTCGGGAAGTTATTTTTCGTGGCGTCAGGGATTTTCACTCTGGCAACAAAAAATATGAAAATTGGGCAGTACGTATTGTATGGGAGGAATGCATGAGTGAAATTTTTATCATTTGTGGTCATATAATGTGTGTTTGCATTGCAAACAAGCAAAATATTTCAGAAGGACAAATCAGGTCAGCCAGGGTCAAATGAGATAGGGTCACCTTTGACAAATAAGTTTTTGTCAAAGAACAATGCTTCTGAAGCACATCTGACTGCCAAAAAACGTTCCAAAACTGTAAACCTAAGCATTGTACTCGGTTACGGGTCTGAAATTCGCTGTGAAAAGTGACCTGACCCCGGGTCACAGCTCAAGGAGAACAACTGCGCGTGAAAATGTTGTAAGAAGGACTAGAGTTTATATCTAAGCTGTAAAACTTCCCAACCAGTCTCATCTGAAATTTCCGGAAGTTGACATAGCATAATTGTTCCATTCATCATGTTTTATCAATATCCGAGTTTCATGTCAATCGATATGTTTCAAAACGTTGTAAACCACTTTCATTTTTGGGGAACATGGTCTTAATTGACTTGTCCTAGCTCAATGGCCTGGATTGTTCCATACTCTCAAAAATTGATAGAAAGTGTAAAAATGACGTGTGAAGATAGATACCACCAGTTTTGTATCTCTGCACCTTTTTCCTTTTTTCTATTTTTGGCTAACGTCAGAAAACCGGAGGGGCTTGTCATGACCCCTGCGCCCGGCGAAGGTTACGAACAGAAGAGTTGCAAATCTATACAAAGGTTCAAAGTGCAAGAATTGCAAGTCTATACAAACATCAAAACTTCGATTAAAAAAGTGCAGCTTTGTTGGCTTGGTTTCTGCCATTTACACTACAAAAATACGATTCAGTACAAAAATGCAAATAACTGCCCATCACAAAAGTGCAAAAATTTAGAAGTTTGGGACAAAAGCGTTCCAATACGGAGTCGGAATATAGGTGTGACTGATTGTCGATTTTCTCCGACATGCATGAACTGCAGTTTTTCTTTCGCGCGGATTACAGTGTGCGGAAAGTACGTGCGCTCTCGCAATGTTTGCACTCTCCTCTCGGGCTGCAGCTGCTCGTAACTGAGGCGTCTGTTTTCGCTGAGGCTGACTGGGGCCGTCACTGGCCGATTTGGACCAATCGCGACCATTCAAACAGAGCACAATGGTGTGCTGCCGGGAGGGCGCCGGCCGACTCCAGCGGCCGGCTCCAGCGGCCGCCCGCCCCGCCGGGAAAACGCAGCCGCCGTGACGCCTTCCGAGGGCTGTTGACTTCCCGCGCGCTGCTCGCCTCGGCAATGGGCCGCGACTACTCTCTGGCTGCCAATCACCGCGGGGGAGAGGGAGAGAGAGCCGCTCGGCGCTCCGACTTCTCCGGCCCTCACCTCGGTTTTGTAAACTCTTCACCGGTCACTGTGACTGATTCCTATCCTGTGAGCAAACTGGCCGCAGTAGGCGAAGCGCTGTATAAAGCCCAGTCCTGTCCTGTGAATTGTCCAGTGGAGGCAAAATTAAGGATTGGTGGACAACGCAGGATGGGCAAATGCGACTGTATTACATGACAATTTACGTTTCTTTAACGAACACCGGTGCATATCTTAATTTAATCCGCAGTAAACTACCCTTTAATACCTCCCTTGTCCCATTTACCATCTGGTCTCGCGACTTCGGGAGTGACAAATCAACTCGTCTTTTACGGGACCTAATGGATCTGTTATCGCTTTTCACTGTCACATGGGTACTCTTGCATGGTCTCCTTTCGTCATGACGACTGAAATTATCCCGGCGTTAGGCTCTACACTGGAGTCGCATTTAATCTGGCGCGTGGCCATTTTTCGCATCATTGCGACTAACTGGTCCCTTCTCCTTTCTCCGCGGTTTATCAGTCGCTTCTCCGAAGGCCAGCGGGAGCGTGACGGCTAGGTGCCATGGAGTCTGAAAGTTCCGATGCCCCGGCCTGGGGAACGATCGCCAGCGGCTGGGAGCCGATGACACGCTTTTCTGGCCGTGCCGAGGATGAATTTGATCAGAGAATTACCCAGTCACGAAGCGACCGTCTGGGTCCGTGCGGCCAGATATGAAATGTGGGATTTATCGCTGAGTACGAGTTTTTCTCATGGTTACGTTTAGCGCGAAAATCGCCAGCTTGAAACGCGGAATCACCCGGATCCTTGAAAGAGTCCCACAAGCAGGCTGCTAGAGCGTCTTTTCGAAGGGAGATACACTCATGAAAACTTATAGGCGTATGAACTGTGTATGCTATTACCGTCGACAAGAAACTTAATATTTCGGATGCATTGAAATTGTAGATATTAAATGGTTACGGTCGTTATTAAGTTACGTTCGAGAAAAAACGCAAGACACATTCAGTTGCAGGCGTTTCATCGTTCAGATCGCCTTCTCGCGCAGAAAAGGGCGCGTCAATCGTTTCCCAATGAGCAGCACCTTTTAAAATGGCCAGTTGTCGCCTGTGGTGACGTGTTAACGTTTCACCGCAGTGAAACGGGCTGGCAGAGGCCGGAGCGCTGTGGCGGCGGCCGGCGCCAGCTGGAGGCTGCTGTCGGCAGCCGCTCGGCAGTCGGCCGGGCGGCTGCCGGCTGCACGGGAGGCCGACTCGCAGGCAGAGATCGGCGTTACCGTCTGAATCTCGGGTCATCCCTGAGTGAACATGCTACTTTCATCCAAAATGACAGGGTTCTAAGACTTTTTGCGTAGAAACGTTTTTGATGGAGGAACGGTATGGTTCAGCAATGGTTCTCATTACTTACAATAAATTCTCAGTGGCACACCGAAATATTTCTCATCCGTGAGTTCGTTTTTTTGAACGTTCGGCGTAATCAGTCTCCAAACATCTTTGTCTGGTTTGTGTGGAGATGACTCTGACCCATTGTTATGTGTTAATGGAAGTTACAATCGCCATTTGGTACGTACTGATAAAAGTTGCAATCGCAGGAACGTACTAAAATGTATGTAAGTCAGCTAGCGTATGCAAAGGAGCTGCCATACTTTGAGGCAGTTCTTTCTATTCAGTGCAGTAAGCCTGATTTTAATCCTATTCTGGGGCCTTTTTAGGGCCAAATCTCGCTGGAAAAGCCCTTATCCAACTCCCTGGGCATCTCAGGGACTAGGCGTCCGATTTTGTTGCAAGATAGCCCAGAGGGATTTTCGGGAACTAATCTATAATTCTAGATGCTTTAAAATAGAGCAATGCCAATGGCGGTGCCAGGAACCACAAAAGATGGTTTTACAACATATACATTGATCGCCTTTGGATCGGATTTTGTCTGTGGAAGGCTCTCAGAAGTAAATGGAAATGATACGCAAGGGTCATACTAATGGCCAACGTAGTTTCTTATACGCATGAACGTATAACGTCTATAACGAATGAACGTCACATCTTGGAGCCATAGAAGTGATGGTGGCGTATAATGTACCATTTTTTGCTTTTTACGGAATTCTTATCGCCTGAAGAGATTTGATACTAGTCTATGCAAACTTATGTATATTTTGCAAACGTGAAAAATGAAAAGCTCATGATATATACATATAATATATAATGCATGTACATTTTTATACTCTTAATACATATAAAATAGAGGAAGGATAAATGAAACGAAAAAGATTTGGAACTAATCTTTGTGCTCTTATATATATTTTGCAAATGCAAAAAATAAAACGTGGTCGCCAATGGCGGTGCCCGAGAACAAAAATCGGAAGCTGGCGCCTTGATGCCTTGCATTCAGTGTTTGTGAGTCCAATCGGTGTCCGTGTTTTCGTTTTACACAGCTGAAACTCGAGCGTCTGACATTATGTTAGCGCAGTGGTGTAGGCTATTAGAAGGATCAGTGACTGCCAGGAGCCCTACATGATAGGCAATATCAACGCATACATGGCGCTAAGCGATAACAAGGGCCCAACTTCTCTCCGCTCGCTGTTTCAGAGGCGATCCGCTGTCTCGGTGAGAGAGACCCGCTGGATTGATTCGCTGTATCGGTGAGAGAGACCCGCTGGATTGATCCGCTGTCTTGGTGAGAGAGACCCGCTGGACTGATCCGCTGTCTCGGTGAGAGAGACTGCTGGATTGATCCGCTGTCCCGGTGAGAGAGACCGCTCCACTGATCCGCTGTATTGGTGAGAGGGACCCGATCGATTATGACCGGGGCTCTGCATCCACGACCACACAAATAGCTTTCGCGTGCCGGGCGCTGGCGGGGTGGAACAGCCTGTCTCCTATTGTCGCCTCAGCACCGAACGCATTATATTTTAACATACGCGCTGGTGAATGGTGCCCATCTGAGAATCACATGCACAGGCGCTAGTGGTGAGGGGTGGTCATATTTTGCTCCCTCACCCTCTGCCTCCCGATCTATTGGACGGATTCCGACGAAATGTGGGGAGGACATCGCGGGCTAACCTTACAGCTGTCAGAACCTGAATGACTTAAGTCATATCTGCAAGGTCAAATGAGTCAGACATAGAATAACCTACATTTTTTTTTGGACGGATCGCAATCGAATTTCGTGGAACTGTCGTCCGTATAATTAAGTTAGTCTGTAAGAAATATCGTAAAGCGAGGATGACCCAGTTCGGGTAAATCGAGATCAATCCAGGTCAATATTTGAAAATGCTGCATTTTGTCAAAATGCGGTATTTTACTCATTTCTTGTTTCACACACTTCATTTTATTCATCCACACATTTATCACGTTCATCTCTTGTTTCTGGTTTCTTATTTCATTTTTTTTACTATTTCTATACCTTTTTATTCATTTGTTTTGTTTTCGCGATACCAAGGAGGAATCAATCGCAAACATTCTTGTGATATCTCCCTTTGATAATTTTGTAGCCACTTTTCCAAAGATATTGTTTTTATTGACCCATTGGATCCACCACTATCTTCAGAAAATGCCAAAATGTTTTGAAAGTCACGAAATTAACAGATAAATCGCAAAAATAGCTATTCCATTCTCAACGAATCAAAGAAAGCGCATAGAGACCGCTGTCTCCAAAATTAGGGAAAACGACCAAGCGTGCCTCGAAAACAGCCTTGTGAACGTGCCTCGGGTACAGTTACGAACTCAGATTTTTGACGGTGTGCGTATGTATGTATGCAGGTATGCATACAAAGAAGGCTAGGAAAGGCCATCATATTTCATTTCTCCGTGTTTTACATTAGCCGTGCTTTTTCTTTATACACATAGCTTTAGATGAATAGCTTTTGGTGCTATTTCAATCCACCCAGAAATGGGGAGCGAAAAATCTCGAGGACTCGGTTGGACGAGGGCTCATTAGCTCCCGTCCAACTGAGGGGAAGGGAGTGTGTCGCCCTGTCCCAAAACTTTTGATGAAAGCATAAAAAACATCGCGAATAGTGCTGTGAAATTATCTGCGCCTGTCCTTTTATCCATTGCGCATGTCCTGTAAAATTGTCAAGCTTCGGTCATGTCAGGTCACTGACATAGGTCACGTAAAAAAGGTCAAGCTCCGATTTTGTTTAGGTCTTCTACGAACTACGTCATGCAATCGATCGACCTGAAACTTCCAGGGACAGTAGTCGAGGTCCTAACAATTGTGATATCTCACATTTGTTGTCAAGGTCAAGACCAATGTCAATGACCTAAGGCCAGCCCAATTTTCGCCCTGTTCCCCTTCTTCTAACTGTTTGGAACTATCTCTTCGGCTTGGTCAGGTCACATTTGGGGTAAATTAGCAAAAAGGAGTCTAAAACCACGTTTTGATGATCCCGGAGGAAAACATAGGCACTGAAGTCGATTTTGCAGTCCAAAATTCCATCAAGACGCTTCCACGCTAAGAAATGACCTAAGGTCTCCTGAGGTCATGCAGGGTCACCGTGGTAGAAGCCGAATTCATATCCAGATGTCTAGATTTACCTTTCTGGTTTATTTCGTGATTGAGTGGCAGATCTTGGCATAAAAAGATTAAACCCAAGAGCGCTTCAAATCAAGTCACAGCCCTACGTCAGATCAGGTCATATGACCGATTTTATATAGCACCATAGGGCTGTGGAACCCAAAGGGTCTAAGTCCAAAAGCACTCCTTGCACCTTTGTTTTGCATTGTTATTGATTCTCGAAAGAATACAAAATAAAGCAAAGAAAACGGCTGAATGTTAGGTCAGATCACGAGAACATGTCAGGTCAAGTAGGGCCATTGGTGTTCTAGTCTGTTGATATAAGAAAAATGCTGCTACAAATTATTTCTACCGTTTTGGAAGCATACATTGACAGTAAATCGCCAGCGACGTCCAAGAGTCTCACAAATACAGCGAAATGAAAAAAATGACATTATATCAGGTTACCTAATGCGATACGTGATAACATGCACGTTATACATTATACGTAACCGTAATCTGCATTCTATGAGCTTTCCGTTGACATGCTCAAAATTAGTCCAGCTTTATCTGGGGCGAAGTGAGAACGTTTCTTGGAAATTCTTATCTTTTACTTATATATGCCAAGAAGTTGGGTCATTTTTCAAGATTTTTCAGAAACTTTGACTGCTTTGGAATATATTTATGTCCAACTCCCCCACGATATAAGTTTCATTTTTTCTCCGACATTCCGTTGGCGGGACAGAGGAGGCGTGGAAACGTCCCCCACCCCGGGACTCCTGCGCCACGTCAGGGCGCCGGCCGTCCACGGCTTCAGCTTCTGCGCCCGAAATAGAATGAAATGTTGAAAGTATGTGCGAGGCAGGTCCCCCTAGAGTCAAGCTCGTTTACCCGTGGTAGTTATGCGAGCTGACTGACTTCTAGTGGTCGTCGTATGCTCTAACTGCCTGAGCAAGGAAACCGCTATCAAAATACCGCAATAAGGTACTAGCCTATCATCGTCCATAACTACTGGCATGTCTATGTCTTTTGGTTAGATAAGTCAACATGTTCTTACTTTTGTGTAGTTCATTGGGATTATAGGTACAGACAGGTGACGACCTGGAAAGTGTGCATAAACTTGTTTAAAACGACGCAGTTAAAATTTCTAGCGGAAATCTAAATAACAAACAATTAAATCTGAATGAATCTTCACATCATAGAATAACAGTAAGACAGAAGACAGATACGAAATAATGCTCGACGTGGCAATGCCGCAGAGAAAAAACAGCGCAAACGCCATTCGACCGCTTGGTGAGTGTGTCAGCGGAGTCCAGACGCAGCCAGCCCTTTGTTTCGACATCGAACACACTCTGATAACCTCAATGAGCGTGCACCGTGGACATGGGAGCTGGCAGTGTTCGCGGGTCGACAGACGACGGAAGAGTTGGTGCGAGGCGGGACGCGGTCCGCTTTAAGGCGGACCCCCGCTGCCTTTTCACCTCAAAACGGCTCCCAGTGCGCTGAGAGCGTGTCTTTTTGTCGCCGCCAGGGTGTGACATCTGCAATTCACGGCCGGGGCGGCGCAGTTGTCCGGCCGAGTCGGGCGGGCCTGCTGCGGGGCCGCTGCTCACCAGGCGGCCGACTGCTCTCGCTTTCGGCCTGCTCGTGCGCAGCGGGACGCGCCTCGTGCCGCACAGGTCACGATTCCGGTTACGTTACGCCTCGGCTGCCCGTTACTCGTGGGTGGCCAGCCGCGATGAAAAGGCTTCTCGGGTTCTGATGTTGCAGGTCCGATGCGGGACGTCGCCAGCTAATGCTATCAGCTGGCGACGTCCCGCATCGGACCATTGGACCATGGCATTTCTGTTTACTAGAACCAGCGACAAGTGACATTTCACGAGCAAGTTGTTACTTCCACTTGCATCAGATCAAGACAGTTTGTGAAATGTCAAGACGATATTTCATGATATCGACTACGCTCAGTTTACATTTTTGGGTTTAGAGAATTTGGATTTGGGTTTAGAAGACATCGTCATAAACCTAAAGTTGATTCCCTGACTTTCTCCGACAACTGCCTTTTCACAGAGCCGCTCATGACTTTTCCTAGCCGATACAGAAATTCTTCCTCGGCATTCAGCCTCAGCCCAAAACGTGACGGCGAGCTACTGCGCTTTGAGTAGCCGACGTGACTCGCAGATTTTAGTCCGACACAAGATGCCAAGGCCCGAACAAATGAAAGCGAAAGTTTCTGGAGACCGCATCTCCGATTTTGCGCAGGAGTAATTTCCTGGAATGCATTGTCAGCTTAATGCAGCGTCTCCACGAGCGTAGTGTTTAATCCTACTCCCGTATGGTTGGGGCTTGGAGCCCCCCCCCCCCCATACGGGAAGCCGTCAATGCGTTATGGGTGCGGCAATAGGGTTAAACTAGACGGACCTTCCATGTGACGACTACGAGCGTTGATGTTGAAACGGTTCGTGGCAATTCTACGTAAAGCGAGCGGCGTGAAATTAATAGTGAAGAACTAGCCATCGAAATTAGCCCAACTGACGGATTGGCGAAGAACTCTTCACAATTCACACACTGGGAAACCCAGTGGTTGGCACGGTTCCGCAAATCCGCTAATTACTAATTAGCAAAACTAATTTTTTCGTGAGCGGATTAGCGTTTCCGCTAATTTCCAAAACCACCAGCGGATTAATGAGCTCCCGTTAAATTTAGTTCTGCTTACTGTGAGTCCGCTAACATTTTTTCAATCGTTTAAGTCAGTAAAGTCTAACGGTCAAAAACGTTTGTAAACTCTACAATCATACATGTTTGTTCCCGTCTGTCGTGAGCGTGTTTGCAACAGTCAGTCTGACACGCTGTTGGCTCACTACGTATATGCAGAAAACGTGGTTGATCAACACAGCAGCAGCTGAGCAGCACTGTGTAATTTTGGAGCTCAGCTCAAGGCCATAGCGTGTACAGGTACGGACACTTGAAACGGCCATGGAATCCATGACCCTTGCGTCCGGCAGTGCTTGGCGGCGCGCCAATGAAACCAAATCGAACCTAAAGTCATATAATGAAAGTTAACGGATGGCGGTTATCACCAGCTTCCGCTAAACTTTTTAGCAATTTATCGGTTTAGCGTTATAGAAGTTAACTTTTGAGTAAGCGGATTAGCGGCTATCGAAACTAACTTTTCGGTTAGCTGAGCCCACCACTGGGAAACCCATTTTTACATAAATATTTCTTTCCATGAAGCAACGAATCCCATACAGAGCAACATTGTGTGGCGTTAAGTTATTTGTAAATGGGAGCCAGCATCCCGCCTCGGTGGATCAAGCCGGGAGGTCGCGAGGTCAGGGGAAACAGCCTTCCGTCCACCACCGTCTCCCGCCTCCCCGTGGCGCCGTCATGCACTGGCATCAGTGAGCAGTGTTCTGCACTATTTGCATAGGGACCCGCTTCCTGGATCCTGCGCTATCTGCACTGGGGACCAACCCTGGCAGGATGGTTCACAGTGAGAGTACTCTCTTACAAGCAAACCGCCTAACGATAGCATAAACTCAGTGTGTGTGTGTGTGTGTGTGTGTGTGTGTGTGCGCGCGCGCTCTTTCACACGGTCCGACTGTGTATTAGTTTTACCGACATGTCGCCTATCGTCCCGCGGTGTATCACTGTTACCGTTAAGAAGGCTGTGGTCCCGCTGTGTATCAGTGTCACAATCAAGTCGGCTTTAGTACCTCGGCGTATTAGTGGTACCTTCCGGTGGGCTGTGGTCCCGTTGCGTATCAGTGTTACCATCAGGTCGGCTTAAGTACCGTTGCCTATCAGTGGTACCTTCAGGCGAACTGTGCTCCCGCTCTGTATCAGTGTTTTTTTTCCTATTCGAGTTCGTTTATTCAGTCACCATGAAAAGGGTCAATACGGTTCCACTGCACCCAATTTCATATACTGCACCCAATTTAAGTCACTGTGAGGTCGGCTGCCCCCCCCCCGTGTATCAGTGTTGCTGCAATGTTGGCTGCGGTCCCTCTGTGTATCAGTGTCAATGCCAGGTCGGCTTTAATATCGCGGCGTATCAGCGATACCCTCAGGCCGGCTGTGGTCCTGGGCCTGGGCGCTGCCGGTCTGGCTGGGCGGGGCGGCTGCTGGTCGGGGCGCCGGCGCGTGCTGTCTGGCTGGCCGGCGTGCGTGACCCCCTGGGCCGCCGTGCAGCCTGTAATCGGACGGAGCATGCGGCACGAGCAGCAGGAGAAAGCCGCAACCGACGCAGCGAGAGTGGACGAAATCGATCAAAGCCTCAGAGAAACGGGCACGAGCGCACCGCTCGGCTGTTGGCTGTTGAATATTATCGCTACCGCCTAGGAGCCAATCAGGCTTCAGTTTGCTTCAACTGCGCCTGCGCGCTGACTCGCCTGGGGTGCAGCGCCGGGCTTCAACAGCCTGCGGGCGGGCGGCACTGACTCCACCCGACACCTCGTGCACAGACTGGGCAAGAACGAGCCGTTTGACGATGGCCGCGGCGCATGCGTTATATTTGTATTTGTGGAGGCAAGCTGCTTTTAATTAGATGAGGAAGTGCGATATGCTCATACAGCAGGCAACCTGAAAAAGTATTCTGCACATATGAGAACACTAGATTAACAGACACCATGTTAACATTTTTTTTCAGGACTTAAAATTAATCTGAAAAATTATGTGTTTAAGAGTAACGACCTTTCGAAAGCATGTCGTAAAGACTGATTTTATAACTTTAACTTCAGTCGTCTGAAAACGTGGTCGTACGCTTGTGTCGGCGCAGCGGATAAGTTCGACCTCAGTCAACCAATCGTTTTTGACACCGCTTCGCAAGACGGTGGGCAGCTAGAAGAGTGCAATGCTAATTCCTGGATCAGGGTAGGCTAGTCGGCGGAATAGTTATTACTGTCTTCCAATCTCCAGCAGAGGTTTATCTGATAGTTGGTAGAAGCACTGAGGAATGAAGCAACTGGTGACTTTTCTCGATAAGTTGCGATGAGCGGAGATGCTAGAATATCTTCCAAGTAGATCGTCACAGGGTTGCTCAGTTTGTGAAACGTTGGGACAGCTGTCGTCCCTGCTGCCGACTCTTTTCATTTCGCCTCTGTTCACTGAGCTGCCACCTCTCAACTGTGCCCGCCGCCACCCCGACTCCAGCCCCGTTTCCATGGCAGGATTGGATTACAAGCCGGATTTCCCTCGGGAGGCAAAGCAGGGATTTCAGGTGGCGTTTCCATGACCATTCGCAGCAAATCCATACTACATTCGAGATATCAGAGTCTGGATTACTTCGGGAAATCTCGGATTAGCCGCCAATTATGGCGCGTGTGTGACATTTCCCTTCAGCGCGTACGGAAATCTATGCCAGAGTAGACTACCGAATGGGCTGAGTTTGCAGTAACGGACTGGTGTTGTGTGAGATTTGAGAACATTGTTGTGCCAATTTATCGTTTTTTTTTTGTCAACAAGCCGGCAACAGACAAGAAATTGATTTCGGAGCTAACTCCCCCTTCGCAGGACATCAAAACAAATGGGGCACAGATATTGCTGCCATATGCTTCCAATTTACGGGTAATCCGGATTTCCTCGCGAAATCTTCTTTTTCAATCTGGATTCGCAACTCCAATCCAGTTTGGCTAAAAGAGGCATTTCCATGACCTCTGCAGTCGGGATTTGAAATGAAATCCGGTTTTTTTTTTTTTTTGGGGGGGGGGGTTTTTTTTAATTTAGCCCCCCCTTCCGGGAATGATTTTTTTTTTTTTTGCCCGGGCGTTCTGCGACGTTATGTAGTTGGCGGAGGAACCAACCGGAGAACCCGGTAGGCCACGGTGCGTGATCAGCAACAGGAAAAGCAACCCAACGAAAACCTGTGACCCTGGGACGTAAAAATGGTGCTAAATAAGCAAAAAGAAAAAAATAAGCAAACCAACGAAAGTATGTTTTTTCACCATCAGTTTCCAACATAGTGGTAGGCTAGGCGATCCTTTCGCAATGCTCATGTTATTTTTGCACTGATGTGTGTTTCATGTAAAACGCGTATGTTTTCCTTGGACATTACTCTCGCATTTGTTTCATGCTTTTGCTTTTTCATGCTTTTCAGGCGCCCAAGCCGCGGTCAATAATTCACACGCAACAATGCGCTGGCTGGAGAGGCTGCGATGCCGGTTTGATGATGCAGTTTACGGCGGTGTCAGCCCTCAGCTGACCGAGCGAGGCCAGCAGTTCTGGCAGCCCGGAGCAGGGCGGGTGCCAGTGTCGGCCTGCGACAGCTTTAGTCGCGCTCTCGGCCCGGGAGAGGGATCGTGTCGCCACGTCTGGCGGCGGGGTCTGGAACGTGACGCGGCTACAGACCGGGGACAGTCACATGGACCGAGTGCCGGACTGGCAGACGTGCATCCCGGGCTCCAGGCTGGTGAGCGGCGCACACTCCGCCGTCGAACGCGCCAGCCGGCCCGCGATTGGCCGCCGCATGACTGTCGTGGCGGCCCGTCAGGAGGACTGGAGGTCAGGAGGACGGGACAAAGGTGCGAGGGTCGCGGGCCCGGCCTGCGTGGCCGGCGTCACCTGGCGTTCGCCGCGGGACGTCGGCGTTCGTCAGTTTTCGCCATTCTTCAGCGGAAGGGAAAATTGACCCGACATCGCCTTTGATCAACTGCCTTTCACTGCCAAAATGAAAACAGGCATCGGAGCGCCAGACTGAAACGAGGCCAAGATGGCTTTATCGAGACGCGAAATGTCAACGCTGCGTTAACTAAAGCTCGTGAAAGCAATCCAGCGGATCAAGGTTCAATGTGCAAGGGGAGGGGGAATTCCGGTGACCAGAGTCATCATTCAACAGCTTCTCTAATCAGATTTTTTTTTTAGTTCCTTACGGCAACAGTTTAGCTAGAACATAAATTTTTTTTTCATTTTTGCACGCTCCTAAAATGAAAAAAATTGACTCTCATAGTGCTTGGAAGAACAGAGGGATTTCCGTACGCTGAGGTATAAAAAAAATATTGAATCGGGTCTGGATGACGCAGACAGTGCATTATTTAAGCGTGGAAATGTTTGTTCAAAGATCAGATGTAAATGGCAAATACTAAGAATAGTAGTTTGCTTTCAACTCGGAATCCAGGATTTGAGCAAAAGGTGCGTTATGATTAATCTTATACTCCTCAAATGACTAGCACCGTCTAGGAAATTCCAGCATGGTGTGACGAGTGCTCCGGCGATGCGTTTAGTTTCTGGGTTCACGCCTGAGAAGTCCCTGCGACCGATGGCCCACTTCATTTGCGGGACCAATGTGGTTTTTGATCTGCTGCTTGGTGGCCTCTTCGACCGGGGGCACGAACCCGTACCCAGCCGGGGGGGGGGGTATCTGCCCTTTTAGGATCCCAAGTTCTATGTGTCGCACAGAAAAATGAAATACCAGCAAAGAGAACTGACCAAGACGAGTTTAATAAGTACAAGTTTTTTATCCTTGTAATATTGAGGTCATCAGAGATCGTGATAGGTCAGACGGGGCTAGAGTGGAAATGAAATAAAGAAAGGAAACTGGCGTTGTGATTTTCATTTTGGCGGCATACGAAGATGATTATGAACATGTCGGACGCATTCAGAGCATGAATAACCCAATTAAACAATGAGGTCAGATCAAGCCACAATTCATTTCATGCATGCTTGTGGCGCTATTACGATGTATCGCGCTTCGACTTACCTAGTGGTTTTGGTAACAAAATGGATTGCAGATGATGCCCGTGGCACGGTAAACACTTAATAAGCATTTGTTACTGCCCTGAATGTCGGCCTGGGTCAAGTAAGATCACCAAAAATCATTGGCCTCAAGTTATTGGCCATGCTCTGACAATATCTGGGCGTGAAAACCCCGCATGAATTCGCTGAAATCTAAGCAGAACATAAAAAAATAACCTGACCTGAGGCCACTGACCTTCGATTTTCCGAAAAAGTGCAAAACATACAAGTTGTTACGTTTATTACATTCTGCTACTCCTGCACGTTCCATACAAATCTATCCAGTCCCAAAAAAGTTATAAGGATTGCAGCTTTTGACCGGAGTCCGACCTTTTTGGCCAGACCCCAGTCAGTGACCTGACCTCCTTGAAACTTGTCTTGTCTTGTGAGGACCCTTATCTCAGGTTCTCACCAGGATCCTCCTTCCGAAGTTCAGCGGGATCTTACCATCTCGTGCCTCAAGAGGACCTTCGTGCTGCGATTCCTCACCAGGACCCTGTCGTTCCGGTTCTGTATCAGGACACTGATGCCTCAGTTTCTTACGGAGTGAAAAACGCGGCATCTGCCTGTTTACTGTGCTGCTGAAAACCTGACATCTGGAAAACCTGCGGTCGTGAACACATGTTTTTGTTATTAGCACGCCACACACACGCACATCGAATATGACTGTCGCTTCTCCTGGCAGGCCCGGGGCTGCTCAGCCGGCTCCATGACCGGCCCGGCCCCATTATCATGCCCGCCGGCCCCACGGACCAGGTGACGCCACGCTGGCCGCGGAGCGGTGGGTACCGGACCGCGCCGACCGCCCGAGCCGCCCACGCCGCCGCGCCGTCTGGCCGGGGTCGCTGGCCTGGTTCAGTGACAGTGGCCGGGCCGTGTGTGTGTGTCGGCAGCGTCGGCAGCCGCTGCCGACCTTGCAGAGCGGACGGCTGCGATCCGGAGGCCCGGAGAGGAGCCGCAAGAGCAGCAGCTGACCGCGACCCACACCCAGCGCAGCGGCCACAGCACGGCCACTCTCAGCCCAGCGGCCACAGCGCGGCTACTTTCAGCGCCGCGGCCACGGCGCGGCCACTCTCAACACAGCGGCTGACAGCGGCTCTTAAAAATTGCACTGACTTTTTGGTTCGAGTGCCCAGCATAGAGGCGCCAGGAACACGTGGTCTCCTGTATCAGACTCTTGATATACTCGGTAGCAAACAGGGTGAGCACTACGCTGGGAGCTTGTCTAATCTCCAAAATAAGTTAGTGTGCTGTGTGTATGTTAAGAATAAAATGCATTTGCATACTGCTGGTTTCTGTTTTGTTTTCTGTCAGTCGACATATGCATTGTATGCCAACGGATGTATTCAAAAAGCATACTTTGTGCAATCAGCTTGGTTTTGACGTCGACATGATTGGGGGAAGTTTGTCCCTTATATGAATGACAGGATGAATGGGTGAAGGAAAGGCAGCTGAATATATGCAGCCAACAGGCAGTTAATGTTTCTCCTGTTCATATGTTCGAGCTCTGTTTAAGGAGCATGTGTTCCAAGTAGACATGCGTTCCTGTTCATAGCCTTTGTGTTATGACTGCTACTTATAGCATCGTTTGGAGACGCAATTCTACGCATTCATATGAACCGCACACGGCGTGAGACAGTGACGGATTGAGGTGTGGTATGGCGATGGAATTCAATCAAAATACCGCTGCCAACATGGAGTCCTGATGCCATTCGCAACAATTTCCCGTATTGAGTAGCAATGAAGTTAACTGAACAGTGAGCTGTATGCCTCATGACTGCGACCGATGATATCACATAGACCATAGGCCATGATTCCTATGGTCCAACTGGTGCCGGGGCTCAGCAACTTACCAACGTCAAGCGCTTAAACTTTGGGAAGACACGGACTGTGGCATCCAGCTGCAGCCGCTATGTCGGTCTGCCTCCAGCACATCACTCGCTCGTGATGGCTGGGGAACCCGCACTGTGTTCGAGCTCAAACGGCCTGCACTTAGCAGGAAAACGCACAGCTTACACAAAAGACGCCCGGCTGGCGCCTCTTAAAGCTACCTCACGGTGACAACCAGTGACCACCCAAAATGTTTTAGTGTCAAATGACCATTGCTTTTCTAACTTCGCGCATGTGTGAAGTATGCGTATGTGTGTCTGTCTCCTAGCCTTGTTTTTGCTCCGCTATGACGCGGGTTTCAGAAAGGCCCCAATGACTCCGGTCATATCTTGAGGGAGAATCCCTTGAAGTGCGATAAAGGAATAAATAATAAAAAACAATTAATTAATATTTGATTAGTTAATAAAATAATAATAATTACACAGATCTCACTTCGCAGAGGACGAGCTCAAGATCGAACGGACCTCAGACCAAAAATAAAAGACTTTGACTTGCACGGACCGCAGCCTGGAGAGGGCACAGACTTACACGGAGCGCAACCTGGAGAGGGCACAGACTTGCACGGACCGCAGCCTGGAGAGGGCACAGACTTATACGGAGCGCAACCTGGAGAGGGCAGACACAGACTTACACGGAGCGCAACCTGGAGAGGGCACAGACTTACACGGAGCGCAACCTGGAGAGGGCACAGACTTGCACGGACCGCAGCCTGGAGAGGGCACAGACTTATACGGAGCGCAACCTGGAGAGGGCAGACACAGACTTACACGGAACGCAGCCTGGAGAGGGCGCAGACTTATACGGAGCGCAACCTGGAGAGGGCACAGACTTACACGGAGCGCAACCTGGAGAGGGCACAGACTTACACGGAGCGCAGCCTGGAGAGGGCACAGACTTACACGGAGCGCAGCCTGGAGATGCAGACACAGACTTACACGGAGCGCAGCCTGGAGATGCAGACACAGACTTACACGGACCGCAGCCTGGAGATGCAGACACAGACTTACACGGAGCGCAGCCTGGAGATGCAGACACAGACTTACACGGAGCGCAGCCTGGAGATGCAGACACAGACTTACACGGAGCGCAGCCTGGAGATGCAGACACAGACTTACACGGAGCGCAGCCTGGAGATGCAGACACAGACTTACACGGAGCGCAGCCTGGAGATGCAGACACAGACTTACACGGAGCGCAGCCTGGAGATGCAGACACAGACTTACACGGACCGCAGCCTGGAGATGCAGACACAGACTTACACGGAGCGCAGCCTGGAGATGCAGACACAGACTTACACGGAGCGCAGCCTGGAGATGCAGACACAGACTTACACGGAGCGCAGCCTGGAGATGCAGACACAGACTTACACGGAGCGCAGCCTGGAGATGCAGACACAGACTTACACGGAGCGCAGCCTGGAGATGCAGACACAGACTTACACGGAGCGCAGCCTGGAGATGCAGACACAGACTTACACGGAGCGCAACCTGGAGAGGGCAGACACAGACTTACACGGAGCGCAGCCTGGAGAGGGCACAGACTTACACGGAGCGCAGCCTGGAGAGGGCACAGACTTACACGGAGCGCAGCCTGGAGATGCAGACACAGACTTACACGGAGCGCAACCTGGAGAGGGCAGACACAGACTTAAACGGAGCGCAGCCTGGAGATGCAGACACAGGCTTACACGGACCACAGCCTGGAGAGGGACACAGACTTACACGGACCACAGCCTGGAGAACGCAGGCCCTGAACGGTGCGGGCCTGAGGAGCGGAGGAGCTGAGTCGACCGTGACTGTCCGAGTCGTGACTGAATGGCTCATGGTGACGCAGCAGTCTGGCCAACGGAAAAACCAGTCGATGCCCCACACTGGCATTAAGGTGTTACCGGAATAACTGGATGATGTTTTTTGTCCCGTAGTTCCACTGAGGCAGCAAAGAGGATCTCTAGCGAGGGGAGCAATTCTTTTCAACCGTTGACGAGGTGGCCAAGGGAACGACTAAGCAGCCTCTCAACTGTCGCCCACCTATCAAAGTCATACCTGTTCCCCACCGCAGTTTCGTCGTTAGTGAGAGTTATAGAAGTATCAAATCGCCTGGGATTAAGCTTGGTTTCAACTGAGTAACAATGCAGTGCTTATTTGTGAGTTGTTCTGCTCGGGATTCTTCTCCGGCCAACTTAATAGAATGAATATTCATAAAGATGAATGTGCGAGGCATGGCATTTCTTTCTTCAGCCTGGCCACTTGCTGGAGGGAGGGAACGTTAAACACGCCGACTCAGTAACTTCGCAACCAGTGTAAACCGATCGGCTGATTCACACGTTAATCGACTGTGTCGGTGGGGAAAACTGCAAAAGTGCACAACAACATCGCGTTTATAAAATCATTCCCACATTACTTTAGATGACATTGACGATTCTTAAAAAAGCACGCTGCAAATCTGATCGGGCCCATACAGTCTACTGAGTTGCAGTCTGTCACCACATGGTGTTGTAACTGATTTCCTTTTCTGGTGTCTGCCACCAAAAGACAATTGGGCGACAAAGGACATATGTTATATGAAAGAACGTTACCACAATTGTTCGGACAACACCGCTATATCTCATCAGACTGTGTCACAGCCCTCAAAAGAACTGTGACTCTTCCCGTCAGGCAAACCTCAGACGAGTCACTGTCTCTCGTCAGAAGAGCCACTGCCCCACGTACTCCCCTGTCAGGCAAGTGACAGTGCCTCATCTGACGAATCACATTCTCTCGTCAGAACAAGATTATTGTTCGTCAGACGAGCTGTTTCCACGTCAGACGAGCCCCTGCCCTCAGTCAGATGACGAGCTGGTGAGCGTTTCGCCCCGGCCTGGGCGCGCCTCTGCCGGCCGCGGGGCGCGGGCGACGGACGTCTGCGGCGAACGAGTCGGTCCAAGCCACCATCGAACGCGACGGTCGGGCTCCTCAGACGGCCGCCGCTCTCGTCCGAGCCCCATCGGCGTCACCTGATCCATACTGGTCCCCGGTGTGCCCGAGGCTGGTCCCTACCAAAGGCGGGTGGCCCGTCTGTCCCCGCGTCATTCGAACCCGAGCGAGCCGGTCGAGGCAAGGCAGTGCTCACGACGGCGGCACGCCGACGGACGGCGCTGCAGGCCGACGCCGGGCGCTCGGCGCTCAGAGCTGGGACCGAAAGATGCCCTCAGATGATCTCGCGCAGGTCGGCTCCTGGGTAGTCCTTTCTGGGATGCTGCTTCTGGTGCAGGAGGCTTTCTGGGATGCTGCGTCTGGGACGGAGGATCAAACGAAGGGCGAGTCATTGCTGCCAGACTGACGCCTACGACTGGTAGTATTTACACGGCACACGCTGCGCACATACACAAAAAACACCTAAGCAGTTTCCAGCGAATGACCAAAGGCAGTGGTCTAGAGATATCAGAGCTACAGCATACCACGAGAGTATGTGTCAAGCTGATAAGTACTTTTGAATACGAATGACCATGGGCAGTGGTTTGGAAATATCGGAGTTTACTTGTAGTAAGGGAATCAATAACGCGCTGATTACCACTTACGTCGTTGGCCGATATTGGCTCAAAATGTACATGACACACAATGACTGATGATGATGACCTCCAATGACACACGAAGATCCACCCTCTTCCTTCTACTGAGATGCTTGATCCTGTATCTTTAGCCGTCAGCCAATTAATGTTGGAAATCTGTTGCGGTGACGCCCGACATGGATCAGGCACGTAGCCTGGATTTTCCTAGGCGGGGAAGAGGGGCAAATGTCAAATCTTATCATATATCCCTGGTATATAAAAAATTCATAGGAAAAAAAAGTAATTTTCTGCAACTGACCTCATATTTAACGAACAGGAAAAACATCTAATGTTCACTTTTGCATCATATACGTGATAATCACTCCTGAGAAATCGCTAAATATCTAGTGTAAGTATACCGCATGGCCTAGGGGAGCCCATGGCCCCCTGGACCCCACTGGCCACGTACCTGGCCCGGATGGACTGTAGAAAGGCTTCAAGTCACGTCATTCGGGTCCCATTACCGCCCATAAACAACGTATGGGGGCCCGGCGCCATACGGTGGCGCGAGACACTCGCGTAAACC